>CM070625.1:22505934-23705934 GCA_036346255.1 Ampelocalamus luodianensis
TATAATCATAAGATTCTAAGAGTAGGATCACGATTCTAACTACCTTGATCCAAAGGTACAACCGCTATCAAGTACCTAATGTTTTTCACCGGTCTTGTAGTTCACTTACAAAAGAATAATTAAGTTCTTTTAGGTACTCAAATTTGTTCGGATCCTTGGAAGTTAGTAACTAAGGCTTTGGGCACTCAAATGTTATTCTTTTTTGTGCCTAAAATTAAGGTGCCAATGAATTTAGCTACAATCTTACCATCTATAGATTTTTCTAAGCATGTAGTATGAATCATAAATACCATAGAACTTAGTTTTAGCAATTGAGTATGAATTTTGTAAATGTCCTACACTACAACATTTATTACAATATTTCCTATTTTCTTTTACAAACTTATGGATTTATAAATTTGCTTCTTACCTTTCTTGAAAATAAACCCAAGTCTTTCTTTATTGAATGAACACCTTTGTTCACTCAACAACTTGTAAAGGGTAGCTTTTCCCTTGAAGCATCTTTCTAAACTCTTGCTTAGCTTGGTGACTTACTCTTTTAATTCATTATTTTTAACAATGAGCAATGGATCATAAGATTTAACCATATTAGAAGTTGAATCAATTTTGAACATGGCGTGGATAATAAATCATCACAAGAGGTATAAGTATTAGTTGTTGAAATAATTTTAGGATTAACTTCTACTCTTGCCATCTAATTCATTATATCACAAGTAACTCCAACATTTGAATGAGATTTGTTAATGTCCTTAAAAGAGTGACTCATGAGCTTCCTTTAGCTCCTCATAAGAATCTTTAGAGAGAAAACTCTTTCTTTAATACCTTAAATTTTGACTTCTCCTTTCCAAGGTATTCATTTAATTCTTCTAGTATATCCATTCATTCATCGTATGAAGGTTCATTGTCATTAATGGATTTTATCTTATCTCCTTTTGCCATGAGGCACGTGGAATGGAGAAGAGTGACGCTTCCTTGATGGCAATGCCGATAAGTCTCTCTTCTTTGAGGATCCTTCGTCATCTGAGTCTGAGTCCAAATACTCCTCATTGGATTTCCATTCTCCAACACAAGCTTCAATATTGCCATCTTTATGAAGCTTCTTGAAAAGCTTCTTCTTCCGTTGAATTCCTTCTTCTTTGATGACTTGGCCTTGTCATCCTTCTTTTTGGGCAATAAGAGGCAATGTGCCCTTTTCATTGCACTCATAGCAACAAATATTGCTATAGCGCTTGTTGTCATTTGAGAAATACCCCTTTTTGCTCTTGTCAAAATTTGCACTCCAGAATGAGCGTCTTCTCATGAATTTATTCATTCTTCTTACATGGAGAGCGAATTCTTCTTTGGATTCTTCTTCTTCATCCCCCGTTTCATCACTTGATTTCACTTTTGCCTTAAAAGCGGCAATCCTTTTCTTAGAGGAGGATGGCTCCAAAAACTCTTCCTTGTCCTTCTTGTACAACTCATTTGTTACGAGGTTACCCAAGAGATCGGTTGCCGTCATTCTTGGCAATTCGGGTGAATTGAGAAGTAGTTGGTGCCCTAAGCATTTTTCTCACAACATCAACATCAGTTAGATTAGTGCCTAGGGCCTTGAGCTCATTTATAATGTTGTTAAGACGAGAATACATCTCAGTGATGTTTTTATGATGCAACATTATAAGTGTTTCATATTTGATCCAAAGCCTATGCAATTTAGTTTCTTTGACCGTGAATGTGCCCTTATGAATTTCCGAGAGCATAGTCTATATCTCATGAGAGGTTTCAAGGTTGCTCACTCGATTGAACTTATCTGCGTTCAAAGCTTTAAAAAGAGCATTCATAGCTTGAGCATTGAGGTGGGAGTTTCACTCCTCAAGATTCGTGGGATATGTAGGATCAAGTGCCAAAACGAAACCCGCACCAACAATTCTCCATATGCTTGGGCTCATGACCTTTAAATAAATCGACATTCTTATTTTTTAATAAGCACAATTTAATCCATCAAATAGAGGTGCATTGCCTATTAACATACCCTCATTAGTCATCCTTTCTCTCCTAGACGGTTAAATCTAAATAAAAGAGAGATCAAGCTCTGATACCACTTGTAAGATCAAGGATGACCGACTAGAAGGCGGGTGAATAGGCGGTTTCTGAAATTCTTGTACTTTAATTAACAATTTTAACAATAGTTGACTAATTAAGGAATTCTAGCACAAGTTAAAAATTATATTCAAGTATTATGCTAAGGTAACCCAAGTCTACACTAAAAAACTTCTAGCAAGAGTTCTACACAAAGTAAGAGCTAGAAATGTAAATAAGGAAACGTAGAGCCAGAGAGAAAAACCACAATGAAGACACTTGATGTTTTTCTAGTAGTATCGAAGACTTGGTCTTCACTAATCCACGTTGAGGAAACTTGAACAAATCAAGTTGGCTCACACGAGCACTTCCTCGATCACTAGAGTTGCTTTTCTCTTCTCTAGAGATGGTGAGCACAACACCACTTCACAATCGTTGTCGGTCACTTCACAATCTTCTTTGAAAAGATCAAGACGTAAACACTTCTCCAAGCGTCTAGGTGCTAGTAAGCACCAAGAGTAATAAACCACAGCTTTTGCTTGAAGAAAACAAGTGCCAAAAGATCAATCAATGATGCAATGCACTTGAATGCTCTCAACTACCTCAAAATGAGAAATGTGAGCAAATGGGTAGTAGAGAGTACACTAGAGGCCAAAATGTATTCAATGAGGTCCAAGATCTGAGCTTGAGTGCGGTGAGGGATATTTATAGCCCCAACCACAAAAGTAGCCGTTTGAAGCAAATCCTGAAAATGCATAGTACTTGCGGTAGTACCATCAGTACAAACCCGGTACTACCGCACTTCACGTTCAACGATCGATCGCTATTCATTAAATACTTCTAAACTAGCTTGTTACAAAAGGTGCGGTACTATACGCCTCACAAGATCCGATACTACTGAGCGAGAGCACCGTTAGGCTAGAACAGAACTACCGATTTCGAGGTTCAAGAAACAAAAAAACACCATATCGAAGAAAAAAATATACCGCCAAGTAATCATCTGTTCTACCGTACATCGGTAATACCGCTTAAGATATGCATACATACCATCTTCAAGGGAGAAAAAAAACTCCCAAAAATATGCTCTCTGGAAAATATATCTCGCCAACTAGAATCCAGTCCTACCACTCTGCGGTAGTACCACTCATCAACTGCTGTCATACCGATTTTTTTGAAGAGTTATCTAGAAGCAAAACTAAATGCAATGCATGACACTTGGTTGATCACCATGGCACAAAATAAACTTTCAAGCTACTAGCCATAATCCCTCTTTATTTTACATCGTCTGGCCTACAAATCTGATCTTTTCTCCAATCACTGAGAACGATAAAAACTATAAAATGATCCTTAAGCTTCGTAATACCTTTGTCTTAGGCTATGTCGATCTTTTACCATCTTTGCATTGTCATATTCATGTCGTCATTCAAACTCCGGGACTAAACATCTAAAACATCTTAGCACACATATTAGTCCCAAAACATATTGTTGACATTAATTACCAACATCATTTTTACGGGCCTAGATGCTTTCAATCTCTCCCTTTTTGGTAATTGATGACAACATAAGTAATATGAATGAATGGAAGGTTTTGAATATAAACAAAGTTTATATTCTTGGTTTTGACTTTCGATTTGCAAATAATTCTTGAGATGAGTTCAAAGGAAATGGAGAATTAGTTGCTTTCGAAGTCAATCAATAAATAAGCAAAACTTCCCTTAAATATGTGCATGCAAGCCACGAGAAACATCAATGTTGTTGATGTCCTCCAACACAGTGGACACGATCGGGTAGAAACCCATCGGAGATGGTGGGAGCACTCTATCTCTCCCTCCTTAGTGGCATGGCCGAATAGGCGTGGAGGCAAGTAAAGCCAAATATGGGGCACTCGGTGAGGCGGGGCAGCTGATTGAGGCATCGGTGCGAGGATTGGGATTGGCGAAGATGTGCGTGGTGGCGATCGACAAGATGGGGCGGATCGAGGATCAGAATCGATCTCTTAGCTGGTTGTGGAGAAAAGGGAGGCGGGAATTAGTTGGGGCGCAGCGATGATGGGGAGCAACGACGGTGACCGATTTGTTTGGAAGGTTGAGGAGCAACGAGAAATCCGGCTCGAGCTAGGGCCGCATGTCAACGCCGTGGAATGTGAGTAAGGGGAGGAGAATGCATCACTTACCACCACTAGGTTCTTTTTAAGTAGTAAAGATAAGAAATCGATGCTTGTGTGGAGATCATGTGATATGATCCTAATATTAGTGTGTTAAACACTTGGCATAAGTGCATGTGTTTGGGAGAAATCCATAGTTTAGTGGAGTGTCGAATGCTGTCAGGGTGTAGGCGGTCTGATCGGTCCTGGGGGGCGATAAATATCTTGCTATTATGTAAGTTATGAGGATATCCGAATCCGACCGAATTGAGTAGGTGTTCGATTCGTTACAACATTCGATTCGTTTTTGTATTTGACAATATTAAAATTCGTATTCATTTAAAAAATACAAATACAAATACAAATACGAAAAGGCCACTATTCAATTCGTATTCGATCCGTTGACACTCTAGCTACCATCTGCGTGAAGTAGATGATTTAATCCTGATGCAATGAAGCTTTCATCGTATTACATCAGTAGAGACATGCCGCAGCTGCAACCAGTAGATAAATCAGAAATGTGTTCCAACCCTGTCCACGAAATATCACAACTAGGTTAGCTTGCAACTAGCTAGGACATCAATCTATTCCAAGAAGCAACGAAACCATGGGCTGCTTCGTGATTGGCGGATTGAGTCGAAGCTCTGAAAATTACAAGCGATGTTTTCCCCTTAGCTAGCAGCTAGTGCCACTCGTAGCTATCTGAAAGCAGCACAGTTTACGCCACATTCAGATACTTTTCCTTGGTGCACTTCGCTGTGTATGAGCATCCAAATCAGATACGGTTCATGAAATCACTGAAACCGGAAAAGCAGTCACTTTGCGCCTAAATCAGATGACAAATATATATGGCATCTGACATGAACCGCAACAGCAACACACGGGTGCGCGCGATGGATCCCGTTTGTGGCCCCGGCCGTGGACAAGAACTACTGCAGTTTGACAAAGCAAATGATTTCGCAGAGACTTCTGAACAGACGGGACACAGCAACGGCCTGTGCGCCTCCAAGAACAGACAGCACCCGTGCTTGCAGGTACGATACTCCAAGCCCCGGGTTAGTTTGAACCGTTCAAGATGAACAGATGAACAGCGAAACAGTGGCCGGTATCGGAGAGAAGAATAAGAAGAGAGAAGAATAAGAAAAAGTTTTAACGACATTGGTTGGATCGTTTCCTCTCCTTGTATGGCGTCGTCTTGCGCGGCAACGATCGCGTGATTGATTTCTCGCTGTTGTGCAGAAGGTGACGCCTCGCTGTTGTCTCAGACCCAAATGGACCATTTGGTGAGAGGTGACGGTACGGCGCACTGTGGGCGCGGGCCTGCGATCCTGCGGTTGACCGCGGAACAGTGGGGCTCGGCTGCCTCCGGCCGTACTACACCATTGCTGCAACGACCCGTCCTCTAACGACGAGGCTGTTGCATCGTCGTACGGAGAGAGGCTGGGCATGTGATGTGATCCGGGTAGACGATGGGAACGAGCTAATTCCGAGCAGAGGTTTTAGCTGAGACATCAATTGTTTCGGGCCGGCGTGTCTCTGTGCCTTGCGGTTTCAGAACATCATAATTGGCGATTTGTCATGAGGGAGAAGAGAAGCACTATTAGAAAAGCAGATGGCAAATATGACATCAAATGTACTGTCACCAATAAGCTGGAGTATCTTATATATGTCGTTCTTTCTTGCGAGGATCTTATATATGTCGTTAACCATTTGCAATAAATTAACGTACCTACGTAGCAAACTTATATGACTTCTAAACACTAGAGAAAACTTGCAGTGTACTAGAAGCTCACTTCTAGATGATAAGAGGACGATACATTACACTTACATGCGAAGGGAGGGTTTGGGCCTCTTGATTTCCTAAATCCGCTCCGCGAAGTTGAACCTATGCCAAATAAGAGATAGTTTGGAACGGATTCTAAATGATTTGTTCTGTTTCCTATAGAATTCATGATCCAAAGTAGCTACCAGGGTTATTCGCTTTCCCAACGGTTGGTGGTGATGGGGACAAAAAAATTTGTCGTTGAAGAAATGTCAAAACATACATAAACCTCAAAAAGTTCAGACTATAGTAGTAAATTTGATCTACAGAATGGACAACGCCGGTTTTAGATAAAAACTTATATGTGGCTAGCGTCTCAACCTCAAACACACCTCGTCTCAACCTCAAACACACCTTGCCCAATCTTTTCCTACAGAGGACCACCCAAATTCCGTGAACTATACATAAGGAAAACACTGCATGTCCAACAGGACTAGAAAAAAGAAAGACTTGAGCAAAATCAGCTTAGCGCGGTGCAGGGTTGGGCTTAACCTTGATGATTCTTGAATGTCTAGCCTAGCTGGGCTTAGCCCGGCTCATCTTCCCAAATAAGGAAAGTTGCCTGAGACGGTGCGTCCCACTAAGGAAAAATCCCACGAAGATTGAAGCATGCGTAGGACAGTTTATAATTTATACACAAGCTATTTCGAAGGCGTAAACTGGAGAGCACTACCTGACGTCGGACGAGTCCTGAAGGCGTAAATGGTCAATCGGCTTCACTGCCTTCGCCACATTCCTCACAATCCGCCCGCCAAGCCGCCGCCCATGGATCCACCTGAACGCCACCGGCCTGCCGCCGCATTTTCCGTGACCTCGTCGCGCCGGTGTACGGAACCTGTTTGTTGATGCACGTCGTCGCGGTCTCCTAGAATCCAAACCAGCCCAACTCTCCGTGCCATCTATCCATCAGCGAGGAAGCGGAGTAGTATGACACCACGAACTGCGCCTCCAGTTCTCCTCCGAGGCAAGAACGCAGCGACCTTCGCACCAAACCAAGCCCTGAAGTTGCTAGACAAGCTCGCCTCGTCGGTTCGGTTGCAGGATGATGTGCATCCCCGTGATCATCCCGGCGCCCACCAGGCGTTCGACGAAATTCCGCACCGGGATGCCGCGGTCGGCTCCAACCGCGTTCTCTTCGATTACGGGCGGCGCGGGATGGTCCGGGAGGCACTGGACCACTTCTTGGGCGTGCGCCGCCGCGGCGGGCGTGTCGACGGTGCCACACTGTCCTGTGTTCTCAAGGTTTGCGGGTCGGTGCCGGATAGAGTTCTTGGAGAACAGCTGCATTGCCTGTGCGTCAAGTGTGGGTTTGATCAGGCTGAGGTCAGTGTTGGTACGTCGCTCGTCGACATGTACATGAAGTGCTGCAGCGTTGAGGACGGGAGGACGTGTTCGAGGATGCCTAAGAGGAATGTTGTCACATGGACGTCGTTGCTTACTGGTTATGTCCAGGGTGGGGCACATACGGATGTCATGGCGCTCTTCTTTAGGATGCGTGCCGATGGGGTATGGCCCAATCCATTCACATTTGCAAGTGTTCTCTCTGCAGTGGCGAGCCAGGGCGCTTTTGATCTTGGGCAGCGTGTGCATGCTCAATCAGTGAAGTTTGGATGCCGCTCGACCGTGTTTGTGTGTAATTCTCTGATGAACATGTACACAAAGTGTGGGCTGGTTGAAGAAGCCAAGGCTGTGTTTTGTGGGATGGAGATCAGGGACATGGTGTCGTGGAACACATTGATGGCAGGCCTTCTGTTGAATGGGTGCGAACTGGAAGCCCTGCAGCTGTTCCATGAATCACGAGCTGCTATGGCGAAGCTGACACAATCGACCTACCCTACTGTGATCAAGTTATGTGCAAACCTCAAACAGCTGGCCCTGGCAAGGCAGCTCCACAGCTGTGTGTTAAAACACGGGTTCCATTCGGATGGCAATGTAATGACAGCCCTTATGGATGCCTACAGCAAATGCGGCGTACTGGATGACGCTTTCAACATATTTTTGTTGATGCCAGGATCTCAAAATGTTGTTTCATGGACTGCTATAATTAGTGGGTGCATTCAGAACGGTGACATTCCTCTTGCTGCTGCTCTTTTTAGCAGAATGAGAGAAGACAGCATTAAGCCAAATGAGTTCACCTACTCGACAATCCTGACAGCATCACTACCCATCTTGCCTCCCCAAATTCATGCCCAGGTCATCAAGACCAACTACCAGCATGCACCATCTGTTGGAACTGCACTTCTTGCCGCATACTCAAAGCTCGGTAGCACTGAAGAAGCCCACTCTATATTCAAAATGATTGACCAGAAGGATGTTGTTGCATGGTCTGCAATGTTGTCTTGCTATGCCCAAGCTGGCGATTGTGATGGTGCCACAAATGTATTCATCAAGATGGCCATCCAAGGCATGAAGCCAAATGAGTTCACAATCTCTAGTGCCATCGATGCTTGTGCTAGTCCGACGGCCGGGGTTGACCAGGGTAGGCAGTTCCATGCTGTTTCGATCAAGTACAGATACCAGGATGCAATCTGTGTAAGCAGCGCACTTGTTAGCATGTACGCAAGGAAAGGGAGCATTGACAGCGCTCGAAGTGTCTTTGAGAGACAAACGGATAGAGACTTGGTGTCATGGAACTCAATGATATCAGGGTATGCGCAGCATGGTTACAGCAAGAAGGCCCTTGATACATTTCGACAGATGGAAGCTGCGGGCATCGAGATGGATGGCGTCACATTCCTCGCGGTGATCATGGGATGCACTCATGCTGGTCTTGTCAAAGAAGGCCAGCGATACTTTGATTCGATGGTCAGAGACCACAAGATCAGTCCCAACATGGAGCATTATGCGTGCATGGTGAATCTCTATAGCCGTGCTGGCAAGCTGGATGAAACAATGAGCCTTATAGGAGGCATGCCATTCCCAGCAGATGCAACAGTATGGCGCACATTGCTAGGTGCTTGCAGAGTTCACAAGAATATTGAGCTTGGGAAGCTTGCTGCAGAGAAGCTGCTTTCACTTGAACCGCTTGATTCAGCTACATATGTGCTGCTCTCTAACATTTATGCGGCTGCAGGGAAGTGGAAAGAGAGGGATGAAGTGAGGAAACTCATGGACTGTAGAAAGGTGAAGAAAGAAGCTGGATGCAGCTGGATTCAGATCAAGAACAAAGTTCATTCGTTTATAGCCTCTGACAAGTCGCATCCTTTGTCAGACCAGATATATGCAAAGCTCAAGGCAATGACAACCAGGTTGAAGCAAGAAGGTTATTGTCCTAACACGAGTTTTGTGCTACATGACATGGCAGAAGAGCAGAAGGAAGCCATGCTGGTTATGCACAGTGAGCGGCTAGCTCTTGCCTTTGGCCTGATAGCTACACCACCAGGGACGCCCCTTCAGATTGTCAAAAACCTACGGGTGTGTGGGGACTGCCATATGGTTATGAAGATGGTGTCGGTGATTGAGGACAGGGTGATCATCATGCGGGACTGCAGCAGGTTCCACCACTTCAATGCTGGGGCCTGCTCCTGTGGTGATTTCTGGTGAATGGAGCACAGAACAAACTGTTGATACATTAAACTCTGGCAATGCCATCCTTGAACAATGTTACCGGCAAGCTGACTCTGGAGTAATGGGTTGTTACATCAGCTACAAGCCTACAGGTAGTGTTACTGGGGCTTGCACAAGCATAGAGCAGCATTAATACCAGTGCTGAGGTTTGTTGGCATTGCTGCTGCATGCAGACATGATGGAGTTTTTGGCTTAAATGGTACTATTCGACGTCGAAATCTCAAAACTAGTCTTCTTCCGTGTGAAATGGTAAAAATGGCACTGTAGACGTGCCGGCAAGTGACATGTGTCGACTGCTGCGCCGTGGCCGCCCGGATCCAGCTTTGCGAGCGGTCAAACAGTGCATGACACTGTTTGGAACACTATATAACATTGTTTACACCACTATTTGATACTATTCGCAAACACTATTTGACATTTGTGGGAAGGCAGTGGAAAAATAAATAAAAAAACACTAGTAAACTAAAGTTTTTGTGGCTATTTGCCACAAAAATTATGCTCCTTAAAACATTGTTATTTTGATATTTAGGAGTCAGAGGAGCATGAAATATCCTATTTTAAAAAGAACCTTTTAAAAAATTGACCACCCAGATTTCATAATTCAGCTATCGATAATTGATCCATCCAAACTTTATTTAGAGTTATTCAACAAATAGGACTTTTCAAACTATTTTAGTGGGCGCGGTGTGTTCTAACAAATTGCTGTACTAGTAGTGTCCATTAGTGATTTTCGTCGTCCTTCAACAAATACAACGTGTTTGGCATGCAAATCATGTAATACCTGTATATAAAGGAGGAGGTAGATATATGCACAAGTTTTTGCGTTCTTAACTCTTAACATCGTGTCCTAATTTATCTGATTTCTGGCAGGGGAATGTACACTTGAGAATAGGAGGACTCTGTGTGGCTTGTCATTACGAGGTCACCAGAGCTCAGCACAAGGAGCTAAAAGAAAATATGCTTGGAAGGCTAAAGAGCATCTGAAAAATGTCATGAATCAGCAGAAGGATGAAGTTAGTAGTTACTCTGGATCCCAAGTATCTTTGAACCTTTTTTTGCAAAATAAAAAAGGAAATAAATTTTCTGTAAGCTATTTTTTTTTATGGAAAATCATCTGTCAGTTCTTAATTGCAATAACATTGTCTTATCGTAATGCTAAAAGATAGTGTTCCCCATGTGCTTACTATTGATGCTTTTCTCCTATATTAACTTCTCTAATTTCCATCGTTCCATTTCGTACAGCATAACATATAACGATTCTTTTGTGGATGACACAGTCCAACGTGTAGTAAATAGCTTGAGTTGGACAGCCGTATAATTGTCTATTCTAAAATGTGACAGATTTGCTTTACTATGGGTTATTTCCCATTAATTTTCTTTTCACTGTAGGCAAGTGAAGCAACAGAGGTAAACAACAATTATTTGCTGGTTAGTGTCCTGCCAGTCCCTACTCTGACTTGTAGGGGTGAAAGCGGATCGGATACGGACGGATAATGACTCTGCCATATTTGTTTTCATATATTTTCCGGATCACGGATGTGAATACCACGGATACGAATCTGATACAAATAATATCAAATATGAATACAGAGCGAATACGAATCAAAACGAATACAGTGATGGATATTTTTCAGAACATGAAACCCCTTAAATTGTATGTCAGAAATTAACGAAAAATTTATAACTAGTTTATTTGATGCAAATATTCATGAATTGTTCATATTTTCAGCAACCACATATAACATTGTGTCGGGACTCGAAAGCTATTATTATAGTATTAACAATGCATGTTGATATTATAGAATTAGCAATGCATGTTGATATTATAGAATTAGCAATGCATGTTGATATAAAATAATATAATTTTTATAAAATAGGTACGACATGATCAAAGATCTATGACTTGCCTTCGTTGAAGGTTTGAGTTGCTTTAGCGGTCGGGTCCAAGAATTCTTCGGAAATACTAGAATCTATACGCGCGAAAAGAGCCAAATAAATACAATAATTCTAAATAAAATCCAAAAATTATCAAATTAGAACCAAAAGAAAGGTACTGAATTTAGAAACAAGAATGGATGGAATCGGAGTTCGTATGAGAGAGAACGAATGTCTAGAAGGTCACCTATTGGGCTGGTATTCTGGATATCCAGCCTTGGTATTATCTGGATAATCTGTATTCGACATATACTAGGGCTACCATATCCGTATTCGTTTACGATCTAAGAATTATCCGATAAAAATATGATCCGAGACAATCCAAATCCGAATATGTTTTCGTCCAGATCGGTCGAAAACTATCCGATCCATTTTCACCCCTACTCCTGAGGATTTGAGGCTCCTGGTACGCTTATAGAATAGGTGGTTCTCGGTTCTCACTAAAATCGAAACCGAGAAGGCGAGGAGCACTCAGCTTTCACTAAAAAATGCGCTAGAGAGAGAGTAGGTTTCGGTTGTGAATCCACACCGATTGCTTTAGCATTTGCGCATATAAACAGAGTACAATGTGTACAAGCTATACAAGGAAGTACACATCAAATATGGTGTGATGTATGCCTGACTTTTCTCGTATAGTTTGTACTCTGCCTGACTTTTCTTGTATTATCACATGCATGTACCAAGTATGGTCCAATCCACACCATATTTGTGTACTTCCTTGTATAGTTTGTATACGTTGTACTCTATTTATATGCGCAAATACTGAAACAATCGGTGTGCATTCAATCCGCAGCACCAAATATGGTCCAATACGCAACATTTGCACATAATGTGTATGTCTGACTTTCCTTGTATTATCACATGTACTAAATATGGTCCAATCAGCACCATATTTATTGTGTATTTCCTTGCATAACTTGTACACACTTTACTCTATTTATATGCACAAATACCGAAACAATCGATGTGGAATTCACAGCCGAAACCTAGTCTTCTTTAATTGCACTATTTCATATACTTGTCAGCATTATTCCAGTAAAGAACAATAGAGTTAGTTAATTAGTGTTCATGCAGGTCGAGATGCCCACGGATATGTACGTCAACGCGTATGTTGACTTACGGACATGGCCCTTCCCCACGCACAACTTCACGCTCATGGTGACGAATTAATGTTTCAAATTTATACATTAAGATTGATATAACACTAATAATTATTAATGTTAATCGAGGAACGTTAAAAGTGTACGGTTTTGAAGTTGGAAGTTGTTTTCGGACTCTGGCGATAGTTTAGGGTTGAAAATGGACATTTCCAATCAATAATGGTAAGCAAAATTGGCTCTAGGACACTGCAAAAATGTTGTATTTGCTTAAGGATGACGGAAATCACTGATGGACACTAGTACGGTAATTTGTTAGAACACACCACCCACTAAAACAATACTATGTTGGTATTTGAGAGATAACAAGTTTGATAGCTAAATTATGAAATTATCGATAGCTGAATTATGAAATTTGGATATCAATTTTTAAAAGGTTCTTTTTAAAATAGGACATTCATGCTCCTTTGAATCCTAAACATCAAAATAACAATATTTTAACAGGCATGATTTTTGTGGCAAATAACCACGGTTTCTTAGTTTACCAATATTTTTATTGATTTTTCCATTGTCTTCCCGCAAACGTCAAATAATGTTTGCAAATGGTATCAAATAGTAGTATAAACAGTGTCAAATAGTATTGCGAATAGTGTCACTTTTGTTGCAAATAGTGCTAATAGTGTTGCAAAATAGTGCCAATAGAATCAAAATAGTGTCAAATAGTGCCATGCATTGTTTGACCACTCACAAAGCAGGATACGGATGGTCACGGCACGGCAGGGGTGGATCCAGGTGGCCACGGCGCGCCAGGCTGGTCCTATTTTGACCACGACGCTGTAGGTGACACATGTCGCATGCCGGCATGTCTGTAGTATCATTTTTGTATTTCGCGCGGGAGGGGACTAGATTTGCTATTTCGACGTCAAGCAGTGCCATTTAAGCCAAAAACTCGACATGTTGCGTGTCAGAACCCGGGATTAATATCCCAGATCCTCTGTGCATTTCTGAACTAGTCCCATGATCAGTAGCTAGCTTACACAGTAAACAAATATGGTAACAAAAATCATATCACAATTTTATTAACAAACAACATAGTTGATTACAAAGGAGGCTTACAGGCCCACAATAAAATAAACACAGCGGAAGACGAAGAAGTAGTAGGGTCCAGTTAATCTGCCACAGGCAATCGACTGGGGAAGCGGCCTAGTCGTCGAGATCCACATCGGTAGCAAAGTCCTCCTCTGAAATTTTGTTTGCATAAAGCAAGTATGAGCACAACTTCCGTGTTCGCAAGTTACACCCGTCAAATAATAGAATGACATGCATATATGGATGTAACAATAGAAAGGCTTATTGGTTTATTTGCATAAAGCAGCATTTCTTTTAAATACTGGTACTAAGTTCCAAAGCAGTTATTCTATAACTAAAATTCTCAATTTTATAGTCAGATAACATTCACACAAGATTGGTGAAGGATACCCTCCTATCACATGGCTCCCTGCCTAATTCCCATTTGGATAAACCAGTTTGAATAAGTCTTTTTCAAGCAAAATCGAGTCTAACTTTGAGTAGTTACTAGCATATCCATAAACATGGACACGCTATTCGAATAGTTTACACTCGCAGAGGTTGTCTGACTTTACCCACAAGAGATAATCAACTTTCAATGTCCGTCCGACACACTTTGAAGGTGTGCGACTAAGTGATTATCACGAGGCCTTTACAATGTTCGTCTTAATGTATTTATGTCCGCTAAGGTTTCGCTACCATTGGGTGGCCATCCTCCGAAGCCCCTCTTGCGCGGATGGGTCTCTTGTCGACCAACACCCATACCAACAACATAGCACAAATGACACTAAGACATCACAAATTATTTAGCCAAGTCCGCGCACACAGACATGTGGTGGTACGGTAAGGCGTAGCATCATGCGCTCAAGACCGGTCCTTAACTGACTTGGGCGACTTTCTATAAAAACCCCTGGACCTTAACCCTAACCAGATTAAGCCCGTGCATAAACCTGCACCCACCAATCATCCATTTCGCCCAAGTCCAAATCCATTTTTATTTTATTTTCCAAGTCATTTGTAAAACTCCCATGACACACCAATGCCAAGGGTACAATTTAAACAATAATTGATTGTTGGTGAAATTCCCAAATCGCATAAGTTTGGTCTATAAGCATGGCTAAGCAACACGTTTAAATGATCCTAGTTCATACTATCGTATCAACCAGGTTTTATCTAGGGTGACAATGTGTTTGATTCAATATCAACATTGGTCATACAAAGGATTTAGGCATAACTATAAATTTAAAAATAGGAATTTATATTACTGAATATAAATAAGCATGCATTAATAATTTAAAATCAGAATATAAATAATTTAAAATAATGGGATCAATATGATCAAGGGTATAACTTGCCTTGCTTGATGAGGTGACATTGTTTTTTGTCACATCCCCAATTTAATAAAGCGGTTAATTATGCATCTCATGAGCATGCATCTTATTTTTAAACTTTTTGTGTACCTATTGTACTTGGAAAATCTCAAAATATAAATGAAACCTACACTTTAAATTGATCTCCAAACTAGAAACCGAAATTAATGCTACTAAAAAACCTCTGAAAATAATTTATTCAAATACTATATTAATTATCATGAATTAATATAATTTTTCCCAAATTTTTGGGACTGGTTTGAACCTAAGAAAATTCAAACACTATTAAAAGACCTAGTTTAAGTTTGAATTTATATATCACAAATTATATCATGAACAGTAGGGTTCAATAATTTTTATGGACACTAGGTTATCTCAGGAACCCCACAAATAATTTCATGATTTTAGGAAATTTATTTCTATTTTTAAACCCCTGGTCAAAGTAGGAAAAGCAAATTAAGTATCACCAACCCTAGTACTATTCCTCAAAGCCCGAACTGCACCTTGACTCGAGTCCGACCCGGTCTCTTGACTCGGCCGAGTCGACTAATTGCACCTCCGCTGTGGACCTTCAGATCTAAGATCAACGCCCGGATCGCCTACCCTCCGACCGGTCCGACAGCACTCATCGATCCAAGCCGTCGCCGGGATCCAACGGTCACGTGGACTCACTTAAACGCAACTCGGGCGCGTTGAGTCGCCGACGTTGTGGGTCCGCCTGCCGTGGCCTTCTCCTACCTCCCGTTGGCGCGAGAGCTAGCGCCACGCGCTCGCGCCGCTCGACAGAACAAGAACGGCGATGCTCACGCCGTGAATCCACGCCCCAATTGACCATCCTCGAGTTCGGCAAGTGACGCCGCCTGCTGCTCCGCCCCTGCTCAGCTTAAGTAACCCCAAACGCCTCCTCTTCCCATCTTTCCTCTCGGTCCGAGGAAAGATAGGCTTGTTCTTGCTCTCTTCACAGGTGAGGTTTCCTCCGCGTGGTTTCCCTCACCTCCCTGATCCATGCCAGGTCCATTTTTGCTCATCTTGGACCTCGGTTCCTCTTGTAGCTCCGGACCATTACCGTGCTCGGCATTTCCAAGGCACGCACCGAGAACTTTCAGGTGTTCTTCATTCCGGTGAGTTTTATCCCCACCTTTGCGTCATATGGTGCATTGGGGTATCCTGAAGAGTTTCCCTCAATTAATTTCTTTGATGCTTCACAGGAGGCCGCTGAGTTCGGAGTTTCGGTCGTCGACTTTGTCCTTCGTCTCCAGCTCCGGCTGGTAAGCCCTTGACCGATTCTTATGCTCATGAAGCATCCTCACATGGTCTTTGAGCTATCCCTATCACTCACTCCTCTTCGTTTTGCTCCAGTCGTCTTCTCCACGTGAAGCCGTGCCGCCGCCATCATCTTCTCCGACACCGGTCGAGCTCTGTCATCTCCAAGCTTCCGGCGTCCTTCTTGCTCGGTAGCTTCCTCGACCTTTGTGGTGCTAAGGCACCCGCTTGTTTGGGCTTTGCGGAGTTCGCCAGATCTCCACCGTTGGCGAAGCTTTAGCTCGCCATCTCCGGCTAGCCGCGTTTAGGCCACTTCGCCGCCGCCACCACCCTAAGGTGCGCATGACTATTGCGGCTCCGTTCTGAGCTTTGGTCGGCGCCCTCGTGGACGAAAGCGCCGGAAAGCCGCCAGCAAGCGCCGACGCCGCTGTTGTCGGTTTCGTCCGACAAAGCATCAGAGCACGCGATTAGAGTAAATGACATGGCTGGCATCGAGGTTAAGAATCAATCTATCGCTTACATGTGGGGTCACAATTAGAAAACGGTTGGGTTAATTAAGGGCTTGCAGAGTATGACATGTGGGCCTGATGGCGGTAAGTGGAAACGTAGATGGTGAAGTATGTTTTGATTAAGGAAAAGCGTATTCTTGATATGCTTAGAATGAATTTGCACGTTCAGAAGTAGAAGACGATTTCGGAAATACGCGCATGTGTTCTACTGGCGGGGTCAAAGTTGACCGAGTCAACAGTCTTCGGGCCCGCTGTCAATGGCTGCGGCTAGCGTGAGGACGGTAGAAAAGTGTTAAATACTTTATGAAATTCGGAATCTATTAACATATACATCGAAAATTGGTATTAACTTATAAAATGCATAACTAAATCATTTTAACTCCAAAATGAATGAAACCACTTCTGATAATTTTCATATTTAATGAACTTTATATTAAAATTGGTTTCAAACTTCTCCCTGTAACAGAGAGCATTACTTTGGAAAATGAGCTATTAACACTATTATTGTTACAAAAGAAAACACTAATAACTTTGAAAATTCATAACTAAATCATGAAAACTCCTTTTGAGGCAAACTCAACTGTTTTGAACTTGTAATAATATTGCCTATTTATCCATGTAATCCATTTACTCACCATTGTTCTACAAAATTTCACTTCATAATTAAATTACATAAATAAAGACATATTGAAATCTGGAATTCAAACCACCGTAACTTGCATATACTAAATCGAAATGAAATAATTCTTTCACCAAAAATCATTTAAAATCATGACTTAGCTACTGTAGAAAAATCATGCATTTTTGAGCATTTTGAATTTTGAGGTATTTCTCGATGTTTATTCGGTATTGCATTTATATAGATTCGAGCCTATTGATATCGACTCCTACGCGACCGAGAGTGAGCAATTACTTTTCCAGCAAGGCAAGCATCCTTTGAACTTTCTTTTGCATCATATTTGATCCCAATTTTGCTAGGGTAGATGCAATGATAATTGCTTGCATGATAGTCTTATATTGTCGCTATTTTCGTTATGAATGGTTAGACACATCCTATTATCTTGTCATTGAGGCTATCCATGAATTATTCCATTACTGAAATGCTATGGTAGGATGAGTGAAGTAATGTTGTTCGAGTTTGCTTAGTCGCAAGTCTAGAACCGGTAGTTTGATTGTCGGAATAACCCGACAATTATGGGACAAACACAACTCTCTGATAAACTTTTGTTTCAGATCTTCGTATCTGTTTTATAAGTGAAATTTTGTCATTTTTAAATGAGCTTTTGGTCTGGACAAGTGTTGGTTAGTGATGGTGCCTTCGTGCACGAGATTTGGGTATGTGGTTTGGCTTGTCTGGACAATTAAGGACCGAACTTTGGGTTGTTGCGATTCAAGCAAAACTCGCACTATCACACGTGGTATATGGGTGCCGTATGGTTAAGTAGGGGGAAGGTTTTATTGTGTTGAGTCCCACGGTGGTGAAATTGTAAGGGCATGGGACCGTGAAATCCCGTGTTCCTTTTGGGCCGATAGGATGGGGGCGTTAACGTCTTGTGTTTCCTAGGATATATAGGATGGAGGCGTTAACGTCTTGTGTTTCCTAGGAGCCATGGGTTGAGGGTACTTAGCTCAATGGGATCTTCTTGCTAAAAACGATCAGTATCTCGATTTACACGCGGCATACCATAGGAAGTATGCTATATTCGGAGGCATCCGGAGGCTTACGGGCTAATCAGTCGTGTGGGTAAAGTAGTACACCCCTGCAGGGTATAATCTATTCGAATAGCCGTGTCCACGGTTATGGACGACCGCTTGAAATTTGTGGCTGCTTATTGTTAGACTTGAAATTAAAATTGTGGTTATAACTTGGTATCGTCATGAATGGGATGTTCATGCTTATTGTTGTATCAAAGTGGACCGCCACTTTGTTGTTGGTATGATTCATTTGTTATTGAATTCATTACTTATTCACATGCTTTATTTTTACTTCAAACCTGATTTTGAAATGGCACGTGAAAAACTAGTATGTGTAGGTTGTTCGGTATTGCGTCGTCTTCGCAAAACTAAGCCAATATGAGCCCTTCCTTTGAATGACCTTATGCATAATTATTTTTATTTGTGTAAGACTTGCGAGTACTCTTTGTACTCAGCCAGATGTTTGCTGGCTTTTTTAGGTGAGGACGATACTGAAATCGACGAGCTTGTCGGTGTCGATTTAGGCGACACCGATGAGTAGTTTGCTATCATCTAGCTCCCAGTTGGTTGCCGATGGGTTGTGTGGAATACCACTGCTGGCCTTTTGGTTTATTTCCTTATTTACGCTGCTACTTAACACTTTCCTTTAAATTTGGCCGGTCGGCCACTTGTATTAGATGTAAAATTGGAACTATGTTGTATGTCTTTTGAACTATTTTATGTATGGATGTTGTATGGATGTGATCAACGTTGGATGAGAGTATGCTTATATTGGTCGCTGATCTTGGGAGCCAATATAAGTCATATTCGCTGTTCATGGCTTCCTATTTAACTCACTAAGTGCAGCGCTTGACTTGTTGGAGAACCGACAATCATGTAGTGCTCGCAGAGGAGCGGCGCGCATGATCGTCGGGGCTCTAGTTTGAGTTAAGTCTCTCATTTAGATGGAGTTAAGTTGGAATCCATTCTCTGGAGATCTAGAGTTATGTCCCTAAGACCCTGATTAGTCTAGGTCTTATGGAGATAACTCCGGGGTCCCCACAGCGTTGGTATCAGAGCCATACTTACTGTAGGTTAGAGATAGCACTGGCGTTAGAGTTAGTAAGCCTTCTTGAGTCAAATTATTTTTGAAATTATCAAATTAATTTCAGAAAGTTTAAGTTAGGAATATCTTTTATTCCTCATCCATCCTAGTATCTTTTCTTACCCTATTTCTATTTTTAAAGAAATCTTACCTTATTGTTCTTGCTTTTAGATGAGTCGCCAATACCTGGTCAAAGAAACTCAAGCTGAGAACGTGGATGGATACCCGGCGCTTCTCCGGGAAATGATGTGGAGGGCGAACTTCACCTATCAGCCATCTTACGCCATCTATCGCCGCGACAGGGGGCCAGGCATGGAGGAATACTTGGTCGTGATCAACATCATCGCGACGAGTCACGGGAGTATCCCATATTGTTTCCAGGCACGTGGCACTTCGGAGGCCATGGCTCTACAGGAAGTGGCTCGTGTGGCTATGAGCCATCTCCGTTATGATCTGACGGAGTTGTCTCAGCCGCCTTACTACCATTTTCCTATGTGCGAGCGTGGCACGGAGGTGGACACCTTTTCCCGGATTCAGTTTGGGGAAGATCCCCAGGTTAGGCAGTTGGCAAGATTGGTCCATACCATGGACCAAATCCATCGGTGCACTGTGTATGAGTTGTACGAGACACGTCAACGTCTCGTGGTGGCCCAAGAGCACCTACAACTCATGTGTAACATGGGGATTATTGACCGCCATGTGGTTTATGGCACGAATGAGATTTCCCCATATGCTTCAGCGCCACCGATGTACCGTCTTCCGGAAGTGCCAGGGCATGTACCCAACTATGGGGCGAGACGCCAGGTTCGCATGTCAGTTGGTTTTGCTCGTACTCGTAGGATGGAACCTGCTGGAGGCCATGTGATAGAGCAAGGCTCCCCTTTGCGTCTTCCTAATTTTGGAGACCCCGATGATACGGGATCCCCTGAGGCACATCTTCTGGACGAGTTTCCGGTAAACTTTGACCGGAACAACATTTAGGATGTTGTAGGCGTAAGCTTTTGGGCAAGCATGTATCTTTGATTTCCTGTAATAGGCTAGTAATAATTGAACTCTTAATGTTTCTCTTGCAAGAACTATATTTCCGGTAGTTGCTTTTCGCCCCCGGGCCCTATGAATGTAATTGCTTTGGAAAAATTATGATTTGAAGTCATGAATCTTGTACTGGCCTTAGTGCCTTTGTACGGCCTTTTGGTGTTATGTTTTGGTGCATTTTATATCATTATGCATGCTTAATTAAGAACTTTGTGCTTGCTGTCCAAAGTTTTATTATTCACACTTTGCCAGCAATCTTGGTCTCTTTTTAACATTCCTTGTCACATCAGATGTCGAGCCCCAACACTCGTGCTAGAGCTCAGCGCGATGGGGATCTCCACCCAGTGGCACTCGCTGCTGCGGTAGCGTAACTTTACGCCGCGAGAGAGGGTGAGCCCTCTCAGCAAAGACCGTCCGCGGGACGTTCCTCCGAGGAAGTGCTTCCTCCGCCACCTACTATGGCGGAAGTCTTGGCTCGGTCGAGAGGAACAGATGGATCGGACCAGGATCACGGAGGCTATAGCTCGCAACACTTCTCCCGCTCCCGAGGCAGGGGAGGGGGACATCGAGGCGCGTGGGGTCTCGCCGAGTTTCGCGAACAAATCCTCCCACCTTTGCGGTACCGAGACCCTATGGAGGTGAAGATTACCGAGGGATGTGGAGAAGAAACTAGCCATTGCTCAATGCACGGGCGTTAAGAGAGTTCTTTTGCCGCTATCACCGAAGGCGCCGCTAGTGCGTGGTGGGATAATTTTTCCGCCATGCAACTTCGACGGACGTTCCATCATGGAACAATTTCGTGCGGCTTTCGTGGAGGCCTATATTCTGATGGGGTCATGTCCATCAAGCAAGCAGCAGATTTTGCTTTGAAGCAAGGAAGGAAGATCACATCGAGTATCTTGAGTTCAACTCCTGGCCCGCTATGCCCGGATGACGTCTCCACAGATGCCGCGCCGCGCCAGCCGGTTCATGGGCGGTTTGATCGAGGAGATGCAATGGCTTTAGTCAGACATGACTTCAGGAACTTCCAGCACATGGTGAACAAGGCCATTGTAGTGGAGCACAAGAGTGTGGCTGTGGAGGAGTCCAGGAAGAGGAAGAAGGCCGCTCAGTTCTCGGCTAGTGGCGATTTCCTCAACAAGACCGGCCGCCTCAGCACCTCGTCCTCAGGCTCCAGTGCCATCGAGGTTTCCTGTGGCGCCTGCACGACCTTCTCCACCTACAGGGCAGCGGCACAGTGGGAGTAAGAACTCCCAAAACAGTGGTACATTCAAGCCTAATGTCACCTGCTTTCATTGTGGTCGCCAGGGCCACTATGCTTCTTCTTGCCTCGCCAAGCAGCGGGGAATGCCGCAGTTTATCGTGCTCTACACCACCGGCTGTGGCAAGACCTACACCACCTCCCGGGCAGCATCTACCCCTCCTCGGTCCTCGCACGTGGCGAGTGAACCACGCCACCGCCGAGGAGGCGAGCGACGCCCGCACGTCGCTTTGGGTACACTTCTTGTTAATTCTTGTCCAACATCGCTTTATTTGATTCAGAGCATCTCATTCATTCATCAAAGGAGAATATGCTGCACTTAATCATTTTGAAATACATAAACTTCAGCCACCTTATCAAATCCGATCGCGGATCGGTTTTCCAAACCGATCAAGTCTGCCGACGTAAAGTGGAAATTCAAAATGTCAACTTCTTGGCAAACTTAATTGTGCTAAAATCAGTGGGTATTGATGTAATCTTGGGGATGGATTGGCTGTCCAAAAACCAGGGAAAGATCGATTGTGCTCAGCGGTCTATTTCTGTCACTAGTGAAGACGGCAGTCAAGTCGTTTTTGCACCTTCTGTGGGCAGTTCTCATCTCTATGCCTTGGAAGCTTATACCTCTCTTGAACTTGAGAAAGTGCCTGTGGTGTGTGAATACCCAGATGTATTCCCCGAAGAACTCCTGCATGCCTCCCGATCGAGAAGTCGAGTTCGTCATCGAGCTTGTACCCGGTACTGCGCCGATATCAAAACGGCCATACCGGATGCCTCCTAATGAATTGGAAGAATTGAAGAAGCAACTCCAAGAACTTCAAGACAAGGGGTTTATTAGGCCGAGCTCCTCACCTTGGGGATGCCCGGCTATCTTTGTCAAAAAGAAGGACAAGAGTTTGCGGATGTGTGTTGACTACCGTCCATTAAATGAAGTCACTATCAAGAACAAATATCCGCTTCCTCGGATTGATGATTTATTTGATCAATTGAGTGGAGCCCAAGTATTCTCAAGGTTGATTTGCGCTTGGGCTATCATCAAATTAAAGTTCGAACCGAAGACATTCAAGACGGCATTCTCTACTCGTTACGGGTTGTACGCAGTACACTGTCATGTCTTTTGGTCTCGACGAATGCAAAGCATACTTCATGAATCTTATGAATTCAGTGTTCATGGAGTATTTGGATAAGTTTGTTGTTGTATTCATTGACGACATCCTTATCTACTCAAAGTCTGATGAAGAACACGAGCAACACTTGAGGATTGTGTTGGAGAAGCTTCGTCAACATCAGCTTTATGCCAAATTTAGCAAATGCGAGTTCTGGCTTCATGAAATTAGTTTCTTGGGGCATGTCCTATCCAAGGGCGGTATTGTCGTTGATCCTAGCAAAGTTCAAGATGTCCTTGATTGGAGACAACCGAAACATTCGATATTCGCAGTTTTTCTTGGACTTGCGGGTTACTACCGCAGATTCATCCAGAACTTCTCCAAAATTGCAAGGCCAATGACTCAACTTCTGAAGAAAGAAAAGAAGTTCGAATGGTCGCCTGAATGTGAGGAGAGCTTTCAGATCCTAAAGGAATGCTTGACCAAGGCTCCAGTACTCATCTTGCCCGACATTCACAAGAACTTTGACATTTACTGCGATGCGTCTCGCCATGGGCTCGGTTGTGTTCTTATGCAAGAGGGTCGAGTGGTAGTTTATGCATCAAGACAATTGAGACCACATGAGTTGAATTATCCCACTCATGATTTGGAGCTCGCAGCAGTTGTTCATGCTCTCAAGATTTGGCGACATTACCTCACTCGGCAATCGTTATAAATCTACACCGACCACAAGAGTCTTAAATATATCTTCACCCAAGGCGATCTGAACTTGAGGCAAAGGAGATGACTTGAGTTGATCAAAAGATTATGATTTTGGACTCCATTATCATCCAGGAAAAGCAAATGTGGTTCTTGATGCCCTAAGCGTAAAGTCTCGGGCAACTGTTTATCGGTAGCTCCCATTTCAGCAGGCTTGTGTGCTGCGATGCAACGTCTGCACCTGGAGATAATTGAGGAAGGTTCCCTTGCTGCCCTTAGTGTGAATTTTACACTAGAGGACCAGATTAGAGAAGCCTAGAAGACTGATGAGGAGGTAGCTCAAATCCGAGAAGAAGTAAAGCAAGACAAGGCCAAGTGCTTTAAAGAAGATGCACAAGGCACCTTATGGTTTGGAAACCGGTTGGTGGTGCCTTGCGATCACGCCTTGAGAGAACTAATTCTCAAGGAGGCCCATGACTCCAAGTTTTCTATCCACCCAGGTAGCACCAAGATGTACCAAGATCTTAAGAAGCGACTATGGTGGAGCCGAATGAAACAGCACATCGCTCAATTTGTTGCCGAGTGTGATGTATGCCAAAGAGTTAAGGCCGAGCATTTGAAACCGCAGCACTCTACAACCCCTGCCCATTCCCAAGTGGAAATGGGAAGAAGTTGGCATGGATTTTATCACCGGCCTTCCAAAAACTCAAGCGGGGTCTGATTCTATATGGGTGATTGTTGATCGTCTGGCGAAGGTTGCCCATTTCATTCTCGTCAAGACCACCTACCATGGGGATAAGTTAGCTGAGCTTTATATCTCCGAATTGTTTGTCTCCATGGTGTACCAAAGGTCATCATTTCGTATAGAGGTCGCAGCTCACATCTTACTTACGGAAGTGCTTACATAAAGCAATGGGGACCAATCTATCTTTCGCTCCGCTTACCACCCACAAACAGATGGGCAGATGAAAGGGTGAATCAAATCTTGGAAGATCTTCTCGGGCATGTGTGATGTCCTATAGCAAGAACTGGAGAAATGTTTACCATTTGCGAGTTCTCCTACAACAATAGCTTCCAATCAAGCATTCAAATGTCACCATTCGAAGCATTGTATGGGAGAGCTTGTCGGACACCCTTGAACTGGTCCGAAGCCGGGGAGAGGCCGTTTTATGGCCCAACCTTGGTAGAGGATGCAGAAGAACAAGTTCGTGTCATCCGCGAACGACTTCGGACGGCTCAATCCCGTCAGAAGTCCTATGCCGACCGTCGTCGTCGTGAGTTGAGCTTTGAGGTGGATGATCATGTCTATCTTAAGGTTTCTCCAATGAAAGGAACACATCGTTTCCAAGTCAAAGGCAAATTGGCACCTCGCTACATCGGACCTTTCCGAATTCTAGCAAAGTTGGGACCGGTGGCTTATCAAATAGAGTTGCCACCATCACTTGTGGATGTACATGATATCTTCCATGTTTCGCAACTGAAGAAGTGTCTTCGCATCCCAACCGAAGCAACTGAACTGGAAAAACTTGATTTGCAACCCGATCTTTCTTATCGGGAGCACCCGATTCGCATTCTTGAGGAGAAGGAGCGCAAGACACGAAATCGCGCAATCAAATTCATCAAGGTTCAGTGGAGTAACCATACTGAAGATGAAGCAACTTGGGAGCGTGAAGATCAACTACGAGCTAGCTATCCTGATCTTTTTCCTTCCACTTAAAATATCTTCGAATCAAGAAAGGAAAGTTTAAACAAAGCAATGGGAAGGAAAAATGTAATAGCCATTCCTTGTAACCCTACAAAGATATCTTGGCACTATCTTTGAAGGAAATCAAGACAACAGATGTTTTGTTTTCTCTTAGAACCTTCTATCCAACTTCCGCCCTATCGATCTCGGGGTCGAGATCTTTTGTAAGGGGGGGAGGTTTGTCACATCCCCAATTTAATAAAGTGGTTAATTATGCATCTCATGAGCATGCATCTTATTTTTAAACTTTTTGTGTACCTATTGTACTTGGAAAATCTCAAAATATAAATGAAACCTACACTTTAAATTGATCTCCAAACTAGAAACCGAAATTAATGCTACTGAAAAACCTCTGAAAATAATTTATTCAAATACTATATTAATTATCATGAATTAATATAATTTTTTCCAAATTTTTGCGACTGGTTTGAACCCAAGGAAAATTCAAACACTATTAAAAGACCTAGTTTAAGTTTGAATTTATATATCACAAATTATATCATGAACAGTAGGGTTCAATAATTTTTATGGACACTAGGTTATCTCAGGAACCCCCACAAATAATTTCATGATTTTAGGAAATTTATTTCTATTTTTAAACCCCTGGTCAAAGTAGGAAAAGCAAATTAAGTATCAATCAACCCTAGTACTATTCCTCAGGCCCGAACCAGACCTTGACTCGAGTCCGACCCGGTCTCTTGACTCAGTCGAGTCGACTAATTGCACCTCCGCTTGTGGACCTTCAGATCTAAGATCAACGGCCCAGATCGCCTACCCCTCCGACCGGTCCGATTGCACTCACTGATCCAAGCCGTCCACGGGGATCCAACGGTCTCACGTGGACTCACTTAAACGCAACTCGGGCGCGTTGAGTCGCCGTTGTGGGTCCGCCCGCCGGGGCCTTCTCCTACCTCCCGCGGGCGCGAGAGCTAGCGCCACGCGCTCGCGCTGCTCCGACAGGCACAGCAACGGCGATGCTCACGCCGTGAATCCACCGCCCCAATTGACCATCCCTGGAGTTCGGCAAGTGACGCCGCCTCTGTTCCGTCCCTCGGTTCAGCTTAAGTAACCCCCGAACGCCTCCTCCTTCCCCATCTTTCCTCTCGGGTCTGAGGAAAGAGAGGCTTGTTCTTGCTCTCTTCACAGGTGAGGTTTCCTCCGCGTGGTTTCCCTCACCTCCCTGATCCATGCCAGTTCCATTTTTGCTCATCTTGGACCTTGGTTCCTCTTGTAGCTCCCGGACCATTACCGTACTCTCGGCATTTCCAGGGCACACACCCGAGAACTTTCTGTGTGTTCTTCATTCCCGGTGAGTTTTATCCCCACCTTTGCGCGTCATATGGTGCATTGGGGTATCCTGAAGAGTTTCCCTCAATTAATTTCTTTGATGCTTCACAGGAGGCCGCTGAGTTCGGAGTTTCGGTCGTCGACTTTGTCCTTCGTCTCCAGCTCCGGCTGGTAAGCCCTTGACCGATTCTTATGCTCATGAAGCATCCTCACATGGTCTTTGAGCTATCCCTATCACTCACTCCTCTTCGTTTTGCTCCAGTCGTCTTCTCCACGTGAAGCCGTGCCGCCGCCATCATCTTCTCCGACACCGGTCAGGCTCCTGTCATCTCCAAGCTTCCCCGAGCGTCCTTCTTTGCTCAGGTAGCTTCCCTGGACCTTTGTGGTGCTAAGGCACCCGCTTGTTTGGGCTTTGCGGAGTTCGTTTTCGTATCTCCACCGTTGGTCAAGCTTTAGCTCCGCCATCTCCGGCTAGCCGCTTTAGGCCACTTCGATCGCCGCCACCACCCTAAGGTGCGCATGACTATTGCGGCTCCGTTCTGAGCTTTGGTCGGCGCCCTCGTGGACGAAAGCGCCGGCAAGCGCGACCGACGCCGCTGTTGTCGGTTTCGTCCGACAAAGCAATCGTACACGATTAGAGTAAATGACATGGCTGGCATCGAGGTTAAGAATCAATCTATCGCACATGTGGGGTCACAATTAGAAAACGGTTGGGTTAATTAAGGGCTTGCGAGTATGACATGTGGGCACGATGGTGGTAAGTGGAAACGAGATGGTGAAGTATGTTTTGATTAAGGAAAAGCGTATTCTTGATATGCTTAGAATGAATTTGCACGTCAGAAGTAGAAGACGATTTCGGAAATACGCTTTCGCATGTGTTGGTACTGGCGGGTCAAAGTTGACCGAGTCAACACTGGTCTTCGGGCCCGCCGTCAATGATGGCTAAGCGTGAGGACGGTAGAAAAAGTGTTAAATACTTTATGAAATTCGGAATCTATTAACATATACACTTTGAAAATTGGTATTAACTTATAAAATGCATAACTAAATCATTTTAACTCCAAAATGAATGAAACCACTTCGATAATTTTCATATTTAATGAACTTTATATTAAAATTGGTTTCAAACTTCTCCTGTAACAGAGAGCATTACTTTGGAAAATGAGCTATTAACACTATTATTGTTACAAAAGAAAACACTAATAACTTTGAAAATTCATAACTAAATCATGAAAACTCCTTTTGAGGCAAACTCAACTGTTTTGAACTTGTAATAATATTGCCTATTTATCCATGTAATCCATTTACTCACCATTGTTCTACAAAATTTCACTTCATAATTAAATTACATAAATAAAGACATATTGAAATCTGGAATTCAAACCACCGTAACTTGCATATACTAAATCGAAATGAAATAATTCTTTCACCAAAAATCATTTAAAATCATGACTTAGCTACTGTAGAAAAATCATGCATTTTTGAGCATTTTGAATTTTGAGGTATTTCTCGATGTTTATTCGGTATTGCATTTATATAGATTCCGAGCCTATTGATATCGACTCCTACGCGACCGAGAGTGAGCAATTACTTTTCCAGCAAGGCAAGCATCCTTTGAACTTTCTTTTGCATCATATTTGATCCCAATTTTGCTAGGGTAGATGCAATGATAATTGCTTGCATGATAGTCTTATATTGTCGCTATTTTCGTTATGAATGGTTAGACACATCCTATTATCTTGTCATTGAGGCTATCCATGAATTATTCCATTACTGAAATGCTATGGTAGGATGAGTGAAGTAATGTTGTTCGAGTTTGCTTAGTCGTGCAAGTCTAGAACCGGTAGTTTGATTGTCGGGAATAACCCGACAATTATGGGACAAACACAACTCTCCTGATAAACTTTTGTTTCAGATCTTCGTATCTGTTTTATAAGTGAAATTTTGTCATTTTTAAATGAGCTTTTGGTCTGGACAAGTGTTGGTTAGTGATGGTGCCTTCGTGCACGAGATTTGGGTATGTGGTTTGGCTTGTCTGGACAATTAAGGACCGAACTTTGGGTTGTTGCGATTCAAGCAAAACTCGTACTATCACACGCGGTATATGGGTGCCGTATGGTTAAGTAGGGGGAAGGTTTTATTGTGTTGAGTCCCACGGTGGTGAAATTGTAAGGGCATGGGACCGTGAAATCCCGTGTTCCTTTTGGGCCGATAGGATGGGGCGTTAACGTCTTGTGTTTCCTAGGATATATAGGATGGAGGCGTTAACGTCTTGTGTTTCCTAGGAGCCATGGGTTGAGGACTTAGCTCAATGGGATCTTCTTGCTAAAAACGATCAGTATCTCGATTTATCGTAGGCATACCATAGGAAGTATGCTATATTCGGAGGCATCCGGAGGCTTACGGGCTAATCAGTCGTGTGGGTAAAGTAGTACACCCTGCAGGTATAATCTATTCGAATAGCCGTGTCCACGGTTATGGACGACCGCTGAAATTTGTGGTCGCTTATTGTTAGACTTGAAATTAAAATTGTGGTTATAACTTGGTATCATCATGAATGGGTTGTTCATGCTTATTGTTGTATCAAAGTGGACCGCCACTTTGTTGTTGGTATGATTCATTTGTTATTGAATTCATTACTTATTCACATGCTTTATTTTTACTTCAAACCTGATTTTGAAATGGCACGTGAAAAACTAGTATGTGTAGGTTGTTCGGTATTGCGTCGTCTTCGCAAAACTAAGCCAATATGAGCCCTTCCTTTGAATGACCTTATGCATAATTATTTTTATTTGTGTAATACTTGCGAGTACTCTTTGTACTCAGCCAGATGTTTGGTGGCTTTTTCAGGTGAGGATGATACTGAAATCGACGAGCTTGTCGGTGTCGATTTAGGCGACACCGATGAGTAGTTTGCTGTCATCTAGCTCCCAGTTGGTTGCCGATGGGTTGTGTGGCATACCACTGCTGGCCTTTTGGTTTATTTCCTTATTTCCGCTGCTACTTAACACTTTCCTTTAAATTTGGCCGGTCGGCCACTTGTATTAGATGTAAAATTGGAACTATCTTGTATGTCTTTTGAACTATTTATGTATGGATGTTGTATGGATGTGATCAACGTTGGATGGGAGTATGCTTATATTGGTCGCTGATCTTGGGAGCCAATATAAGTCATATTCGCTGTTCATGGCTTCCTATTTAACTCACTAAGTGCAGCGGTTGACTTGTTGGAGAACCGACAATCATGTAGTGCTCGCAGAGGAGCGGCGCGCATGATCGTCGGGGCTCTAGTTTGAGTTAAGTCTCTCATTTAGATGGAGTTAAGTTGGAATCCATTCTCTGGAGATCTAGAGTTATGTCCCTAAGACCTTGATTAGTCTAGGTCTTATGGAGATAACTCCGGGGTCCCCACATTTTTCTTAACAGATCACCTTAACAAAACGTCTGGTGTTGAGGTGACGTTGTTTTTCTTAACAGGTCACCTAGTACTCACGAGTACTATATTCAGGTAGTCGAAGTGTACGATCACGATGATCATACAGTCAAAATCAATCCTCTTATGTTGTTCTTCAATCGGCGTCGAAATCTGATTCTCCGAAGTCGTCGAAATCTAATCGTGAAAATAAGCCAAATTCAAACTAAATTGAAATAACAAATAAAATGAACTCCAAATCAAATGATTTTGGTTTAAATAGCTAGATTATAATTTTATACAAATTTTGCAACTTGAATCACCCAAATCGGAGTTTGGATGCAAAAGATATGAATTTTAGAAGTTTGGAATTACATGGAATAATGAATTAGGGTTTAAAGGAAATACTGGCCAAATGAGCACAAAATTAAATAATTTTGGTTTGGTTGGCTAGATCTTGAATTTATATGAATTTAGGAATTTGAATCGACGAAATCGGAGTTCGTATGAGGGAGAACGAACCCCGGGAATGTCTAAATATCAAAAATCCTAATTTTCAGATTTTATTGAATTTCTTGAGTTATTTTTCTAAAGGAAATTCAGTTTATTGCGCAAGATGACGTCAGCGAGGGAATTTGATTTTCCCGGCCGAATTATTTTTGTAAAGGAAATCATTTGAGTCTATGACAGGTGGGCCCCAAGGTCAATGGACCTGGTTCACGGGCGGTCAACAGTCTACCGCAGACTCGGTGTACGGGAACAGTGAACGTGGGGGAGGTGGCGGCCGTGCGGCACACGTGGCAGACATGTGGACGAGCTGTGTCAGCATGAGGGTGAGGTGGCGACTACGTGGCGTGTGCGTGGGGATGACGGGGCAATGCCACGTCACGCCGGCGGGTGGTGGTGCACGGGAACCAACGACCCAGCGAACGGCGGCACGGCTGTCGGCGGCGGTGTGCTAGAAAGGGAGAGGAGGCGATGGGGAATTCGGGGCTTACCTCGGTGGCGCAAGGGCATGAGGGGTTCGCCGGCGGCGATGGGAATAGCGGCGGCGGTGTTCGGCGCGGCGGCGGCGGCGAGGTGCGGGTGTTCGTGAGCGAGGCGAGCATCAGGTAGGCGGCGGCGTCGCGATGCTAATGACGGGGTCGATGTCGACGAGGGCCCATCGACGGTGCCGGAGAAGACAAAAGAAGAAGCTCAGGGCGGCGAGGTTCTAACTCCAAAATCCGGCGAGATAGAGGCGAGAGGGAGGAGTGGATGGTGGGGAGGGATCAAGTGAGATGAGGGGCTCCTAGTGCTCCCTTTTATAGGGGCAGAGGGGTCTGGGAGGAGGAGATCGGCGGCGTGGATCGCGGCGGTGACGGGGCGGTCTCGGCGATTACGGCCGAGAGAGAGGGGAAAGTGGCCGGGAGGAGGGGCGGCGAGATCAGGGGGAGTTTATGCGCGTGACCGCACTTGGAAAGGAGGCGGGGATCGCGGCGGTGATGAGCTCCTTGCGCGCGGTAATGGCGGCGTTGGGCGCGGCCGGGCGGAGAAGAAACGGGGAAGGAAGAAGAAGGCATGGCCCTCGGATTCGCATCGGACGGCGCGGAGGAGATAGGTGGTGTGGGTGTGTAGGTACCGTCCGATGTGGATCGGGCGGTGGGGGAAAGAGGGAGAGAGGAGCGGTGCGGCGCGGGCCGAGTTGGGCCGAGCGCGGGGAGATAGGTGGGTTGGGCTGAGGAGATTCGGCCCAAAAGACTTTTAGGGTTTTTAAATTGATTTTTCAATTGATTTAATCCAGATAATTCATTTAGGCTTTAGTAAATAGCAAAATAAATCCAAACATTTAGAGAAAATTCACAGAAATTCCCTGAGGCATTTTGGATTTAATTAAAATATTTTCAACTTAAAGTTGGCAATACTTTCTGCAAATAAATTATTTTGGCTTTGCAATAATTAGGAAAAAGCTTTTAAAAACTCAGAAAATTCTAGAAATTAATTGAATTTTTATTTTTCAGGTCAAACCAACTGAAATTTCAAGAACTTCAAATAAGTTTTAAATTTTGACTTTTACAACTTCAGAAATTCAAATAAAGCAATCAAACTCTGGCAAATTCTAAGAAAATCCAATAAAACAATAACTTTATTTTATTTTATTTTGGTAACATAACTTTGGGATGTTACACTGCGCCGAGTGATTCAAGCTTGCAATCTCATATCTCATAGCCTGTTAGCTGCCAAAAGTGGTAGATTTGATTTTACAGAAACAACACTAGAGATATAAGCTTGCTGTTATCTTTTGTGATTCGTAAGTTTGATCAAGTGAAGGGTCTGTTTTGTATGGCCGCACTTTTCGAAAAACAACTTCCGACTGGGCTGAACGACTGAGCTGAAGATTTTTGGTGTTTGGCAGTCTAGCTTTTAGGTCGGCTGGCTGAAGCTTCTAAGTTGAAAAATGTCTAAAATGCCCCGAAGGCAAATGATGACCTATTTGATATCGTTTAACGATAATTAAAGGCAATCAACGATAACTAATGATAATTGACGGCACTTTGCAACAACTAACTCAATTGGCGACAATTAACGCAAAGGACGACGGGTACCGCAATTAACGAGAATTGCCACAATTAATGACAATTAACGCAATTTACCGCAATTAATGATAATTAACGCAATAGACCATAATTAACAACAATTAACGCAAATAACGATAATTAACAATAAATAATTATTACATAAATGATTGCAATAAATAATCAATGCAAAAAAATAATTATTACATAAATAATTCACTTACAATAGAAAAAATGAAATTAAACAAATAATAAAAAAACGACGGTTAGGGTTGTTGTTGGCGGTATCGGGGGAGGACGACGGCGACAGCGGCGGCATCGGGGGAGGACAACGTCGGTGTTAGGGGAGGAGAAGGGAGGAAGAGGGAGGAGCGAGCGACGGCCGCGTCGGGCTCAGGAGGAGGAGGAGGAGGAGGAGGAGTGGACGAGCGAGCGGCGGCCGTGTTGGGCTCAGGGGGAGGAGGAGGAGTGGACGAGCTCGGTGACGTAGGGCTTGGGAGGAGGTCGGGGCCGAGGGAGGTGGGAGGCGCCATGGGCGGGCAGAGCCGCCAAGGGAGGAGGAGCAGATGAGGGCAGCGGCGGCGGTCTCAGAAGGAGGTCAGGGTGGAGGGACGACGTCGCATGGGTAGGAGGAGGAGGAGGACGGCGACGCCGTGGGGGAGGAGGGAGGGCCTTTGGGCACATTAGGTTAGGGTTTTGTCGGATAGGATGGGGTTTTTGCAGTGGAAAAGCGGGTAGATACCTCCGAACTTTAGGGGTAAAGTCGGAATGGGGCTGCGGGAAGCTGCCCCTCGGCGGCTTCCGGCTTTCCAACGTTATACATGGCTTTCGGCTTCGGGAAAAGCTGGTGATAAAAGCCACCCGTTTGAGACGGCTTCCGGCTCTAATGAGCGAAAAGCTGAAGCCATCCTAAACAGTGCCGAAGGGCTTGTTTGGCACGACTACAACTTTTCTTAAAAGAAGCTTTCGGTTGGGCTGAACGGCTGAACAACTGAGCTGAAGACTTTTGGTGTTTGATAGTATGGCTTTTAGGTCGGCTAGCTGAAGCTTCAGAGTTGGAAAATGTCTAAAATGCCCCTAAGGCAAATGATGGCTTGTTTGATGCCGTTTAACGACAATTAAATGCAATTAACGATAACTAACGATAATTGATGATAATTACTGCAGTTAACGACAATTAATGCATTTGGCGACAATTAACGCAATGGACGACCAGTACCACAATTAACGAGAACTACCATAATTGACCGCAATTAACGACAATTAACGCAATAGACCGCAATTAACGACAATCAACGCACTTGACGTAATTAACGACAAGTAACACAAACAACGACAATTAACACAAATAATGACAATTAACAATAAATAATTATTATATAAATAATTACAGTAAACAATTATTGTAATAAATAATTATTACATAAATAATTCATTTACAACATAAAAAAAAGAAAATTAAACAAATAATAAAAAAGGTGGCTAGGGTTGCTGTCGGCGACACTGGCGGCGTCGGGGGTAGGCGGAGGAGGAGGAAGAGGAAGAGGGAGGAGCAGGCGGTGGCCTTGTCGGGCTCGGGAGGAGGAGGAGCGGACGAGCGCGGTGGCATTGGGCTCGGGAAGAGGTCGGGGCGGAGGGACCGAGGGAGGCGGGTGGTGGCGCGGGCGGCCGGAGCCGCCGAGGGAGGAGGTCGGGCAGAGCGGACGAGGCGCGGCATTGGGCTCGGGAGGATGTCGGGGCGGAGGGGCGGCACCACGTGGGGAGAAGGGAGGGCGTTTGGGCGCATTAGGTTAGGGTTTCGGTGGCCGGGATGGGGTTTTTGTGTAGTGTCAAAGTGGGTAAATACCTCCGAACTTTAGGAGTAAAATCGGTACGCGGCTTCCGGCTTCGGAAAAAGCTAGTGATAAAAGCCACCCGTTTAGGATGACTTCTGACTTTTTCGAGCGAAAAACCAAAACCGTCTCAAACTGCATCGAAGAAGCAGCACGTTTAACACCTTCGCATAGCTTTGCCACGCTGAATTACTGGAATCTGCAGCTAAATTGCACCATGTAGATATATATAAATTTTCTTTTCGTTATCACAGTTATGACCTCCAAAGTTCCTAAAGAAGCAATTTTAGTACTTGAGTGGCTCTGCAGTGCCCGAGCAGGGAACAAAGTTGTCCTAGGCTTGAATCTCGAGGCACTGGAGTGGTGCCTTAATAACAACATAAGGAAGTTTTAAGTTGATTTGAGTGTACTCAGCAAGGACACGGCTTTTCCATGAAAATACCGTACACTATCAGGGAACACACTTTGTCAGACAGGAGATCGACGATCTCATGAAAAATCACCTCCAGGAAGTGCAACTTGAACTGTGAGCAGTCAGATCCAGGTAATCCGCATGTGCTATCCAATTCCACCATTGCAAGGACAGATTGTCATGTAACAGGCTGTATTTGTGCTTTCAACTACAGCTGCTGTTGCCTCCAAAGTGTAGTCCAGGTCTTTACTATTGCATCTGAAACATATGTATTTGAGGCCCTCTTGGAAAGAGTGGGTATATTCATCATGGATGTATATGGTTATGCTGGCACATCGTGTGAATGCAAGATACTTGCCTAGATACTTTCAGGATATTTCTCCAGTGCGTACTGCATTGCCCATATGCCTTTTAGTATCAAGTTTTTCTCTCTCAAAGGTTATCCTCACTTTTCATGAACTTCAGCATTGGTACACAAATGCAGGCGTCGTTTTATGGGCAGTGAAATTAAATCTGTACCTCACAATATGTGATTATCAATATAGAACTCTTTATCCTGTTGTACAAATTGAATATAGCATCTATATAAGTTAACAAATGCCATCAGATACGTCTTCTCATTTTTGGCCTAGAACAGGAAAAACAAGTCTTGTGGCGATCAAAATGGAGATTAATGTATTTCTGGTTTTCCATACCCATCTTAGCTTCATCTTCACAGCGCATAGCAACAAGCTTGTACAGTAATGTGGTCTCTAGAGTCTAGACTCTAGTGTTCTCTGGAGTTATTTTTGAACTTTATAAAGTGATTTGCTATTTTTTTTTTGAAGGAAAACAGGAGGGGAAGCCCCTACTGTGATAATATAATAAATAAAAGAAATATGTACATGAACAAGAGGGAGAATATACAACGGTTAAGAGCCAACTGAACTAGGAGAAACTACTCAGCCAAGAACAAAAACATCTCGTTTGACCCTATGGAAGTATGGATAACCAAGTCAAAGGCTTCTCTACACACTCTCTTCCAGGCGGCAAGAGATAGGACACCATTATAAAAAGGATTATGTACTAGTTTCGTCCTTTAATTCTTGCTCTAGTTTAGTTTTCGTCCCTCAATTTCAATACCGGATATAACGCACCTCAAAGTTTAGATACCGGGCAAAAGAAGTCCCTCCGTGCGTTCGAGGGCGGTTTTGACCAGTGTTTGATCCACATGACGTGCCACGTGGCGCAAAAGGCATTAACTCGTATGGATTATTGTGTGCGGGTCCACAAGGCAGCGGAACCAGCGCTAACTAACACTCAGATTTACACAGTAATTAATGCATTAGGACAGAGATTTGGAGGTTAAACACGATGCTACAGGGGTTGTCTTCATCCCGACAAGCAGAGTAGCCCAGAGCTTGATTTGCTCCGGCTCAATGCTGGCGACTCAGCCCATGGCGGCATCGCCTAAAATGGAAACCCCGAGTACTTAGGACCCTACTGGCGTCGCCGATGGAGCTCCGACGACCTACGACGGTGGCGCGACGCATTCTAGCGGCGGAGAAGCTCGGGCTATGGTGACTTCGGTCACCCAACAACGCTTCCAACAAATCAAAGTGTGCATGGGCAACTAAAGGGTACCAAGACCTCACCAGGAGGAAGAAGGGAGCGAAGGTGGTCGGTGGTGGCTTGGCGGCGACGACCGGCAGTGATGTCGGGGAGCTATACGTGGAGAGCAAGGCCTGAGGAAAACTAGCAGCAATTAATCCTCGGGATGGCTTCAAGGGGGTATAGAGATGGTTAGGGAGGAACTAATTGAGAAGATGCTCACCGGAGTAGTTGATTCGGTGATTTTGGCTCACTGGCCGGTGCTGAGGAAGAAAACCAAACTCGCCGGCTCCTGCGATCGAACAACAAACCTAGGAGAGGGGTTTTGCTTCTTAGGTGCTGGAACACAATCTGACACATGAAACGAAGGAAAAGCTTCACAGGTGCGTTGAGGATTGGACGGCGACGTCTCGGCCGCAAAGGAGCTCAAGCTTCTTCTCTTCGGTTTGTGTTCGATTGAGGAGAGGAGAAGAGGGAAATGGCCAGGAGGGGAAATAGAGCGGTGGAACCCAGCGGCGATGGAGCGGCGCTTGGTCGGGGAGCCGAGGACGGCGAGGCGGGCGAAGAGCTTGAGGAGGCGGGAGCAGAGGCGGCAGCAGGCGCGTCGGGTTGGAGGGTTGTGAGCAGACGGCGTAGCCGGTGGTAGTGGTGGGAGTAGAGGAGGAGGCGGCGTCGAGCCGGAGAGGTGCTGGGCCGGCCGGAGGCGGCGGCGCTAGGAGGGAGAAGGCGCCAGGAGGAGGCGGCGCCATGGAAGAAGAAGGGGGAGATTGGGGGAAAGAATGGAAGAGCTGAGGAATATATTTTGACGTGGACGCCCCGGTGGTAATAGAAAAAAATTCGCGTGGCACAAAACACTGGTCAAAACCGCACTCGAACGCACAGATGGATTTCTTTTGCCCGGTATCTAAACTTTGAAGTGTGTTATATCCGGTATTGAAATTAAGGGATGAAAACTAAACTAGGGCAAGAATTGAGGGATGAAACTTGTGCCTGTTATATCTTATGCCTGTTATTCCAGATTGTCCGGCACACAACAATGACTATCTCCTTGAAACATTTTAAACGGTGCCTTATCTTGCCATCTTGAATCAAATCAACAACCTCTTGCGAGTAATCCCAATTGATTTGCTATTTTACTAGAAGTAGTACCTCTATAGAGAATACGCAATGCATCTTTTAGATGTGATGATAAATATTGCTTTATTTTTATCATTTCAATAGCAGTTATGCACATATTTAGCTGGATTTAATTTCTTTGAAAAAACTTCTTCATAAATATGTTTCGATGATTTAATTCTGTTCCAGGTTTCTTCTGCTGGAGGTTTTTTTTTCTTTATTTTTGCTCCAGGTCTAATTTGGAAGGTTAACCTGGGCAAGTAGGGAACAGTAGGTGCAAGCGCCAAAATCCAATCATTGTTTACCGTATATTTTTATTGTCGAGATTGCTACCGCTCGGACATACGGGAGAAAAAATCGGACGCCGTCCACGTGACCGCCATGTCCCCACACCACAACCACCCATTCCTTTATCCCGAAACAACTTCATCTTGTATCTCTCTCCCTCGCCCTCCCTCTCTCTCTCTCTCCCTCAATCCATCGGAACGGCGAATTCCGACCGAGCTTCTGTCACTGGCGAGCTCCCACTTTGCTCCACATCTGCTTTTTCTCAGGCATCGCGCTCGAGGAGTTCGATTGGTGGTAAGAGCTCGCCACAGCTTGTGCTCAAGAGTTCATCTGCCGTGCCGGAGCTCTCATGTGAGGTGCCCCCTCCGAGGAGTGGGTGGAGCTTGCCGAATCTGCCGAGGCCGGAGGAGGTGGGGTGTGGCAGACGATGGTAGACAGGGTGATGAAGCGATGGTGTGAGAGAGTGCAAAGACATCCTCCTCATGTACCATTTTCTCGTTTTATTGAAGTAAGTTTTCAAATTGTTGTACTAAGTGTTTTTATCTGTTGCCATGTGTTTTCTCAAATGTTGTAGCATGAGGATTTTTTTTGTTGCGATTGGGTTATGAATTTGTTGCACAAGATTTTTTTTGTTGCGGTTGGGTGTTAGTTTTGTTGCAGCCATTTTTGTTGTGATTGGTTGTTGCAACCGTGGGGATTCTTGTTGCATGGTCATTGCAAAGATGTTGCGCCTCATTGAAAATTTTGTTGCAAGCGTCGCATGGAGTACTAGTTCTTGCATTTCACGAATTTTTACTGCACCAAGTCGAGAATACCGTCTGGTTCCTCCTCCTCTTGCAAGCTAGAGCTCTGGCGAGCCAGTGGCGGCCGAAGATCACCACCAAAGACCAGCTCCTCTCCTTCTCCTGTGCATCCTCTATGGAAGCAGGCTGCGACTACCAGCGTCATAAGCCCCGTCGCTCCACCGGCATCCCGAGCTCCAACTCTAGCCACTGGTTCGAGGTCGCCGCCGCTCGTGTTCGAGGGACGCCGTCTACCTCATCCTCCTCCCGAAAGCTGGAGTTCCGACGAGTGCATGGCAGCGGAGATCACCACCAGAGATGAGAGACGAGCTCCTAACGAATTTTTGCTGTGCCAAATCGAATGGCCCGAATTCAATCCAACTGATATCTGACGTGGAGGGAGCGTACGATGGGATCTTTGCTGTGCCAAATCGAATGGCCCGAATTCAATCCAACTGATATCTGACGTGGAGGGAACGTACGATGGGATCCCGCGCTAGTTCTCTCTTTTATTGTTCTTGTGTTCAAACATGCATTACATGTTCGTTTCAACAATATGCTTGAAATGTGCACAATTTTCCATACATTGGACTCGCTAGTTACAATCGGGGTTCGGAAAACCGGTGAGGATCGGTCAGTAAACCTGAATCGGCCTAATTCTGGTTTCCGACCTTAGCCCGGTTCACCCCTAAGCCTTCCTATTTCGTCGCACTTCTAATGTAACGCTTATATTGGTGTCCAATTTCACTAATTTTAAATATTTTCGAATTCAAGAGGCAGCAAAAAACTGAGCCTTTTTTTTTGCCTGAAACCAGAGCGAAAACCTGAACCGTCATGGTTTCAGTTTTAGGGTCAGTTCCGGTTTCGCAAACCCTGGTTACCATACCCACACATTTTCTGTTACTAGTTAAGTCCTCACACGTTGCTACGAAACATCTCATAAATATAATAGTTTATCAATTAAAGTAGATATAATGATAATATGACCTACATGCGAGTAGAGAGAGACATGGGTGGAAGGGTGAGAAGAACAGACGACTACTAATTCTAATTTTTAAGTAGTAGAGATCACATTTGATTTGGCCAACATAACATTATCCGTTTCCTGCTGGTTACATTTTTACATCGAGCCCCTAAAAACTAAAGGAGTAATGGTGCTGAACACTAAAGATGCCACTGCAAATCCTGTGAAAAGACCTATCTGGAACAATGTGGTAGAGGGGGCCTGAGTGTTATTGCCGGTCAAATTAAACAAATGCATGATACATTGTTGCTAATGAATTTAGTTTGCTTACCATTGTTGGAGACCAATTAATTGCCTCTAGGTTTTTCCTCTCAAAAAGAGATCTAAGGTTTATTTACGTAGGACAACATGAACTTAGCTTCATGAGCATAGACCAGGAGATTTTTATTCCAGCAAGATTGTGGTGATAATATACCTTTCCTAAAGCGGAAAGAATCGGTGAGCTCCGCCCGTTTCCGCGGTAAGCCGCCGTCGGATCGCCATCATGCAGCCGGGACTGAACCGTCCAGCTCCGGACGTTTCCGTGCTCGGCCACCTTGGGATCGCCATCATGCGGTCGGGACCGTCGTCCGCCGTTCCATCGGGTCGTGCGGGCGGTATCGAGTTGGTGCAGATCTGTCCGATGCGCCTTTGGAACGGACGGCCCAGATCTATTCGGCCTTCTTCCACGCCACCAAAACCTGACGCTTCCCCGTCCACGTGCCGCGCTCGGCTGTCTCATCCCCTTTCCACTTGCCGCTCCAGGCGGCGGCCGGCGTCTCGCTGCTCGCTTCTTCCCCGCAGTCGCCGCCGCTTTCCTCGCGCTAGCCTGGCCATCGGCTTCTGGGGAGCTGCCGTCTGTTGCCGCCGTCTGTTCGCTATAATCTTAACTTAATTAGTTTATGCATGTAGCATTAGTGTTTGTTTGCATGGCTAACTAACAGTATGCACACATTAAGTATTTCAGGTTTTTGCATGTGGCATCAAGGACTAGAAACGGCAGCACTATTGATGATTAGTGGCTGTTGTGGGCATAGTTAATAGAGCATTAATTGCAAGTTGCAAGTTGAGTTTATTGTACAGAATAAAAGGAGATGGGAAAATGAGGAAAAGGTGTGATGTTTTGGAAGCACCAAAATCTGTCTTCTTTGTATTCTAGAGTGTGTGTGTTTGAGTCGACATTCGAGCGTTTGCGTGCGTAGTTTTGGTCTTTGTGCCAACAATTGGTATCAGAGTAAGGTTCAATGTGAGGAGAGTGCTCACCTGGTGGCGCGGTGACGCTGCATGGTACCCGGCGGAGCGGACGAACCAGGCAATGGCGCAGAACCTGTTCGAGGACCAGCAGGAGTAGCTAGAGCACAACATGGAGAGGTTGTCCAAGGTGCTCGTGACGGGCGTGCCGACGCTGCCGGGTGGCGACGGTTGGCTGCGGCGCAGCGGCTCGGCTCCAGACGGTGTGACAGCGGCTCGGGCCAGGGCATGCGTAGCGCGGCTTAGGGTGCAGCGGCGCTCGGCGAGCGAGGCGAGACGCGGCGGCCAGCGGGGTGCGGCACAAGGTGCGGAGGTGCACAAGGCGCTAGATGCGTCGCACGGCCGCGAGGGTGACAAGCGTCACGGTCGAGAGCTGGTGCGTGCGAGTGAGCACCAAGACAAGCAGCTACAGGTGCGGGTGTGCGCAGCAGCGGCCAGCCCAGTCAGGCGTAGGGCGCGAGCGTGCGCGTGAGGCACGCAACGACACGTGCGCGCGCGCGGCGTGAGCGCAGCGCGCAGTCGCGGCGGCGGCGTCTGGGTGTGCGCGCGCGGGCCGGTGGCGGTGCAACGACACGTAGGGGTGCTGGCGCACGTAAGCGACGATGCGACCAACGTGCAGTGTGGAGCATGCGGCTCTGCGGTGAAGAGAGCCAGAGTGTTTGGGCAAAGGTGCACTGGTGCCGGCGATGAGCCGTTTGCAGCACCATGCGCTCAGGAGCACGACGGCGAAGGTCCGTGCGGCCATGGAGAGGCCAGTGCGGTGTGCTGAAATCGCACGTGACGTGTGCACCGACGGCGGCGACCTGATTGTCGCGGAGTACGCCGACGATGACAGTTTCCACCGGAGGTGGTGGCTGGCGGCAGCAAGGTGAGGCGGTGCGAATCTGTCGGGAAACGAGTTAGCATAAAGCCGACAAACGACGATGGTATGGAGGCCGTTGTCGCAAGAAGAATTGGAGGTCGGAGTCGCTCGGTAAGTTGTAACATCGACGACGAAGTTGTGGCAGAAAAGAGGTAGCGGTGAAGAGTGGTGGCGGTATGTTTCCCAAATACCTGCTACTAAGGAATATCGTCGTCAACCGGCAAGGCAAGATGGACGAATGTACTGTTTATTTCTGTGTCCCAACGAGAAGATCTGCCAGATGCATGGACTGCGGTGGTGCCCGTGTTCATGGTCGCTAATGGCGAGGGCGAAGGTATTGTCCCTCAAGGCGGAGTGCACCACGTGGTAGAGAAGCGGCTGTGAGCATGGAATTGGCGACACATAAATGGAGCTTATGTTACTAACTCGTGCCAAGTGAGAAGGTAGAACTTTTTGGAGATAAGTGTTGAACACCGTCAATGACGCGATGAGCCGTGCAAGAGGAGCCGCTGCGCGTGGTAAGAGACTGCGAACGATCCGCAACGGTGAGTCCGCATGTCAAGATTAGAGGGGAAATTGTTAGCTATAATCTTGACTTAATTGGTTTTTGCTTGTAGCATTGTTTGTTTGCATGGCTAACTGACAGCATGCACGCATTGAGTATTTCAGTTTTTTGCATGTGGTATTAAGGACTAGAAATCGCAGCACTATTGGTGGTTAGTGGCCGTAGTGGCTGTTGTGGGCATAGTTAATAGAGCACTAATTGCAAGTTGCATGTTGAGTCTATTGTACAGAATAAAAGGAGATGGGAAAATGAGGAAAATGTGTGATGTTTTGGCAACACCAAAAATCTGTCTTGTTTGTATTATAGAGTGCGCTTGTGTGTTTGGGTCCAGACGTTCGAGCGTTTTTGTGCGTAGTTTTGGTCCTTGTGCCAACACCGTCGTCGTGGTTGCACGCGGAAAAAAATTTCGCCGCCGCCTTTCGCCCTACGGCCCTCGCGCCTCGCTTTCTCCCCGTCTCCTGGTTCGTCCTCCGGCCCGCCACCGCTTCCTCTTGCCGCCTCGCCTCGTTAGTATCTTATGGCGGAAGGATTTTCGCTAACCAGGGGCATCCCGGCCGTGCAACACTGGGCCGCGCCAGTAGGATAGTCGTGGGTTGGTACGGCGACGTCCGGATCGGGGTCGACAACGTCGCTCACGTGCCGTCGTACGGACCGGAGACGCCGATGCGTTCGTTTACTTGCTTGCCTCGCCCTCTGCGTCGGCCCTGGCTCGGTACTCCTCCTTCCTTTCTTCGTAAGCTCCGTTCTTCATCAAGGCCTCCGCGCTGACCCTCGCTACGATTGCTGGTTTAGTCTCCCTGGCGTCGTTCCTGTTTTGTGTTTGCCTCCTGCTCCCTGCGTTTTTTTTGTTGTGTTCGGGTTTTTGATTAAAAAAAAAACAGCCAATCCCGTGTTGCATTGCATAACTCACGCATGCGGACTCTACCATGGATGTGTTGCCACCGTCATCACGTCCGCCGGCATAGCTACCACTATCTACGCGGAGGAGATCAGACACGGCCAATCTGTGTCGCCGTGGCAGTGATACCTGGGGACACCGTCGTCTTTGATATCCTCGACACCACGAGTGCTAGGATCACTGTTTGGACTGACGGCCACCGAAAACACATTGCATTTCCCCTCCCACCTGCAGTTCCGCGACAAGAGGTATTTCACCTGAGAAATTACAGTCCTTTCGTATAGATATTTGTCATCCCTCAATGCCCGTATTTATCAACTAACCACTCTGCAGGAAACCAAGTCCTTTCATATAGATAGTTGTCATCCCTCAATGTCCATATTTACCAGCTAACCACTCTGCAGGAAACCAAGAAAACTGCTCTGTACAAACCACCAGGACTGTGATTCGGATCCTTGACAGTGATGAAGGTACGTATATCCTATACATGATCCATTGTTCTCTTAGTGGTTGTGCACTGATAATTCACTAGCATATCTCCAATTCACATACTGAATACATACACCATCATGCGTACACAGAACACCAGAACATTGATACATCTAGCAGTCCAACATACATAGATTCTACAAGGACTACCCCTGATCCACATTCCCACCAGTAATACAGGTGCTTCGATGCTTTTCAGATATTGAACCGTGTCATCTGGTTTCCCGTGCTACTTACTGATTTGATGACATAGCTACGTAACGCGACTTCTATATAAATGAACCAGACTTCCTCTATAAATTGCCCCAGATCAAGCAGTTTTGCGCTAAAGCCGTATGCCTTACCTGCAATTGTACTATACACGGTACATACCATCTGACCATACTTGGCACGCATGACGCCACACCAGCTGTCCTATGTCAACCGGCGCAGCGAAGCATGCCGCCATATCTAGTTCAACTAATGAAAGAACAAAAGTAATTAAGTCTATTCCTAGCATCCTCAATCATGCCACTCTTCAGTAATGATATCATGGAAAGGATACAGCTGAATTCCAGTGACAAGCATTCCGAATATTCCAAGCATTGCAACGAATTCGATTCTGTCTTTATTCTTGACACAGTATTCCTACACACCAAAGGTAATAAAATTTTGTGTTATAATTATGATAATTTGGCATGCATATTGGTGATGACTGCAGTTATGGAATGCCATCTCTAACCTCCCCGACATTGCTAAATGCAAAACAAAATGTCCCAGCAATGATAAGGGCATCCCCAAAAAAGTGGCCTTTTACTTGCATCTGCAGAAAATTGAGCTATTCTTGAGCTTTTAATATTTATATAAACTTTGCTATGGTTGTTCAAAAAAAAATAAACTTTGCTATGTAAATCGGACACTATTTCCTGCTCATGAGGTTCATAATCATAAAGGTATTTTTTTTACGAATCTGCTATACATCAGTCGACTGAAATTTTTTAGGAAATTAGTCAAATTTCTGACCTTTAGATCCGTGCCATGATTCGTGCTCCGATCGATGGCATGGTTGTCTTCTCCAGCAGCGGCGGCGGTGAGTTAGGGCGGGGCTTCACCGGGTTAGGTTTTGGGTTCACTGGGGCCCGGCTATAGAGGGAGGGAGGGGCGGCGGAGGCACGGTGGTGGGTGACGGTGGCGGAGGGGCGGCAAGGCTGTGGTGGCGCAGCCGGCTGCGGGTCGGAGGAGGGCGATGGGTGGTGGAGGTCGGTGTGGGAGCATGGGAATCGACTAGAAATTAGGAGGCGGGGGTGACGGCGGGGGAGCATGGGAAGATCAAGGGCGGCGTGGATAACTAGAAATTAAGAGGCTGGGGTGGCGATGGTGGATCCGACAGTAGTAGCCACCGGAAACAGGGAAGAAGGTGGCGGCGGGGGAGCACGGGAGGAGCAGGAGTGGTGTGGAGGAGCTCCGCTTGTCGCTGATGGTGAGGCGGCGGGTCGATCGGGAGATCTCTCGAGAGGAAGGGAAGGGGATGAGGTAGCTATAGAGAAGGTGAGGATCGTGTCCACTGGATTTAGATCGGATGGCTAAATTTTTGACTGATTTCTATGATAGAATCAGTTGAACGATGGGTAGACAATCCCTTTAATACCATCACATCCTCTAGTGTTTTGTTTCCATCTTCTTTTAATGAAGTTTTGTTTCCATCTTATCTACTAAAAAATGATCTCTTGGATAAATCTGTTTTCATAATTTGCTTAACCTGTAACTGACATTCTGAGCAGCTACCTACTTACCTTGCACATCTGGAGAATTCGAATCTGAGAGGATTACCAGGGCAAGCCCTGCCATGCAAATCCCTGCTCCTACAAATTGCCAGAGAGAACATCTCGTGCCTAGTGCAAACCTGGTGAGGATCATGACCCATGGAATGGTCCAACAATCCAGCAGGTTTACGCTGGTGATGTATGAGTAGTGGTATGCCTTGATAGCTGCAACACAAGTTTCACAATGATGACATATTTGGAAAATTTTCGTCTAGAGCAAGGAGCATCTACTAAAAAAAAAAGGCTTTTGAATATTTGACAGAAAGCTATAACCTATTGCCACTTGGTAATTCAAAGTTCAAACTGTATCCTGCACGGTGTACTCACCAAGAAAGTTTCCCTGGACATCAATAAAGACCAGGCAGAGGTACTAATACCATGGTATCTGCAAGACAGATAAACAAATCAGTGAGTTATGACTTATCAATCATGATAAATTTTCAAAATTCATTCTTGTGCAGCTATGCTTACAAGTAACTTTTGTAACGGCCCCGATTTTTGGAACCGTTAAACCTTTCATAACCGCCCAGGATCGATGTGCAACCACGAAGTAAGTAGCATCTCAAGCAGGCTTTTGATTTCAATAAAACCCAAGCTTTTATTACACGAGATTAAGGCTTAACAACCAGTTTTAATCTGACGCGGGCATCCAAGCCCAAAGTTAATATAATACAGGACATAAGAACTTCCAAACCATAGACACGCTTGAGCGTGGTCGAGACTTAGTAACAGTAATTGGTGCCATCTGGGGGTCCACCAACATCCTGCTCAATATGATTCTCTGCACTTTCCCAGGTTTCCTCTGTAGATGATTTGCAGATATTGCAAGAATGAGTACAACAACCGTATTCAACAAGCCACATGGAAAATCTAATTAACTACATGTCAGGAGTTCAATGGGATGGTTAGGGTTTTCCATATCTGGCATATGTGGATGCATTTTTAGTTTAAAGCAGTTTTATCTTTAAAACAATAAAGCAGTAATAATTATAACATCACGGGTTTCTCAACAATTGCAATTATCAACTTAACATCTTAAAATCTCTACTTATGCCTCATGTACTGGAATTAACCATGAACACAGCTTCATTAACCGGAAGCATGACGCATTCGAATACATTTTTATTATACTCTGCAGAGTTGTCCAACTTTAACCACAAGATATCTCAAACTCATGCTGTCAGAACATAGACACGCAACACGTTAGCGTGCGACTGAGCCGAGATAACAAAGCCTTTTCACTGCTCAACCTTTTTGGTCTCTACTCGGTAGGTCTATGAACCATACAGCCCTCGGGAGACCATCGGCCAACAGTGGAACTTGCAACCCGATGCTAATGGCATCTACCGTTGTGTAGACCAGCGAGTGTCCCTTACCGGCCCACTCCTATCCCAGTCTAGATTCTGTAGATATTCAATCGGATGAGTAGTGTACTAAGCCAGAGAGGAATGACCACACCTGTGGTTGAGCAATTTTCTGTGTCTATTACCGGGCACAAGATTCTTGTCCTTACCTAAGGCTATGGACCAACACCAACTCGTGACTGTCCACTTCCTGGCCTCACTTTTTATCAAGCCTATTGGGTTGTCCAACATCCTGGTCTCAACTCTCAACTCTCCACCAAAACCATTGGCGAACAGCCAATACTCTTTTGATGATTCTATAAATACATTGACAAAACTAATTATATAGCTATTATTTTATGTGAACTTGTCAAGGTGAATATGGCTTACAAAGGATGTAAACTTGTCAAGGTGAATGTGGCCTACAAGTGCTAGGTGGGTTTGTCTGTGGGGTATTAGGATTTATCTATTTATCATGGTATTCAAAAGTATTATTTTAATATTTAAAGTAATTGGCACAAATACTGTAATGAAAATAATAATATAAATACATGAAATATAGGCTCAAAATAATCAAGGGAACACGACTTGCCTCCTTGCACAAAGTTCTCTATATACTGGTCTTGTCCGACGCCTTCTGGATCTTGGTCGTCGAAGTCGTGACCTAACGTGAAATAAAATAAAATAAATCAAATAAAATCTGGCTCAACAAGGAATGAGTTGAGAACAACATGCAAGTAAAAACAATTCAAAAAAAATATAAAAGAGAGGTGGTGTGGGGAGGAATTTATTTGGTGCTTAATTGGACTGAATAGAGCTGAGATACGGATTCACGGGCTTGAAACGGTCGAAACAGATATATAATGTCAAATTAGGGTTTTTGGGGATGAATAGTGATAGATAATGAATGTCACTTATTTTACTATTCATGCACGAAAATAGGCGATGAACAGTAATTAGGGTTTGTTGCTGGCGAAAATGAACAGTAATCACCCCTTGGTTTTTCAAGTGGTGAATAGTATTGGGTTTACTGTGCTGTGAATAATAATGGGCTGAAAGTGCTGAACAGTAATGGGCTAAGCCCAATTACTATGGTGGCCCATGGCCAAAAGGCCAGGCCTTAAAGGTCCAGCGCCGGGTGAGGCTTGAGCCGCACGATTGAAGGCCAGCGCGCTCGCCCGAGCCGAGAGGGTGGGAGCCGACGGTGCTCCAGCGGCTCCGGTGGCCGACGGCGACAGGGAAAGGTGCAGTGAGCACCAGCGAGGTATGAAGATTACATTTTTGGGTTTTGGAGGGGTTGAAGGGGTTCAGTGATGGGGTGGCAGCGTGGGTGGCGGCCGGCTGGAGCAGAGGACAACAGCAGCGGCGCTATGGCGGTGCTCTGGAAAAGATGATGGTGGCTTGAGCACCAGTGGTGCTAGGGGAGTTCAGGGGTGGTGGATATGGTGCTCGGGGATGTTATGGAGAAAGGCGCGAGGCGGCGTAGTGCGACCGTGAACAGTTTTGCAGGCACTATAGTGCGCATGAACAGTACCCTACGGTACTGTAGTGTCGTTATTTCCATGCATACCGATTGGTTTCCTAGAATAAAGAATAGTTGGTTAGACATGTTATTTTAGGATTCTTTATCTATCAAGTTATTATTAAGGATATGATCTTATCTATTAGGAAGGTTATTTTTAATCGTTTAAAAAATTAGATTGGACTGATAGGTTTTCTTATAGAGTATTTCTTAGATATCAAGTCGGACTGTCCCTATAAAAGGGATAGCATGTATCTATTATGAGGCAAGCAATGAGAAATCAATAGTTCAATTAAGCCTCAGAGCCTCGTTACCTTAACAGGGAAGAGTCCTGCCGGCGGTTAGATGAGAGCGAGTGCCCTACCCTCGGTCCTCGGACCCGTACCCCAACAGTTACCACAACAGGGGAGGTTGGAATTTGGCAACGGCGACTGTGAATGGCGCGGTGGGGAGGGGCGATGCAGGCGAGATTCTGTCCAGGTTTTGGGTGGGGGAGGTGGGGGAAAGAAGCGGGAGAGTATGGGAAAGCTTACCGCGGGGTCGATTTGGTGATTGGGTGGACGGTTGCGGCGAATTGGCATCGGGTTTGCCGAGGAAGAAGAACAGTGGCGGCGGTGTTACTTCAAAATTGGCTGTCTTTGAGGGGAGGAGTGATGATGGGGTGCTGGAGTGGGAGGGTGACAGTGATGGCTTGCCTGGGGAGGCTTTTATAGCCGGCGAAGTGGCGGTGGGAGTAGGAATGGGGTGAAGGTCCTAGCGGCGTGTGGGCGGCGATGTGGAGGGCCGAGCGTGAGCGGCGCTGGGCGAGCGAGGTGGCAGGGTGAGGTGGAGAGTGTGTGAAGGTGGTAGAAGGTGCGGGTGACGCTAACAGGAGTGAGGGAGAAGGTGCGAGGCGGTGTGGCGGTGGCGCCATGAGGAGGAACGGGACGGGGAAGAAGCGCCCGGGGAGGAGGGCATTTTCTGATGAAGAAAACAGGGAGGCCCGAAAAGGAAAGCGGTAAAGAGAGGAGAATTGCCGAATTGGGAAGGTTTTCGAATTCAAACCAAAAAGATTCAAAAAATTTGAAAACTCGACTTTTTTGGGTTGTTTCAACTTTTGTGGTCGATGCAGGAGAATCTCTCCATAAACTATGGCTAACAGCAGGTACGAGAAGAATGATCGTGTGAGTGGTGCATCAGCTCCTGCATGTGAGGATCACAGGTTTATCAGCTTTCTGAAATGATTGTGTGATGGATTAACCCTATGAGACAGATGAGCAATCCAGTACCGAGATTAGAAATGATAGATGTGATGGAGCTGCTGACTGCCATCGAGAAGGAGACTAGCTGCCCGAGGAAGAGCAGGAATAGCATACTCCTTGTGTCCCTCTTGATCTCCACGAGTCTGAGTACATTCCAAGGGAGCCTCAGGTCTCAGAATTTGTTTTTTGAAACGTATCTCAGGTCTCAGAATAAAGAGGAATACAAGATACTACGGTCTCTATGGCGTCTTCTCATTTCTCAGCTTTCTGCGGTCTTAATAACAGTCCCATTTTTTTATAAAAAAACAACAAGGAATAATACTGGACTGGCAGGTACGACGCGTGCAGCGAACAGGTGGAAGATTTGAATGCAAGGTGGAGAGCAGCATAGTTTATGGTTGATACATTTTCGAATGCTTTAATGTATTCTACGTCAGGTTTTCTTAGCCCACCAATTTATAAAAAATACATGTCATGTAAAATAGATGTAAGGCTGATCATAGAGAAGACATAAAGTTTTTTTATTTGCATAAAGGCATAATTGGAGTTTAATTTGTAGACAATACCTGAGACCTAACATTTTAACTAAATCAGTTTTAATGAAATTAAGTAATTGTTGTATAATACTTGTCAAGTTCCATCTACCAATAGAGCATGATTCCATCCACCCTATGCTATATAAGTTTTTAGGATTCTATCCACCCAATAATATCCACTGGGCTCCATCCACCCAGGACCAAATTTAGGGTTCCATCCACCTGATAGTTTTATCCCACACACAAATGATTTTTATAAATCAGATACTAGCCAAACAAGTTCTCGTACAACACCCATGACAGTGGGCATGGCTATCCAGATAGTTTTCACTCTGCAGAGATTACACAACTTTACCCACAAGAGACGATCATCTTGTAATGTGAACACTCTACCGTAGGCATGAGACTAAGAAAATCATCACAATGCCTTTACAATACACTAACACAACACAATTACATCCGCTAAGGTTTCAATCGCTGGGGGTTCCATCCACCCAAGCCGGAGGCCCCCTCTTGCACTGTACTGGAAAAGGTCTCCCACCAACATAGTTCCCATATTTCACCGAATCATGCAACCAACGCTGAGACAATGTAAATTAATTAGCTAGATCGACACCATTGTAGACTTGCGGTTGCATTGTTAGTGCCCAGGAGGTCATCACAAGATTCGATCCTTAATTGACTTAAGCATAACTACCACATTAGGAGCACTCGTGCTCCATCCACACCCGCCCCACTTACCATCCACCCAAGTTTAAAACAGTGTTTGAGTTTTTGTTTTGAAATTATCCTGTAAGTTCAGCATATCAGCCATTTCTATCCAATGGCTGCCCAAATCAACTTTCAATGCTTGAATGATGTCAGGGCAAATTAATGCCCACATGTCAATGTATCGAATTAAGACTAAGCACAACACTTCGATACATACTTATTGACTAATTAAGTTTACTAGTATTCCTAGAGCGACAAAGACTAGTGTCCAAGATCAAGGAATGGAATTTACTAACCCAATTAACATTAAGGCATTAATTACAAGCTAATGATAATATAATTGCAATAAAAGTATAGCATGCAATTTCATAATTTAAAACAATATAATTTGCATTCAAAAGTAGGAGCAATATGATGAAAGTGCTAGCGTTTCGATAATATGGGTATTGTTCTTGCTCTTGCTCGAATTGCTGCTCCTTCGGAACTTCGAATTCTAATTACGCCAAATACGATCGAATTCAAAAACGCCTGAGTACAACCAAATGAAACCAAGTAAATTCAAAGACATTCAAATAGTTCCAAAAGAATTCAAACCAGCTCAATAAATCCCAAAATTCAAATATTTGGTACTGTGGTGTGGATTTTGATTTTAGATGAATTTAGGGTAAGGAATTATTTGATTCGGAGTTAGAACGAGAGAGAGAGAGAGAGAGAGAGAGAGAGAGAGAGAGAGAGAGAGAGAGAGAGAGAGAGAGAGAGACTCGCCGGTGGAGCAATTACGAAAACAGAGAGAGTAATCTCGGCTTAGGAACACTCCTCTTAGGTCATTTGGATGAGAGAGATTATGTTTAGAGTAATCTCGGCTTCTATTGGAAGTGGACACTCCTCTTAGGTCATTTGGATGAGAGAGATTATGTTTACGGGTAGGATCTATTGATCTTTATCGATTTTACAAATGATTCTTCTATTGGAAGTGGACAACGGTGGCTGATAGATGGAATCAACTTGATTTTGATTTGTTGTTGAATGCCTCCGAATGATGACATACTTCCTTTGGTATGCCGACTGTGGAAACTAAGATTTGTATTTTCAACAAGCTAACACTATTGAGTTGGACCCCATGTGTGAACCGATCTCGCTAAACAACGATCGATAGCATCCGCTAACCGAGGCACACATGTTGCGTCAAGAATGCCGATCCAAACAATTAAATGCGAATCGGCTCACTACCCATATTAGGATGCAATCGCACCATTAAGGTATCATATATGCTACGGAGCACATATACGCCTCACCCTTCTAAGAACATCCGACATCGACATACAAGCTCACATGGCATACAACATACTCATAAGACCTAAGCATTTATGCCATACAAGGTCAATACACATATTCTTACTCCTGTTTCCAACCCAATAGTCTTAACATTTTACTTAACCAAACAATACCATACACTGCATGTGGAAGTACGTGGGGACTTGAATTGAATAGTCGAACTCGGTCCTTAATTAACCTGGACAAGTCCACCACAAACCCAATCTCGTGCACAAAAGCACCATCACTAGCTTCCTCTTGTCCAGATCAATTTAAATATGAAACTCAAGTTTGATTTAAAGAAACTGGACAAAGAGTTCAAAATAACAAAAGTTCATTTGTGATTCCCATGTTTGACAAGATATTCTTGTCAAACTCTAAAATCTCTAGACTGCCTGTCTAGGCCAAATCTGAAAATATATGTTATAGTATACAGTACTGAGCTAGGGTTAAGTGTATGATTACAATTAAGATAATCCACCATGTTAGGTCATATCTAACTACTAATGTGATCACGCTTGTATTTTGAAAAAATAGCATGCACAGATTGTCACTGGATTTAGAAAATCTAATGTATAAAATTTGGGATCAACATGGTGCAGAGAGGATGCTTGCCTTGATAATAATAAACTTCTGTTGCAGGTTCAGGTTGCTCAAAAATATATTCAATTGCTTCAGCAGAACCAGATTCTAAAAGAAGCAATAAGACCCAATAAATACCAAACTCGACAATAAGTCCAAAATGGAAGAAATATGCATGATCAACTGAAATGCATGATTGGCAAGATGCTTAAGTTATATCTACCCAAATAGTAATACTAACCCATATTAACTTACTGTTTTTAAAAGACAGAAACTAGGGTTTAGTGCAAAGCTCCAGTTTTCAGATTTTGAAAAGAACCAAAACAGACGAGATAATGATTTTGAGAAAATGAAGATAGATCAAGCAAAGGTTCAAAAACGGCTTAGTCCGATCTATTAAGGTAGTTAATACCCTAAACTAACCTTAACCCAACCCTACTCTGCTAGATTACAAAAGCTAAAGAAAAACCTATTTTGTCGGTTGAGCCGACAAAAAAGAACAGAGACATATCTTTGCTTATGAAGCAAAATAGATGATGACAAGAATTGAAAGATCAACTTGTTATGCTACTAGGGTTTAGCCGAGACCTAACTAGGATAACAAGTCGCATGTAAGAAACCCTAGGTCTTGAAAAGATATGGAAAACCGAAAAGTTATAATAACAACTTTTTCGCTTTGAAGCAAGTTGAAGCTATCGATGCTCAAAAGAATGATTCACAAGAGCTTCTAAGGTCCTTAAGATGCTCAAGATGTTAGAAACTAGGTTTTAGCTACTAAAGAAGGAAAGACACCACGACTTTGGAAACCAAGTGGATTGACAGAGAAATAAACTCGATTTAACCTACAAAAGATAGCCAATCTTTATTGTAAGGTAAAACCAGTAGCTTAAGGTGGATAAGCAATGGACAAGAGCAAGAAACTCCACTGGACAACAATGGAGGATGAGCTTCAGTGGTCAACAATGGTAACAACAAAGAAAAGCTAGGGTTTATATATGGATGTTGAGCTACAGGGCAAGAGGGAAAGATCTAGAGTTGATGAGGTGTCTACTTAGCTAAATATCCAAAAATTTGTGGCATAATCTTTGGATAATCCTCTCCTCTGCTCTCAGAAATGGCTGCACGCAGAGATAAGGAAGAAGGGAGGCAAAATATGACATGTGGGTCCCTTTGTCATCCTCAGCCGCGCGCGCCTCCTAAAAGCTCAAAAGAATATCAGCCGTCCGATTGGAAATGGGCGGCTGTGATAAATAGAGAGGTTAAAAGGTTTTAATCGGCATCAGTTAATATGGACCGTGCGATCTAGATCGGTTGATCGAGATTAAAACAGAGCCCAAAAGGAATCTCGGATCTACTTTCAACCGGTCGCTGGATTGGAATCCAACAAATAATTAAAGGAATACACGCCACTCGATTAGATGAGATGACGCGCACCGTTAGATTGGATTTCCACGGTCGAGATGGGGCAAAGAACCGGATGGTCCGATTGCATACACTCATATGGACCCTACGATTGAAATCCAACGATTCGCTAAATTTGGGCTTTAGAAGGCCCACGGTAAAAAGGAACGCCGTGGGATTTAAATCCAAAGGCCCGGATAAAAGCGCTTTGATTTCAAATGAAAACGAGCGATGCGGTTAGATCAAGAATGCACTATCGTTTCATTGAGAACACCTCCTATGACTCACATGTGAGGCCTAGTTTATTTAATGATTTCCTTTATTAATTTCTATTTATCAAGAAAGTTCCATGAGCGATAGGTAGGAACTACGAATAGTATGAGGGTCCTCCTGATATATTGTGTAGCTTTGAACCAAATATTATTATTTTAGAAATTATGGTGTGGGCCCTACATGTCATTTGCTCACTATATTGGATCACATTTGAATAGACACCCTAATGGTCTTGGGACGATAAATTAGTAATTGCTTGGTTAGATAATTAATGATGGGAGGGCCCACTTGTAAGTGTTCGTCATATTTTCTTATTAAGTTTATTCCTTTAATGATGGGAGGGCCCACTTGTAAGTGTCCGTCATATTTTCTTATTAAGTTTATTCCTAAGTTACTTATGAGTACATAGGTTGTACTAGTGGTGTTAGCTAAATACTAATTTTACATGCTAATGTGTGGGAACTATGGGTCGGTGTCATACCATCGAGTTAATTTTCAGCTAACATGATCACTCACGTGTCCATGCATACTTATGTATATAATTATACTTTAAAAGATTTCCTAATTGAGTTTGCACTCTTAAAATAAATACTAATGACACTCTAGTAATTTACAATTAGCATATAACCCTCATTAATTTTAATTAACCTCCAATTAAGCAAGGCCCAGTTACCATGTATATACTAAAGTGCACATATTATATTAGGTTAATTTTCAACTATACTATTTACTAATGACTTAGGTCTACCGTTGAATGGGACACTAGATAAATTAATTATCATACTTAATCAATTATTAGTATGGGCCTACACGCCATTTGACACACACACACAAGCGCGTGCACACACACATATGCCTTATGTAATTTCCATATATATATATATATATATATATATATATATATACTATTATTTAGCTGAGTGTAGAATATCGCTTCTACACGCCAGTACAGGTGTGCACTCCTAGCGAGCCTCACAGTCCATGCCAATAGTTATGGGCCGTGGATCCCTTTTGCGCTCACATGCGTGATATGATGGGACATGACAGTAAAGTCTAAAGCGACGTCCAGTAAACTCTCGAGTAGAGTAAGATCAGCACTGGGATAGACAATAATTGTAATGTATATATGGAAGTAAATGTGAAAATCATTTTTACCGTCACACATCAAATGGCGTTTTTATTTTTTCATGGTTTTTTTATTACCACCCGCTGGGTGTAACATCCACGTCCCAGGATTTTTGTGTACACGGACCCTATGACCCATGATGACGCCACACGGCAGGGCGAGAATTGCTGGGGATATAGCATCAAACTCCAACGAGCAGTCCAGTAAAATCGGTTGGGTACTAAACGCAACAACGCTTGTGGTAGTAATTTAGTATGTATATGGAAGTAAATATTTCCACCCAACTTTACTGCCGAGTAACTATCAGTCGTTTCGATGTTTTTTGAATTTTGGTATGCCCACAGAAGTTGCATATATTACGTGTGTGGGGCCACATCATCCGGGATTCTTCGCACTATAGCAAAATTAGAGTTTCTCTCCTCGGCGGCGCCTTAACCCTAAAAAAACCGGTTGTTATCGTAGACTCTTGGCGATCTCTACCGGTCCCCATTCCCGTCAGGATTAGAGGCGATCTTCGAATTCAACCCCCTCTCACCCTGCATGTCTCCAGGTACGAGCAAAAAAATACCACTACATTTTTGTTTCATATTTCTAGCTTGGAAATATCTAGGGTTCCAAACAAAAATTCCCCAAAATCCACAATCGAGTTACCTCCGGTGATTCCCTCCCAAATTCATGTTTCCAAAGCTGGTGCAAGCGGGACCAGTAAAACATGTCATGGATACAAGCTTTGAAGTAAATCCACGATGTTCTTATAGTAAATCACATTAAGTTTTTGATATTTTTTATTTTCCTGCTGTGGCAGTAAATGAGGACATCTGGTGAAGTCCCCTCGAAGGTGAGGAAGATCACCATAGAGGATAGCCAGACCACACGGGCGATTTTCGTGGACCCATCTCAACCCGAACCCGCCGTAGCATAAACATAAGATTTACCCGTTGTAGATCCTCTCTCTGGTATTTAGAGGAAGAAATAGCCTAGCAAGAAGAGGAATGTCGCCGAGCCAGAGGACGTCGTTGCTCGGACATCCTACGCAGAGCCCGCGACAGAGTCTGCCATGGTAAAGATATGCATATATGGCAGTAAATCCTTATTTAGATTGTAGTAATTAGTTTGGTTCGCTGACCTGTTATCGTCGTGTATTATTGAGTAGTAAATTCATAGGAAGTTCTAGCAATTCTTTAGACATAGCGCCAGTAAAGCATTTCTTTTGAAGCAGGCTGTGGTGGAGAGGAAGCGTGGACCGTATAGGACATGCATTAGGTGTGCACCAACCCTTGTTGTCTCAACATTGGACAACGGACAATAGACCAGATGACTGAGGTTGTGAGACTCAGTTTCAGTGGCCTTCTGAAGTTCAACCTCGAGGGACTCGAGAGAAGGGACCTGTTATGCTTCTTGATTGACAGGATCAAGGTTCCCTAGGCGCTAGGCGCTAGTCGGGCGGTTGACCGGCGCCTAGCACCTAGGGCGCCTAGGCGGCCGACTCAGGCGAACGCTTGGGGGAGCAGAGCAAGAGGTGAAGGGGGAGCGAGGCGTGTTGGGAGCGCGGCACGGAGACGAGCGCGTAGGTGAGGGGGGAGCGAGGCGAGGGAGGAGCAAGGTGTGGAGGCAAGGGGGCAGGTCGACTCAGGTGGAGGTGAGGGGGAGCGATGGGGAAGAAGGAGGCGAGGGGAAAGAGGAGGCGGCAGCGAGGGGGAGAAGGAGGTGAGGAGGAAGGAGGTCGTCGTGTCACTGACTCACGTCATCTTGGGCTCTCGGCCGTCCGATCGAAATTACTCTCACGTAATCTGAGCCGTTCGATCGAGACGCCCAAAACCCTACCAGGCAACCTCCTCTCGGGTCCCAACCATTCCCACGCATGTCGCCTTCTTCCTCCTCATCGTTGCCTCCTTCTTCCCCTCGACCACTTTTGGACTTGTGTTTCAAATGTAAGAAAATGAGTAGAAATTAAAAAAATTCTTACATCACGTATTTCCTGTATGTTCTAAACAATTCGTGTACAAGAATTATGGAAATACAAGGTCACAAGTCTTTTGATCCAACACTTTGTCTTCCAAAAACATTCATCTTAAATCTTGTGATCATCCTTTGGGAATACTTTTCTTAAGTTCCTGGGATGGTATGTGGCCTCTCTGAAAAATTTCATAATTTTTACAAATTGTTTGAATATTTTTAGAGGGCATTCAAACCTGTTTGACTTCCAGTCAAACTTTAAACCAAAGCCTTGTAGAATTTTTGGAGGAAAATGCACTGCATGAAAACCTTTGAAAATTTTACCAAAGGTCAATATTTGAGTCAGCAAGCTCCTGTAAAATTTTCAGAATTTTTGGAGTTAATTTGCTACCCCAAAGAAATCCTCAAAAGTCTCTATTCTATTTAAAACCGTAAACCTGGTTTGCACTATTGCTCGGGTTCAAGTCAATTGATCTGGTCGAACCAACTAAACCGCACCGGACCCTCTTTATAAACTCCCATCCATTTTCAACCTTTGGATCAAGATCCAACCGTCCAGATTGAGTGTGACTTTCGGACTTTCCAAAGGGGCACACTAAATCGTGGTCGTCCAATTTGAATCTAAGGGTTCAGGATCACCTCTGTGTTTCTTAAGCACCAGGGCCTTATGATCTCAGCCGTTCCCGTTCAATCCAACGGCCGACAATCGCCCGAGTGCGTTTCGTGTCGTCTTCAACCTCAGATCGTGCGTGAACAGTAGGGGAGTGATGGCAATGTCATTTCGTGTTCCCTACGGCCGCCCTAGTCGACATTTAGGGTTGTGGGAGGTGTGTTCGGCCGAGCCATACCCCATACCTTCTTCTACACCCCTTTTTGCTTTCGGCCATGCTTCGTGCTTTGAGTTTTGTCTCCCGCAAAGCTCTTTTGGCAAAACCCTAGTGTTCCCAAGCCTTATAAGCACCTTCAACACTTCCTGATATTCTTTTAGACCACCCTCAAGCTCCACTTTCAATTTTGGAGCTTAACCCCTCAACAACCCCCAAACCGCCATTGTTGACCCGTAGAGCTCCATTGGTGTTCTTGGTGTTCCAGTGGTTCTCCTTCATATTTATTTACACCAATTTAACCTCCTCACTATCTTGAACATATCCCCTCACTTAATTTTGGATTTGATTCGCAGGGATTATCCAATTTGGGGTTTGTTCAAATTCGGCCGAATTTGGTCGTTTTCTTCCTCAGCTCAGGTGAGTGCTCTATTTTCAAATTGGTTGCTCATGTAGCTTCTAGGAGTTGTAATGAAGCTATTTTGACCACCAGTGGTACTCATTTTGGCTCAGATCATCATTTCCATCATCTTCTTCCTCGGGTCCGGCGAGCTCCACTGTGGACAAGCTCCTCCGGCCATCTTTGAAGCTTCTCTTCGTTAAGGTAGCTTCTTATTAGTCCCTAGAGGCTTTGGCACACGCTTCTCTGGACTGCAGTGGGGCATTTTGCTATTTTTAAAATGTGCAGTAAAAGCCCCATTTTTGTTTTTCCGGCTAGCCGGCGTTCGGGTCCCTTACCGCCGGCGAGGTTGCCACCATTAGGTTCGTAGTGCTATGCGATTCTACGTTAGCTCTTAGTTGGCGCCGCCGCGGCCGGAGTCGCCGGCGGCAAGCCGTTGAACCCGCTCGGAAGTTTGCCGTCGTAATCTTCCGTTTTCGTCATTTAATTAGGACACATTAATTGCCCGATTATTGCTAATCATTAGGTGCATTAATCATGTCTTAATCGGTCGCTGTGCCACTGACATGTGGGCCCGCATTGAAATCCCCTCCCGCGCACTTAAGTCCCGTGCGTAGCACTTTGTTGATTGTGGATCGTCGATCTCGTGATCAACGGCCCAGATCTAGAGAACATTCGGACCCTCCGGTTCTCTGATCTCTCTCGACCGTCCATCTTCAGATCTGCGGCTGTGGTTGGCCAAGGTAACCGCACCGTCCGAATGTTTCCCTCCTCGTGAGCCGTTGGATCTCGATCCGACGGTGGGCTCCTTTTGGGATCGCGCGCGTGCGCTGTTCACCGCGCGCGCGTACCGTTTGATTCTAGATCAACGGCTATTAAGCGCCCACGTCTTTTCCTTTTTATTAGGTTTGTGTGTATTTCGGTAAGTAAGTTTTTAGCATCGGAAAATTGTATAAAAACTTTATAAATTCATAACTAATCCTCTTTAAACCCTTTTTAGTTGTTTCCAACTGTAATAATTTTGTCTTGACCTAAAGTTTTATTTAAAAATGCTTTTAGCCTTGTTTCGGTAATATAAAATCCTGTAAACACTTAAAACTTGTGTTCGGCTATTTTAGCTTTTCCAGAAATTGATTTAAATCTTGTAAAGTGAATTTCTTTTCCTGTGAATATCCAAAATGAGAGATTTCAACCTCGATAAATTTGTTATTAACCAAACTTTAATATGAAAATAACTTTAGGCCTAGAAAAGCACCAGGAAAATTGTTAATAAGATTTAACCTTATTCTTAGCATTTAGAAAATCCTGTTAATTTTGTAAAAGACACGAGTATTTCCCTGTAAATCCAAAATATATAAAATCAGTGCTAGAAAATCCCTCTATTAACATATTGCAATAGAAAATAGGTTTTCATTATGCTTATGTTTCTGAAAAATGTGATATGCTAGGTTTACAGCTTAGAAAAATCACAAGTAAATATCTATAACTCCAAGTTTAGTAAACTTAACTTTGCTGTCATTAGGATGTCATAACCTTCCTGTCATAAAAATTTCTGACCTTAGGTCATTCTAGAAATTTTAAGCCATGAAAAATGATACAGATAATTAATTAGGTTGATTTTAAATGCTGAGAAAGTATATTTTGACTATATCTTTTGCATACTAAATCCAAATTGCATGATTCTTGTTTCTAAAATTGTCTAAAATCATCCCCTAGCTGCTGTATAAATTTTAATAGATTTGAATGTCTTTTGCTGTTGGAGTTTATTTGGTGTTCTTCGTTCGTATTTGGTTTTATCGCCTTATCATGCTAGGTTCTGAAGACAATATTGATAATAATTCTGAGCCACAGCCATCAGATCCTGCACTCCAGCAAGGCAAGCAGATGTAGTATCATTTGATCATGTTGCCCCTACTATTTTTAAATTCTAATATATTGTTTGCAAATTCTATGTATGCATTGCTATGTTGTTTTAACTATTGTCGATAGTTAACCTAGTAGATGCATTATCAGTAGGCAAATGTTAATCCTCTACTACTGAGCCTAGGTTTATCTTGCTGTGATTTTGGGTTCGTTGGATGAATCCTTGTCACTTAGTAGTTTACGAGTTTGTTGCCTAGCCATGCTTAGCTATCGGTAGAAATGGGCGGTTATCGACTTGCCGATAATCTTGATCACAAACTTATTGTAATCTCTACATTTCAGCTTTGTGCTATGTTCAAATTGCAAAACTAAAACTGAAAATGAAAACAATTTGGACTTGGGCACAATGGTAAGATGGTGTGATCTTTTGGGTGTGATTGGAATGGTGCCCGAGTCAATTAAGGACCGAACATCTTGTGAGTACACATTATCGGGCATTTGTGTGTGCTAACCACACTAGAGGGAATGTGACCTCTCTTGACTTAGTACTTTGGCGTGTGTTGGCTATGAGTCGCAGGAGGGCGTGTGTGCGTTGTGTTGTGGTAAAATAAGATGGTTGCGTGTGGGAGCATTGTAGTTATCCAAAGAGCTTTACCCCGAGGGGTAGTTGTCTTTTTTGCTTTACAATGTAAGCGTATGGGTTTCTATCCATACGAGCGGCTCGTAGTTGGTACACAATATTGAAAATATCTCGTAGGACTTAGTCGTGCTGGCATACCTTTGGAAGTGTGCTAAATCATGTGGCTTAAAGGCGGTCTGAGGTGTGGGTATATTAGTACACCCCTGCAGGGTTTAAAACTATTCGAATAGCCTCGTCCTAGATTATGGACACGCTTGGGTAAGCTTTTCAAGAGTTAGACTACAACATTTTGTTAATTAAAACTTGATGGGTGGTATGAATCAGGGATTCATGCTATTTGTGGTGGCTATTGGGTTAGTCACTTCTAGGTGGTTACTTGATACTTATTGTTACTCGTTGTTATTTTAATGCTTAAAACTGAATTGACAAACTGCTTTCAATCTACTTACATTATTGCAAATAAAACTTGCTTTATGCGTCCAAATAACCATATAACCAACCCTCCTTTGATACAGCTGTCATGTAGTTATGTATAGGCTTGTTACTCGTAAGTCTTGCGAGTACATTATTGTACTCACCTGCATTGCTTGTTGTGTGCAGAGGAAGAAGGTGAGCCCGAAGGGCCTCACTTTTGTGAGTTGTGCTGTGGCAGTGTGTGGGGCGATTAGCTTGGCGGCCCGGTCGGTTGCCCTGTGGTGTTATGTGGCTAACCGGTCGTCTTTTGGTTTAAGCCATCTTATGGCATCTTTTGCTTCCGTTGTTACTTGATACTCATGTCATTTGGCCGGTCGGCTGTTCTGTAATAACTTATATTATGTATGTCTTTTGGTAGACTTGTTATATTATATTGTATGTAATTGATGCATGCTTTGGTATGATGTATGTGTGCTGCATTTTCTGGGAAGCACATGTTCATCGAGGCACGGGTTATTCTGTTTGTGATACTAGAGCCAGTGGGAGGTTAAGTATTACAAGCTTAATAAACCGGGGTCTCACACGGCGAAAGGTCAATTCGGCGTTGGCGGGAGGTCAATTCGGTGCCGGTGAGTCGGACCACCCCCTCCTCTCTTTCTATTCCATCGCCTTGGACCGCCTCATCCTTCCTCACACCGCCTTGCGCCACCCCGGACCGCCCATCCTCCACCTTGCCTTGCCCGCCTCGGCCCACCTGGGTCCGCCTTGGACCGGTGTTGTAGCCTAGGCGGGCCGAGCGCCTAGGGGCCCGATTGAGGCTGAGGTGCGGCGGTTGCCCTATGCCCAGCGCCTAGGCTGCTGAGGTGGCCGCCTAAGGGAACACTGGACAGGATAGACCCCGACGAAATGGTCATCCATGTCAGCGGCGTTAGGAGCATCCCAATCACGCCTCACACCGTGAAGTGCATCCTCAGGCTCCCATGCGGTGGAAGGGACGCACCGATGGTGTCCCTGGCCACAGGAACCACCGAGCTCGCCGAGCTGAAGCGATTGCTCACGGTGCCACCGAACGACAACATAAAAAACGAGGTGTTGATAAAGAGGATAACTACCGAGGGCACCAACACACTAACGATGAGGTGTTTCTTATTGGTCGTCTTCAGCAAGCTATTGTTCCCGACGACCAACATCAACATCACCAAAAAGGACGCCGTGCTCACAAAGGACATGGACAACTTTAGGGGCATCGACTGGTGCAAGGCCATCATCGACGACCTGAGGGAGGCGGCGCACACTTGGAACAAGAAAAAGGATAAGACCACCAAGTCCATCAGCAACCACATTTTTTTTCTTCCATAGTAAATTGATAGATTACTTGCAGTAATACATACACTAACATGCAGTCAAACACATACAGCATGCACGCAGTAAATGGTTATCATTAATATAGAAAACATGACAACAACATGTACTAAATGTATATCTTGACAAAAGTAATGCGTACACTAACATGTAGTAAATTCTATGTCTCAAATTACTTGTAGTAATACGTACACTAACACATAGTAAAACATATAGGTCATGCATGCAGTAAATGTATATCTTAACAAAAGTAATACGTACACTAACATACCGTAAATTCTATGTCTTAGATTTACTACCTTGACAACCTGAGGTGTGTCCACAACATCGAAGCCGTCGAGACCCCACGTGCCACACACTTCACGACCGTCCTCGTCGACAAGATCGTTGCGGTCGACAAGGTGAAGGGCCCAGACGAAAAGGACACCTTTGGCAAGCTTAGCGTGAGTGATCTTCTACCTTCTCCAATTAGTAGTAGCATAAGTCTTTCATTACAGTAAAGTTCATCAGAGTAAATAGTAAATTCACCAATAACATTGAAATCAAAATGGCCACTTAGGAGCAAGGAGGGGACATGCTACTAGGCCAGCGCGATGGCACAGGCACACCTGCTGGATAAAGCCCCCCACACTGCCGCTAGGTTCGCAGATCATGGCGGCAAACAAGCTGGGTTCGTGTCGCTCGGTATCCGATGCGACTAGGGACAACTCGCATCTTGGTGTATCAAAATGAAGGTCTTCATGCAGGCTCAAGGTATGCGGGGCCGTCGAGACAGCGGCCGGTGTGGCCGTGGAGACCAAGAAGGACAAGATGGCGCTGGCGCCATCTACCAAGGGATACCGAGGGCGTGTTGCTGGTCATCGCCGAAGCGAGCGGCGAAGATCGTGGAATACGCTCAAGACCATGTACACGGAGCTGTCCGGGTGAGGAATGCGAGGTCGAGACGCTCAAGTCCGAGCTTGATCAACTCCGCATGAAGGAGCGGACTCATCGACGAGTTTGCTATGAAGATGTCCTCAATAACCAGCAAGGTGCGAGGCCTCGGTGTGACGATGGAGGAGAACTACATCGCCCGAGCTCCTTCGATCGATGCGGAGAAGTTCTTGCCAATTGTCTCTACAATTGAGCAGTTCGGGACATTGAAGTTCCTGAGCTTGCGCACATTGCTCGGCTACTCGATATGATCCATGGGCAAGGTAAAGCAATGCCTTGTGATGGAGGCTCTGGAAAAGTTCGATGATGAGGTGGGGAAGGCGATGAAGCAGATTCAGAGGGCCCAACAGAGAATCAAGACTATGTAGACAAAGGTGGTCAGCGTTATCAGGGCGTTGCTCGCACCAGCAGAGACTTCTGGATCGGCACCATCTGCAGACGGGACGAGGAAGGCCAAATGAAGCAAGAAGGCACCAGCGTCGGACTGTGTGTCCGCAACTCCCACGCTGATCAACACTGTGTTCCTAGACGCAGCGACGCCTCCAGCGCCGGATGGCACTCCCACATCACCGAGGCCAACTGTGGCCGTCATGCCGGACGAGACCACACCCCCGGTTGTAGCTGGGCCGCTAGGCCTGGTCGCTGCGACAACACCCCCGACACCGGTGGAGACAGTCATACCGGCAGTAGCCTTGCCGACGGGCTCGGTTGGTGTGCCAGCACCTCCGACGCCGGTGGAGACCGCCAACGCAGCTACAGCTACGTCGCAGGCGTCAGTCGGTGCACCAGCATCCCACACGGCGCTCGAGTCCATCCCTCCAGACGCAGTGGCACCGACGGTAGTCTATGTTCTTGCATCGTCACTTTTTCCTCCGTCACAAGGCGAGGTGGAGGACGCTAGAGTTCAAACAGCCTTAGAGCTAGGTAGGATAACACACCATAGTAAAAACAATTTGCCATACGTGGTAAGTGGATGCAATACATAAAGTAAATCCCAAAAGCACACGAAGTAAAATTGATAAACTAACTACATAGGATGAGAATTCACATGCAGTAAATGAATGCCCTCAAGCCAGTAAAAAGACAGTATGCACACAGTAAATGGATATCATAAACATAGAAAAAATGTTAACAACATGTAGCAAATGACTATATTAACTATAGTAATATCAAAATGTACGTAGCAAATGTAACATCATGTTTTTTACTGCTTGTGCAGGCCAGCAGGGCATGGATGAAGTCGCTTCAAACATCGACAATATACTCGAGTCGATCGAAGACGATGCGATCCGGGGACACACCTAGCTGAATTTTTTTAAAAATAATCTATTTTTTATTCAAAATTACAAAATTATTCCATCGATTTTTTTTCAGAAATATACTCCTGTCGCTCAACTGTTGGGCATTGGTTCCGATAGCTCAACCGTTGGCGATCGGTTCCGATAACTCAACCGTTGAGTGGATCGACACTTGTCGCTCAACGGTTGATCGATTAGTACAGGTTGCTCAGGGCATGCATGTACACCGTTGGGCGACTGGTTCCAGTCGCCCAACGGTTGAGCGACTGGAACCAGTCGCTCAATGGTTGAGCGACAGGAGTATATTTATGTAAAAAAAAAGTCGTTGGAATAAATTTGTAATTTTGAATAAAAAATAGATTATTTTTAAAAAATTCTGTTCGTCGCTACCTAGGCACTCATTGAGCCACTGCCTACCATTCAAGAGCAATCGGAGGTATTGAGTGCAGTAAAATGTTATTGGGAATCAAGTAAATTTACTAACGTTTGTCAGTAACTTGACCCTTTTTTTAATGCAGAAGTCGGTAAATGAGGGTGCCAAGGATGCCCCGGAAGAGGCTTCACCAATAAAGAAGCAAACAGAGGTATTTGAGTATAGTAAAATGTTATTGGGAATCAAGTAAATTTTCTTACGTTTGCCTAACTCAACAATATATTTTTTTAATGCAAAAGCCAGTAAATGAGGGTGCTAAGGATGCCCCGGAAGAGGCCTCGCCAATAAAGGAGAAAACTGGGTATTGAGTACAGTAAAATGCTATAGGCAATCAAGTAACCTTGCTGACGTTTGTTAGTAACTCGATCCTTCAAATTTTTTTATCGCAAAAGCCAGTAAATGAGGGTACCAAGGATGCACTGGGGGTGGCTTTGCCAGCCAAGATGCCCACCACCGTTGGCAAAGACAAAGAGGTGCATGAGGATAGAGCCAGCGCGGTATAGGTACAAATGACTTATGGCAGTAATTGTTACGTTACAACTAGTAAATATATGCATGGATGTACGACCAGAAAGGCGACGACTGAGAGGGTGAATAGGAGCTCAATTAATTTTTTGTTTCAAGATCGGATTCAAACATAATATTGACTCCAATAGCTATAGGAACTATGAAGATCAATATATATAAGTAAAAAGGAAGACTTGTACTTAATCTCCTTCAAACCCCAATAGAAACGATCAAAAACACAAAAATCAGCCTAATGAACAGTACCAGCGGTCAGACCGGTGAACAGTGCGTGGTCGGACGATGCTTGATAAAATCAAGACAGAAACAAAGCAGTATTTGTACGATTTGAAATCTAAAATTGATCCAACTTTTGATCTACAACTCCAAACTTCATGAAACTTGAAACATACCTTCCTAAAGATATTATGAACCTATTCCAAGCAACGATTGAGAAGATCCATATCAAAGTTTTGATCTTTTTCAGTTTTACCGAATGAGAGTTCAAAATCGAGCAAAAACGAAAACTCGACCCAAACACTTGCTCGTGGGAGATTGATGATCTAGATGATCCTAGATGTATTCCCACACATCACAGCAAGGTAGAAGAGGGCAAGAGATCAATCAAAAACCAAAAGATCAAAGATGGATTCAAAATCATAAAACAAGAAGGAAGAACACAAAGAGATATATCATTGGGAAATCATCTATGGATTGATTCGTGATTGTTGCTGGTTACAACCACTCCCTCAAGGAGGACAAGAGCTCAATCCATGAGCACTCTCTCAACTCATCTCTCTAGAACCCTAAGCCTCTCTCTTTCTCTCTAAGTCCCTAAAACCAAACTAGGATTTACAAATGAAGTGCTTGGGGGCTGTGTGGCAGCACCCCTCCTATTTATACTAGAGGCCTAGCTTCTAGAAGAGTTTCTCTAATGGGCTCCCGTAAAGGCCCAACACAAACAGGACACTTACGCACGTATTTTAAAGCGTCGTATCCATCATCTCTTGACCTAAACCTCTCAACCTTGCACCGTCCCGCGCCGTGGTTTAGCCAAAAGTCACAAAAGCGGTATTTGGTGAAATTACCAAAATACCCCTTCTCGATCTTTCTCCACGGACCGAGTCCAATCCTATCGAAGCAATCGCCTGCTCCACCACGTGTAGGTTGATCAACGGCTCTCATCATGTCGGCAAGTCTCTCCCGTCCGGATCCCACTGGAACCACCAAGGCACTTGCACCGACCCCCGCGCCGCTTGATCAACCCGTTGCATCGAACTGCCTGTTCGATCATCCTCGTCCATTTTGCACCACGCTTGAGTCACTTGACCTCACCCGACATCCATAATCGTTCTGGACCTCAGCTCTCCAAGCTTAGTCCCGATCCTCTCGCCGTTGACCGTCATTGACCTTCAAGACACTTGCACAACAATAGACAGAGAAATCGTCTCCGGGAACAAGTTCTTCACAACTTGACCTACGTCAGTGAAAACATGCAATATGCAACACATATGCAAAGATAAACATGGATATGACCTATCCCAAAATCACTTAGTCAATAAAATCAACATTCGGCTAAACCGGTCGCCGCCATTCAATGGTGGTCCGATCGCTCTATCGATCGGCCGCTCCGGTAGCCGGTCGGGCCGCTCAACTCGACAATCAAATAGATCTTTGCCAAAAACACGATAAACAGCAAACCAAATGAGTCATTGCCAATTGTAACATCACCTTAAGATAGTAAGCATATTCGGATGATATCCACAATCTCCCCCTTGATGAACACATTGGCAATCTCCCAGAAAATGTAAGTTTGTGGTTTGAAAAGTAAAGAAATCGTCGTTTTCGCGCAAAGGCACAACTTGGTCTATAAGCAGGAGAAAGCCATGGAAATGACCAAGCTGGCTTCAGAATAGTTAAAGCAAGTGAGATAAGGCAACACAAGGCACAAAAACTTCAATTTCTAGAGAATCGCCAAAAATCTCACTTAAGGTCCATATAAAAGAACAATTGTTCTATATGACCTTCGATCATTGTGAGTCTTCAAGAATTGCAATTCAGATTCAGAAAAGGCAATAAAACAAAAGAATGCAATTTAGATGCTCCCACTCGCAATGATCACCAATTTTCATGAAAGTTTCACTTTCTCCCGAAGACTCCAAACATCCCTTATAACAACATTTTTACCAATCTTTCTCTCCCTTTGACAATGTATTCATCAAGATACATAGAAGAAGAGAGAGCATGAGTGGAAAGGAATGGCTGCATTTTTTTTGTTGTTCTTTTTTTTTAACAGGAGCCATGAGAATTATCTAAGAAGACTAGACAAGTATTACACCAAGCCATATTATGGGAAGTAGCAATGTTCCATCATGGCAAACCATATATAGCAAGCTAAAGCCAACAGAGCAATAATCTAAACTGAAATAAGGCTTAGCATGACAAGATGCTCAAGATCATAGTTTAACTAAAGGTATCCAAAAATGAGTCAAGCCATGTCTATACGCAAAATGGAACCCAGAAACTAGACAAAGAGTCAATTTTGAGCATTTTGAGTGCAATTATGACAGATTGTTCAAGCATTTGGAATTTTTAGCACATTATGTATTTTGCTGAAAATTCTGGTTTTATCTTAGCAAAGCAAGTCCTGGACTAGGAGCCATCCACAACTGCCTCCTAAGCTTCAACCAACTTAATTTATTTTCTTAGCAATGTGCTAGATCTCAAGCCTTGTTGTGACCATCCCAAGCAAGAAGCTTAAGAGAGTGATCTAAGTCATCCAAAACTCCCCCTGAGTTCATGCCTAGTGCAATGGCAAGCCGTCTCATGAGAAAGAATTGGTGAGATCAGTTTTTTTGCACAGAAAAGCTCATTTTTCATTTGCTTGACCTAAGAACTTCCAGAGCTCATTACAAAACTCATATCAGATTCAAGACTCAATTAAACGTATATGACATGGCGTGAATCAGAAGAGGATCACTATGGCAAAACTAGTCACAAGAGCCAAGAAGTCATGTTTTGATACAATTTGCTCACATATAATAAAACTATCATGGCAAATGCTAAGCTACATATGAAAAGCCATAACATAAGTCTTAGCACACTAACACAAGACATGGCAAGGTATAAAGTATGAAATCAAGTCATACAAGGATAATAATCAAAGCTCCATGAAATTATATTACAATGCAAGTTGTGGAATTGAAAATGCATTATGATACAATGAATGCAAAAGAGCAAAACTCCCCCTCAAAACAGGCCAAGAGGACTAATAACCCCTAACTCTCCCCGCAAAGTAGCAAAACGAGAAGAATCAAGAGCCTTAGTGAAAATATCAGCAACCTGCTGCTCAGACTCAACAAAATGAAGCACAACATCACCTTTCTCAACATGGTCTCTAAGAAAATGATATCGAATATCAATGTGCTTGGTCCTAGAGTGTTGCACTGGGTTTTTGGCAATGTTGATGGCACTAGTGGTCACATAAAAGAGGAACATTATCCAAAAACAACCCATAGTCCCGCAAAGTAGACAAGATCCAGAGAACCTGAGAGCAACTGCTTGCTGCAGCTACATACTCGGCCTCGGCAGTGGACTGTGCAACAGAGGACTGTTTTCGAGAAGACCAAGAAATAAGAGATGTGCCCAAGAAATGACAAGTGCCAGAAGTACTCTTCCTATCCACTCTACACCCCGCAAAATCAGCATCAGAAAAAGCCCGAATAGAGAGCGAATCAAGAAAACGAGTCCAAAGTCAAGAGTGTCTTGGAGGTACTGAATATGCGCGCCTTTGCTTGACGATGAGAAGCACGAGGAAGCTCGAAATCGAGCGCACGGACACACAACGGGTGTATGTCCGGCCTCGACGCTGTGAGGTAGAGGAGGGAGCCGATCATGCTGCGGTACTCCTTCTGATCCACGGGCTCTCCATCCTCATCAGGCTCCAGCACGGTGGTTGTGGCAATGGGAGTAGACATTGGTCTACTGCTTCCCATATCGAAGCGCCGAAGAAGGTCCTTTGTGTACTTACTTTGATGAATGAAAATACCTTCTTTCAGTTGCTTGACTTGAAGACCAAGGAAGAAGGTCAATTCACCCATCATGCTCATCTCGAACTTCCTGCTCATAGAATCTGAAAATCTGGACACCAAAGCATGAGAAGAACCACCGAATATGATATCATCCACATAAATCTGAACCAATAAAAAGTCACTGCCATGCCTGAGAGTGAACAAGGTTTTATCTACCATTCCCATTTTGAACTCATTATTAACCAAGAAACTCTTAAGCCTATCATACCAAGCTCTAGGGGCTTGCTTCAATCCATAGAAGGCTTTGGAGAGTTTAAAAACATGGTTTGGGAACTTATGATTTTCAAAACGAGGAGGTTTCTTGACATAGACCTCTTCTTCTATGAAACCATTAAGAAATGCACTTTTGACATCCATTTGGAAAAGCTTAAAACCCTTAGAAGATGCAAAAGCTAGCAAAATGCGAATGGCTTCTAATCTGCTCAGGCGGATGTTGTTCGCTGGATGTGAAGAGGAGCTCTTGGTGCAGAAGTGGCCTCTACCTCATGGGCTGTGGAGGTAGGAGCAGAGCCACTCAGGTCGTCGGTGAAGATAGAGGAGGCTACTCAGCTGAAGCTGGAGTAGTGGAAGTAGGCTCTCCAACCATCTCAGAAGGGACTTGAGGATGGATTGGGTCCTCATCCTCAGAGTCATCGTCGGCGAAGATGCTTTCTCGAATATCAGAAACCTGTGTACCTGCAGCATCGTGTCTAGTACCAGGACTAGCCTCATCAAAAGTGACTTCGCAAGTCTCAACAATTTTGTTAGTATCCAAATTAAATACACGATAGCCACGAGAATGAGCAGGATATCCAAGAAATATGCCATCAGAACATCTAGATTCAAATTTATCCAAATTTCCATGTTTAAGAATGAAGCACTTGCAATCAAAAATCTTGAAATGAGAGACTTTGGGCCTATGACCAAATCTAAGCTCATAAAAAGTCTTGCCAATCACAGATCTCAAGAAAACCCTATTAGAGACATAACAAGCAGTAGAGATCGCCTCAGCCCAAAACCTCCTAGGTGTGGAATGCTCATCTAGCATGGTTCTAGCCATCTCTACCAGGGTCATGTTCTTCCTTTCTATAACGCCATTCTGCTGGGAAATTCTAGGAGAAGAGAACTGATGCTCAATTCTCCTATCAGTGCAGAAAGTGGCAAAAGAATAGTTCTTGAATTCTGTCCCATTGTCACTCCTAATGATTCTCAAAGCTCTAGGGAGATCAACAGCTAGTCTAAGGACTAATTCTCTAAAAAATCCAAAAGCATCGTCCTTAGAAACTAGAAAATAAACCCATGAATACCTAGAGAAGTCATCCACAACCACAAGCACATATCATTTTCCACCAGCAGACTGAACTCTAGAAGGGCCAACAGTGTCTAAGTGCAAAAGTTGACCTGGACCATCAGTCATCACTAAAGTAAGAGGTGGATGAGAAGCAGAAACCATCTTACCATGTCTACAGGGAGCGCACACTAGGTCTCTAACAGCCTTCAGCCTAGGCAAACCTCTAATCAAATCCTTGCTACTGACTCTAGTCAAGTGGTCGAAACCTATGTGTCCAAGTCGACGATGCCACAACACTAGATCATGAGAATCAAAAGCCACAAGACACCTAGGGCTAGAAGAAGAAGAGATACTGAAATCAGCACTAAAAATCCTCTCAAACCTAGTGATCCCAAAGACATACTCACCTGAGGAGTCCATAACTCTACACTCACCACTCTTAAACCTTAACTCCAGACCCTCATCAAGCAGCTGAGAAACATATAACAGATTATACCTCAGCTTACTTACCAAAGCGACGTCCTTAAGCATGAACTTGTTATTGACACGCACTGTGCCCTTGGCTGTCACGGTCCCGGTAGAAGCATCCCCAAATGTGATCAACTCATTGCCGGATGCACGTGTGAGGGAGGAGAACCATCTAGAATCTCCAGACATGTGTCGAGAACATCCAGAGTCAACAAGCCATATGTCCTCCTTCCTCGCACGACGGACCTACAGGGCATAAGCAGGAAACATCTGTGCCTCAGTATTGGGATTAGTAATAAAAGACTTGGGAATCCAGTACTGAGTCACACGATGCTGAGGAACAACAGTAGAAGCAAAAGTAAAACGGTTATGAGTAAAATCATTAGAATGCACACGAGAAACACCTAGACCTCTCCGAATCGACCTACCAAAAGGTCAGTACTCCCCCTGTCTAGATGCTACCTGTGGTCTCTCCCCATGATATCCTAAACCAGAACGCTGCCTAGAACCTCCAAAGGAGTCAAAGAAGTCATCTACAAACCTAAACCTTTGTCTAGCAGAAAAGACAGTTGCTGGCTCTAGAGACTACAGTAGGTGAAGGAACTCCTCTAATGAACCTCAAAGCACTCATCCTCCCCTTCCTCTCAATCTTAGCTCTACGAAAGCAGAATTCAACAATGTGGCCATCCTTCTTGCAGAAAGTGCAATGGTACTTGACCTTTTGAGGGGTCATACCTGCAATAGTAGAAGCACCTGTCTTGCTAGAAGGGGTTTGGGCAAAACCTGCAGATCTAAAAACTATCTTAGATGGCTCAGGGGGTTCTACCTCAAACATGCCACTTTCAACAGCTCTTGTAATCTTAGGTGGGTGACTCTTGGTATGCTCTAGAGAATTAAAACCTAGGCCACTATTCTTCACACTCACTTTAGACTTGTCAAGGATCAAGTTGAGGTTCTTCTCTCCACTAGTAAATCTCTCAAGGGTCTTTTTAAAGTAATTATTCTCTTTTGCTAGATCCTTACATGTAGCACAATTACCAGACTTGATTGCCTCATCATACTCATCCTTGAGAATAGCTATCTCATCTTTCAATGCCTCACAAGACACACAATAGGAATCCCTAATCCTACTCAACTGCTCCTTAAATTTGTCTCTAAATGCCTTTTATATCTTATCTACATTCGATCCAATTTCAGTACACAAAACACAACAAGTAGAGTCAATAACTTTCTTGGATGCAGTAGAGAGCGTGGATTGTTCAATTTTAGCTTTCTCCATTAGAGTCTTGTTTAAAGCATCATTCTCAATTATGAGTTTAGGGCAATTTTCACATGATGCAGATCTAGAATAAAGAACCATTTCAGTCATCTCTTTCATTTTGACATTATTATCCTCACAATGAGAGCAAGTATGACTATGATCAAATTTCTGCAATTCTTTTGTAGCGCTATTCAATTTTAATTCAAGCACAACACAATTTAAACAAGATGAAGGAATAACATCTACAGGAGTCACATCTAAAGCAATAACATTCATGCAAACAGAACTAGACTTGAGAGATTCTATTTCATCAAGAGCATCTTTTAATTGATTTGTAACAGAGGAATGAGCAGTTTGTAGATTGGTCAGATCAAACATCAAGCTAAGACAAGATTCACAATTGTTAGCATAATTAATAGATTTGAGTCTAAGAACTTCTAGGTTCAAATCTTCAATCATGGTGTCCTGTTTCTTAATCTCTTTAGCTTGCTTCGTTATCTTTCGTTCAGCAACAACCAAAGCTCGTTTCATCTCAGTCAAAGAGGGGCGTACCTCGTCGGGATTGCTGAAAACATCGTCGTCGTTGGAGGAGTCGACGTCGTGGCTGTCCCGGGCCATAAAGCACATACCGGTGAAGTCATGAGTATTCTTCTTGCCATGTGAGTCATCGTCGTCGTCCTCCATCCCTGAGTCCACATCGCTCATGTCAACACTCTCAAGAGCGGCAAGGACCTGGCTGACGAACTTGTGATAGTTGGGCTTCTTGGCCTTCGCATCCCGAGCTTGAGGACGCTTACGGAAGTTCTTCTCTTCCTTGCCCTTCAACTTGGGGCATCTAGACCGAATGTGGTTTGGCTCACCACACTCAAAACAGGTGACAGGTCCACCTCTCCCCCTATTTCTCACTTCGAGAATCTGGTGGATAGGAGGGCTAAATCATCTTCAGGTATCTTCTCTAGTTGCTCATCGCTCAAATAATGCCAAGCGGACAAAGAAAGACCAGATGAGTTAGAGTCCAAAGAATCGAAAGAGCTTCCCTTGGATGGGTCAACCACTAAAGCCATCGACTCTGTCTTGGGGAGACGCGAAATAAAGTCAATCTCATGCGTCTTCAACCTCGAGTAGAGCTTATCCATGGTAAGCTCACTCATGACAGTGTTGTCATTGATGGAAGTGATTTTCATCCCCCAAACTCTCATATCAAGAGCACCCAAAAGCTGGCGTGCATTCTCAGACTCAATGAAAACAAGATCCACAGCGCGAAGATCAGAAATAATCTTGGAGAACCTCCCCCACAGCTCATCTAAAGATTCACCAAGCCTTTGCTCGATCTTTAAGTATTCTTTCTTGAGTTGGTTCTGTCTCACTTTCTTGATCGCAGTAGAACCCTCGTGATAGTCACAAAGAGTCTTCCAGATCTCGTGAGCAGACCTCAAATGAGCCACACGCTCAAACTCAGATCGACTAAGCCCTTGAATCAGAAAGTTTCGAGCCTTGCTATTAGCTTCAACATCTGGAGAGATCACATCGTCATTGGCTGACACGACATATGGATTTTTGACCTTAAGCCAAATAGCGTGCCCTTCAGCCTCGATGTAGGCTTGCATACGAGCCTTCCAGTAAGCAAAATCAGATCCATCAAAGATATGAGGTTTGGTTGAATACTTGTCAGTCGCCATGGCTCTAAAGACCGGTTAAGATCTATGAGAACAGCTAACCGGGCTCTGATACCACTTGTAGGACCGAAAATGCGACTAGAGGGGGGTGAATAGGAGCTCAATCAATTTTTTGCTTTAAGATCGGATTCAAACATAATATTGACTCCAATAGCTATAGGAACTATGAAGATCATATATATATAAGCAAAGCGAAAGACTTGTACTTAATCTCCTTCAAACACCCAATAGAAACGATCAAAAACACAAAAATTAGCCTAATGAACAGTACCAGCGGTCAGACCGGTGAACAGTGCATGGTCAGACCGGTAAACAGTAAAATCAGCACAGAAACAATATTTCAGCACGATTTCAAAATCTAAAATTGATCCAACTTTTGATCTACAACTCCAAACTTCATGAAACTTGAAACATACCTTCCTAAGGATATTAGGAACCTATTCCAAGCAATGATTGAGAAGATCCACATCAAAGTTTTGATCTTTTCCAGTTTTACCGAAGGAGGGTTCAAAACCGAGCAAAAACGAAAACTCGACCCAAACACTTGCTCGTGGGAGATTGATGATCTAGATGATCCTAGATGTATTCCCACACATCACAGCAAGGTAGAAGAGGGCAAGAGATCAATCAAAAACTAAAAGATCAAAGATGGACTCAAAATCATAAAACAAGAAGGAAGAACACAAAGAGACACATCATTGGGAAATCATCTATGGATTGATTCGTGATTGTTGCTGGGTACAACCACTCCCTCAAGGAGGACAAGAGCTCAATCCATGAGCACTCTCTCAACTCATCTCTCTAGAACCCTAAGCCTCTCTCTTTCTCTCTAAGTCCCTAAAACCAAACTAGGGTTTACAAATGAAGTGCTTGGGGGCTGTGTGGCAGCACCCCTCCTATTTATACTAGAGTCCTAGCTTCTAGAAGAGTTTCTCTAATGGGCTCCCGTTAAGGCCCAACACAAACGGGACACTTCGCACGTATTTTAAAGCGTTGTATCCATCATCTCTTGACCTAAACCTCTCAACCTTGCGCCGTCCCACGCCGTGGTTTAGCCAAAAGTCACAAAAACTGTATTTGGTGAAATTACCAAAATACCCCTTCTCGATCTTTCTCCACGGACCGAGTCCAATCCTATCGAAGCAATCGCCTGCTCCGCCACGTGTAGGTTGATCAACGGCTCTCATCATGTCGGCAAGTCTCTCCCGTCCGGATCCAACCGGAACCACCAAGGCACTTGCACCGACCCCCGCGCCACTTGATCAACCCGTTGCATCGAACTTCCCGTTCGATCATCCTCGTCCATTTTGCACCACGCTTGAGTCACTTGATCTCACCCGGCATCCATGATCGTTTTGGACCTCAGCTCTCCAAGCTTAGTCCCGATCCTCTCGCCGTTGACCGTCATTGACCTTCAAGACACCTGCACAACAATAGACAGAGAAATCGTCTCCGGGAATAAGTTCTTCACAACTTGACCCATGTCAGTGAAAACATGCAATATGCAACACATATGCAAAGATAAACATGGATATGACCTATCCCAAAATCACTTAGCCAATAAAATCAACATTCAGCACAAAACCGGTCAGACCACCATTCAATGGCCGGTCTGACCGCCCTGTCCGGTCTGACCACTCCCAACACCGGTCGACTGCTTGGCTTGGCGATCGACCGCTCCTTGAGCACCGGTCGGACCACTTTGAACTCGATCAAATAGATCTTTGCCGAAAATACGAGAAACAACAAACCAAAAGAGCTATTGCCAATTGTAACATCATCTTAAGATAGTAAGCATATTCGCATGATATCCACAATGGATAACAGTAAAATACGATCTTTTTTTTTTTACCGCAGGATGCTGCTGCCCTCCCCAAGCTCAAAATCAAACTTGCTCCCGATAGGCAGAGTACAAAGCCATACACCACAACGGAAAACAAGGCAGTGCCCGTGAAGAACACCACATCAGGGATGAGCATGGCACCCTCAGGACAAAAGGGTCCTGGCGATGCTAGTGTATTTGGGAAGAGGCTGACCAAAGCACCCAGCAAGCTAGTGTCCCCCTTCAAGGCCTATGTCAAGCGTCCGGATGTGCCTATTTCCACGGCCATGAAGGTGAGGGAGCTGATATGCACGGTCGAGAGCATTAAAAGTTAAGAGGCCCTTGTATTTTTCCGATGTCATCAACATTTTTACTGTCTTTTATGATACATTTTATTGTACTACAATGATTTTTCCCCAAAGTCTAGGTCGACTTTTTTACTTTACATACACATGTGTTTTACTGCTAATAGCAATGTTATGTACTGCAGCGTGTATTTGCTCTAGATCCGGGATGGCATCATCGCAGCCACTAGTAAAGATATGGCGGAGTCATTCAAGGAAAAGTAGATGACTGAAGATATTTTTATTTCACAGTTCATCGAGTGCTTGCACCAAGACGACGCGAACCTGATGTCTGGCGCAACATACATAGTTACAGTATCATTTATGTCTGGCGCAACAGTAAAATGCGGATGAGCCAAATCATGAAGCACATCATGCCAGGCGAAAGGGGATTTTTTTACTGCGACATGGTCGACAGAGGATTTTATATGCACACACTATTCTGTAGCTGAGTGTACAATATCTATTATACGCGCCAGCCGGCCCATCACGCTCGCCCCCAGCGAGTCGCGCTGCCTATATCAACAGTAATGGGCGAGCAATCCCTCGACCCCCCAAGGCGTGCTACAGTGGGATGTGGCAATAAAGTCAAAAGAGGTGTCCGAATGAAAGTTTCATCTTTAGTGGATATTCCGGATTGAATGTAAGTTTGATTTAATTTAGCATTCTGCAATGTATACCGAGTTTGTTTTTGCGAATACACTCTTTCTATCAAGTATTTCCTTCTAAAAGATCATTTAATCTGTTGATACTGTTTGTATATACCATCTTGGCTCCATATTCATCACGGGGCATGCATGGCAAAAGCTTCTACGGTGATACTTTCTGCAGAATTTTACAATGAGCAATTGTGTATGTAGTAATCTGGGAACAATAAGATTTTGATATCGCAAATTTCCAAAGAAGCAAATACTGTGGCATGTTCACGATTTCACATGCCACTAAAGCCTGTGAACTAGCCTGTGAACTACTTATTCATGGAAAACAGTACTCAGAAATAAAATTTATTTCCTTCATAGGCAGCTTCTTCTTTTTTTCCTTCAAATATCTGGATTGGTGCTATTCTGATTCCCACGGAGCACCTCGATGATGATTTTCTGTCGAGAAATGGCGATTCTCGAAGGAGGTTTAGTAAGTTATAACACTGGAACTTCACCTTATCTTTCTTCCACATTTTGTTTGTGTCGCTACTTTGCTAGTACTTACACAGACCAGCTGTGGTGGTTTTCAAGCTCTTAGTCCAAAAGCTCCATTTTTTTGCGAGGAAAAAGCTCCTGTCGATCCCTTTGCTGCCAAGTATTTAGTGGAGTGATTCTTAGAAAATATGTTCTGATGGCCCTTTTAATCCAAATTGTTTTTTTTTTGCTTGAAATAATAACAGTTTTGCATATACATGAAGTGCACAAGATTTTATACTCTGGAGATGCAGAGTTTCTTTTGCCATATTTGAGTATGGCCAAATACGAAACCAAGGAGGTGTGACTTTGTACATTGACACCGCCCCCCACACCCAAACCCACCCACTAACAGATGTGAACTTCTTCTTGTTTCCTTTCTTGGCTGTCAAAATTAGAACCACTTCCTGTTGTATTATCCTCACTAGGAAGTTGTTGATATTGGGCTGTTGCTTCCGTACTTGAAACTGTTTCATTGTCTGAAGAACTCTCACTGCATATATTACAAGCAATTAAATTTGTTAGGTTTCTGCGACAAGTGACGTATCTGCAAATGGATCCAGAAAGATTTGAACAAACTTACCGCAATGAGTAGATGATTAATCCAATGGCGACAACTGCAAATGCTAGATAGTACAACCAGTTTATCTGTGGGTTGCAACTAAATCATGAGAGCATATAATACAATATATTATAATCTGGTGCAAGTATGGGTTAGAAATTTTCACCTGTTGATGATAGAATAATACTCGAATGGCGACTGCCCACATGTCAGATGTTAGGAGTGAAAGGTTGAACAATGTTGCTCCACTCATCTGTAAGAGCTATGGTCATCAGCAAAATGCTAAAATTTTTGGACTGTGAAATGAAAATGAAACGGCCTTTCAGCTGATACTTCCTAATGAGCTAATATCATCCTGATAGTATCATTTATGTTAGTTTATTCAAATAATTCATAACCACTTGATGGGACCTGACTTTCTTGTTTCCTACTTGTGGAACTTATTTCCTGCCTAACGTGTGGGAGAAATTTAACCTTAAGGACAAAAGGAGTAACGGTGTAGAACATAAAGATTGCCACTGCAAATCCTGCGAACAGACTTATCTGAAAATAAAGAATAAAAAACAAACAGGAGTGAGTTTCCTGTCAAACAATTCAAACAAGTGTATTGCAGATGAAAGAGTTTTAACCACAAACTATAGTAAGATACCATTGTTGGAGACCAGGCAACTGCTTCTAGGCTCTTCCTTTCGAATATAAATCTAAGGTTTTGTCGGATTAAAGGTAACATGAATGTTTGCTCCAGAAAAGTATATATCAAGATATTTTTTTATCCAGAAAATTGTGGTGATAGTTTAATTATGCAAGAAGAAGAAGAAATCTATAAATGGCATTGTCAATGGATCATGCCATTGCTCTACTGGTCTGTAATTAGTAATGAATTATGACGAGGATACATCTGAATTGTACTGACTAACAACCCAAAGAGCCCAAGCATTGCGACAACTTCAACTTGATCTTTCTTCTTGACACAGTATTCCTACACATTCGAGGATGCTTATAAGCTTATTGGTTATTAGAAATATGAGAAAATATTGCTGATAGCAGCAGGATATATAATGCATCACTAACCTCCCCAACATTGCTAAATGCAAAACAAACTGTCCCGGCAATAACAAGGGCATCCCCCAGCAGTGGTATTTTACCCGGATCTGCATAAAATTAAGTTTTTCGTAAGCTTTCAGCTCGTGAGGTTCATAAAGTTCAGTTCTGATTTGAGAACATTCACACATGTTCTATTACTATCTTATCTACTACTAAAATTGATATCTAGGATTATTCTACTAGCATGATTTGTTTTTTAAAGGAGACGGTAGGAGAGAGCCCTACTGTCAGGAACTTCATCCTGTGTATATGAAATTCTAACTTCCTATATCCTAGGTTTGTCTTTGAGATTATGTAATTGACATTCCAATTTAATTGTCATGATGTTTTAAGTAGTTACCTAACCTTGCTCATCTGGAGATTTTGCATCTGAAAGGAGCACAAGAGCAAGCCCTGCCACAGATGTCCCTGCCCCCACAAATTGCCAGAAAGAATATCTTGTGCCTAGTGCATACCAGGTGAGCATGATGACCCATACAACAGTCCAACAGTCCAACAACGTCACGCTGGTGATATATGAGTACTGGTACGCCTTGACAACTGCAAAATAAGTTTCAGGATAACAACATGTTTGGATGTTTATCATCAGGAGCCAGAAGCACCCAACAGGATTGCATTGGTGGTATGGATTTCCATTGCAAAAATGTGTAATGTCTGTACTCACCAAGATAGTTCCCCTGGACATCAATGAAGGCCAGACCTAGGTACCAATACCAGGGTATCTGCAAGAAAAAAGTACTCAAAACAGTGAGCTGTGAATTACAACAGCTTCCAGGGTTGATTCTTATGCAGCTATGCTCACTTGCAGCTTCTGCCGTCGATGCAAGACGATTGGTACATAAACTAAGGTCAACAGCAGGTATGCGAAGAAAGATTGTGTGAGTGGTGCATCAACTCCTGCACAAATATATCCATGGGAAAGAAACGATATTTGCATATGTGAAGATAAGAGTCATCCAGTGCTTTATCAAATAGATAATTTTGTGTGTATTGATTAGCCCAATGAGAAAAGATGAGTAGAAAATTGAGTACCAAGACTAGCAATGAGGGAGGACGCGAAGCTGGAGACGGCCATGGAGAAGGCGACGAGCTGGCCGAGGAGGAGCACGAGCAGCAGGCCCCATACGTCCGTCCTCTTGATCTCCATGAGCCTGAGCACGGTTCACGGAAGCATCAGATCGGATTAGATGCAGATGCAAGATTTATACGCTTGCAAAAGAGGAAGCTGGAGCAGAAGAATGGAAGGTAGACTGGCAGATGGGCCTCGTGCAATAAACTAAGCAAAGGTCGAGTAGTTGAGTGCAGCAGCATGTGACCACCCCATTGATTTCCGTTTTGCAGATGAATGGAAGGTAGACTGGCAGATGGGCCTCGTGCAATAAAGTTAGCAAAGGTCGAGTAGTTGAGTGCAGCAGCATGTGACCACCCCATTGATTTCTGTTTTGCTTTGTGGTATCATGCGTCTGAATCTTGTCATTAGCTGAGCAGATTGACCTATTTGCAATACAATATACAGCTTGTGCCTCACGACCTGGGAAAAATTGTCGAAAAGCTTATTTTTGATATTTCTTGCAACTGTTGGAAAGGAGTCTAACGGACCAATCATTGCAGGCCATGTAGTTGTACTCCGTTCAATTGGTGATTTTTGCACCTTCAGAAATGGAAACGTTTGACTTGAAGGGCGGGATGGAAAAGGAGCGGATCTGATGCAGGTACAGTTACTAGTGTCGATTATAGGCATGCTGGTACAGTTATAGACCATACATCTACTGGATATGGATATGTATATCAGATGGGCACTAATCAGATTCAGACACAAACTTTCTATGAACGCTGAACACGCAACGTTTTTTTATGAGCATCAGCTGCTAATTTGATGCTTGTGGTTGTGGTGGAGGTTAGCATGATACGATGGATTAGTGGTGGGCAGGCCGTGCTGGCTCGGCCCGGTCACCCCGCCGTGCCGTGCTGTGCCGGCCCGCCTTGCCTCCGGCCAGGCTTAGGCATGGCCCAAAACCCGCCGTGTTGGGGTCGTACTGTGCCGGCTCAAGCTCAGCCCTAAGTAACTATAGATGGCAAAGGCGGCGGCGACCGCTATCTTCATTCCTCTCGTGCCTGTCTCGTTAGAAACCTAGTTAAAATTGAATTAATTGTGTAAAAACATGGACACGTAAATATTTTGGGAAAAATGTATAATTTTTTTGATATTTTACGGATACAATATTACTGCCTCGTTAAAAACTTTACGCCCCGAGTAAGAAAAAGAGTACAATAACAACATACATACATACTAACTACTCATCAATGTCGAGATGGTTCATGCGTTCGAGATCAGCGTACGCCTGCACGATCTCAAGATCCTCCAGTTGATGCAGTTGCCGCTCTTTAGCCAATTCCCACTCCTTGGTGCATGTGATTGCCTCCATCATCCTAGGAGTGAGAGGGAGGGAGGCGGCTGGAGGAGTGGGGATTGAGTTGGGAGTCGGGACTCGGGAAGTCGAGAGGGGGTTGGGGATGGGGGAACCGTGTGAGGAGTTGGGCTAGGTCGGGGGAGTGGGGGACGGGGTTGGTTGGGCAGGCTAGGGGGATTGGGCCAGGCCAGGCTGGGGGGATCGGGCCAGGGGAAGGACTGGGCCTCTTTTGTGCTATGTCGGCCCAAACAGGGCCCAACTAACCATGTCGTGTCGTGCTGCTCGATGGGCCGCATTCTCAGGCCCAGCCTGGCACGCCACGTGGCGTGCCATGCCGACCGGGCCTTGGGCTGGCCCGAAAAGGCACGACCCCAAGTCCCTGTCTACGATGGATGATGGAAATACCTGAAGCACTCACAGGAACGCTTATGGCAGAATGACAGATGCCTGTCATGCAACCGGTGGCACAGTTGACCTTTTTTAGTGTTGTTGGACTAGGTTAGCGACTAGAAGTGGTTAATAGGAGTTGACCTTTTGTTTTTTGGAATTATACTGTCTTTTCACTCTAATAGCTACAAGAAGCTATGAGGATCATGGTCTCAAAATCATAGTGGAAGAATTGAACTGAAATAAAGAAATTCAAACTTCAACACCTCTCGGCTGGTCTGATCGCCAGGTAAGGGCCGGTTTGACCGCTCCCTCAGGCTAACAGCATAATCAGCACGAGTTTAGATTCACAAAAAGACCTTACTTACGATCTAGAGATCCAAATTAATTGAGATTTCAGACATAGCTCAATAAAAAAGGTCAGGAACCTATTCCAATCGATGATTAAGACGACCATAGCCAAGGTTCCATTAATATCTTGGTTTAGTCTAAGAAGGCTCAAACCTTAAAAAAAAACCTAAACTTGATCCATAGGCTTGCTCGTGGATGAAAGATGGTTAAGATGACCTTAGATCAACTTTCACAAGCCTTAGCAAGCTAAATCACAACAAAAGACCAAGGAAAAACCCCCCACAACACAAGAACCCAAAATCACACGAAAGAGAACAAGAACAAGAGAGAATTCATCTATGCACAAACTTTATTGGATTGATATGAGGGATTGAAGCTTTACAACCGCACTATGGAGGACAAAAGCTCACTCATGAGCACCCAATCCTACAATTTTTTTCTCAATACATCTCTCAAACTCTAGCCTCTATTCTCTCCACTTTCCCTAAATCTCAAATTATGGTTTCTAGTCTTTGTTTCTTAGTCAGTGTGCAAATTCTGCACCACCCCTTATATAGTGGAGGCTAGGTCTAGAGAAAAACCCTAACGGGCACTCGTTAAGCCTACACACAAACGGGTCTCACACTCACACGTGTTTCTCAAAGCGGATGATGATCCAGATCTCGCAAATCTGTCTCTTCGTGATTTTGTACTCCTCATGACCTAAACCGCTTCTCCTTGTGTTGTCATGCACCGCAGTTTCTCCAAGGTCATCAACCCGAAATTTTGGTGAAGATACCAAAATACCCCTTCTCGATTCTTCCGTCCTTGACTGAGTCCAATCTAGTGAAGCAACCTAGTGCTTCGCGATGCGTAGGTTCATCAATGGCCTTCCCCACGATGGAAAGTCTCTCCCATCCGGCTTCCACCGAATCGCCTCAACATTTGCACCAGCCCAAGCCACTTGATGAAACCGGTTGCACCAAACTTCTCGTTCTTGTCGTTCTTGTTCATCTTGCGCCTTGCTTGAGACCAACCACTTCACCTAGCATCATCGATCGTTCTGGATCTTGATTTACCAAACCAAGTCTCGATCATCCTTGTCATTGAGTCCAAGCATCCCTGCAAAACAATAGATCAAGAAATCGATTCTGGGCACAAGTTCTTCACAACTTAACCCATGTTAGCCAAAATATACATCATGCAACACATATGCAGCAATTTCATGACCGTATGTCAAATCACAAAATCCAGCACACCTTATTGTGCTTGAACTACCATGGTCTGTCAAAGCTCCAACCTTTGGCCGGTTTGACCGCACTCCCCCGGTAACAGGGGACTGGTCTGACCGCCATGCAGTGGCCGGTCAAACCACTTCCCAATACCAAAAAAACACCCACCTCTTGACTTTTTAGTTAATCTCCATCTAGTTTCACGTCTAGTCCCTATTTTCAATGGCGTCTGGTGCAAAAACATTATCAAACACTCTCACACAAGTGTTTGGTGCATATTTCCCCAAAGATTGCACCGCCATCCTAACCGCCCCCATGGCTGGTCAGACCGCCTAAACCTTGACAGCAGGCCGACAATTTTCAAAACTAAGAGTTCACTCCCCAAACTCCTTGGCAATGATGCGAATTGTTCAATACCTAGATTAGAACCACACCACATGGTCTCTACCAGTGCCCATCACCATTTTAAGCCAACCTGGTTTACAGTATGAACAACAACCATTAATTCAGTTATTAAAATAGAGGGTTATAGCAACACTATAGCGGTTTTGTGCCCCAAACACTAAGCTATATCCCAAATCTCCGCTATTACAACTACAATCACTATAGCAGAAATAGCGGTGTGCTATAGCGCTTAGCGGATAGTGGAAATAGCGACCGCTATGCCACATATAGTACTTTTTTTATATGTTAACAAATATCCAACATATTTTCATGCTAAATTTAGTTTTTGGAAAAAGTCCATTTTATAGCCTTGAACTCTTCCAAAAGTTTGAAAATCAACCTTAAACTACAAAATCGGACATCCAACACCCTCAACTAACAAAACCGTTCACTTTACCGCCTCAACCCAAACTAGAGTGGTTTTGTCTGACGTGGCATCGGAATTGGCGATGTGTCGTCCATGTGGATCCTAGTTGGAATCTGAAGGGATACGGGTAGACTACACTAGCTGGCAATTCGAAAATTCTACCACATAAACTAGGAAGCCATGCAAGTAGAAGATCATAGATCGTTACCACTAGACGTGCAGTGCAGCAGAACAAGAGTTGGAGCAGTCTGATCCAACGTTGAGCGCGTCGATGTAGTGGTCGCAGTCGATCGATCACCGTAGTCGATCATCCAGCGTAGTCGATCGTCCAATGTAATCAGCGCATATCGTCTCCTCCAGCAACCAATCGTGTTCCTTGCGAAGTCGTGGATCATCCTTGCGTGCAACAGCAACCGCATCAGCGTATCTACGATATCCACATGTCCAGAGGTGGAACACCGTATGCCAGTGTGCTAGCACCAACTCGCACGGTAAGGCTCCGAAAGATGGCGGCTTGGGTTTCAGTGGAGCAACTCACGCATGTCTCGTGTCTACCAACAGCCTCATGCATCTTCTCATATAGAGCTCATGACGGATCTTATCCGAACACATTTGTTCCAACCCGTTAAGTGTGTGACCCGTTAGGTTCATGCGTAGTCGGTTGTGACTCAAAAACTTTTTCTGACCACGAGTCGTTAGCGGTTCCTAGCAGGATATAATAATTTCCGAATACACACAAATAATATTGGATGAACCTTAATGCAATATGATCTACGAGTAATTCTTTATCACTTACGACCAGCTTGTATCTCGATACATCCAGTTCATATTCAGTTATAACCAGTTCGTAACTCCTTACGACCAGTTCACGACAAGTTAGTGATTATGTTCTGTCGGGACCCCAGGTACGCAACCCTAGGACCCTTTGTGCATTCCGAACTAGTCCCATGATCAATAGCTAGCTCGCGCAGTTACAACATAGATGTAATCATAACCATACAACCAAATAACGATGAAGCGGATAAATTAATATTACTTAGTAGCAAAAGGACCTTATGTTCAAGTCTTACAGAGTTGCCACGTAGGGCTTAACAACAAAAGATAACTTGCAGTGGAACCCAAAATATCTCATGATGGCTAACCGACATGCCTAGAGCCAATCGAGTGGAGGACGTGACCCAATTTGCATAATCCTCGAAGTATTCCTCTTCATAGAACTCCGAGCTTCCTGGCTCTTCTTCAGTGACTGATAAACCAAAGGGCATAAAGCCATAAGTACGTTGAATGTACTCAGCAAGCCGCTGGAAAATGTATGCAATTATAATTCATGCTAGGCTTGGCAAGGATAGCTTTATGTTTCATTTGTAGAAAGCAGTATTGACAGTAAATACAGTAAGTAGATTGAAAAGCATCATTTAAAAGATTAATACATAAGTAACAAGTTCCTTTGAAAACAATAGAGATCTTCCCAACCATTCCACCCAAACCTTCATTCCCACCATTTTTGATGAAGATCTACCCCTCGTGTGAAATCACCAGGCGTTGTCCATAACCGGAGACACGACTATTCGAATAGTTTTACACTCTGCAGAGGTTGTACAGCTTTACCCACAAGACACGACTTCTTTAGTTTGTTTGGCATATATCTATGCTATCGCTCACTTCCTTAGGTAAGCAATCTAGAGCACATGACAAGGCCTTTACAAAGTTCTGTTTTGACCCAGTTCTGCTCGCTAAGGATTCGCCATTCTGGGCTCCCTCTTACACCGCTCATCAACCCAAAACATAACCAAATTAAAACATTGCTAAGTAGTTGGCCAGGTCTACCCACATAATAGACTTGTGGTTGCACGGTATGGCCCGGATCAATGGCGCACAAAGTTAAGTCCTTATTGGCTACTCAGGCGAGGCAACCACATCCCAAAATCATCCCCATTACTGCACGATCACTCGCCCAAGTATAAATCATTTTCGTTCAACCCAGCCAAAGTCCACCCTAGCCTTGGCACAACATCTTTTAATAGCTATGGCCGCGCCACAATTCCATAAGTCCTTTAGTCATGTTTAATCCTTCTTTGAGTATGTGATCATGAATCCCAACGTACAACTATAGTATGGCTAAGCATAATACGATACCCATGTTGATAGTTTAACAATGTCCAACTAAAATAACCCATCCTATAGTGTCCAAGGATTTATGTCATTCAAGGGAACATGCCGATAGCAATTTTTTAAGGGAGCATACATCAATTAGGTAATTATCTACTCCCGAATCTATTTAATACAAAACTAGCAATGCATGTTTATATCAAACAATATAATTTCACAAAGTGGGTACGACATGGTCAAAGGTCTACAACTTGCCTTCGTTGAAGAGTTGAAGTGTTCAGTCGTTGGGTCCGAGAAATCTTCCGAAACGCCGGAATCTACACGTTTGAACAAGGCCAAATAAATAAAACAACTTCAAATAAAATACAAATAAATACCAAATTAGCACTAACAATAATAGGATGATTTTAGATGAATTTAGAAATTTGAATCACTCGAATCGGAGTTCGAACGAAGAAGTTACGACCTCCGGAAGTTTGAAAATCAAGAAATAGGGATTTTCCTGATTTTTGGAATTATTTTTGTAAAGGAAAAGTATTTATTGCGCCAGCTGACGTCAGCCCTGGGGTTTTAATTTTCGACCGAATTATTTTTCAATGGGAAAAGAAAAAAAAAAGCCACGCGGGCGCTGACTGGATCGAGGGAGCGAGGTGGCGCTGAGGTAGCGTGCACGTGGCGCCAGGTGGCAGCCACGTTAGCACCCGAGCCGGCGGCGCTCGGGGCTTGATGGTCACCGGCGAACGGTGGGGTTTTGGCCGGCAGCGAGGGTACAGGCGGCTAGAGGGGAGCGAGGCGATCACAATGCTCACGGTCTTGACGACGCGGCGCCAAGGGATGGCCGGCGACGAGGTCGAAAAGCGGAGGCGACGGCGATGAACGGCGGCAGTGGTGCTCCGGAGGGCTTTAGAGGATGGGGTGGCATGCACAAGGTAGGCGGAGGCCTTGCGATGCCGTAGACGGAGACGTTGGCGGCGGAGGAGGCTTGGCGGTGACGCAAATGGCGGCGGCGTCGCACAGTGGTCGATGACAGAGAACTTCGATTGCGGTCGGAGGAGATCGAGAGAGAGAGGGAGGGAGAAGAGGGAAAAGAGAGAGGAGGGCGAGGCGCTCCTGGTGCACACATTTATAGGGCGCGGGGAGGCCTGAGAGTGGGGGACGAGGTCGGTGGGATTCGCGGCGGCGAGGACCGACGCGGACGGGAGCAGGTGGCGACAAGGTATGGGGGCGGAGTGGTGGCGCAGCGGGCGCGGCGGAGGTGGGAGCTGACGCGGCGCACAACGGTGACGGCGACGTGCGGGACAGGAGCAGGTGCGGCCGGCGCAAAATGCGGACCGCGCACGTACGCGCGGTCGCGCGAGGAAGAAGACGAAGCTGACAGGTGGGTCCCACCTGTTAGTGAGAGCGAGAGAGAGAGAGAGGCGCGTGGAGGTGCGAGGGCGAGGGCCGTTTGATTTCAATTGGACGGTCCACAATGGACGGGGCGATCTGTGCCTCCGAACGCGCGACGTGATCGAGACCGTTCGATCTTGATCGGACGGCTCACAAGGAGGGAAGGCATCGGTGCGCGCGGGAGTGGGCTGGAGCGGGCGCGGAAGGGGAAAAGGGGAATGGGCCGAGAGAGATTCGGCCCAAGAGGTTAAGGAGAAATTAAAATGCATTTCCAAATAAAGAAATGCTAGAAAAGCAAAAAGTTTTTAGAAAATAGCTAATAGAGTCTAAAAATTCTAGGAAAATTCACAGAAGTCCCTTAAATTATTTAGAACTTAATAAAAATACTTTTAACTATACTTTAGATTTTAATTTTGCAAACAAAATAGATTTTCGGACAAAAGGAAAAACCAATTCTAAAATCCAAAAAAAGCAAGAAAAGACTTAAATTCCAAATAAAATCCAAAAAACCCCAATAGACCGACTTTTTAATTTAATGAAGTCTGATTAATTCAAGTTAAATGGTTTTTTATTTCTAAATTCCAGGTTAAGCTTTTGCAACTTTGACAAAATCAAATGGTTAGTTTTAAGTTTTTGAAGAATTTTGAAAACTCTGCAAAAATAGGGATGTTACATGTTCGATCAGTCTACGACCAGCACGTATCTCCATACGACTAGTCGTATTTGATCGAACTGAATGATCTGCTCATGTATTCTCCCTTTTCCTCACGATATCTGGTTGAACTCCAGTTGAGATAATATGTCATCCATGGACTGTTCAGTTCTTTCTCGATCAAGTGTCGGATAACTTCACGTGATCGACTCTTTGACCACTAGTGGCATGGTCATGCACTTTATTTATCCGAACACATCAAGGGGCCCAAATATATCTCTCTTGTTATGTTAGGAGGGGTAAATCCCATATCCAACCAGTCACATCCCTCTGCATGTTTCATAGCATACCTGAAAGCTACCTTTATAACTACCCAGTTACGAAGTAAGTATTTGGCAACCCCAAAGTGTACTATTATACATGTAGGAAACCATATTGATCTCAGGTCTAAGGATTATACATCATCATTGCTTGAGACCAACTGATGATACATAAAATCATAACAATCTCAATAGTGTCTCAATGTGTGGGTCAATCCAACACCATATTCTCTAACATGTGTTCACATTATTGATTCGATATCCCTATATCCATGATCGGTGAAACATGGTCATCAATCAATACATGTACTGGTTGATAAGTCACTAGTGTTTCGACCAGTAACATCCGACTAGGGATACATTTAGAATGACATCATATAAGTTAAAGAGCTTCACCAACAAGTCATATACATATTAATCTTTTATAATTAATGATTCATTCAAGGAACATAATAACATTTATTCAATAACTCATAAAATATAGACGTGATACAATCATCTCTGTGATTGCCTGTAGGGCATATATCACCAACAGTCTCCCGCTTGCACTAGAGTCGATCATACAGGTATCAAATATCCATAGCTCTTGTGTGTACTTCATGCTTAGGTTGCGGGAGAGGCTTTCTCAACGAATCAGCAATATTCAAATTCGTGTGCACTTTGCATATCTTTACATCACCTCTCTCAATGATCTCACAAATAATGTGATATCGTCGTAGTATGTGTTTGAACTTTTGATACGATCTAGGTTTCTTAGCTTGTGCAATGGCTCAACTATTATCACAATAGAGATCCATTAGATTGAAAGCACTAGAAACTACATCCAATTCATTAATGAACTTTCTAATCCATGCGGCTTCTTTTGTAGCTTCGAAAGCCGCAATGTACTCAGTCTTTATTTTAGAATCAGCAACTATTCCTTGCTTGAAACTTTTTCAACTCACTGCTCCTCCATTAAGACAAAACACAAACTCAGGCTGTGATCTGAAATCATCCTTATCGGTTTGAAAACTAGTATCGGTGTAACCATTTATGACCAGCTCTTTCTCACCACCATAAACAAGGAATGCATTCTTAGTCCTTCTCAAGTACTTAATGATATTCTTGACTACTATTCAGTGACCTTCACTTGGATCTGACTGGTATCTGCTTATAACACTTAGATCATACGACACATATGGTCGTGTACACAGCATGGTATACATGATAGATCCTATAAGCATATGGGATTCTACTCATTTTGTCTCGTTCATCAGTGGTCGTGGGGCACTGACTCTGGCTAAGATTAATACCATGTGACATGGGCACAAAACCTTTCTTAGAATCTTGTAAATTGAACCGCTTCAACACCTTATCAATGTACATATCTTGACTTAATCCAATTAGTCTCTTAGATCTATCTCTATAGATCCTTATGCCTAAAACATATGCTGCATCTCTCTTCCTCTCCATGCCTCCACCGCGCTGCTCCCCGCCGCCCCCCCCTCTCCATGCCTCCAGAACGCCGCCCCCACCGCCTCCTCCTCCCCCTCCCTCTTGGACCCAAGCGACCCCGCCATCTCCTCTTCCCCCTCTCCCTCCCCCTCCCCCTCTCCATGCCTCCCACCCGCCTCCTCCTCCCCTCCCTCTTGGACATGCATGTCCCTGCCATCTCCTCCTCCCCTCTCTCCATGCCTCCACCACACCACCAACTATGCCTCCTCCTCCCTCCCTATCCATGCCTCCACTGCCGCGTGCTCTCCCTCGTGGACCCACGCATCCCCGCCATCTCTTCGATGTGTCGCGGTTTCGCCTCCTGTGCGCCTCTTCCACCTGGCGAGCCCCAGCGACGATGACGACGTGATGCCCCTCCCTGTGATCGTCTTCTTCCATGGCCGCGGGTTAGCGTTACTCTCCGCAGCATTCCCAGCCTACAACGGTACTTGCCGCCACATCGCGAGGTACAACTCGCGATCATGCTCTCGGTTGACTACCAGTGCTCCCAGGAGCATCGCTTCCCCCGCACCCTATGATGATGGGTTTGCCGCCCTACTATCGGCAACAACATCACCCACCACATCGCTCGCCTCTAGGCCATGGGCTCCTCCACCTTGAAGAATGTCTGCCTCGTCGCCATCCAGCCAGGGGTAAGGGTGTTCGAGTACCTAGATGTCATCCACGCGTTCTACGTCTTCTCCGAGTTCGACGATGTGCGTGACCTCATGACTCGTGTGTCTTAATCTACAGTGTAGGTTGTCGACAGCAACGGCGGAGGCACCAGAGTCCGGTGGTGCGGCGGCGTGCAGTGGCCAGCGAGCCGGAGAGTGAGGAAGGAGCTAGAGGACAAGTGGAAGAAAGACTAGAGCATGACATGTGGGTCCCATCATTTTTTATTGGCTGATTCTGCTGACCAATTGCCATGTCATTCGAAAAACAACCCACGTGTTAAACAACCGCTGCCACGTTGGATGAAAACCGACTTGGAATGACTTCAGGTGGGTAATTTGCATGGTATTGATAGTTGAGGGTGTCAGATATCCGATTTTGTTGTTTAAGGTTGATTTTTAGACTTTCAAAAGGGTTCAGGGGTATAAAATAGACTTTTTTCCTTAGTTTTTTTGCCAACTAAAATTTGTTCTTTAAAACCAAGAATTAAAATTTATTTGAAACACCATAAATTCAAAAAACTGGATATTAATTTCATAATAAGTTATTAAGATATCTAGAAATTATTTCAAATTCCATAAATTCAACTAAAATTGTTGTAATTCAAAAAATATTGTTATTTTATATAAAATAGAATTATATTTCATCCATTCCAATCTATTTTAATGTATTTCAGGATTTAGATTGAACTTGTTGTAATGGACTGTAAAAATTTGTAGTTTTTTTTTTAAAAAAATAACAATGTTTTTCTTACCTATTTAGTACTTTGGATAATGATCAAATTAATATAGATAATATTTTTAAATACAAACGCAATGTAGGATAGCTTCCACGATAGGTCCCGCTATTCGCAGTAGCTTTTTTTGCCGTGTCGCCGCGACACCGCGATTTAGAACGACTCGTCTTCCTCTACCATACAAAATTGAACTCCAGCTTTTGTGTGTGGGCCATGTGGCCCATGTTAGGTCTCGCATCTTCTAGGTTCATTCTGCGGCCCACGAATTCTAACTTGGTTCGACTATTTGAGGACATTTCTTTCCCTAAAAAAAAATCTGTAAGTAATACTCGAAGAATAATGTGAACAGTATGAAGTTACTTTCATGGGAGTATACTAGTGAGGTTTTAGGGCAAATTATGAAAATTTTCATGCCCATTTACGTCGTGTCTGGAGGAGGATGCCTGTGATGTTAGGATGCAGAAGTTGTTTAATCTTTACCTCACCTCCTCTAGGGGGTACGTACATCTAGTGCTTGGTTTCTCCATGACTCGGACGTGACAAAATCAGGGCTCCAAGTAGCATAAGCATCCCCTTGAGCAAAAACATTGCTCAGATATGTCTCTCAGTCATGCTGCCCTGCAGTTGAATTGTTGATGCCGACAAAGGAGTTCCTTGGAACATGTTCCTTGGTTTCCTTCAGTGTTCAGAATTCAGGCGAAACAGAGTGCACTCTGTCCGTTGAATGAGCAACACTCCTGTGAAATTCATGTGGCAGCTGATCTCTTGCGTTGAACCTCTGCACAATGAAACATCAGTGCATTCAGAGACGTCCATGTCGCATTCTCTGAAGATCTTGCAGGAAACAAGACTTGGTGCCCTGCCGATTCCCAAAATCAGCACTGCCTATATGCAACAGAGGTCGTAGCTGTTTTGTCCCATGCAGAACTGCACGCTTGATTCGAGGCAAACGGTTAGCCAGGCTTTCACATTCATATCAGATCCGCACTGCAGAACTGACGGTCCAATTCTTCGGTCAAGGCTTAGCCCGTTAGACTGTACGCACACCAGAGCAAGAGATGTCGATGCCCACAGTTCAACATGATAGTACGCACTAAACTGCGGCGAAAATGTTGAACATGGAAAAACGAACGCAGAGAACAGCACGTAGGTCAGTCAGGCCGTTACATACTGCGAGCGGCGAGCCTGTGTGAGACCAGATGACATGGATCACACGTCTCCCTTGCAGCAGCACATGTGTGCGTGAGTGCGACTGCCAAATTAGTGGTCATGGGCAAATAAAAAGGCGCGGCACACATGTACACCTGCTCTTTTTGTTAAGGTTCTGGGCACATCAAGGCAAGATATCTCGATACGTAGGTTATGTGTTTAGCACAGCGAAGACTAGAATACACACAGCGTCCAACTCGGTGATCCGTGTGACATGACTGCTGTGCAGTAAACAACATGCAGTTTCGTCAAACCATTCGGTCCCAGTTCGTTGCAGCTGCGGCGTGCAATGTTTATGCCGTTTACACTAGATAAGCTCGGAGATTGGTGGTCGATTTAATCAGGTTCGTGGTGTGTGTGACGCAGCAAGATTAACCAAAGTCCAAGCGTGCAACGTTAATTGTTCTAAACTAGACTCGTCGCGTCTGCACGCAGCTCTCGTCAAATTAATTGAGAGCCACACGCCTCACTTTCGCAAGAAACTCCCAGTTGCAGTGATCTTTATGGCTCGATGACGCTAGCTAGCTTTTGATGTATGCGAGCCATTAGTTGTTGCTTTTCGTCTCGGTCATGTGCTTGGCGTTCCCACTCGTCGACGAACGGTGGAGTTTATTTGTTTAATCTGCGTACGTACGTATATCGGACCGGCCGGGACTACTTAGCCAGTTTCAAGCTTGATGTGATGGGACACTGCAAATGATCGAGCATGTGTGGACAAAGGGGGAAGCTGATTGTTGTGTGCGAAAGCTACAGAAGAGGACAACGAAACGTGCGTGCTGCTCGCCGTCCGTTGAACCTGCGTCCAGACGGAGACAAACAAGGAGGTATATAGGGCTAGGATCGATGATGCTTTTCTTTGCATCGGGGAGAAATGAGAAGGAATCTGATCAACATCGAGAACGGCTTCCACGTTCAAGTGGTCCGTTTCTAGATGATCTGCGAAAAAGGTTAAGCCGTTCATTTATATGGATTAGTTTAGTTTTTGCTTCTCCTGCAAATCAATCAATGTGCGAGCACAGCACAAAAAGATTTGTACGGTCGTTGCTCCTGGCTCGATCGGTGACTTGCCTTGTCTCACTCTCTTTCCTTGGTCTCTAATTATTCTACGAAAAGGCTGAGCTTATCTGATTATCATCTCCATCTCCTCTATCCGTGCATTTTTATATGAGAGCATACTGACGTAACTGCATATATAACTCCTTCGGTCCTTCCCGTTGTGTAAATTACTGATTTGTGATCGATCTCATATATTGGCCAAATCATATGGGCTGAATAGGAAATGGACGTCGGCCGTGCAGCGCCGCGCCGGCCGGTCGACAAACGCAGGTGGCGCGATGTTAACACGTACATATTCTCCACAATTAGCGCAAACTGCAGGCATATAATGTGTTATCGAGTATCGACAGGTCTCTCGCTCTCATGCATCTCCTCGGCCGGCCCACGGCTGCCGCCTTTTTGACATTCCTCTCCACTGCGTCTCCTAAAGCGTTCAAACACTTCGCAATTCCTCCACTTGCTTTATTACCTCTCTCTCTCCTTGCCGGCAAGTTGCATATACCTTGTTTGCTCACGCAGGCCGCATATTGGAACATATAGATGTGCTCCAGTGACCTTAATTAACGTTCAGGAATTTTCGTAGTTTTGGGCTTCAGGAAAAATAGTATATAGTCTATACACTGTTTATATTATTGTCGTGATCGGTAAGAACTAAGAAAGGACGAAACATAAAGCGGGAGCTGGTCGTAACAGAAAATAAATTCACTGGGGAGGGCCTCATGCACAAACATGGCTACATGCACAAACGGATGGCATCCTTGCTGTCCCCACCGAACCCAATCCGCATCCCCGCACCCACCTGCTTCTCGTGCACCGTGCCCATCTGCCCGCACACGCCCACCTGGCTCGGTCACCCGGCTCACGCGCACCACTACACCCGTGCCCCATTCGCGCCCACCTCGCTCGGCTACATGAGCATTGGACCGGGCTAGGCCGGCATAGCACAGATCGAATGGGCCGAGGGCCAGGACTGGGCTATGCCAGTCCAGTTCGGCCAGCCCACCGTGCTGGCACGTCTCGCCTAGCTGAAGGCGAGCCCAAGTGTGGCCCACTGGCACGCTAAGCTGCCTTCGTGTCATCCAGAGCCATCGTCACCGTAGCCCGTGGTCACCTGGGTGGCCGCCGTCGCAATGGTAGTTGTCGTCGTCGTGGCCATCCGCTGTCGTAGCAGCTATTGTCGCCATGGAGCTCCAGATCTGGTGTCGACACCATGCGACCACCGCGCTGACGCCGTTCGCCATGCCGACGACACAGGAAGGAAAGTGGGGCCGGGGAGCACGGTGTCACCTAGCTACGTGGTCGCGTGGAGATGGTCGTCGCTATTGCCGTGGGACGTGGAATTGCGGCTACACCATGGATAGCACCGGCGCAGTCTGTCTGTCACCGAGGACTACCTCCAAATCCATGGCCACCAGGGCGGGTGGGCCCGTGACGTCATGTCAGCAGCGCACGTGGAGGTGGGGTGTGGTGGAGGAGGGCAACAGCGTGGAGGAGGTGGGTGCGGTGGAGGAGTCAACAACGTGGAGGTGGAGCGTGTGGAGGAGGGTAGCGGGGTGGAGGTGGGGCCCGGTGGAGGAGGGCAGCGGCGTGGAGGAGGTGGTGACGGTGAGGTGGGGTGAGGCTGTGGGGGTGGGGCATTGGCCATAGCCCATGGACGAGGAGGTGGGGGTGGGGGCGGCGACGGTGAGGAGGAGGTGGGGTGGGGCGGTGATGGTGAGGAGGAGGTTGGGGGATGGGGAGGGTGGCCGCCGCCGCTACCGCTGCGTGGAGAGGGGAGGTGGGGGTCCGTGGTGGCCATGTGATGAACCCGAAGGTCCGATTTTTCAATGAGAACGATAAGTTCGGTAGGCGTCGCTCAACTCTCACGATCCTGGCTACGAACACGCAAGGCCCGAAACCACGCAATCACTGCATTGATTGACAAGTCATTATCAACCGTGCACGAATACCCGGATGACCTGACCACGAAGGTCGATTCCTGCATACACCGAAGAAGCACGCAAGAAAAAGATAAAGCAATCTGAAATTGCAAATAGGAATTAAAATATTGAATTGAGTTGGGATTTTGAAGCGGTATTATGGTTGGTCTAGTCGACAGAAGCCAATACACGAAGTTGCAACAAAGCTAACTTTTAACTAAACAAAATCCAAGAAAACTAGAGGGGTGTGGCCTCCTTATATAGGGGAGGAAGAGCCACAAATCTAAAAGAAATAGTGGGGTGGGACTAAAATTTGTGGTTACTATTCATGTGAACAGTACCCACACCCACATGTGGGCCACCGGCAGATGGGCCAAGTTCAGTATGATTACAAAGCCCAGATTGGCCCAAACAAGTGATATGACGTCTTCTGTTGATGATTACGATCAGTCCAGAAGGAATTTGGAGGTGAGGCCGGATCCGTTGGAAATAAGACGAATAAGATTTCAATCAAGTACTTGTGGACCTCCAACGGACTCCGTATGTGAAAGTTATGCCTGTTTTAAGTTGGTGTTGTCAGGCTGATTCTGGAGGCCGAACTGGATTCCAAAATAGGTCCAACTCGAACTGCTTGTTTGTCTTGAACCAAAAGTGACATGGTGCTGCACATATATATATTTCATCATTAGGTAGCATCATATAGTTCATATAATATAAAGACACTTCTAAAAACAAGCTCACCTGATAATTTAAGTGAAGCGTACGATCTCTTATATTTGGAATAGTAAGCATAGCAAATATGGTTGTATCTATAGGAGTCATGTCCTCATCATCCTCCCTTTCTTGAAAACAAAGCCGTCATCGGCTTTTGATAAGCTGAAAATAGGGTAACAAAGAAGCCAAAGTGTATGCATGGTATATGTATATGTCATCTGTTTTAACGGTTCTTCGTTGTTGCACAATTAATGTTAGAAGACAGCAGCGATCATAAAAGATCATTGTATTATTAAGCCAAGAGTAATCATAGATGTGAATAATCAAAAAAAAAGTTCTCACACAACAATTATTGTAACTATTTTTGCAAATGTAAGTGAAGCGTTTATACAATTCTTCAAATCTATGAAGTTGTAAACTTGCAGTGGTAGCACATATGGGCAAATCTACAACTTTTAGAATCAAACAAAATTCATCCATATAATCGATTTCAATCGCAAGAATAGCAAATTCATCTAGCAATAGTGAAAAGATTTGTAAGTTCTTCCATAATTCAACATCTTCATTCAGATTGTCCATACTAGATGGTGCAATAAAAGGTGAACACATAGGCATGGGATGAGCACTAAATTTTATTTTACTCTCATATTGAACAAGATTCAAAGACACAAGAATTGTTGTCCAAAACAAGAAGCTTCAATTCATCCATGTGATCACAAGTTATGCATATGCGATATACCAAAATTGATTGTCTACACCATAATCTCCAATTAACTTAAAACAAGAGGTGTAGGTGCTAGAAGGAGAATATAGATATGAAATTTTAGAATCTTTCTTCATAGCACGCCTAGACTAATGGGATCATTAAGCATGATATAACACAAAGTTCAAATAGGATATTCTATCCAATACTTCCTTATGTGTAATTAATTCAACATGTGCAAAATTATGAGAATTCAGATCAGACATGGTTCGCTCAAGTCAACACAAGGAATATCAAAAGATTGCACCACTACAGCAGGAATATACTCACAAGGTTGCTCTATGTCTTGTCAGTAGCACTAAATCGATACCTTTGTCATTATCATCCTCATCGACATCGAGGTACCTCAAGTTTCTCCTCTATAAGATGCGCTAGATCATCGCTCATTTCTTCAAGCGTCTTGACGGTATCTGGAGATGGAGTAGGAGCCAAAACAATGTCAGCATTTTTAGTTACCTTAGATTGCACCTCGCTTGTGACTGTGGGTGGTGGAGGTACAAAACGACGTTGTAATTTTTTCTTCATCTGCTCCCATGTGTACATGAAGTGGTACTCCAGATTCGACCACCAATGTTGAACATCACCGATCAGTGCTGTCCTTGCCATGGTCATCTTCTCATAAGGATCAAGGTCCTGTCTTTCAAAATAGCACTCCAACATATTAACCCATATAAAGTAGTCTAACAACGTACTCTCAGTGGTGAGTGACAATATGTATGCAGGTAGTTGTTTCCCTTTGAGTTCAAATCTGCCCGTGATGATATCGTAATCTACCAACTTGAACAAATCTGTCATTGTTAGTAGAAAACAAGGAAACAAATCACAAGTATATGTTCCTATCAACTACGAAGTGGGGTTTATCAAGTCACACACACTCAAACTTATACCAAGTTCTTACCAATGCAGCAAGGAAATGGTACAACCGGTGGCTGGTTCGTGATACTCTCACTTGCGATTAGTCCAACGATTGCGAGGAACAACACCTGCTGAGTTAGTAGGAAGTGGAGCTTGGAAGGCTTCAATATGGTAGCAAGGTTCAGCAATAATCAAATCAGTTAATGCAAGTTGAAAGATTGTTCAAAGTACTAGCCAATGTTGCTGATCCTAGCATAATCAAAGCAAGCTAATCAAAGCCCGATGTAGAAAAGTGTATGTACGCACACGCAAGGATCAATGTGACTTGATGTAAGCAAGAAAAACCTCACAACAAGTGCTGGGAGAGACGCTAGCCAACTATTCAAACTTTTGTAAAGAGCACAAGATTGTTTGCACGATGTAGAGCACAAAAGACAGTAATATCGGTGCAATGCAAACAGCCCTCTAGATTGAGCAGAAACAATAACTAGTCTCAAATGATGAAAAAGCAAAGTTTTATATAGCTTATATATACTCTTCTGAAAGGTTTCGACGAGATCTACAACTTTGCAGTTGAGGCGAACTCCAAATTCCGAAGGGAAGACTGAAGAAAATGGTAAAAACAAAAACCGAAAACTTGCGACACAAATTCGGGGTCGAAGATTACCGATTTTGGGGTACCTGGAGGGTGACAAGTGGCTTACATGGAAAAGATGCGCCTCGTCATTAGCTTCGAAACGAGCACAAGAACGTCAACAACGGACACCGTATGCAAAAGTTATGCCCGTTTTACTGAAGGTGTCTCGGATACGGAATCATACTCGGACTCAAAACCGTATCGAGTTTAAATTTGAAACTGTTATATCTTTTGATTCCTTGGGCCAAACTTGCTGATTTTTTTGTAAAAGCTTGTGGCTATATTTAAGAGGTCTTCACCAATTTTTATGCGCTTTTCTTTTTTTTTTCTTCTTTTTTTTTCTACCGCGGCTTTTGTTCTTGCGGTTGCCTCTTTCTCCTTCTACTATCTGGTCGGCCCTACGGATTGCCGCAAGTCGCAAATAACATCAAATCTTCCAAAAGATCACAGCAATCCACTTCTTTTTTTTTGGATTGATGACAGCACGAATTTTCTATTTTTGGTGCGGATTAGAGGAGTTCTAACCCACAAATTTTCTATTTTAGATGCAAAAACTAATAACCCTATAAGAACGATCAAGCGACGCAAAGGAAACACGAGATGCAACTAGACAAAGACTAACTAGATAATAACTAGAACTAGAAATCAGCAACTAGACACGACGATGCAACTAATGATTCAACAAGCAAAATACCAAAAAGAAAATTGCAATGGCTCAAAGGGGCTCGGTACAGATGATAGATGCAATAATTTTTTGGGCAATTTTGTGGACTCTAGGTATGAAAACGAATCTACTACTAAAAAATTGGAAAATCTCACCGATCAACTGAAGCTCTGATACCATCTGATGAACCCGAAGGTCCGATTGTTGGCCCGATCTTTCGATGAGAACGATAAGTTCGGTAGGCGTCGCTCAACTCTCACGATCCTGGCTACGAACACGCAAGGCCCGAAACCACGCAATCGCTGAACTGATTGACAAGTCATTATCAATCGTGTACGAATACCCGGATGACCTGACCACGAAGGTCGATTCCTGCATATACCGAAGAAGCACGCAAGAAAAAGATAAAGCAATCTAAAATTGCAAATAGGAATTAAAATATTGAATTGAGTTGAGATTTTTAAGTGGTATTATGGTTGGTCTAGTCGACACAAGCCAATACACGAAGTTGCAACAAGGCTAATTTTTAACTAAACAAAATCCAAGTAAACTAGAGGGGGTGTGGCCTCCTTATATAGGGGAGGAAGAGCCACAAATCTAAAAGAAATAGTGGGGTGGGACTAAAACTCGTGGTTACTATTCATGTGAACAGTACCCACACCCACATGTGGGCCGCCGGCAGATGGGCCAAGTTCAGTATGATTACAAAGCCCAGATTGGCCCAAATAAGTGATATGATGTCTTCTTTTGATGATTACGATCAGTCGAGAAGGAATTTGGAGGTGAGGCCGGATCCGTTGGAAAGAGGACGAAATAAGATTTCAATCAAGTACTTGTGGACCTCCAACGGACTCCGTATGTGAAAGTTATGACTGTTTTAAGTTGGTGTTGTCAGGCTGATTCCGGAGGCCGAACTGGATTCCAAAACAGGTCCAACTCGAACTGCTTGTTTGTCTTGAACCAAAAGTGACATGGTGCTGCACATATATATATTTCATCATTAGGTAGCATCATATAGTTCATATAATATAAAGACACTTCTAAAAACAAGCTCACCTGATAATTTAAGTGAAGCGTACGATATCTTATATTTGGAATAGTAAGCATAGCAAATATGGTTGTATCTATAGGAGTCATGTCCTCACCACCATGGAGGAGACAGGGAGGTGGATGGCGACGGGGACGAGACAGAAAGGGGAAAGAAGAGGAAACAAAAATAAAAGAAGAAGAGGGAACTTGGGGAAGGAGTAAAAAAGTAGCGGGAAAAGGAAATAATAGGAGGGAATGGAAAAAAATAGAGAGGAGAAAAGAGGATTGGAAAAAAGTGGGGAAATAAGGACTATAATGGGAAATGAAAAATAAATAAAAAATTGCACATAATGCAGCCACACACCAATATTCAGTGAAAAAACTAAAATTTATTCATTGTTGGGTACATATACAAAGTTATTGCCTCGTTAAAAACCGTACACTCAAGTGCGGAATACCTCTGGTAAGGAAAAAGTACAACAACTACATGCACATACATAGACTATTTAACGTCAAGATTCTCTAGGTTGGTTATCGCCTCTGCGATTTTCGGATCATTGAGCTGATGTTGTGTCCGTTCATCTGCGCTCTCCTAGTCTTTGAGGCATGTTAGTGCCTAAACCATCTTAGGAATGAGAGACGACCTCCTTGGCTTGATTATCCTCCTCACCGTATTGAAAGTAGCTTCTGATGAGAAAGTCGACACGGAACCACAAATACATCTCGTGCAAAATATGACAGCAAGGGATAAATACGTTGGTGGTTCTTCCACCACAATAGGAGGTTGACATCATTGCCCTTCGCAAGGTCAAGTTCGGTGTCTGAAAAAGGTGTGTCGAGGTAGTGGTTGATTTCTACTCTTGGATTCCATTACGACTTTCTTGGCGCATGAAAGGACGAACTGGGTGCCGGGCCTTTCAACTTCTTCCACACGTTGGAAGCGCTCAAATTGCATTGTCCTTGTTGCGTTGTTGTAGCACTTGTTCTCGATTGACTTGTGCAGCCAAACTTTTCATAATAAAAATTGAAAAATTGAAAAAAAACTTGTCATCAATGTGAGTGTAATCCTCAGAAAAATCAAGATCAAATACTTCCACAATTCCCTTATAAGCCCCCTTCAGAGCTGCTAATTTTCTCTGAGGATCCAAAATAATACCAAAACAGAAGAGATGTGGGATAGCTTGAAAATATTTTAAAAATTTTACTCTCCATGGGTTCAATAATAGGTTTCAAAAGGGTGTGGTTTATGTTTTCCTTGAAAGCATTACCAATAGTCCAAAGCAACTCGATGACTAAGCAAGAAGTAGTATAGTAAATACCGAATAAAATTATGGTTGCACTGTAAAAAAAAAACTTTCAAAAATACACGAAAATGACCAGCAACTATCCAATCCTCTTAAGTAACCAATTGCCTACCAGAATTAGTATCAACGAAGAGAGTGATGATGTACTCATACTTCACGCACCGCTCCAACATAGTATACGTGGAGTTCCACCTCACCTCATGTCTAGGTTGAATCTTTTTGGCCTTTTATTGTTGGCCCTACAGTACTTCGCGAACTAGGTGTATCTTGGGCCAGAAGCTATAATGAATTGGATAGCATCACATATGTTGTCTAAACCTTTCATTACCTTCAAGCATGCCTACACGACGAGATTAAGGATGTGGCACATGCATCTCTGGCGAAGGACAAAACTGCCAGTATAGGACTCCAAATGCGGTGTGAGAACCTCCACGACCGTCATGTTAGTTGAGGCATTAGAGTGACGGCGAGATTTTTTTATCTATTTGAAAATCATGAATGACCTCTAATATGTGTCGTGCGATGGCCTCTCTAGTGTGTGACTCATCGATTAGCCTAAATCCTATGACTTACTTGTTTAAGTTATAATCATCATCCAAGTAATGTGTAACAACACTGAGGTAGGCCGCCCTTTGGTGGGATGAAGTTCATATATCCGAGGTTAAAGCAAAAGAAAAGGTGTCTTTTAGGAAGTTCTCTTTCAAACTTGATAGTTTATATTTGTAGAGTTCTACTATGTCACGCGCAGTTGTTCTATGATATTGTGGGGAAAATCGTGTTGGATCATTCTCTCAAAACCAGAGCTTTAGCCTATCCTAATCGGAAGATCCTCAGTAACTATATATCTAGCAATTCCATCTCTAGCTACCTGATGGCTGTACACCCATGTACTCACCAAACTATCGACCCCAAAGTTAAGCTTGGTCTGGAACCCCACGTTCGCCTAACCGCTATCTTCTTCAAACATGCCTCCGCGTGCTGCATCAAATGACATGTTTCTCCACCTGAGCGTGCAGATAATTTAGCATGATAATATTTACAAGTGGCATATGCTACATGACCTTCGTCCTTTATTTATGTGTTGTATTCTATATGTTGCCAACATCATGCACGTCAGCCGCCAAAGTATCCACCAGCTGCTTGCATCGATGAACCGACCCCGACGTCCGGGGTAGATAAGTGGGCAGCCTCTGAGGTGGGGAAGTGGGCATCCTCAAAGCCCCCGTTTTCGTCCATATGATGGTAATTCATGCCATAGTCTCCCATGCCCAGGGAGAGTTGGTGAGGAATGATCTCTAGCTCTTGCACTTCCTATTGGGGAGGAGGACTAGGAGTGCGAGGGCGTCTTGTCCTGCTCCCCCTCCCGACTTCTTCTTGCCAAACAAATTGAAAGACTAGCGAATAGTATTAGTAGAAAACTAGAAATTAGAGAGCAAGGATAGAAGAGATGGCAAGGAGAGAACACTAGCTGGCAGTGTAGTGAAGAATTGAAGAGGGGATGGAATTTATAAGATGAGCAATGGCAAACGTTAGCATGTGCCCATTGCAAAAGCTGCCTACTGGCGCGGGCCGTTCCCTCTGCCTCACCCATGCAGTCATGCTCCTCTATCATATCACTGCAAAAAGCTGAGCCTACATCACTGCTACTGCAGCTCGTGGCGACCATTATCTTGCCGCTAACACTACTTCCACAGCAGTAGGTTGCAGCATAGCTATGGCCGCACAGCACTACCACTCCCTCTCTGCCTCCCTTGTCACCTCTCCTCTCCCTCTCCATCTACATCTCCATTTCCGCCTCCCTCGTCTCTCCCACCAACACCGTTGTCAATGGGACGCGCGCTCCTCTGCGAGCTTCGCCTCCCCTGTCGCCCCTCCTACCACGCCGCCGTCGCACACCACTGTGGCAACACCTCCCTCGCAGCCTCTGCTCCTCTCCTCCCTTTTCCATCTCCCTCTCTCCTCCTCGTAGCTCCCACCAACGTCACTGCTATCGGTGGGACGTGCTCTCCTCCATGGGCTCCGCCTCCCTCATTGCCTCTCCTACCCTGCCGCTGTCGCCCACCACTGTAGCTCCACCTCCCTCGTTGCCTCTGCTTCTCTCCATGGCCCTACTCCTACCCCGCCGCCGCCCACCACCACTACGGCTACGCCTCCCCTACCGCCTCTGCTCCTCTCCTCCCTCTCCCTCTCGCTCTCCGCCTCCCTCATTGCTCCCATCGACCCAAATAGTGTTTGTGTCGTGATGTGGGTCGGCCCAGTGCCTAAGTGTAGGCTCAGTCCAGCTGGCTCGGCCTAGCTTGGTTCGCCCCATGCTTGGCTCCAAGTCCCAACAACATTTTTGTCACATGTACTATAGTTTTTGTTATACGTCTACTATATTTTTCTTCGAATATTTCTATTGCAGTTGATGTCCTATGTCTGATGTAGGTTGGTTATGTGTCTACTGCAATTTTTGGTATATGTCAACTACAGTTGTTGTCCCATGTTTATTGCAATTTATTATATGTGTCTCCTGCAATCGTTGGTTATATATCTACTGAAGTTTTGATCTCTTTGTACTGCAGTTTGATTATATATATACTGCAATTTTTGTCTCGTGCACGAGCAAACAAAAGAAAAACAACCACACACACATGCTCGTTAATTCATATCGATGCACGCATGTCTACCTAATGGAGTTTGCTTTTAGCTCTTCCGTAGCTTGCCATGGCGCTGTACAATGAACCAGTGAAGTAGTGATGCAGGCGTGCTTTGTTACTAACAAGGAAATGGGAAGTAGTGATGTAGGCGTACTTTGTTACTAACAAGGAAATGGATCATCTGCATTGAAGGTTTCAACACAGAGGATCTATAATACTCTATATTAGAAAGTGATTTTCACCGTCCAATCGAAAAACAAATGTCCAAATCAATAGTTACAGTGTGCTAACAGTGTTTTAGCTACAATAAACATTTCGTTGTTACTATATTACCACGGCCAAATACTGTTCACACACCCACGAGAAGAAACATTGATCACACATCAATAGTAGTAGGCTAGCACCCAGTATACATGAATATTTCATGCACGTGTGTCAAAGTGCTAGCTAGCTGGCTGCCCATTAGCTTCTCGTGGTCACATACTCACATGCACAACGATGGTTGTGTGGGCATAGGGTAATTAGTGGAGGTGATTATTGGACGTGCCGGTGCGGGGCGATCATGCATGTTGGGAGGCGCATGGGTGCTAGGTTTACGTGTACTTTTGTGGTTATTATAATTCTTAAAGTAATAATTGAATCAATAACAGCATATATATTAAGCATATTTGGGACTATAAACAGTACCATGATCATCAACTCAAATATATCTATCACATATATATGCACAAGAACAAGAATGCTACTAACAGAAGTACGTATCAACATCACTACATAGCAAAAATCTAGGAAGCGAGTCCTAACCACATAAAAACATATTACCATTTCCTTGTTAGTAACAAAGCACGCCTGATGCGAAGAAGACAACGCGAAGCGGATAGTGGAAAAGGAGGAAGCTGTGAGCAGTGGCGCGAATACTTCCCAAAAACCTGATTTGCCCCAACCCGTGCAGGATCACGAGGGACGACGACTTCAGAGACACTGCTTTCCCCACGTCGGTGCACGTTGAAGAAGGGATGGAGAAGCCGAGTGACGAGGATCTGATAATCCTCATTTTATTATTCCATAATCATGTAATATGACGTCACATGGTATACCCCTTAATATTATAAGGGAAGAGTAAGTCAGGTAGTCGTAAGTTCTTCTACGACTACCCCCTAGTCGTAAGCATTTCTACGACTATAGTGTAATCGTAAGTCCTGCTACGATTACGTCCAATCGTAAGTATTTCTACGATCAGTACCCAGTCATAAGCTTTTCTACGACTACCCCCTAGTCGTAAGTTCTGATATGACCAGTTCTGCTACGACTTCCTCACGACTAACTGGGTCCACTCGTCAGAAGGCCCATTTAATAGTGAGAATCTAAGTAGTCAAAGTACGTAGTTATGCCTGACATAACTACAGATAATTCTCCACTATCTCTGTCTGATAACTGTTTGACAGCATGGGGATGTTACTACTTCAGTAATTACTCTCATTATTACGCAATAATGAGCGACTAATTAGCCTGGAACGACAACGGCCACCACTGCGTAGTATAAATAAGTGCCTTTTAGAGATAGAGAGAGGGGCGGATGGGGAGAAAGAAGAGTTCAGTCAGTAGGAGCATGATAGCAAGACCCTTAACTGATTGTAATCCATATACCCAATACAAGATACACAGGAGCAGAGTTGCTATTCTCACCTGAGAAGGCCCGAACCTGTATAAAAATCCTCGTGTCTCTTTTGTCTGCGTGATCAATTGTGGAGACCCCCCGAATCAAACAATCTTTACGTAAGATCGGTTCTAAAACACCGACACCGAGGTTGCACAACACAAAGTAACAAGGCTCTCTCTATTATGAAACTGATCTCTCTCTTCCAAAAAAAAAATCTGATTTCTGAGAAGAAAGGTCTCCTTTATATAAAGTCAGCCTCAGCAAAAGAAACTACCGTCATTATTGACATTATAAATTGCCGTCATTACTGTCATTAAACTATCTTAAACACTGTTAATGTGTGCCATAAAAGCCAATTGAAACAGTGTATTCAGTTTTCAGTTTCTAATTCATACGCATGGTTTTGAGGTGAAAAAAAAGCTACAGCTCCACAGCCAATCGGACACGAAATTGTTGGACCATTCACGCGCACATCGCACGCGGGCGGATGATGGCGTGGCGTGACGAGCGAGTGAGTGAGCACGCGTATGTGTTCTTCTTTTGCTTGCTTCAACTAGGTAAAACTAACTCCACCTTACATATTGATCTCCTTCCATCTAAACTAGCAATATGGTACTAAATTTCTCATCTTTCACTATGCATAAGCGTACCTTTAGGATTTTTTTAGGATTTAATTGGAATATTGAATGGGACAAACCAAAACTCCAACAATGGGTCCTTGGGCTAGTGCGGGGCGATCCTGCAGGTTGGGCGGCACTCGTCTGGGGGCAGCAAGTCACGTACACGGTTGGGTCAGGAGACTAGAAAAGGGTGGTATAGAATAGGTATTTTAAGGATGGGTGTATGATAATACTACTCTCTCTATACATGAAAGAAATAGATCTAAAATTTAACATGTTTGTCGATGATTGGAACACGAGTTCCCTATCGAGCTTATATGGGAAAATGATATGAGAAAGCTATAAAAAATGAAATCTTTTATTGCTGTGGATACACTGAGTGAATATATAAGAATACATTGGGGATGTTACAGAATGGATGGGCTTGAATTTGAATGATTAGACAATATGAATATATTTTAAAGTGTACGTGGGCTATCTTCTTTATAGCTATTGAAGGGAGCAGTAAATGCACTAAAGGCGCCTCTAATCTTCACGCATGTTCTTCAGTAAAGTTTTGAACCGTCACGTCTTTTTACCAACTATCGTAAATTGTTAGATGTGCCAATAGCTGCTTTCCTGTTAGTCATGTGAGAAACTGTTATGTCTCTCGACCAATTCGCTGGTCAGGGCTTGCCCAAAACCGTATAGCTGGTTGAACGCTATTCATAGCTGATCATCACATGACTCAAACTAGTCGTCGGCCATTTTAGCCGTAGTAAAGAGTATTAGACTTCCTTTAGGTACCGGTTGTAGGGTCATAACCGTTAGAGAGGTAGCCTCTGACATGCAGTGGAGGACTCAGGATTTTTCGGATGGGTGTTTGAAGTTAATAAAATATTGTTTAATGAAAAACAAATGTCTACAATAGCAAAAATCAAAGTATAAATTTTTTGTATTAGAGATAACACCTCAAAGAAATTAGGAAAAAATAAAATTAATTAAGATAAAATATTGAATATGGAATTTGGGATTTAGGAATGAGGAATTGAGGGATGAAGATGCACATGTGTTGTTATCGACGTGTGTAGGCGACCTGGGTTGCTGACTCGCATTCCCTCTTCCGGGCCTCGGCTCCCGGGAGGCCTGGCTATGTCTCGCTCGTCACCCACATTCTTGGCGCTTGATTCATTGCTCCTACCTTCTAGACAACGTGCTCCCGCTCTTCACACACCGCCGCCGAGGTTCGGACAAAGCTTGGGAGCTGCCCTCGCTTTCGCTTGCACCAAATCGGCTCACACGACACTTGGTTGCCTTGTGGACTCATGTGCCAGCGCTGCCTAATGGTCTGAGAGAGAGATAAAGAAAAAGGTTAGGATTTGGTTTGAGGAGGAGGGTGTCTCCGAATGGGCTGAAAGCTATTCGGTTGGCGAGCTGAGTCAAACTATTTGAGACGAATTAGAGAAATGGAGATGTGAGAGTGAGATGAAATCTATTGGAGGTATAAATGTGTAAAGTATTTAGCATAATTATCAATATATATACATAATGTAACTACTAAATACAAGGTATTTTAAAGAAAAAATGAGTGTTCGGATGAACACCCACACCCATACCGCCCATGCTTATACGTGGGTCTACTTTGACTGAGACCTGTGAATGTTAGTAACATTTTCACCTGGCCAAGCGCACTAACATGTGTTATCTTTCAGTCTTGATCTGACTTTATCTTTTTATTTTGTACTTTTTACCATCCCACTTAGATCGACGCACCACGTCAAGGTTGGAATGGATCAAGGTGTGATCTGGTTCGGAGTCCAAGGAGCACCAAAGTTGGACTTGGTCGAAAAAGGTTAGTACTACTACCTCTCCACTAAAGACTTAGTTGGAAAAAGCATGCCATTCTGCTCGAGTAACTAATTTTTCCAATGCATTTTTCACTCTTTGACTAGTCCCCTGTGCGTGCACTTCCCTCACGTCCTTACCTAGCTAGCTGATTGTACAGTACAGTCCTGGTGTAAATTCCTTTCGTTAATATATACTTAATTGGATTTGCTATTTCCAAATCGTCTAAAATTTTTTAAGTTTAAGTTAATTGTTGTGACCATTAAATTTGTGTAGAAATTGATGTGTCATATGATTGGATATTGATCCAATAGATAAAACTTATTTTTTTTTATAGAAATGGAAGTACAACTCCACACTAACTAAAGATGCACACAGCCATAATAGGCTAACAAATTCGTCTCGAAAAGAACTTGAATCTAGATGATGGGGGTGTACATCCACCTTCTCACCAACTGAGCTAGGCTCAGTTTCTAATATAACTTATGTTTAATAAAGTTTCAGTCAATAGACAATCCCATACTTAATTATGTCTAACCCGCGAGCGTGCAATGCATTCATCGTTTTCTTGACTTCCAAGTCCCAACTCATGTTCCATTGAGAATGTTGAAACTTGAGACTAATTTACTCACGAATGGCGACATACAAGCGTGCGCCCACAGGAAGGGAAGAAAAGTAATTTATACTCCCTTTCTCTTAGTAAATAGGTGTTGCTGCATATATGTCAACGTCACTAATATACATATTTGACAGTTAAATTAACTAGCTATATGGTAGTAAATATTATAGGAAACATAACACGCTAGACTTGATGAAAAATCTAGTAATTAATATCGTTTTTTACATCTAAATATTTGTATGTATTTTTATGGTCCAATTTTGTAAGTTTGATTACACAAATTGTAAAATAGCATCTACTTATTCGGAAACAGAGGGATATATACATTCCTAGAGCTATAGTAGTTAACCAAAGAACCCTCCTACTAATTAACCTAAAAAAATCAAACCTACTCTGATCTGCAGTCTCTATTCAGATTTTGGGCATATATATTTGTAAGGTATGAGAGTATACTAATAGCTCAGCTTGTGGAGTAGTTAATGACTTGATGAAATTGATCAATAGTCTATAGGTATGGTCAATGCACCTCATAGGTATGATCAATACTATGGTTTTTTTTTTAATTTCCTAGCGTTTGATGTAACGACTGGTCCACATGGAATCATCAGTGGATTTAACTTTTGGAACAGTCAAGTCAGTGCACTAAATTAAAGAAAACAACACGTATATATGGACGAAATAGACCGTATATTAATTATAAGCTGCATGGGAAATGTATGATATGCATGCAACAAACAAGAAGATACACACAAATGAATTTTGCAGAAAACACCAATGAATGATGAACCGAGTGGCGGAGCCAGACATGGGACAATCCTCGGGCTAGGTCAGCTGCTTTTAGGTTTAAGTCTGATTTTTCGAGGAAGTTTACATGTACTTTTGATCTTAGACTTTGGGCTATTGCTTTAGCGGCTCGATGCCCAATTCTGCCCTGGATGAACCAATCAAATGTTAACATGTAATTAATCGATCTCCTTAATCCAATAAAATTTCGGAACTGCTATACACTTGCGACTGAAATTTTCTTGGAAATCAGTCACTTTCTAGGCCGTCCGATGCGCTTTGTGATCGGTGAGAGAGAGGGAGAGAGGGTGGGAGGCCGTCTGATGCGCTCTGTGATTGGTGAAAGAGGGGGAGAGAGGGTGGAAAGTGAGATTGGGTTGAGGATATAGGGCGGTTGATATCTGGGGCATTAGATCTCCATCTGATGACTCAAAAAATGACTGATTTTTAAAAAAAATCAGTCGTATATTGTATAGACACTCCTATAAAATTTAAGTCATGCATGCATGATAAATTGATACATAGCTGCCAAAATATTAGCCTGTGAAGCTGACAAATTTTCTCCCTTGCAAATTACTAAGATACGGAGAACTAACCTAGGTATAACCTTTACACCAGTCTCTGCAACTCCATTCCTTCAGAAGAAAATTCAGCTACTTCACAGCCAAGCTTCTCCACGGCAACCTCCATGATATTATTGTCTACGTACGTACGTACGTGTCCTTTCTGTTCCAACGTAACTCTATATATACGTGTGTATATACCAAGAGTGCAAGTATGCAACTAATGATCAAGAATTAATCCTGTTAATTAATATGTCATGCACGGGCGGCAGCGCCATGGCACTGGTCGAAGCGTATGATGTGCTCCTTGGGTGGCGGCGGCGCCACGGCGGGCGCTTCAGAGGGGACGACGGGGAAGTGGCCGCCACCGAAGGAGCGGACGTGGTCGTTGAGGGAGCGCTTGTGCTTGAAGTCGGAGCCGCACGCGCAGAACCAGCGCCTGCCGCAGTTCTTCTCGTGCGTGCGCCAGTCGCCCTTGACGGCGAAGGGCTTGCCGCAGCGGCGGCAGCCGAAGGGCTTGGCGCCGTGCTTGCGCTTGTAGTGCGTCTGCAGCGTGCGGAAGTCCTTGAGCGGCCGCGCGCGCGGGTGGGCGACGTTGTTCCGGCACCCCGCCGCGCAGCAGTAGCACGGCAGCTTCAGCAGCGCCAGCGTCGTCGCCTGCGTGCCCTTGAGGGACTCCGGGCCCTTCCGGTACTCGCGGCCGTGGCCCCACATGTGCATCTGCAGCAGCAACATCGATCGTGTACACACATAATTAAGTCACTGTTATGTACGTTGAGATAGATGGCAATGCAAAATTTTAACCATGCAATTAGCTAGATGTGAAAGTAAACAAGGAATATGTTCTTGGCGTTCGAGCGTGTGCTTGACTGCTTGGCCTTTTATCTTTTGTCATCATCTTGGAGACTAGAGAGGAAAGGTGTGAATTGAACTAGCTACCGCGTGGCTGTAGTTTTTGTAGTTTCCTTTTCTTTTCCTGTAATTGATTCCTCACGGTTACACATGAAGTACTTGCTACGTTATTCTTCCGCAAACATGAACATGGACGAGACCGAGTTTAGATACCAGCAAAAGGAGTAGCACTGTCGATGTATATCATGCATGCTGCATGCATGTTGCATGATGCTTAATGCAAGTTCTATTCAGTTTACGACGAATCACATGTGCTTTAGTATCGATGTAATTTTCATTTGTACGTACAAGCAGCCTCTCGCATTTTTCAATCTAGCTAGGCCCGTGAAAGAAGAGACGCGTGTTACTCTGTCCAATTGATATCACCATATATGCATATACATCACTAGTTTAAGCTCAAAGTGATGTGTTCTTGGAAAAAAAAATAGTTGAGATCAAAATGCATCTGGGGTAATTTAAGATTCAAAATCATACGGTTTGCGTCACTCTGAGTTATGGGTATTAATTAATCGAACAATATGGTTAAATCAAGTCAAGCAGCACGCATATTTGAAAGCATCCGCAACAATTAAAAACAAAAGACGAACTCTAACACAAATCCAAACTCGAAGAAAGAGGATCCAACCAAAGAAGCTAGGCATAATTAAAACCGCAACCAAATTAAACAGGACGGGATATTGATGAATCACCTGCATGTTGTTGTATCTATTGAAGGTCTTGTTGCAGACATGGCAGACGAACTGCACCGGGCCGATGAGTATCTGCGCCGGCGTCGGGATCCAATACCGCCGGTCGCTGCAGCCGGTGGCGCCCTTGCTGCTCTCCTCCGTTCCCACACACACGTAGTTTGATCCATCCACTGACTCCATCTCACTATGTATTTGCTCTCCTGCTTCCACTTTACACCTCTCATGCTGCCTTGGCTTCTCCTCCTCCATGTCCTCCTCCTCCTCGTCCTCCTCCTCCTCATCATCCATGGGCGCCTCTTCAGAACTATAGCCGCCGCTTGCAGGAAAGCCGATATTTAACTCAACACTGGCCTCTTCTGTAATATTGCTCACCTCTTCTTTGATAGGGTTCTGCCCACCATCAGGAGCCATCTTCTCCCCACCTCCGAGCCGGCCAAGAAGTGGCAAACACATCAGGGTTGTTCGTTCTTGGCCTCCTTCTCTTCGACCTTCATCGAGTGCTTGGTGATCCCTCGATGGCGTCGAGAGGGACGAGGACGTCGACGACGAGGATGACGGTGACGGCGGTGACCGCGGCTTGAGCCACTCGAAGAACGGCACGCCGAAACCCGCACCCTCCATTGTTCAAGCCCTCAGCACCATAAATCAATTCGAACCCTCTATATATATGTAGAATTGAAGTGCGGACTGCTTTATATCTGGGAGGTTTTGTGGTGTGGTTAAGGAGGAGAGGAAAGGGGTCGTCTATGTCAAGGCGTGCATGTCACGGCCGGGAAGAAATGCGGGGAGCGCGCGAGAGGTCGAGATGTTGGTGCGCCGTTGGTGTTGCTCCCCTTATATGATGCCCTTTTGCGCGTGGTGCGCCCCTTTGGAGTTTGGAAGGCTGTCGCGTCGCGTCGCGCGCATAGTCAGTGTATGAGATAAGCAAGCCAAGCAAGCAGCTGGGGACTGCACGCGCGTGCTCGCGTGTGAATGGACGAGCTGCATAATCTGGGCATCTGCGAGTGATGCCTAGAGCATGATAGCTAGGCTCAGAATGTGGTGCCTGTCTAATGTGTATCACGCCGTAGCCGCCGTCCCTGGGATGAGCCGGGTACAGATTGAGCTACAAGCAGCTAGGCCGCTTGCCGCAAGCAGGGGTTGTACTAGGTTCTCTCTGGGAAACATAGTGGGAGTCAATTCGAGTACTCCAGGGATGAAAAAAAACGTGTACAACTACCAATATTCGGCTTGGAATAAGTAAACTCTCACTTTTATACGTACTGTAGATGATTATTGTGGTAGCTAATTGACGAGGATCTAATAATCTTTAATTAATTAAGTTGTTTATCTGTAATTGTCATTATAGATAGCAATGTCTTCATAATATTCATAAGTATACCCCTTATCGTTTATAAGGGAGAAGTTTAACTAAGTGGTCGTAAACCATGCTACAACCACCCTGTATGGTCGTAAGATTTTCTACGACCATATGGTGATCGTAAGTTTTTCTATGATCAGGTCAATTACGACCACTCTATAGTCGACAAAGCCTACAGACATATGGGTCCAACCGACTAGGGACTCTTATACGCCATGTTTGGTACACACAAGCAGTTAATATGCGTTGTTATTCTCCGAGATAACTGCACGTATTAAGCCTCTGACTCTGACAATAACTACCAGGCGACGTGGGACGTGATCTCTCTGACAATAACTTCCATCAACGTGAGCATTTCATCAAGCGTTGAGGTGCCTCTTGGTATGGAGTAACTGTCACCCCCATCATGCGCTATATAAAGGCTAAAGTCAGTGGACACAGGGTAGATGGATCGGAAGATAACAGCAAGGATTCATTAAGCTCTAGTTTGAGTGATTTCCTCCTGATTGTAAAAGCATAGTCAATACAATAACACAGTAGTAGGGTTATTATTCTCAGAGGAGAAGGCATGAACCTTTCTAAATCCCTGTCTTTTTCTGCGTAGATCTAACTCAAAGAAAGTCCCAAACATTCGTTCGTAAGATCGATACTAGATCATCGACAGTTGGCACCGTCCGTGGGGACTTTCGGTTATTCCTTTTCGGCGAGTTCTCTTGATTTTTTCAACTCTGATGCTTTCATGGCAGGAGAGTGGAACGAGGAGAACTGGTTCGATTTGGAAGACTACACAGAACTTGACACGGATGCCTGCTACGAGTACGAGCAGAACATCATTTCGTTCGATGGCAATGCCGTTTTCAGGGATTTTTCACCAAATCGAGGAGACCATGCCATAGACAAGGTTGGTGAGGGATCTTTTTCCCCCACAACATTACGCCCAGATGAGGAACCAAATTCCTCAAAGGGCAAGGGTCTATCCGACCAATATCAAGATTGCACCAAGACAAGTGCAGAACATGGCGAGGGTTCTCCCTCCAAATGTTCAAGTTCATCTGAGACTGACCGATCTAGCACAGCAAGTCCTGGAATCCATCATTCCGGGACTCAATCAACATTTGATAATCGTCACCCTTCGGTTACCCCCACAAGATGCATGGTTGAGCCCGCTTTTCCTGTGAATTCGACCGTACCCTTGCAAGTTTCACCTTCGATTGGAGACAGTTATAACCCAGAATTTCCCTTCCTAAAGGGGATTGCTCCAAGTCGCAAGGCGTTATCTTTCGACTACTCCTCGAGTCAAGAGTACTCCTCGAGTCAAGAGGACTCAGGCGCGAGTGGAAATGATATCATCCACGAGGTCTTTGTCCTCCCCTCAGATCCTAATCTCTCTCCAAGAGGCAAGGTTGGGGATGCTTCCCATCGCACACTCATTTCGGACTCTTATGGTGATGGCGAGGGCGCCTCCCGTGATGAACAGGATCACCACCTTCATGAGTGTGGACGAAATCCTAGAAATGATCACTCTCCACTGAGATATGCTCCGCAAACTCAGATGTGGATGATCCTAAAACCATCCAGAGAAGAAGAATTGCAACCCAGATAACTTTACCTGGGCACATTCAATACCGGTCGGAGGAAGCTCAAGAACTTCAATGTATAAATGACCTAATCGAGAACCTAACTGAAGAAAATTAAAACCTCTACATATAATTAAAGATTATATGCCTTCATGGTCGTAACCCCTACGACTAACGACCTCTGTGGTTGTAAGGATTCCAGAGGTTACATCGTGGGTACCATGGTCGGAGAGGTCCTGTACCAACTACCCAACCAGGTAACTACTCGTAGAAACATTGAACTCGCACTTGGACTTGATTCCAAGTATATTCCTTCCGTGTGATAAATAGAACATGTGCTTAATCACTCCAAACCACACGATGTTACATGGCTCTAAGTCATTGACAATAACCTTCATGTAGTTATTGTCAATCACTGATATCAACCACCGAATGGTTGGTATTTCACCAACTGCTGCCTTGCTACGACCAGTCACAACATTTCCAACAGGCGTCTCTTCAAGAAGTAACCGCAACCACTTTATCGACTACTTAAAGGAGAACACAAAATGGTTGGTATTTCACCAACTGCTGCCTTGCTCCGACCAGTCGCAACACTTTCAACAGGCGTCTCTTCAAGAAGTAATCGCAACCACTTTATCGACTACTTAAAGGAGAACACAAACGGCAGAAAGGGAGGGATCCGGTGGAGAAGATTAGCAGGCAATCGCATCCCCACTGGATTGAAGCACCATAATCAGTATTAGATTCAAGTTTTAAGTCATATTCCATAGCATAGCAAGCAATACACCCTGTGTACTTAGAAGTTAGTTCTTTGCCTTGTCAAGGATACCCCCTGTAATAGCCAGTTCATATCAACAAAGAGTAGTCACATTCTCTTCTAAGAGCTCTGTGCCATTTTCTTCTTTTTTATTTCGTAAGATTGACGACTTGATCGTCGACAGCTGGCGCCATCCATGGGGAAGAAGGGGCATTCGAGTTCTTGAAGATCCTTCGCTCTGCAATTCTCATTTATTTTCCCTTTGTTCCATAATCGCCCATGCAAACATTGCAGGGACATGGGATGAGGAGAACTGGTTCGACTTGGACACAACGTAATGTCGTCGTCATCCTCTTCCGCACCTGGCTCTTCGCTCACTGAAGCTAGGAGATTGACCAGATGGAGGAAGACACGCCACCAACGGCGTCCCCAAAGGAACCAACCATTTCAACCATTTTGGAACGTCCAAGGGCCTTTGCAAGCTCGGTCCTCCCGACCGGCCAAAAGAGTGACAAAAATCCAGTACCGCAACTTGATGGTCAATGTACTCTCAATACGGTCATGGATGGGGTCACAAAATTCCATTGAGTTTCTTCAGATTTACACGACTGTTGTTCGAGCAACAGAGGGGAGAGCATGTGAAAGATCTAGACCTGCCATTATGTATTTTTGGGGAGATTGAAGGATCTAGACTCTTATATGTTAATGGAGTATTTTGGTGAGTAATGACAAATGTACTTGTAAGATTAACACTCTTATTATTGTATCATGTTTAGTCTCAACCTGGATATAAAAGCAAAAATCTAAACATGTATGTACTCATTAATGATAAATCTATTTTATGAGACTAACAATTCTATTGATTATCTCTTACTTAGTCTCATTTGGATATAAAATGAAGGTACAAGAGGAATGCACTCTACTTCTCCTTATTATATCTTGTTGCATTTCTTGGATCCAAAATGTAGGTTAAACTCCACCAAAAAGGCTAACTTGGATATGTGCATATGCTTTCACTACACATCTATGTATGCACACATTTAGGGGGAGTTCAGTCTATATTTTGTGGTTTCATTAGTATTGATCCATATTCTCCTTCCACTCATATTAAGGATCTTTACTTTGAAACATATCATTGAATATATTTAACTTGTGTAGTTAATATATTCATATGAGTATATGAGAGCATATGAGACTTGTGTAGTTCATAGATGCTCATATATCCTTGAATATATTTAACTGGTGTAGTTAATATATTCATGTGAGTATATATATAACTTGTGTAGTTCTTATATACTCATACCAATTTATATTCAATTACTTACAGTTGAAGTGATTATCATCGATTACCAAAGAGGAAAAGATTGTGGTATCTTATCCCAACCATTATGGGTTAATGGTATGTTGTGGTAATTAATGATAATCATATTATGGAACTAACTATTTCCTTGAGTTGGATGTGTAGGTTGAGTTCCATGTGGTTGAAGACTTTGGATGATATCATGTGTTGATAGTCATCAAGTCAAGACTCGGGATAAAAAGAAATCATCATGTGTTGATGATATTATAGTGAAGAGCTTGGAGGAGATGAATACATCATGTGTTGATGCATATGAAGATCTTGAAGAGGAGATGATCATGGGTTGATTATCACATCAAGAGAAGACCTATCATGTGTTGATAAAGGTCGAGTAAAGAAGTGCATCATGTCTTGATGCATATTAAGTCAAGAACCCGGACTTGAAGTGAGGATGTGCGTCATCAAGCTTCAAGTGTTTGCTCAAGGCAAAGGTATGGCTAGCTAGGGCTAAGGATGTGTTCTTAGTCTTTTACCAGTTCGGTGTTTGGTTGGGAGACCGGATTGCTAGTATAGGTCACCGTACTATTAAGAGGGGTCTTGATTAGTAGCTTGAGTTAGTCATGTGTTGATAGCTCATCGCTTTTGCTCTAGCTCATCTTGGTGTGATACAATTATTTGTGAATGTGTTTTGCAAAAAGTTGAACCCCTGTTGCATGTGACTATATTTTACAAATGTGTTTTGCAAATGGTCTAGGTCCATGTACATTATCCTTGTGGCATGATGCCATTTGTTTGCAAATGTGTTTTGCAAACAGTTGAGGCTCATATTCAAATCCTTGTAGCATGGGACTGTAGTTTGCGAATATGTTTTGCAAATAGTTTAAGTCCATGTACCTTGAGTTGTGGCTTTGATTCTAAAAGCTGGTAAATATGTTTTGCAACTTGTTGAGAATCTTGTCATCATGCTTTGTGTACATCTGGCATCAATGTGCAAATGTATTTTGCAACTGAGTTGTTCTGTTGAAAGCCGGTTTGCTTATCTCAGGTTTTATGGTAAAACCGACATGTGTTGTGCAGAACTACCGCTGTGCGGTATGACCGGTGATTCCTTAGCGAAACTACCGCATCTGTTGAGCATGTGTTGCTCTGAGGCAATACGGTAGTATCGGTAGTCCTGAAACGGAACTACCGCACCCTCGGTTGTACCGACCTTTGTGGCGGTACGAGTTTTTCAGAGAAACACATTTTTGTGTGTGTTTGCCCTTTTGGAAAAGTGGTAGTATCGGAGGACTCTGTGCGGTACATGTTTTTCAGAGAAGCATTTGTTGCTCTCTTTGAAGCACGATAATACTAGCGCTTTGTGCGCGGTATAACCGGACTAGCAGAACTACCGTTCATATGCTAGCGGTACGTAAAATCTAGAACGTATGTTTTTCTTGCCCTTAGCCGCAATTTCGAGAATGTGTTGCTCTCTCGGTTTTTGTGGTAGTACCACAATATGTTGTGTGGTACAACCGTTTATCGGAACTACCGCGTATTGGTTGGCGGTAGTACCGTACCTCTTCTTAACGGCTAGTTTTATAGCCGTTACTGTGCTGATTCCTTTTTTCAACGGCTAGCCTGTGTGTATAGACTATATATACCCACCTTGGTCGTATAGAAAAGATGATGGGAAGTAGCTGATGCTATTATTCACTCTCAAGAGCTAAGAGCAAGCCCTCTCTAGCATTTGTGCATGTGTTGCACATAGTATGGCTAGAAGGCAAACCCTAAGTGCATGTGTTGCCTTAGGTAGTGGACAGAGTATCCACTTGAGCTTAGATACTTGATAAAGTTCAAGTGGAAGTCTAAGACGTGTTACTCTTGGTGTTTGCCGACACCTAGACAACGTGGAGACATCGTGGTCCGGTGATCTTCTCAAGTGAAGCTTGTGAGAAGGCCCGGTGTTTGTGAGTGGCTTGGTGCTCGCCATCTCCGGAGTGGAGCAAGAGTAACCCTAGTGGAGTGAGGTGTTGATACCTCGGAGGAAGGCTTAATTTGTGGAGCCGACCCAATTGGTTTGGGTTTCCCTCAACGTGGAATAGGGGAGACCGGCAAGTCACCGAACACCACGGTAAAACATCGACGTGTCTTTGTGGTGTGATCTCTATTGCCTTACTATTGCATTTACATTCATTATGTATGAATGCTTGCTTTACATTGTGCAATTTATATACCTTGTATTAAATTGCTTATTCATTGTGTATGATTGCAATAGTATCATTTACATTGCTTAAATTAAATTGCTTACAAGTCCATGCTTGATTGATTATTATCAATAGACTTGTATTGTTGGTGCATTTAGTTGAACATAGTTGATTTAGGCTTTAATTGTGCAAAACCGTATTTGTATTAGCTTCCACATTAGAAATCGGTTTTAGCGCATAGAAGTTTTAAAACGCCTATCCCCCCTTCTAGTCGGCCTCCTCGATCTTACAACATGTCATGTCAAGGGTTGGCTCAGTCGTGGTTGTTAAATCAGCCACAAGAGTCGATCTATTCATGGCAGCACCTCTGCGATCTACTACTGGCCAATTTCTAGGGCACCTACAACCATCCCGGAAAGAAGGATGACCTACACAGAATGCCTATGAGACCCTGCACTAGTTTATCAAGCATTTTAGTCAGGTTCGCAACTCAATTCTTGAGGTTTCTAATTCTTCTGTTATCAAAGCATTTAAGCAGATAGTCCGCAGTAGAAGGATTATAGAGGACATCGCTTTGAATCCTCCAACTACTGTCACCAAGCTTTTTTAGATGGCCGACCGATATGCAACTACTACAGAAGCGATCAAGTGGAATCAAACCATCGATCGAGACAATAAACACACTCAAGAAGTAGGCGAAAGTAGCAAGAAAAAGGATAAAAATGGCAAGAAATCCAAAAGTAAGACCAAAGGCCAAAAGCCTCAACTCAAGAACTCCAAGGAGGCCTTGGCTGTAAGCAATAAGAAGCCTCAGAGCTCCAAACCATACTCCGACCGGGGCAAGGGCAAATGCCCCAAACAGAAGAGTGACAAACCTAGGTGGTGTCCTTACCATAAAAAGGAAGGACACGACATTCATAATTGCCTAGTCTTCCAACGAAAACTCGAGGATTACTACATCGGCAAATGACCCCTTCCTACACCCAAAGAAGTAGGGCAAACAAGTAGTTGAAAGCAGTTGGATAATGATGAAGAGATGTCGTTTCAAGATCCGAAGCACACCATCAATCACATCTATGGAGGATCTACGGCATACAAGTCAAAATGACTGCTCAAGGCTGTCGAACGTGAGGTAAACTCCATCGACCCTCCTCTTGTCAATAAAGTACCGAAGTGGTCGTAAATCACCATCTCTTTCGAGAAAGGTGATTGTCCGATCCCTTCTACTCAACTTGGTCGATTTTCGATCGTGATCGAGCCCACCATCAACAACTGTTGAGTAAATAATGTGTTAGTTTATGGTGGCAGTTCACTGAACATACTATTTCACGAGTGCCCTGGATGAAATGCAAGTTGCCAGAACAAAAGTAAAGCATGTACGATACTCATTTCCTAAAATTGTACCAGGGTCTTCGGCCAAACCCATTAACCAAGCTTCTCTTCTTGTAACGTTTGGTTCTCCAAACAATTTCAGGACAGAAAAAATCTCCTTTGATGTGGTCGATTTTGACACGACATATAATGCCATACTTGATCGACCAACATTGGCACGATTCCTAATGGCTGCTTATTATGGTTATCAATGTCTTAAGAAGCTAGGTCCCAAAGGAGTAATCACAGTTTGTTGTGATAAAAAGATGGCGTTTACATGCGACCGCAAATCCCTTGAAATGGTTGCCAAAATATATCCTCGAGAAGCAAGCAAGGGGCAGCCTTCGACCAAGCAGTTGAAGCCTAAAACTACACGAAAGCTGAACGATCAAGTCAATGAAGTTCTACTGAACCCAGAGGAACCTTCAAAGACTATTCGCATTGGGGTTACTTCCAACCCTGCATAGGAAGACACCCTTGTCACCTTCCTTTGAGCTAACGCAGATGTCTTCGCGTGGCAAGCATTCGACGTGTCCGGGGTCCCTAGGGACGTGATCGAGTACAGGCTAGGTCTATGGCCTAACAAGAAACCCGTAAAATAAAAATTACGAAGATTCACACCTAATCGACGAGATGCCATCAGATCATAATTGGACAAGCTACTTAAAGCGGGCTTTATAAGAGAAGTTGATCACCTAGAGTGGTCAGCAAACCCTGTAATGGTTAGAAAATCTAATGGTAAGTGGCGTATGTGTGTAGACTTTACTGATCTAAATAATGCATGTCTAAAAGATAATTTTCCTCTCTCTCGTATTGATCAGTTGGTTGATTCTACTACTTGTTGTGAAATATTAAGTTTTCTAGATGCATATTCTGGTTATCGTCAGACCATATTTATTACACCATTCAGAATATTTTGCTACATCAAAATACCATTTGGTCAAAAAAATACTGACGCTTCTTTTCAACACTTGATGCAAACGACTTTCTCTGTTCAACTAGGCCAAAATTTAGAAGCCTATGTGGACGATCTAGTCGTAAAGAGCATCAATCGTCTTAATCATATTTTTGAGCTGCAAGAAACATTTGACAACCTAAAAAAACACCATTTGAAACTCAATTATGAGATGTGTGTATTTGGAGTCTCTTCAGGAAAATTACTCGGATTCCTTGTCTCTGCATGAGGAATCAAAACAAATCTTGAAAAGATAAAAGCCATTGAACAAATGCGCCACCAACCACAAAGAAAAATTCCAGAAACTCAGAGGATGCATGGCAGGTTTAAGTCGTTTCATCGTATGACTAGGAGAAAAAGGACTTCCTTTCTTTAAACTTCTGAGGAAACATGAGGGTTTCAAATGGACAGAGGAGGCAAACAATGCCTTCGAGGATGTCAAGAGGTATCTTATGAGTGTTCTTGTTCTGGTTTCTCTGAACCCAGAAGAAACGCTCTTAATATATCTAGTTGGTACGCCACAGGCAGCGAGTGTAGTACTGATTGCAGAACATTAAAATGTTCAACAACAAGTTTACTACGTCAGCGAAGTTTTACACGGGCCTAAGGAGCGATACCCTTAGGTCCAAAAACTCCTATATTCCCTCCTCATGCCTTCGAGGAAACTAGGGCACTATTTTCAGGTGCACAAGATAATTCTACCATCTGAGTTTCCCTTAGGAGAGGTCCTCCATAACAGGAAAGTAGCGGGCGCATGGCAAAATGGTCGATTGAACTTGGGGAGTTTGAACTCTATTTTGTGTCCCGAACGATCATTAAATCCTAGATCTTAACCGACTTTGTTGCCCAATAAACAAATCCTGGACTTATTCAGGATCCCCAGTATGAATCCCACGACCAGTGGACAATGTACTTTGATAGGTCACTTACAATAAGTGGCTCGGGGGCTAGGGTGGTCCTGAAATCTCCTACAAGAGAAACCTTAAAGTATGCTATTCAATTAAATTTTTCCGCTACTAACAATGTGGCAGAATACAAAGGTTTGTTGACTGGCATACGAGCAACAAAAGCACTCAGGATTCACCGACTACTCATGAGAGGAGACTCTCAACTAGTTGTAAATCAGGTCAGAAAGGAATACCAGTGCTCTAATCCGACCATGTCTCGGTACTTATCGGAAGTCAAGAAGCTTGAAAAGCAATTATTCGATTTTGAGGTACAATATGTCCCTCAAAAGGATAATTCCTCGCTGACCAGTTAGCTCAAATGGCTTTTTCCCGATCGCAAGTACCAAAAGGAGTCTTCTTGGAACAGCTCTGGAAGCTGTCTCCGATCGAAACACCGGAGACATCTATTGAGATAGCATCTCTAGAATACAAGGATACATGGATGAATCCCATCAATGAGTATCTTTAGAAGGGTACAGTACCAAATGACGATCTTGAGGCTGATCGTTTATCCCGCAAGGCCAAAATGTATACTTTGATCGAAGCAGTCCTCTACAAGCGGGGTACTCAAGGGATTCTCATGCGATGCATATAATAGAAAGAATGATTAAATCTTCTTCAAGAAATAAGGCATGGAACTCATGCTCATGGGAAAAGTCAACAAGGGCCTCCATGATGCTAAAGAGCTAGTTAAGAAGTGTGTGCAATGCTAGTTTCATAGTAGGCAAATACACCAACCGGCTCAAGCATTACAAACCATACATCTTTCTTGGTCTTTTGGGTCTTGATATCCTAGAACCATTCCCAAAAGCACCAGAAGGTTTTGAGTTCCTTTTTGTGGCAATTGATACGTTCACAAAGTGGATTGGAGCCGAACATGTGGCTGGGATAACAACGAAGCAGCCAAGAAATTCATGATGAAAAATGTAATCACTCGATTTGGTGTTCCAAGTTGAGTAATTACAGATAATGGTACACAATTTTTTAGCGCAAAATTCCAGGAATTTTGTGAAGAATTGGGTACCAAACTATGTTATGCCTCTGTTGCCCATCCACAAATGTAACATCCCAATTTTCTGAGTTTTAAAAATCCTTTTTAATAGTCTAGCCCTTTGGAAAATTCACCAAGAGGATTTATTTGAATTTTAATAAAGCTTAATATGGATTTTCAGTATCAAATCAATTTAATATAAATAATCTCAACATCAATTATTGTCAAAACTATTTTATTTGGATTCTATGTGCTTGGATATATTTTCTAGAATTTTTCTGAGTTCATTTGCTATTTTCTGTTTGTCATTTGCAATTGCTAGTATTTTTAAAATACAAAAACGATTAAAAATCTCAAAAACTCGATCGGGCCGAATCTCTTTGGTCCATCTCCTATTTCTCGCTTGTGGCCTGCTTCGTGGCCTAATCGCCCTCATGCGCCAGGCCGCCCGCTCGCTCCCCTCGCGCACTCGACCGGTGGGCCCTACCGTGTCGTCTCCTACCTCGCGCCTTCATCCTCCTCACGCTATGCTTCGCTTCTACCATTAGTGCACCTTGGAGATTTGTTCGACAACGAAGATTCTAACGACAAAATTGTGTGCAATCCGCCTCATTTGATCTCCCTTATCTCCCCGCATCCAAATCTAACAAAATCGTATCTCGTATCGCTTTCTATCTCCAAGATTGTATCGTGGCCGTTTCGGACTTGATTTGGGATCTTGCTAATCCAACACGCCCGAGCACTATAAAAGGCAACCCCGGTTCGCCATCGTCTCCGCACCCCGAACCCCCAAGTCCCCGCACCCCTATAGCCCTACCGCCGCTATAATCAAAGTTTTAGGGTTTTGGTCAAAGCTTAGGGTTTTGCGAATTACACCACCGTCGTCAACGCTCCGTCTACGTTGACTGCACCGACGGGTCCGTCATCACGAGATCTACTTCCAGCGCCCCTCCACGCCACCGGAGTGTCGTTGGAGTGATTTCTCGACAATAGCGAAGTGCTCTACCGCTCAAACCTCGCCACCGGTCGTCTCTGTCATCCTCGAGCACCAGTAAGCACACCGATAGGTTTGTAATAGAGCCCTCTTCACAATGGTACCCCTCGCCGTCGGCAGAAACACCGCCGTTCGTCGGGACCTTCGGAACCCGAGCCCTCGCTGTCAAGTTGTCGACGTGGTAGTCCACCTCAGCAGCCACATCAGCGTCTGCACACATGTGTCGCCTACGTGTCGCCATGTCAGCGACCGAGTTAGCGCGCATGTGGACGGTTCACCCAAACTCTAGATCCAAATTCTGGTGAACCCAATCTACCATGAGTCGTCCCTATGACAGTTGGTCCCACTGTCAGATCTACTATTCTGTAGACTCGTGGACCCTTAGACCAATGAACCCATCTTCGTGGACCCGGTCCATGGACCGTGGGCCCACATGTCAGCCCCTACCCTATTTTCTCTAGTTTATTTTAATTCTGAAATCAAGGCTGGCGTCAGCATTGCGTCATATTTCAGATTTTTCAGTAGAAAAATAATTCAGGATGATCCAAAAATTCCAATTTTGCTATTTTGTTAGGTTTAGAACTTCTAGAAGCCCGTTCTTCCTCATCCGAACTCCGATTGAGCCCACTCAAATTTCTAAATTCCAGCTCTATTTTCCTGATATTTTTATTTAATTTTTGTGGTTTGTTTTCCTCTCTATTTTTATTTATTTTGTTTATTTGCTTCATTTGCGAGTTGATGTTAATGCTTCGGGAGATTTCGAGAAGAAGGAGTTCACCAAGACCAAGATCTATTCCAAGGTAAGTTGTACCTTTGATCATATTGCACCCAGTTTTCTAAAAATTATTCGATTTACTTTAAGTAATTATTCAATTGCTTTAGGATTAGTTATCTATCCAAATTGCTATATCCACCTTGTCTATTGTTATGTTATAATCTTTTGTCATCCTAGATTTGTTAATTATTTAGTTGGTAATATCATAACACTAACGTGGGTTGGTTAGATTTGAGTAGTCTGCTTAGCCATGCAGCGAGTCATCACCATCATTTGGGTCACGATTATAAATTTGACTAAGTGATTATGGAACTTTATGATAAAACTGTATGTTGTGTGCTATTACTTTGTGATGGTATGTGTTGCACTTAATCAACAGGGTGGGAAAAGATTTAGACTGAGGCAAGTGGTGAAAACTATGTGATCTGGTGGAGCTTTGTGATCGGGAATGGTAATCTTCGAGGTATAGTTAGAAATTAGAAGTCTTGCATTGGTCAATTAAGGACTTAACTTTGTGCGTCATTGAACTGAGCCTTACTGTACGACCACATGCCTAATGGGATGGGCCTAACTTAGTAAGGTATGGATTCTCGACATTCACTACTCAGGTTGTAGGTTAGGAGCTCGGTGATGGGCGAAGGTGTGGACTACTATGTAAGCCACATTTATGAGCGGTTCACCGTCTTCAGGTTCAACGGTGTGTGTCATACCAAAGCGCTATGTTTGGGTTTGTATAACGGTAAAACACATCGAGAGTGTCAATTCTTGGGATGAAGTTTTAGAAAAGTTTTGTTATGATTAGTGCTAGTTAATTACAGATGAAGCGCTGATTATATCGTGTGGGTAAAGTGTACAACCACTGCAGAGTGTTAATCAATCTATTAGAATAGCTGAGTCCGCGGTCATGGACATGTTCGAGGATTTCACACGAGGGTTAGATTTTCATAAAATAATTGGGAAGGGATAGCTATGTGACTAAATACATATGGTTGTGTGAAAGAAATTGATTAGGCTTTGGGTCCTTTGTGAAAATAACTATTAGATTATTATTGTTTATTTGTTTTAAATTACATTTTCAATCTATTACTTATATTCAATTACAAAAGTTGCTTTATTACAAAAATAACCACATAAGCCATTTTATTTGTAATAAGCTATCATCTATAATTGCATTCTTTGGTACAATTTGTTGAGTACTGCAAGTACTCGTTTCAAGGAGGAGTTCTACGACGATGATGATTGTTAGGTCTTGTTTCCAGTCGGTTGCTTGTGGCGAATCGATAGGTTTTCGCTGAAGTTTATTTTGTTTCGCTGATGCTTATTTATTTCTGTTAGCCTTGCGAGTCTTAATAAGTGTAAACTCGACCATAAGGTCAAAACCATTATTTGTTATTCAAATTAATCATTTATGCTATTATTCGTCTTGTGTAGATCGATATTCATTTATGTTGATACTATGTGCACTAGCGTGATCCTGGACTAGTGCGTTATACACAGAGGGTTTAGAATTGCATTTTTGGTCCCAACAACAAAGCAATGGGCAGTCCAAGGGGCGAATAGCCAAATTATGCAGGGAATTAAAACTTGAGTTTTCAACCAGCTTATAAAGCGCTCGGGGGCTTGGGCAAAAGAATTACGCTCAGCATTATGGGCAATCCGCATGACTGCTAATCGGGCTATAGGTGAAACACCATTTTTCTTAGTTTTGGGGCTAAAACCATGCTTCCACCAGAACTAAAGATTCGGTCGACAAGAGTCAAAAATTACAATGACTCTGGCCAAGAACAACTTCGAGAAGATGACATTAACCTACTCGAAGAGAAGAGGAATCAAGCCTTAATTTGTTCGGTAGTCTACCAACAAGCTTTACGCAAATACTACGATCATATGGTCCAACCTCGCGGCCTTGCAGTAGGTGACTTGGTATTGAAAAAGATTCAATCCCAGTCTAATTGGAACAAACCTTCCCCCAAGTGGGAAGGTCCTTGCTCAGTGGTTGAAATTACGCGGCCAGGGTCGGTATGACTAGCAACGAAGGATGATATAATCATTTCTAACTCATGGAATAACGACCAGCTACGCAAATTCTATGTTTAACTCTGTATATTTTTAATAAAGTTTATACTTTTTTCAATATTTATTGTCTTAAATTTTTATTGAGCAACGCTTCAATTTTCGATCACTTAAAAAAACACTTGGTTTTCTTTACACTGGTCGAAGGAGGGTAACATGCCCACTAAAAGGAACTTCCTAGCATCAATTTGTTCCTAACTTTTGCTTCCAACACAAAGAAACTAGGTTCAACAAAATGTGATCCAAATAGTTTACAACAAGCTCTTTTTGAAACATAGCGTAACAGCCCAAAACTAGGGTTTGTGTTTCAAAAGTATAAAAGTATGAGATTTTAAAAACTTTTGTTATATCTCATGATCATGCTCTTGGTTTTCTAGAACTTGTGCACAATTTTAAAACTTTTGATGATTGTATCAAAATTCCTTTGAAAATTCAAACTTTTAACTTGAATTCAAGTTCCTGTTTGATTCTTAAAAAATGTGTGAATAAAAGTCTCTGGAAATAATTTTTTAAAATACTATATTATTTATCACAGATTAATATAATTTTTCAAGAATTGTTGGAAGTTAATTTGACCCCATCAAAATCCTAACCATGTTACTAAGGTTGACCTGGAAAAGGATTTATTTCATATAAGTGGGGGTGATCAGTATCAAAATTTAATTTTTCCTAAGTCCTAAATGAACCTGAAAACACCCATGAAAATTTTCAAAATTTTTAGAATTTAATTTTTATTTTTAGCGGCCTAGTCAAACTAGTAATTTTTCTGTCAAAACTTAATCCAAAGTCTAACCCTAACTCAGACCTGACCGGACCTGGTTTACTGTTCGACCGGACCCTAGTGACTTGGCTTGGTCGCACCATCTCGCTCGGACTCCAGCCCGACTCTATCTCAAAACTGACACCGACCGAACCACTTCTTCATGACTCGGCTCAACCGCACCGCTTCGCGTCGCACCTCATCAGACTCTGGCTCGCGCTGCTTGGTCGCTGCCGCTGACGAGTGGGTCCTGTTTGTCAGGCCCGTCATCGCCTTCTCTATCGCACCGAGCGTGTTGGCATTCGTGCATGCATGCCATGCAGCTTGTCGCTGCCACCTCGTGCACGCGTGTCCGGCTGTGAAGCATCGCCAGTCTTCATCTACCTCCCAAGCTTAACCATTCACACTCTCTCCCATTCTCTCACCTTCTCCGCTCGATTTCTCTTCCGGCCGGAGAAGAAACCAAGGAACTAGCCGCCACCTCGGTGCCACTCGATCACCCTCGACCCCGCCTCCGTTTTGCCCAACCTATAGCCTTGTCGTCCACGGAATTGCCGAGAGCATCTTCTTTGTCCTCAACCCCAGCGGCCACGACCTTGTAACTCATCGATGTTACAGTGAGTCTATCCCCTCCCCGTCTTGTCCATCATGATCACCTCAACCAGTAGGGCTTTCGGGTGAAGTTAATCGGGTTTTGGTGTCTTATCGAGGGCGCGCGACCTCATCTTCTCTGAGCTCGGTCAAGCTCCGCCGCTTCGATTCCAGCCTCCACCAACCTCCTCCGTCGTCATCAACCTAGGCATATCGTTCCTGGAGCCACGGCATTTCCAATGCGCCTTCTCCCAAAGCTTCTCGACGCCCAGAGCAATGCCTCCGCGTGAGCAGTGCTTTCACCTCCAACTCTGGTCACCACCAGCTCACCGCCAGCCTCCTCATGTCTCCGCATCGTCGCCATCAGGTTCGTGAGGTCCATGCGCACCCGAGCCCTAAGCTTTGTTTCGCTTAATCACTTACCTCGCCACCGCGCTCATGTTCTAAGAACCGCCGACGAGCCGCCGGCCAGTTAGGGTTTAACCTAAATGTCATTAACATTTAATCACTCTTTTAAGTGGTTGTATGACATGTGGACCCCACCGAGATAAACATGTTTAGAATTTTAAGTAACACTGTTTGAATCTTTGTGTCTTTGACATGTGGGCCCTCATGACCGGTTAAGTAGTTGCGCAATTCGTGAAGTACGTTTTCTAATAAGGAAATCATATTTCTTAAACTGCTTGGATCTGAGTTACATTTTTGAAAAGTGAAGACGTTTTCGCTAAATCCGCCTTCGACGTCGCCTTCGGCCTGGGCTGGGCCAAGTTGACCCAGTCAACACCCTGCCTCGGGTCGCACCGGTCAATGACCGTGGGCTAGCAGAGCGCAAGTAGTAAAAGTATTAAATGATTTAGAATTTTCGAAATGAATTAATATTGCACTAAAAACTCAATTAACTTAGAAAATTCGTAACTAATTCATTTTAACTCTAAATTGAATTAAACAAATTTTGTTGGTTTTCAATTTTAGTGTACTTTTACTAGAATAGGTTTTAGGTATGTTCCTATTTTATAAAATTTTGATAATTAATTTAATTGTGCAATTATGTCTTTAACTTTGTAAAATTCTTAGAAAATTCTTCTTAACTCCAAATAAAATGATTTTTGTTTCTAAATTTTTCTAAAATTATACTCTACCTGCTTTGTTAGTTTTGTGCATGTTAGATGAAATTGAATTTTGGTTATTCTCGATGTTATTCATTATTATTCTCTCTTTTTGGCTCAATCGATAGATTGCGACGATACAGGAATTTACGAGAGTGATCCTCAGTAGCAAGAACACTGTCTCCAGCAAGGCAAGCAGTCCTCCTTTGATGCATGTTGATCCTATTATGTTTGCATGCTAATATTTTAATTTCAAATGTATGTATGCATGCTATGTTGACAAGTATTTCTTAGTTGTGATAGTTGACCTGAATAGTTACATGAATTGTAGGTAAACATCCATACTCTACTACTGAGCCTAGGTTTATATCCGCTGTGATTTAGAGTTCGATGGATGGGCTCTAGTCACATTATATTTAGTATGCGAGTTGATGTCGCTTAGCACTGCTTAGAACGGTAGTATGGGGGATCATCGCCTCGGCGATGGTCATGATTCATCACTCCAAATATTTGAGTCGAGATACTCATGTATGTATTGTATTTAAGAAAACTAAAACTGAAAACAAAATGTTTCAGACTTGGGCATATTGGTAAGATGGTGTATTTTTGGGTGTGTGCTTGGTGCCCGAGTCAACAAGGACCGAATTACTTGTGTCACTGATCCAAGCGTTATTGCATGCATACCACACGAGGGATATATGGGACCCCTCTTGAGTCAGTACTTTGGCTTGTGTTACCTCTGAGTCGCAGTTGGGGTGTGTGTTGTGTATAAAAAGGAATGTGTTGGGTTATTGGGTGTGCGGGGTTGGATTCCTGTCAAGGTTCACCACACCGAGGAGCATCGGTATATTGTCACGCTGCTGATGACTTCGACACAACGTATGGGTTTCCATCCATACGGGCGGCTCGTAATTAATACACAATATTGAAAACGTCTCGTAGGACTTAGCCTTGCCGGCATATCTAAGGAAGTGTGCTCTATTGGAAGGCGAAAGGGGGTCTGGCATGTGGGTACAGTTGTACACCCCTGCAGGGTATTAAACTATTTAAATAGCCTCGTCCTAAGTTATGGACATGCTTGGTTAGGTCGTGCAAGAATTAGACTCTACATTTTGATAAAACTTGAAATCGGTGGTACGAATGTGTAATTCGTGATATTGTTGTGGTGGCTTTCGGTAGTCACCCCTAGGATGTTAATTATGTTTATACTGTTGTCTTACTATTATTTGAACAATTACAAATCTGATTTGATAAAGTGCCTTCAATCTATTACATTATTGCAAATGAAATCTAGCTTTGTGCTGAAAATGAGCCATATAGCTTTCTCCATTGAATTGAGCCTGCATGTAGCTATGTATAGCTTTGCTAATCGTAAGTCTTATGAGTACAATGTTTGTACTCGGTTGCATTGCTTATTTGCTGCAGGGGAGATTGACCCCCAAGGGGTTGATCAATGTGAGACTATCTATGAGGTTGACGACTAGCTCGGCGACCAGGTCGGTTGCCTTGTGGGTGAGGGGCAAACCAGTCAGCTTTTGCTTATCGCCATCTTATGGCATGTGTTTCCACTGCAATGTTAGTACTCTGTCCTGTGTTTGGTCGTTCGACCTTTTTTGTATGAAGTCTAAGTCTGTTGGATATGTTGTAAATTATAAAGATTCGATATTGTAATAACTGTTGTGTGGAATTGATAATATGTTTTGTGAGGGGTATGTGTACCGCTGTTTTGGGAGGTACATAATATCCCGAGACTCGAGTTATCTGATTTGTAATACTAGGACCAATTGGATGGTTAATTGTTACAAGTTAAGTACCCCGGGTTCGCACAGAAGTTGGTATCCGAGCCATACTAACCATAGAAACCCTAGTTTCGTCGTCTTTAGGATGTTTTGAAAAACTTAGTTTTGAAATATCAAATTGTTTTCAAAACTTAAGTAAGTTCTCGGATTTTATTTCTTACCTATCTTAGCCTGCTGATCTCACCTTGCTCTATATTTGAGTTGCCAAAAGGTTTTCCCTCTTATCTTCTTTCAAAAGCTAGATGTATGTCGTTTAAATCAGATTGGAGAATAAAGGTTAAGGTGGGATTACCAATGGCTAGTACCAGATGCAACTTTAGCTAGTTTTACCATGATCGTTAGACGCGATAAAACCTATTTTCTTTGTGCTGGCGTTTATGTCTTCATCTGGAGTTAAATTTTTGCTAAATATTGGTATGTTCATATGATTAGGGTAATATCATTGTCCGTCTTGGCAGTTTGCTTCCTTAGCTACTGTCTTTCGCTTCTAGTGTTCAGGTTTTGTGCTAACCCTATTTGTCGAAATAGGATGGCTGGACGAACCAGTAGCGGGCAAGGTCAGCAAGCTGGCAATGATGAAGAGCTTCTGCTTCCTCCCACCATGGCCCAGGTGCTCCTTCAAATTGAGCGGAATCGGATGGACCAAATGAGGATCCTGGAGGTTATTGCTCGAAACACCTCTGCTCTCTCAGGCTCCTCTGGATCAGGAGGTGGACATCAACAGCAAGGAGGACTCTCTGAATTCCTCCATACGCAGCCACCGACTTTCTCCTGGTCTGAAGATCCCCTCGACGTGGATTACTGGCTTTGTCTCATTGAGAGGAAGCTGAGCATTGGACAATGCCCAGATCATAAGAAGGTGCTCATTGCCTCTCATCAGCTGGAGGGCGCAGTGCACTTGTGGTGGGAAAACTTTCTTGTCATGCAACCCGCAGGGCGAGTCGTCACTTGGGAGTAGTTTCGTACTACCTTCCAACGGGCTCATGTTCCTGCCGGATTGATGAAGTTGAAGAAGGAATTCAATGCGCTCAAGCAAAGACGCAAGACGGTGACTGAGTATCTTCATGAGTTCAATCATCTCTCCAGATATGCACCTAAAGATGTGCCCACTGATGAAGCTAAGCAAGAGAAATTCATGGATGGCCTGTCCGAGGAGCTGCAGGACAAGCTATCTATCGTTGACTTCCCCGACTTCCAGACATTGGTCGATAAGGCCATTGTTGCTGAGCACATGGGGAGAGCACTGAGCGAGTCCCGCATGCGCAAGTGGGAGGCCCAGAAATCAGCAAGGACCAGCCTTTCCCGTCCTCGCGTCGGGCAAGCCCCAGTGAACTATCCTTAGGCTCCACCACCACTGAGGCCGCCGGTGCCTGTACCTCGCCCTCCACAGGCCGTGTTTCAACCACGTGCACTTGCAGGACAACAAGGTGGCCTCTGCAATCCAGCCACTGAGGTCACTTGTTTCTTCTACAACCGCAAGGGCCATTATGCAAATACTTGCCCTAAGAAGCATGGGGCAGCCCCTCAAGCGCAAGGGCAAGGACGTGGTTAGCCTCTAGCTCAGAAGGTGGCACAACAATTCTAGAAGGTTGCACAAGGTCAAGTCAACCATATCTTGGCCGAGGAGGCACAAGAGGCACCCGACATCATGTTGGGTACACTTCTTGTCAATTCTCGTCCTGCTATATTTTATTTGATTCTGGAGCTTCGCATTCTTTTATATTATAATCTTTTGTTGCAAGTAGTGATATTCCAATTGTTCCTTTGCATGCCCCTCTGATTATTCACTCCCCAGGTTTGGAAATGAGAGTTGAACATGAGTATCAAGACGTATCCTTTGAGGTTGAAGGAGTAGGGTTTCTGGCCAATCTTATCCTCCTCAATTCAATAAGCTTGGATGTGATACTTGGCATGGATTGGTTATCCCAACACTTGGGACAAATCGATTGTGCCAAGAAATTCATAACCCTCACAAGTCCAATTTCGCTGAAGCTGCAGGAGCCGCATATATTCGCGCTTGAAGTGAAGCCGGCTCTAGAAATTCATTAAGTACATGTAGTTTGCGACTTTCTTGATGTCTTTCCCGAAGAATTTCTGGATGCCACCAACGCGAGACATCGAGTTCGTCATTGAGTTGCTGCCTGGCACCGCACCAATTTCAAAGAGACCTTACCGGATGCCTCCAAATGAATTAGAAGAATTGAAGAAGCAACTTTGTGAGCTTCAAGAGAAAGGTTTCATTCACCCTAGCTCATCTCCGTTGGGCTGTCCGCAATCTTTGTGAAGAAGAAGGACAAGACCCTACGAATGTATGTCGATTATCGTCCGCTTAATGAAGTGACGGTGAAGAACAAGTGCCCGTTGCCTCGGATTGATGACCTTTTCGATCAATTGATCGGAGCTCGAGTATTCTCCAAAATTGACTTAAGATTGGGATATCATCAAGTCTGGATTAGTCTGAAGATATTCCAAAGACGGCCTTCTCTACTCATTATGGACTGTACGAGTACACCGTCATGTCTTTCGGCTTGACAAATGCTCCTGCCCTTTTTGTGAATCTTATAAATACAGTATTCATGCAGTATTTGGACAAGTTTGTGGTGGTCTTCATAGATGATATTCTCATCTACTCAAAGAATGATGAAGTGCATGCCCAACACTTGAAGTTAGTGTTGGAGAAGCAGCGTAAGCACCGGCTATACGCTAAATTCAGCAAGTATGAATTCTGGTTGGAAGAAGTGGCTTTCTTGGGTCATGTTCTTTCAGCAGAAGCGCAGCTGTGGATCCTAGCAAGGTCAACGATGTGCTCTCTTGGGGTCAGCCCAAGTCGGTGGACGACGTGAGGAGTTTTCTCGGTTTAGCGGGGTATTATCGTCGCTTTATTCAGAACTTCTCGAAAATCGTGAAGCCGATGATGGAATTGCTAAAAAAGGATAAGAAATTTGAGTGGTCTGCTTATTGCAAGAAGAGTTTCAAGAACTCAAGAAGAGATTGACCACAGCTTCAGTTCTCATTCTTCCTGATATTCATCGAAGTTTCGATATATATTGCGATGCTTCTCGTCAAGGACTCGGTTGTATTCTTATGCAAGAAGGCAAAGTAGTTGCTTATGCATTAAGACAATTGAGACATCATGAACTCAATTATCCAACCCATAACTTGGAGCTAGCTGCAGTGGTTCATACACTGAAAATATGGTGATATTACCTCATTGGTAATCGTTGCGAGGTGTATTCGGACCACAAGAGTTTGAAGTATTTTTTCACCCAGCCAGATCTGAACCATAGGCAAAGAAGATGGTTGGAGTTGATTAAATATTATGACATGGGAATACAGTATCATCCGGGCAAGGCTAATGTCTTTGCCGACACACTCAATCGTAAGCCTTATTGCAATACCTTGATGCTCAAGGAGCAACAGCCTGCCCTTCATGAAGAATTTCAACGACTCAACTTAAGAGTGGTTGAGCATGGTTTCCTCGCTGCCCTGTAAGTACAACCAACCTTAGAAGATCAGATCAAGATAGCTTAGCAATCAAGCAAGGGAGTGCGTCTGATCAAGAAAAACATCAAGAATAGGACAACCAAGTGCTTCTCAGAAGATGACCATGAGTTGTATGGTTTGGACAACGCCATGTTTGATTCTTGAAAAATGTGTGAATAAAAGTATCTGGAAATAATTTTGTAAAATACTAGATTATTTATCATAGATTAATATAATTTTTCAAGAATTTTTGGAAGTTAATTTGACCCCATCAAAATCCTAACCAAGTTACTAAGGCTAATTTGGAAAAGGATTTATTTCAGACAAATAGGGGTGATCAGTGTCAAAATTTAATTTTCCTAAGTCCTAAATGAACCTAAAAACACCCACAAAATTCCAAAAATTTCAGAATTTTATTTCTATTTTTAGCGGCCTAGTCAAACTAGTAGTTTTTCGGTCAAAACTTAATCCAAAGTCTAACCCTAACTCAGACCTGATCGGACCTGGTTTACTGTTCTGACTGGACCCTAGTGACTTGGCTCGGTCGCACCATCTCCTCAGACTCAAGTCCAACTCTGGCTCAAACCCGACACCGACCGAACCACTTCTTCGCGACTCGGCTCAACCGCACCGCTTCGCGTCGCACCGCATCAGACTTTGGCTCACACTGCTTGGTCGCTGCCACTGACAAGTGGGGCCTGTTTGTCAGGCACGTCATCGTCTTCTCTGTCGCGCCGAGTGCGTTGGAGTTCCTATCAACACTAGGAGGTGGAGTTTATCAAGTCACACACGCTCAAGCTCTTGCAAGTTCTTACCAATGCAAACAGGTGGTGCAACCGGTGGCTGGTTCATGATAAACTTGACTCAAGTGATGAGTAGAGCGATTGCAAGGGCTGGTTCGACGTGATCTTCTCGGTTAGTAGAAAGTGGAGCCTGGACAGGCTTAATATTAGGTATCAAGTAGAACAATCAGTTAATTTCAGAAATTGCACATAATTGAATTATAGTTCGTATCTAGCACTTAGCCTATGTTGCTGATCAACCAAGGATGGATGAAGGCTTAAATAAGTGTATAACGATGTATAGGAATGGTAGACATAGGATAATTCAACATAATGCAATTTGGCGTGAGTAGCACAAGTATTGACCCAACATTGAAAACTGTGGTTTTTTGTCCACTAGAAGTATGTCAGTATTTAGGTCGTAACTTTTTGTCATATGCCTTTTTTCAATTATTGTTTTTTCTATGTTTCCTGGTGGCTTTTATACAAATTTTATTTTGGGGCCACTTTCTGAATATCGACTGAAAAAATCGCACAAAAATCACAAGTGCAGACAATTTCAGATTCAAATAGAAAAACTGGGTCAACTTTCACCGCATATAAATTTTGACTGCCTTTCTGGATTGAGGTGAAATTTTACAGGTAGCGAGATAATGAAATTTTTGATCTAATGGCGGTGGTCTCGCTCTAAAATGATCTGGGAATCAAAAGTTACAGCAATTTTCATGGCGGCGGTAGAAAAGAGGGACTTCTGGCCAAGATTGGAAAATAAGGTTCTGGGTGTTCTAGATGGATTTAGACGTGGGAAATTTTTTTTGGAGCTTATTTTTGGTTTAGTACGTGATGGATGGGCTAGGGTTTCTCTTTTCATATATAGGACCAAAGATATGACCAGCAACTAGACAAAGCTAAAACGAACACAAATTCAATTTAGCAAACCAAAACTAACAAATTGAAAGGCACAACGGGGTTTGGACAATGGGGATTAATTCTTTTTGTAGAGAAAATTTTCTGGACTATAGATATTAAAAACCGAAACAAGTAATTAAACTAGGGATACAAGAATTCCTACTGGTCAACTTTAGCTCTGATACCACCTGATGAGACAATGGGTTCTGATCTTCCAATAGGATGATAACTTCGATTTGGAGGAGAACGACTTTAATGATGTAGGCTTCTAACCGGTCACGATCAGAACACCAAGCAATCGCTAAACCACACTCCGAGTCATTATCAATTGTGCCAAGAACGCAGTTGACCTGACCACGAAGGTCTATTCCTGTATGCAATCGAAGAACACGCAAGAACAAGATAATAAGCAATCTAAAATTGCAAATATGATTGAAATATTTGATAAAGTTGGGATTCTGAAGTGGTATTATGGTTGGTCTAATCGACACAAGCCAATACACGAAGTTGCAATGAAGCTAACATTTAACTAAACAAAATCCAAGTGACGAGGATCTGGTAATCCTCATTTTATTATTCCTTAATCGTATAATATGACGTCACATGGTATACCCCTTACTGCTGTAAGGGAAAAGTAAGCCAGGTGGTCGTAAGTTCTTCTACGACCACCCCCTAGTCGTAAGTATTTCTACGACTACCCCATAATCGTAGGTTCTCTTACGATTACCTTCGGTTGTAAGTCTTTCTACGACCAGTATCCAGTCGTAAGCTTTTCTACGACTACCCCCTGGTCGTAAGTCCTGCTACGACCAGTTCTGCCACGACTTCATCACAGTTAACTGGGTCCACTCGTTAGTAGGCCCTATTAACTGTGAGATCTGAGCAGTCAAGATACGTAGTTATATCTGGAATAACTACAGATAACTCTCCATTATCTCTAATTGATAACCGTCATGCAACGTGGGGAGGTTACTACTCCGGTAATTACTCTCATTATTACGCAATAATGAGCGCCTATTGACCTGGAACGACAACCGCCACCGCAGCATAGTATAAATAGGTGTCTTTTGGAGGTAATGGGGAGAGGCTTTTTGAGGGACAATCAGTAGCAGTATTAGCGCAAGTCTTTCTGCTGATTGTAATCAGGATACCCAATACAATACACATAGGAGTAGGGTTGTTATTCTCACTAGAGAAGGCCCGAACCTGTCTAAAAATTCCCATGTCTTCCTTGTCTGCGTGATCAATTGTGGAGACCCCCCGAATCAAATAATCTTTACGTAAGATCGGTTCTAAAACATAGACAGTTGGCGCCATCCGTGGGGATCTTCTGGTAATTCCTTGTCAACAGTTCTTTCTTTTCTTTTTGATGCTACCATGGCAGGAGAATGGAACGAGGAGAATTGGTTCGACTTGGCCGATTACGCAGACATTGACATGGATGCCGGCCTCGATTACGAGCCGAGTATCGAGTCATCTGACGGTATTGCCGCCTCTAGAGATCTTCTGTCAGATCTCGGAGGCTGCATCACCGCCGGAGTTCAGGAGGGATCCTCATCCCCCACAACAGTACGTCCAGCTGAGGAACCAGCTTCCTCAGGGGGCAAGGGTCAACACGACCACAAACGGGGCTGCCCCAGGACAGATTCGCAACACGACGAGAGTCTTTCCTCCGAGTGCTCGAGTCCCCCTAAGGAAGTACGACTTGGCGAGACAAGTTCTGGAAGCCATCATTCCAGAGCTCCATTGACACCTGATGGTCCTCTTTCTCCGGATAATGCAGAGAAGAGGATCGAGCACACTGTTCCTCCAAGTCCAACCATCCCGACACAGGACACACCTGCAGACGGAGACGGTTATAACCCGGAGCTCCCCTACCTAGAGGGGTTTACTCCAAGTCGCTAGATGGTGTCACTCGACTACTCCTCAAGCGAGGAGGCCTCAAGCACAAGTGGAGGTCATCCACGGGAGGTCTTCGTCATTCCCCCTTATAAAAATCATTCTCCCAGAGGAAGGATTGACGATGCTCCCCGACGGGCACACTCTACACCCCCTCATGGCAATGGCAAGGACACCACCGTTGGCGAATGAAATGAACACTTTAATGAACGTGCGGGACATCCTCAACATTCTCGCACTCCATTAAAACCAACTCAGGGGTCTGATGTAGGCTATTATGAGACAACCCGATGGAGGAAAATAGCAGCTCAGAAAAATCTTCCCAAGCGCTCTTATTTCCAGTCGGAGGAAGCTCAAGAGCTCCAGCACATCAACGATTTGCTGGAAAATCCGACCCAAGAGATCGCTCGAGCATCGGGGTACGATCTCTATGCAGAAGAGATCGCACAAAGGCTTCGCAACACGACGGCAAAACTCGGCGCCCTCAGCGCAATCGCAGTCGTGAAGTCGATGACGACTCCATCTTCTGCCAGTCGTTTGGCTAATTCATCGCATGGGAGACGACATGACCCTCGCTCACGTCGTTCTCCCGAGCTGAGGAAGGCTCGTTGGACATCTGGAGACCGACAAGCCCCCAGGAGAGGTGATCTTTCACCACTTCAGGGACGGAATGCGCGGCGACAAGAGGAATACGAGGAGTATTTCCCTCGTAAAGCTGAGGCTTATCATAGGTCCAACCCACCTGTAACTGGATATCGTCGAGTACGATCACTCGGTGACATTAACCCTTCTTTTCTGCAAAGGAGGCAAGAAGTTATCTCGGGATGTCGGGCGTTTTCACCCAATCTTCGAGCGGTTCATTGGCCGCCTCGTTTTCGACCAGCGAACATGGAGAAATTCAATGGAACCCAAAACCCCATCAAATTCCTCTAGATCTACACTACAGCTATCCGAGCAGCAGGAGGAGGAGAGCACGTAATGGCAAATTACCTTCCGACTGTACTCGAAGGATCGGCTCGATCATGGCTTTTAAACCAGCCGTTCGAATCGATCTACTCGTGGCAGCACCTCTGCGACCTTTTGCTGGCGAACTTCCAGGGCACTTACAACCGCCCTGGAAAGGAGGATGACCTGCACCGGATAAGACAGAACGATCATGAAACTCTACGCCAATTCATCAGGCACTTCAGTCAGGTTCGAAATTCTATTCCGGAAGTTTCTGACTCATCCGTGATAAGGGTTTTCAAGCAGGGAGTCCGCAGCAGAAGAATAACAAAGGACATCGCTTTACATCCTCCTGCCACCGTCGCCGAACTCTTCGAGATGGCCGATAGATACGCCGATCGCCCGGCAAATCGAGTGGAACAACACTATTGATCGTGAAGATAATATCCCTCGGGAGGCAGGAGAAAGTGGTAAGAAAAAGGATAAAAAGTCTAAGAAATCCAAGAACAAGGCAAAGAGACATAAATCTCCTGCTGTCGGTTCTAAGGAGGTCCTGGCTGTAAGCGACAAAGAGCCGCGCAACCCCAAGCAGAACCCTGATCGAGGTAAAGGTAAGCGCCAAGATCGGAGGAATGACAAACCCAGGTGGTGTCCTTTTCACAAAAAAAAGAAGGGCATGACCTTCGTAACTGCCGAGTTTTCCTACGAAAACTCGAAGACTATTACTCTGGCAAGGGGCCACTTCCTACTCTTGAACAGGTAGGCCAAACAAGTGGACGGAAGGAGTTGGATGACGAGGAGGATATGCCGTTCTAGGATCCGCAACACACCATCGATCACATTTATGGAGGATCATCGGCATATGAGTCACGGAGACAGCTAAAAGCTGTCGAGTGCGAGGTAAATACAATCGACTCACCTCTCGTCAATAAATTACCGAAGTGGTCGGAAATCACCATTACTTTCGAGAAAGGTGATTTTCGATCCCTTCGACTAGACCAGGTCGGTTCCCGATCGTGGTCGAACCCACCATCAACAATTGTTGAGTGAATCGAGTTTTAGTTGATGGTGGAAGCTCGTTAAACATACTGTTTACGAGTACCATGGATGAGATGCAGGTGCCCAGGAAAAAAGTAAGGCCGGTACGATATACTTTTCATGGGATCGTACCGGGGTCTTCGGCCAAACCAATTGGCCAAGTTTCTCTTCCTTTAACGTTTGGTTCACCAAGCAATTTCAGGGCAGAGAAGATCTCCTTCGACGTGGTCGATTTCGATACGGCCTATAATGCCATACTCGGACGACTTACTCTGGCAAAATTCTTAATAGCTACTCATTATAGGTATCAATGTCTTAAGATGCCAGGTCCCAAAGGAGAAATCACAATATATTGTGACAAGAAGATGGCGCACTCCTGCGACCGTCGTTCCCTCGAGATGGTTGGACAACTACCAACTCAAGACGAAAGTCAGCCTTCGACTAGCAAGTCGAAGCCTAAAGCTGCACCAAAGCCGAACGATCAGGTCAAAGAGGTTCCTTTGGACGCGGAGGAACCCTCGAAGACTGTTCATATTGGGGATTCTTTCGACTCCAAATAGGAAGACGCCATCATCACTTTCGTTCGAGCAAACGCAGATATCTTCGCATGGCAAGCATTCGACATGCCCGGAGTCCCCAGGGAAGTGATCGAGCATAGGCTAGCTTTACGGCATGATAAATTACCCGTAAAACAGAAGTTACAGAGATTTGCCCTTGATCGACGAGATGCTATTAGGTCAGAATTGGACAAGTTGCTTAAAGCAGGCTTCATAAGAGAAGTCAACCACCCAGTGGCTGGCCAATCCTGTAATGGTTAGAAAGTCTAACGGCAAATGGCGTATGTGCGTAGACTTTACTGATCTTAATAAAGCTTGTCCAAAAGATGATTTCACTTTACCTCGCATCGATCAGTTGGTTGACTCTACTGCAGGATGTGAAATGTTGAGTTTTTTAGATGCATACTCTGGATACCACCAGATCAATATGTGTGGAGAAGATGAAGAGAAGACCGCATTTATTACACTGTTTGGAATATTTTACTATGTCAAAATGCCATTCGATTTAAAAAATAATAGGGCTTCTTTTCAGCGTTTGATGCAAACGACTTTTGCTCCTCAACTAGGCCGAAATCTGGAAGCCTACGTTGATGATCTAGTCGTAAAAAGCAGCAAACGGCTCAATCACATCACAGACTTGCAGGAAACATTCGACAACCTCAAAAAATACCACTTGAAGCTTAATCCCGAGAAGTGTGTGTTCGGGGTCTCTTCAGGAAAATTGCTTGGATTCTTGGTCTATCCACGAGGAATCGAAGCAAATCTTGAAAAGATAAAAGCCATCACCCAGATGCACCCCCGACCACGAAAAAAGAAGTCCAGAAACTCACAGGATGCATGGTGGCATTAAGTCGTTTCATCGCACGTCTGGGAGAGAAAGGACTGCCTTTCTTCAAACTTCTAAGGAAATATGAGAGCTTCGAGTGGTCGAAAGAGGCTAACATAGCCCTTGAGGAGGTCAAGAGGTATCTTACGAGTGCTCCTGTTCTGGTTTCCCCGAAACCAAGAGAGACGCTCTTAATTTATCTAGCTGCCATGCCACAGGCAGTAAGCGCACTACTGGTCATGGAACGTGAGAACATACAACGACCAGTTTACTACGTTAGCGAAGTTTTACACGGACCTAAGGAGCATTACCCTCAGGTTCAAAAACTTTTATATGCCCTCCTCATGTCTTCGAGGAAACCGCGGTATTATTTTCAAGCGCACAAACTAGTTGTGTCGTCTAAGTTTCCCTTGGGAGCGATCCTCCAGAATAGGAAAACAGCGGGACGCATGGCAAAATGGTTAGTCGAACTTGGGGAGTTCGACATCCATTTCACGTCCCGAACGGCCATTAAATCCCAGATCTTAGCATACTTTGTCGTCGAATGGACAAATCTTGAATCTGTTCAGGATCCCTAGTACGATTCCCACAACTAGTGGACGATGTACTTTGACGGGTCACTTACGATAAGTGGCTCGGGGGCTAGGGTGGTCCTGGAATCTCCTACCGGAGAGACCTTAAAGTATGTCTCGGGGGCTGGGGTCACTTACAATTAAACTTTCAGGCCACTAATAACGTGGCAGAATATGAAGGTTTGCTAGCTGGTATACGAGCCGCGAAAGCGCTCTCGATTCGACGACTACTCGTGAGAGGAGACTCTCAATTAGTCGTGAATCAAGTCAAAAAAGAGTACCAGTGCTCTAATCCATCTATGTCTCAGTACTTATCGAAAGTTTGAAAGTTAGAAAGGCATTTTTTGGGCTTTGAGGTGCAATTAATCCCTCGAAAGGATAATTTCCTCGCAGACCAACTGGCTCGTCTAGCTTCCTCCCGATCCTCAGTACCGAAAGGGGTTTTTCTGAAGCAACTTCAGAAGCCGTCTCTAGTTGAAGAACTAGAGACGCCTCCTATAGAAACAACCTCTCTAGAGTACGAAGATACCTAGATGACTCCCATCTAAAAGTATCTTTAGACGGGTTCCATACCCGATGATGATCTCGAAGCAGATCGACTATCCTGAAAGGCCAAAATGTATACTTTGGTCGAAGGTGTCCTTTATAAAAGAGGAACTCAAGGGGTGCTTATGCGATGTATTCCGCAGAGCGAAGGATTAAAACTCCTTCGCGACATACAAGGAGGCATGTGTGGGACTCATGCTTCTCACAGAACTCTGATCGGTAAAGCATTTTGACAAGGTTTTTATTGGCCAACGGCCCTCTACGATGCCAAGGAGTTGGTCAAAAAGTGTGTACAATACCAGTTTTATAGCAGACAAATACACCAATCGGCTCAGGCATTGCAAACAATCCCTCTATCTTGGCCTTTTGCGACCTGGGGTCTTGATATCCTAGGACCGTTACCCCGAGCTCTAGGTGGATTCGAATTCCTTTTTGTGTCTATTGACACATTCACAAAATGGATAGAAGCCGAGCCTGTGACTGGGATAACAACGGAAGCAGCAAAAAAGTTCATGATGAGATGCGTGATAACTCGATTTGGAGTACCAAGTCGAATCATCACACACAATGGCAAACAATTTTTGAGCGCAAAATTTCAGGAATTTTGCGACGAGTTGAGAACTCGATTGTGTTACGCCTCTGTTGCCCACCCCCAAAGCAACATGGCGGTCGAAAGAGCGAATGGCCAGATAATGAAGGGAATTAAGACCCGAGTCTTCGATCAGCTTGTCAAACGCTGGGGGCTTGGGTACAAGAATTACCTTCAGTATTATGGGCAATTCGTACAACAGCTAGTCGGGCTACAGGAGAAACACCTTTCTTTCTAGTTTTTTATGCCGAAGTCATGCTCCCGCCAGAGCTAAAGATCAGGTCCACGCGAGTCAAAAATTTCAACAATTCCGCCCAAGCACAGCTTCGAGCGGATGACATCAACCTGCTCGAGGAAAAGAGGAACCAGGCTCTAATCCGTTCAACAGTCTACCAACAAGCCCTGCGCAGATACTACGATCGTAACGTCCAACCTCGCAGCCTTGCTGTAGGTGACTTGGTATTGAGGCTTATCCAATCCCGCCTAATCGAACAAACTTTCCCCAAGTGGGAAGGTCCTTACACGATGGTCGGTTACGCATCCGTGATCGTGACGACTTGCAATGGAGGATGGCTGCGTTCTCTCAAACTCTTGGAACATTGACCAGTTGCGCAAATTCTACATGTAACAAACTTCTACGACAATAAAGTATCAGGTTCTTTCTATCTTTATTGTCTGTATTTGAATTTTGCTTTTATTTTCGACCATTCTTCATACGCTCATTTCCTCTTTACACTGGTCGAAGAATGAACATAACAACTAGTCGAAGTCTCTCCCCTCTGCATGTGGTCCTGCCCGCTGGAAGGAGCTTCCTAGTGCCACCTTGTTCCTAACTTTTGCTACCAGTACAAAGTTTTTTGGGCTCGGAAACATGGTCAAAAAATTTTAAGCAAATTCATGTCACCTTAGTTTATTTATTCATTTTGAAAAATACTCTAAGAAGAGTGCACTTTTGATATTCGTTCGACCATTTCTGGTAAACTTGATCGGTTTTAACTGGTCGGAGGAAGAAACACACCTAGTCAAAGCTTCTCCTTTCTGCACGTGGTCCTGCCCACTAGAAGGAACTTCCTAGCGTCGTCCTGTTTCCTACTCTTGCTACCAGGACAAACTTATTGGGTACATCGAAAAAAGTCAAATGAATTTTTAAGGTTCTAGATGTTTGTTTTACTCAAGTTGTCGTTATTGATTTGATTAATCTAGTTGGAGATGGTAACATCACCTAGTCGAAGCCTTTTCTCTCTGCACGTGATCCTGCCCACTAGAGGGAACTTCCTAGCGTCGATCCGTTTTTCACTCTTTCGACTAGCGCACGATAATCGATACTCGAGAACTATAAGTCGAACAAACCTCTCTGTTTTCAGAAACCCTTTCTTTACTATTTCCTTAGTTTATTCCAATAAACTAAGTAAATAGTCGGGGCTAGGATAAAGTTATAAACATGACTTCATTTCTTAGTCTTACTCTCTTTTTCCGAGTTATCATCTTACGAGTTACTAACTACTCTACAAGACGATTCGCAGGGAAAAAGAGGAAGGAAGGAGGAATCGCACATATCTCGTCTGATTATTTTTTCCTTTTTCATTATCTTATGAGTTACTAACTACTCTACGAGATAATTTACAGGAAAGAAGAAAGGATCATATATTTATACATCACCAAAAAGACTTGTCATTACAGATTCCTATTACATACTACTCTGATAAAGGAGACTCTATTTGCATGTCCTCCACGACTTTCTCGCCGACCGACTGCATCTCCTCGATTAACCATTCTGCTTCAGATTCGGTACAGTCGAAGTCGGCTTCAACATAATGTGGGTTAAGGTTGGGATCACGGGCTTTAAGCTTTGCTAAAACGAAACTCACAGCTCCTTTAACCTCTTCCCTTATCGAGTCATTCTGGTTGGTCTTCAGAGTAGACACCAACTCTCTCAGGGTACCGACTTGCTCCCCAATGGCACTCATATAAGCAGCCATCATGCCATCGCGAGGAGCGATCTTTCCGGCATGAAGCCCATCGAGTACATTGTTCAGAAGAGAGATGTTGTCTTGAAGATTGATCTTCATCAACTTCATCTCCTCCTGGGTACAAGTCGAAGCCTCGTGGAGTCGCTTTATTTGAACTAATCGCTCTGAAAAGAGTGAGGATTGATTAGATAAAACGATTCTACGATAAGATAAAATGATTTAATAGCAGATAAAGTTCTACTTACCCGCTAATTGAGAACCTAACTTCTCAATTTCTTGATCTTTCTCCTTCGCGATGCGGGAGATCTCGCGGACAACTGAGGACTTTTCCTGGTCCTCGACCCAAAGAGACCCCACCTCGGCCTGAAGGGCCTTGTTTTCGACTTCTTTTTCTGTAAAAGAATGAGAGGTTAAGAAGGTGGAGATCAAGATTAAATGCAGTCGTAACTCCACGTACTGTTTATTTTTTCCTGCAATTCCTGAGTTGCAGAGTTAGCCTCCTGAAGCTTCTTTAGAAGGTCGGTAGCCTTATCCCTTAGCTTTTTCGTCTCGGCTTTCTCGAAGTCGAGTGAATCAGCTAAGGTCTTTTCGTCACTCTTAAACCTGAAAGGTTAAGAGTAGATATGAATACACAGATGAGTAGTTGTAAGTATTTCTACTACTAATGGATGATCGTAAGTTTTCTTACGATTACCCCTTGGTCGTAAGTTCTTCTACGACTAGTACCAAGTCGTAAGTTTTCTACGACAATCTTCTACGAGTACTGAGAAAGTAATCAGTTTGTAAAATGATTACGAGAATCGGTTACTCACCACCTCTTTGCTTGCTCCCAGAGCACTGTCTTCTCTTGTCGTAACTTGACAAGTTGCCGATTATACTCACAAATCGTAGCAACTTATTCTACGGCTCTCTGCAGGGGAGAAAAACGATAAGAGACAGGGATAAAACCATACATGAGTATCGATGAATACTTACATTCATGTTTGACCAAGCAAACATGGAGACTATCCGTGTCGGATCCTTCAACCCATCCATCTCCTCAACTTTTTTCCACCAAACCCCTTCGAGACGTTCATTATCGAAGACATCCCCGCAATTGGGAATGTTGCTAGGTTGAGGAACTCGGTCGCAAGACTGGTAGGCAGAAGATCCTCTGATTCGGTGATGGGAGCACCACCTGGAGGACCGGATGGAACGTCCTCGACAACCTCCTTACCGGCACGGTGGTCAGAACTCTCACCACCACCGACTCCCGGTGTCTCCCTCGTGGCCTCTCTCGCCTCCGCTTCAATCCCTACGACTACCTCGGTGGTCGTAGCGACTTCAGCAGCAACGACTTCCTCCACCGCAGGAATAGTAGCTGGAGATTCAGCTACTGCCGCAGTCACACCTTCGCTACCTGAAGAGGTGACAGTGGGCTTCTCCATAGAAGCATCCCTGGAGACTGAAGGTGTTGAGCTAAGATCACAAAACGCAGAAGTAAGTCAACTCGTAAAAAACAAAGAGTAAATGCAGTTCTTAAACTTATGTTTTTTACATACCTCTACGCGCTGGATCTAACCCGAAACTTGGGAGCAACCTTCCCAACGAAAGGTTTCTTCAACTTCTTCTCGATCATCGTTGGTCGAGATTCGATCGGGGGAACGGGAGTCTCCTCTTCCCGACTCCCCAAGTAACCGAGATCTGTCTCGACCACCTTAAGAGCGCTGCTCCCCTCGGCCTCAGGTCCTACTAGAGCAGCAGTTTCCTTCACAAAAGACATGAAGCTCTTCCAGTTCTCCTTTTCTAGCTGCCTTATGAAGCCACGAGAAGCAAAAACTGCGAAAGTGTTGTTGTCGTAATAGAAGGGTACCTTAACCTTAGGGACTTTGCGCTTAAGGGCGAAGGGTGCTTCTTCTGCTTTCTTCCTCGTCACAGCCATGTCCGCGGCGAATTTAGCAAAAGGAGCAGGAGGAGCCGAACTCGAACCACTCTTATCGCCGACTTTTACAAGTCGACGCTTCTTGGTTGGAGGGGATTTTGCTGACTCCGCCTGTGCAGTCGCCCCAATGACCACCAAATCGACTTCCTCGTCGTCTTGGCGGTCCTCCATGCCTACTTTCTGTTGAAAAACACAAAAAGAAAGTGGTCGTAAGTTTTTCTATGATCACTAACTGGTTGTAAGTTCTTCTACGACCAGCCTACAAGTCGTAAAGTTCTTCTACGACAAATCCTTTAGTCATAAACCATTTTATGACGACAGGTGCCTAAAGAAGAAATCGAATCGCAGTTACCTTTAGGCGCTCTACTTTTTCCTCTGTGGTTAAAACCGCGAGGATTTGAGGAGCTGCTACACTGGACGGACTCTTCCCGCAGATAAGCCTGACCCGAGCGTCAATCTCCGCCTGTGGAAGATCTGTACACACAAATAACAAGATCAATAGACCAGGTCGAGATTAGCCAAGGTTGAAGTCAAAAAGTGAGTTTTTCACTTACCATCCTTGTAATCCCTGGTCGGGTCTTCTTTCCCCGAGTACCTCCACATAGGAGGGACTCGTTTCTTCAAGGGGCTAATGCGGCGCGTGATGAAATCCTTCACCACGTGCCATCCGGTAAGCCCCCCCCCCCCGTCTTCAAGTCTTTGATGGCTTGAATATAAGGGGTGATCCGGTCAAGATTACTGGGAGTCGAATCCCAGGAAAAGGCCCTCTCGGCGGCGTTTCCGATAAACTAGAGGTTGTCTTCCTCGGTGACTTCCCAGTAAAGCCACTTCTTCTTCCATCCCGGCCATGACGACCGGGTGAACATCTAAATATACTCCTTTGACTTCCTGTCGTGGAGCTTCAGACCGCAACTCCCAGCAATTCCATATTGACGAGCCATCCCGTAGTAATACTGGAAAAGCTCAAGGTCCACCGGAATCCCCAAGTACGCCTCACACAAATACACGAATACACTCAACATTGTAATGGAATTAGGACCAAGGTTCACTAATTCCACCCCAAAGTGCTCAAGCGCGAGTGTGAGGAAGGGGTGAGCAGGCAATTGGAGGTCACACTCACAATATGCCTGGAAGACGGGGATTTGACCTTCCTCCCCCGACGGCAGTGTTGTCCGTTCGCCGCAATCCACTTCACGAGTAACTCCTCGGGATTTTTTTCGGCGGCGACCAAGGCCTTCATCTTTGTGTCATCCATTTCCGATTCAGCCCACTCGGAAACAGTCCTAGCCATTTTCTCTCAAAGAAGGAAAGAGTTGGAAAACTTCAAGAAAGCGCACAGTGTCACCGCGGCGAAAGAGATGAGAAAACGACAAACAGTCAGGGTGAATTGGAGAAAAGGTAAGAACCCTAAGTTCATCCCCGCAGTCCGTTTTATAATCGTACGCTTGGAACGAAACGCCGTGAAAACCCAACGGTTTCCACCGCTTCGGGAATTGCTCTAACAGACAGATCTTTAATCTTCCTGTTCGAGAGTACCGAGACTCTTTTCACACCTCAAGTGAAATTACCTTCTTGACCAAGTATCCTTCTTATCAAAAGAAATGCCGATCGGAAAAGTTTTACTTCCGATCATAAGGCCGCAATTACTCTAAAGTCGTAAGATTTTATACGACTACCTTGTAATCATGAGATTTCCAACAAACTGCCTCGACCAAGCATATTTCTGGTCGAGAGATACACATGTTGAAGAGTTTTTCCTTCAACATTTTTCCTACAGCCTCCTAGTGGCCATAGGATCATCTACGATTCCTCACATGGTATACCCCTTACTGCTGTAAGGGAAAAGTAAGCCAGGTGGTCGTAAGTTCTTCTACGACCACCCCCCTAGTCGTAAGTATTTCTACGATTACCCCATAATCGTAGGTTCTCCTACGATTACCTTCGGTTGTAAGTCTTTCTACGACCAGTATCCAGTTGTAAGCTTTTCTACGACTACCCCCTGGTCGTAAGTCCTGCTACGACCAGTCCTGCCACGATTTTATCACAGTTAACTGGGTCCACTCATCAGTAGACCCTATTAACTGTGAGATCTGAGCAGTCAAGATACGTAGTTATATCTGGAATAACTACAGATAACTCTCCATTATCTCTGATTGATAACCGTCATGCAACGTGGGGAGGTTACTACTCCAATAATTACTCTCATTATTACGCAATAATGAGCACCTATTGACCTAGAACGACAACAGTCACCGCAACATAGTATAAATAGGTGTCTTTTGGAGGTAATGGGGATAGGCTTTTTGAGGGACAATCAGTAGCAGTATTAGCACAAGTCTTTCCGTTGATTGTAATCAGGATACCCAATACAATACACACAGGAGTAGGATTGTTATTCTCACTGGAGAAGGCCCGAACCTGTCTAAAAATCCCCGTGTCTTCTTTGTCTGCGTGATCAATTGTGGAGACCCCCCGAATCAAATAATCTTTATGTAAGATCGGTTCTAAAACACCGACACCAAGAAAAACTAGAGGGGTGCGGTCTCCTTAAATAGAGGAGAGGGAGCCGCATATAACTAAGGAATAAGGGGGTGGTACTATTTATGATACTATTCACATAAACAGTATGGCCATGAATAGTATGGACCAAGAAAGGGGGCGCCTTCCCCTTAGGCTCAAGCATTATAAGGCCCAATTTGGCCTAAACAGGTGACACGGTACTTTCTTTTGGTGATTACGGTCACACAGAAGGAATTTGGAGGTGAGGCTAGATCCATTGGAAAGAGGACGAGATAAGCTTTCCATGAAGTACTCGTGAACCTCAATTGATATCCTCATCATCTTGAACTCTGCTTGGTACGAGAGTAGCGGTCCATATCGAGGATTGATACAACCTTCCACAACCTTCCATCTTCACTGATGGTTGTATGTCCGCCTTAGTCGTTGTCTAACGATAGGGAGAATCTTCTCGCCATCGTTAGTGACACCATATCTCTCACCAACGATGGCATGCTCCTAGCTACCCGATGATCACATATCATCGATAGCTCATCTTTAATCCAAATCTTCATCTCCTCTCTGCTATCTCTTCCCCATTATCGAGTTTCGTTGTCCACTAACTTCTTCAACAACGCTGATGCTCACCATTCGTCATCATAACACTTGGCCCCTTTGACTCCGATCTTTCTCTTCAACGGCTCCAGCGAGCAGCACGACATTGTCCTTGTTGAATAGCTAAGGTGAGCAGCATGTAATTGTTCTCATCTTCGTCGCTGCTGCCTCGACTATTCGCTTTCTTGTGAATCAATATCTTCTTGTATGGCAGATCGACGCCATTACACTCTTTCGTGGTCTCCTCCGACACCATTCACGATATCCTCATTATAAGTTATATTTAATTTATTCAAAATTTTAGTTATAAGATATTTTACTTTGGAATTCCTTGCAAATCAAATTGTAATTTTTTTATTTGTTGTCCCTAATTTCAATTGTTTTTTGTTGGAATTCATAAACTAATCCAATTGTTAATTTTTATTTATTTTTACGCTAAATTACAGTTATTTATAGATTTTGCTTTGGAATTCGCATCAAAATCAAAATGCTAATTTTATTTTACTTTTATTCCAAAATTAATTTATTTTTTGTTGAAATTTTTATACTAATCCAATTGTTATTTTTATTTTGGTTTAATTTTTATTTTGAGTTATATTTATTTATTTAATTGTTTTATTTTGAATTCAAATTCTGATTTTAAATCAAATTGATGATTTTTATATATATAATTTTATTTATTTAATTATTTTATTTTGTAATTCATATGGAAATCAAATAAGACCATCTAGGTGGTATTCACACATGATTTTATTTTATTTTTATCCTTATTTTTAATTAATTTTTGTTGAAGAATTGAGTATACTAATCCAATCAAAAGTGAGTCTGAGTAGAAAATATATATATATATATATATATATATATATATATATATATATGAATTACAATTATCGGTGATTTTACTTTAGAATTCGTATCGAAATTAATTTGCTTATTTTATTTTACTTTTTCTATCACTTTAATAATATAATAGATAGATAACACCAAATTGGAGAGATCAGCTAATTGCCTCCCCGTAAGAATATACACATGTCTTCCTTAATTTGTAGATATGTGTATATGTTTTGGCACATATTACGTGCAAATATTTGTTTACCTTGCCGGACGCCAACCATAACATAGTTTTAGTGGCGGAGTTTGGAATTTGGAAGATCCGAGACAAACTTGGTGTTGAGAAACCTGACACCTGGCCGATCGAAAAATCCATCACGTTTGAGCTTGAACTATTTTCCCCATGAAAAGGTGTAAAACAAATATTCAAAGTCATCGGCCGTCACTCACACCTCAGGTGCAACTTTAACCGCTTTAGAATAAGCCACTAGGGTGTAGAGCTATATAATAGACTTCGTCAAAAACAAGATATAACCCATCCTCCACGCCACAAAACAATCAGCTCAATTGACATATATGCATGCATGTATGAGAAAAAGTGTAGTACTAGTTTAGCGTGTACATGTAAAAGGTTTAGTAACTAGTAGTACTACTGAATCTATCTAGAAGTGGGGCGCTCTAACTTGGTGAGCCAGCTAGATATGGTTGGGCAGCCTCTCCTTTTGAAGTGGAGGTCGCAATACCGTGTGGAGCGAGCAGTATATGCTTGGACGACCAATGGAACGTAAAGCCAGCCAGCCAGCCAGCCGGCGGTCGAGCGAGCAATTGTCAAACACGAGTCCACAATGTATGCATGTGTGTGGTGTGGTCACTATTGGACTGGCGTTTTGATTCAGCTAGACAGGATTAATTTGGTGGTAGGTTACATCGAACGGATCAAACACGATGAGAGACGACGGACCGACCGATCCCGCATGCATTGACGGACGGCACAGTTCGCTGTCGTACCTCGCACGTACGCGAGTAATTAATCCGGCTGGTCCATACGTACGTTTAACGACAGCCGCTGTGGCACCCGCGCTGCACACACGGTGATGATCTACGCCTCTACGGTCGCCATGTGCCAATGGACCGTGCGCGCGTACGTTTCGTAGGCCGCTTGCCCGGCCGGGAGCACCGCCTAGTCGGGCCGGTGGGGTGGCCAGTTTCGCCGCCACCACGTACTGCGCGCGTAGCGGACGGACGTAACGCGGCGAAATTGCGTGGGAAAACGCAGGGGTGGTGGGGAGTGGCCGAGTGGAGGTGTGGAACGGTGGTAGCCTGGTAGGGAAGCGCGCGCCGCGCGGATGGGGGGGACCGGGAGACGGGCCGGGCGTGCCGAAACGGCCGTGGCGCCGAGGTACCGCGGCAACCGGGTTAGATACATAACGTCGCTTGCGAGCCAGTGGCCGCGTGGGGCGGCCCAGCTACGTACGTCTTAGGCTCGGCGCGGGCGGCGGCTGTCGGGGTTAGTGGGACGCGCGGCGCACCCACCTTTTTCCCTCGTAGGCCACGAGGAATACGAGAATTCATGTGCGTGCGGGCCACGCGGGACGTGATTTGCACAGCCGTGCGGGGCGGCAGCCCGGAAGCGGGGTCGCGTTGGCCGGGCCCTTGATGAGTGAGTGAGGCGGGTCGAGTGGGATTCAGATTTTATGGTTGGCGTCATCTGTCATCTCGGCCCGCGCACTACGCGAGGTATAGTTGGTTGGGGGCCGTCTCACTTGGGCAATAAGTTGTATAGGGCCGTGGTCGCGGGAGCAGCAGCCAGAAGGCTGTTTGAACCTTGTACTTTGGAGCTGGGCGATGGAGCAAGATCGGGAAGGGAAGTGATGTGGCGCCGGCCGGACGACGGGAAGTGGAGGAGTGCGTCTCCGAGTTTCTGGTCGGAGGACATATCTTCAGTTTCTTCCATTTTCGATGCCATGCATGAAAACGTTAAGGTGTGTTCTGTGCCATGCCTCTGTCCATCTTGTTTGGGTTACACTGTGAAGGAGTAGCTGTGCAGATGAATTCAACGATCTACTGACCGAGTTCTTGGTGGTCACTTTCCATAAGATGTAGCGTGCTATAAAGTACGGCCGTACTTGTTTGCTCGCGTCGACACATTGCCAAGCTGGCATACACGGGAAAGGGGTCGGATAATGTTGGCGTCCTTTCAAGAAAGTCACAGTTCGTTTTCGACAACCGTTCTTTGGGATAATTTTGTCCTGGCCTTAATGCAAGTTGTAAAATAATGAATTGGATATGATTCATCTGCCTTTGTTGTTTGGCATGCCCAGATTGTTTAATTCCCTTCCTATTTCTAAAATGGAATTACCTAATCATACCAATGCAGCACGTCCACGTCTCACCTGCTCTCGCTTTTCTTAATAGTCTATGCTTTACACCAAATTTTGCAAAGTGCCTAACCCTTCATTCAATTCAAGAGCCATTGGAGCATAACAAGTGAGTCATCCCAATTTCTTCCGTTGGCCTACCAACTTTATGTTCTCATTTCCGAGTGAAGTTCCTGTGTCAATATCTTAATGATGGAACATTACAATCTATGTCTCTCTCCTCACTGTTGGCAGAATTTGTACCCTCCTGGAGAAGCTTCAAAGGCCGGGAAATTGATTTTGCTGAGATTGATGAATAACCTGAAATTCGGTTCCTGTAGGGCTGACATTCTCTGCCAGGATGAAGTTCCTGTGAAAGAGTGTATATTGAAAGTGAGATGTGTGATGTGATATTGACAAATAATTCAATGAGTTATATGTGCACTATCGTTGAAGAGAATTGGGTCTTACTCGTGAGGACGGGAAACCCAAAGGGAGCTGAGAGCACGGAGACGGCGGTTATACTCTCCAATGGAGAGAAAACACCGAGCTGTTTGTCGAGTTGTCAGAATCCGCCTCATGTGATGCAAGGTTTGCTGTCTCAGATTATCTGCCTGTGCTTGCAAAGTCATGCGGCAAATGATATATTAGGTAAACTAGCTAGACATATGGATAGTTGGCAGTCAAGTTGACAAGAAATGTAACAGTAGCACTTTCTACATATCACACCGCAGAAGTGCAGAATGCAATAATTGGGAGCGGCAGCATCTGATGACAATAAAAGGTCCAAAGCCAATGTTCCTGCTTGAGACATGGACTAGTTGAAACTACTTGAAAGCTTCCTGCTGTTGCATATTTTAAATTTCTAATGAGAAATCATTTTCTACTAGAGTTAACTAATCCTAACTGCATACAATCTTAATATAGTCTAAAAATATCTAAGTAGTTTCATTGTTTTTTTTAAATTTCTGGAGTCTTTGGGTGGCTAAATTGCTCCAATTGTTAACACAAGAAAAACATTACCTACGCCACCAAAAGTCTCAATCTCCATTTATTCAAAGGGAGAGAGAAGAGAACCTTTAGAAAGACAAGATCACTTAATTTCTACACCTTTGATGGAGCAGCATGATCCTACTTTAATTCAAGGCACCTCTGAGTCATCTCCAAGTGCTGAAGTTTAGGTTGTTTGTGTCCTTTTCTTGACTACAATTGATGGATTGAACCCTTGCGAAGTTTGCAAGAAATAGAACATCATATATGGCATCCAAAGTATTGTTTTGATATGCTTGTGTATCTGTCGAAGTACCAGCACACATAGTGGGAGGATAAACAAGACATGGCCAGAAATAGTAGCAGTACTACACAGAGAACAAATTATACAAGAAGCCAAGAAGGTGACAGTCAAATTCCTACATTGACTTTATATAGAAAGTGTTAGGTGTTGAAATCTACGAAAGTACATATATGTTTTACGTGATTAGAAAGAACCTTACTTCTCCTGGATCCAGCCAATTTCTCAAAGAAAACACCAAGTATTTGGTACTACAAACATCAGCTTGTCATTGCTTATAACAGACTAATTATGCAAGCTGTGAAGTGCTAATGATGTTTATCTGCATGCTTTAGCCAGCCAGTCAAACAAAGTTGGCCATGCTAAAGCTTAGGTTATTAGATACCTTTAAATTATCCAAAGTAAGGCAACATTCTGTAGGATCTTTCGAAAAGGCAAAATTATGTAGGACCAGCATTTCGATAATTTATAATAAATAGTAGAAATAGAACTTAATGTTAATAACTTAACATACCAATATATATACTTTTCCATAATTAATTTTTAGCTTCAAGTACTGTAGTTTTTATCTAATTAATCATTGTCTGCACATCAAAGCAGTGTGTCTCTTTCTATGTTCAGAAAGGGTCGATCGTTTTTTTCTCTCCATACAGGACCACTCCCACTGCAAGAGTAACAGGAAGAGCAGTTTTGCAGATCCAGAAACCAGATAAACCAAAAGAAAATTTGTTGCAAGGCAGTGTGGGGATTAAGATTAATGATAGCATTGGGTCTTATTTTCAAACCAAGAAAGGACTTAGACAAGGAGATCATTTGTCTCCAATTCTTTTTAATATTGTTGCGGATATATTAGCTATTTTGATTAGAAGGGCTAAGAATGAGGGTCATATCAATAGGATTATACCACATTTGGTTGATAATAGTCTTTCTATCCTTCAATATGCTAATGATACTATTCTTTTTATAGATCACAATTTTGATCAAGCAAAAAATTTGAAGCTTATTCTTTGTGCGTTTGAGCAACTTTCTGGTTTAAAGATTAATTTCTATAAAAGTGAACTCTTTTGCTTTGGAGAAGCAAAAAAATTTTAATCTCAATACCTAGAGTTGTTTGGATGTGAGAGGGGTTCTTTTCCTTTTAAATATTTGGGCATTCCGATTCATTGTAGAAGGTTGTGGAATAATGAATGAAAGGGTTTGGAAAATTGCTTCGAAAAAAGGTTGAGCAATTGGAAAGATAAAATTTTATCTACTGGTGGTAGATTGGTATTGATAAATTCGGTTTTGAGTGACCTTCCTATGTTTATGCTTTCTTTCTTTGAGATACTCAAAGGAGTCTTTAAAAGACTGAATTTTTTTAGGTCCAGATTTTATTAGCAGAGTGACAACCATAAAAAAAATATAGGTTGACTAAATGAAATATTCTTTGTAAGCCCAAAGAACAAGGTGGCCTGGGAATTCAACATCTCGGAATAAAAAATAAGTATCTTTTGGCTAAATGGTTGTTTCAACTTTTGAGTGAGAAAGGAGTTTGGCAACAATTACTTAAAAATAAATATTTGAATGATAAGCCTGTATCTCAAGTTGAGAGTAAACCTGAGGATTCCCATTTTTCGAAGGGATTGATGAAGGTAAAGCATGATTTTATTCAATGCTGTTCTTTTAATCTTGGGGATGGGAAACAAATCAGATTTTGGAAGGACATTTGGGTTGGGCATCAACCTCTTTATGAACTTTATCCAACTTTGTTTGAGGTAGTCCGGAAGAAACAGGCTTTGGTTGCAGATGTTTTAGGAACTACGCCCTTAATATTGAGTTTTAGGAGAGCGATTATTGGATCAAATTTGCTTGCTTTCAATAATCTTATGGTGAGAATAGCTAATGCTCATCTTACCATGGATAATGATACAGTTTGTTGGAATTTGCATAGGAATGGACAATTTTCCGTCAAATCTATGTATGATGTTTTGGGTGATACCAATTGTCGTTTTCGATGTCAAAAGTTATGGAAAGTTAAAGTTGTTAGAGTTATATGTCTAGTGTGTTATTCCCCATTGTTATGAGGGGTTATTTGCATATTCACCTCCTGTACTTTGTATATATATATACTGGCCCATTGGCCTCATATTGAATACAAGCGCTATTCATAATATGGTATCAGAGCGAACCTAGGGTTTTTCCCGTCACTTCGCTTGGCACCGCCGCCACCTCTTGGATCCGACAGCGTCGCCCTTGTCTGGAGGTCGTTGCCTTGTCGTCATCTTCGACGTCTCCCAATCGGATCCGCGGCTTCCAAGCTGCCTCTACCTCGGCTTGAGTCGGCCGCCGCCGCTCGTCTCCTTCTGCTTCCTCCTCCTGATCGGATCCGCGGCTTCCACGCCGCCTCCGCCTCGGCTTGAGTCGGCCGCCGCCACTCGTCTCTAGACCCACCGCCGGTGCTCGGGGTCTTCGCTCGGGCCGTCGCCGTCGCTCGGGACTGCTCTACCCGACGCCGCCATCGCTCGGGGGCCGCTCCACCCGCCGCCGCTCGGGACGATCGCGTCGCCGACGCCGCCGCTGTTGCCTCCACCGCCGCCGCTGCCCGCTCTGCCGCCGCTGCCAGGGGAACCCTAGTTCCCCCGTGCGCGTACGCGAGTGCGCGTGTTGTGGGCCAATGGCCTATTAGCCGGTTTTTAATCGGCTTGAGAAAAAAAATGAAAAAAAATCATTACGTCGTTTTAACCGCCACGTCGTCCAACGCCGCCTTTTAGATTTCGTTGCTTTAGTCGCCGCGCCGTCCAGCGCCGCCTACCAATGGGCGCCGTTTCCCTTCCTCGCTGCCAGGTGATCTTCGATGGTGTTAATTACACCGACTTCGTGTCTCACATGCGTGGTCTTCATCTCTAGGGCGTCCTCTTTGGCGATGTCACCTGCCCGCCTTGCCCTACTCCTCCGACGGAGCCTACGCCTGTCGCACTACCCCCGACAGCCGACAAGGCAGCTGCTGAGGCCGCTCGCCTTGCTGATGATGAGGCTGCCCTGCCTACCAACAGGCTCTGGATTCCTACAAGGATTGACTGACCGCCTACACTGAGTGGTACGACGATGATGCTCGGGCTGCTGGTGTCTTCATCGCCAGTATCCAGCTTTAGTTCTCTTCTGAGGTTGTGGGACTCCCTTCGGCTTTTCAGATGTGGACTCACCTTCGCCAACGCTACGAGCCCTTTGGTGATACCCTCTACCTATTCGTGGTCCACCAAGAGCACTCTCTTCAGCAGGGTGATGCTACTGTTGACGCTTTTTACGCTCAGAGCTCTGTTGCCTGGCGTCAGCTGGACTCTCTCCGCACTGCTTGCTGTCACCCTTGTCCGTGTTGCCTGGCTGTACATGCTGACCTGGAGTTTCAGCGGGTCTACGAGTTCCTTACTCGCCTTCGTCCTGAGTTCGAGCAGCGGCGTTCTCAGCTCCTTGCACACCACCCTCGTGTCACTCTCCTGGAGGCTCTTACCGAGATACGCGCAAAGGAGACTTGCCTGAGTGGTGCTGGTCTGATGCCACTCCCCTCCGTGCTCGCCGCTCGTCCACCTACTACACCGACTGCTCCACGCTTCAGCACACTGCCTCCTCCAGCGGCTGCCACAGGTGATGGTGGCCGCCCCCCATCTGGCGGTGGTCGTCCTCACTACTCCTACTGCGACAAGGTCGGCCACATTGAGTCCCAGTGCTATAAGAAGCAGCGGCATCTTTCACACCGTTCTTCTACTAGCACTGGCACTGGTGCTTCTACATCGACGTCTGCATCGACTCCTTCAGCAGTTTCTCTCACTAAGCAAGAGATAGCCAGACTTCGACGCCTGCTTGCCGCTTCAGGTTCTCTCTCGGCAGGTTCTGCTACTGACTCTTCGGGTACTAAGAAACCACCTCCTACACAATCAGGTACCTCCCCGTGGATTCTTGATTCTGGAGCATCTTTTCACATGACTTCTGATTCTTCCACTCTGTCTTTCATTACACCTCTTGATTCTCCTGTCAGTGTTCTTACTGCTGATGGTACATCTCTTTCTGTCTCTGGTCGAGGACCGCTTAGCAACTCATCTTTTCATGTTCCTTCTGTTGCTTATGTTCCTCGCCTTACCATACAACTTCTTTCTGCTGGGCAGATTACTGACCTTGGTTGTTGGGTCATTCTCGACTCTGACTCTTGTTGTATTCAGGATCGCCACACGGGAGCTCTGGTTGGTTCTGGCCCTCGGCGCCTTGACTCACAGCGTCTCTGGGAGCTTGACTGGCTTCACCTTCCTTCTGTTGCCACCGTCTCGCGGTCTCTCGGCTTACGCCACTCCGTCTATTTCTCTTTCAAAGCAGTGGCATCACCGTCTTGGCCATCATGTGGATCTCGCCTGCCGCCTTTAGTTCGTCATGGTCTTCTGGGGTCTGTCTCAGGAGATGTGTCTTTAGATTGTCAGGGCTGTAAGTTAGGTAAACAGATTCAGCTTCCTTATCCTCACAGTGAATCAGTGTCTTAGCGTCCATTTGATCTTGTTCATTCAGATGTTTGGGGTCTGGCTCCCTTCATTTCGAAAGGGGGTCATCGATATTATATCATATTTATAGATGATTTCTCTCGCCACACTTGGACATATTTTATGTCTTCTCGTAGTGAGACCTTGTCTATCTATAAATAATTTGCCACTATAGTCCACACATAGTTCTCAACTCCTATTCGTGTCTTTCATGCTAACTCCGCTGGCGAGTACCTCTCTCGTTACCTGCACAGCTTCCTTGCTGAGCAGAGCACTCTCGCTTAGTTCTCTTGTCCTGGTGCTCATGCTCAGAATAGTGTCGCTGAGCGCAAGTATCGTCACCTCCTTGAGACGGCACGTGCACTGATGATTGCCGCCTCTATTCCACCTCACTTTTGGGCCGAGGCTGTTTCCACTGCCACCTATCTCGTCAACATCCAGCCTTCTTCTGCTCTTCAGGGTGTGATCCCTGTTGAGCGTCTCTGTGGTCTTCTTCCTGACTACTCTATCCTTCGTCTGCTTGGCTGCGTTTGCTACGTTCTCCTCGCCCCTCGAGAACGCACCAAACTGACTGCTCAGCCTGTTGAGTGTGTTTTTCTGGGATACAGTGCCGAGCACAAGGGCTATCGGTGTTGGAATCCTGTTGGTCGACGGATGCGGGTTTCTCGGGATGTGATTTTCGACGAGTCTCGTCCCTTCTACCCACGTCCTGCCTCTCCTTCAGCTTCCTCTGTGGAGTCTCTGTCCTTTTTTGACCTTTCTAGATACACCTATATCTGTCTTGCCCTCGTCCACCCGTCCCACTGAGTCTCCACATATTCCTCCTGTGGCCTCTCCGCCGTTGTCGCCGCTGCTTCGTCTCCTACGGCTCCTCCCACTACAACACCTTCTTACCATCTCTTCTACACTCGTCGACCTCGTATTGAGGATCTTCCAGCTGAGCCATCTTCTCCTACTACTCCTTCTCCTGATGCTCCATCTTCCCCTGATGGGTCATCTTCTCCTCGCTACGCTCTCCACGATCGCGATCGCCCCCTCGCCCGCTTTGGTTTCTTTGGTGCAGCTACTCATGAGCCTATCTCCTACCGGGATGCTGTTACTCACCCTGAGTGGCAGCATGCCATGGCCGAGAAGATTGCTGCCCTCGAGCGTACTGGTACTTGGGATCTTGTTCCTTTTCCATCTTACTCTCGTCCCATCACGTGTAAGTGGGTCTATAAGATTAAAACTCGCTCTAATGGCTCTCTTGAGCGCTATAAGGCGCGTCTTGTTGCTCGTGGCTTCCAGCAAGAGCATGGTCGTGACTACGATGAGACTTTTGCTCCTGTGGCCCACATGACCACTATCCGCACTCTTCTTTCGGTGGCGTCTGTTCGCCACTGGTCTATTTCTCAGTTTGATGTCAAGAATGTCTTTCTTAATAGCGAGTTACATGAGGAGGTCTATATGCATTCGCCACCTGGGTATTCTGTTCCTGAAGGCATGGTCTGTCGCCTTCGTCGCTTTCTCTATGGCCTTAAGCAAGCCCCTCGTACTTGCTTTGAGCGCTTCTCCTCTGTGGTCACTGCTGCTGGCTTTTCAGCTAGTGATCATGATCCTGCGCTCTTTGTCCACACTTCGTCTCGTGGTCGGACTCTTCTTCTTTTGTATGTTGATGATATGATCATTACCGAAGATGCTTCTGAGTACATTGCCTTTGTCAAGGCTCGTCTTTGTGAGCAGTTCCTTATGTCGGATCTTGCTCCTCTTCGTTACTTCCTTGGGATTGAGGTTACTTCCACTCCAGATGGTTTCTTTATGTCCCAAAAGAAGTATATTCAGGATCCTCTTGATCGCGCCTCTCTCACTGATCGGCGTACTGTTGAGACTCCTATGGAGCTCAATGTTCACCTCCGACCCTTTGATGGCGAGCCTCTTTTTGATCCGACTCGCTATCGTCAACTTGTTGGGAGTCTTGTCTACCTTGCTGTTACTCGTTCAGATATCACTTATCCAGTCCACATTCTGAGTCAGTTCGTCTCTGCTCCCACTCAGGTCCATTACAACCACCTTCTTCGAGTCCTGCGATACCTTCGTGGGACTATCTCTCGCCGTCTCTTTTTTCCATGCTCCAGCTCGTTACAGCTTCAGGTTTATTCGGATGCTACTTAGGCCAGTGATCCCTCTGATCGCCGGTCTATCTCTGCTTACTTTGTTTTTCTTGGTGGTTCTCTCATTGCCTGGAAGATGAAGAAACAGACTGTAGTATCCTGTTCGAGTGCAGAGGCTGAGTTGCGAGCTATGGCTCTCTTGACAATAGAGATTACTTGGCTACGGTGGTTACTTGAGAATTTTGGTGTTTCTGTCACTACACCGACTCCTCTCTTGTCAGACAGTACAGGTGCTATCAGTATTGCCCATTGTTAGAATAGGACTCTTGTATTTCCTTATCTATATATGGCAACCCCTTTGTACTCCCTATATATATTGCCCATTGGGCCTCTTGAATAGATGAACACATTATTCATAACGTGGTATCATAGCGAGGTTCTAACCTAGCTCTCCTTCCGCTTCCGTTGCCGTCGCCGCCGCCCGTGTTCCCGGTCGTCTGACGCCAAGCACCACCGCCAAGCCGAGGCCTTCCGCGCGCCATCGATCTACCACGGAGCCCGCCTCGCCGAGCCCCGCCGCCGCCTTGATCGGCCGAGCTCGCCGCCGCCGCTTGATCGGGAATCGCCGCGAGGCGCGCCGTTGCTCGTTGGTGGACGACGCCGCCGTCACACGTTGGCCCGACGCGAGGCCGCCGCCTCCCGACGCCTCGCCGCGCTCTGCTTCCAAAGCCTGCTGCTAACCCGCTCCGCCGTCGCACTACCTCTCCTCGGACGCAGTCGTCGCGCCGCCGCCGCCGCTCGAGCCGCCGCGCATCGACGGGGAACCCTAGTTCCCCCGTGCGCGCGTTTGTAAGCCGGGCCGAGTGGGCTTTGTAGCCGGGCCGAGCCGGTTAAAAGAAAAGCAAAAGCAAAAGCAAAAAAAAACGTCGATCTAACCGTCGCGCCGTCCAGCGCCGCCTGTTAGACTTCGTTGCCTTGGTCGCCACGCCGTCCAGCGTCGCCTACCGATGGCTTCTGTTCCATCCGCTGCGATCCCATTCTCGGGAACAAAGCTTCATGGGACGAACTACAGGCTGTGGTCTTCACTCATGGAGATCACGCCTGATGGTCTCCGCCTCTGGGGACATGTTATCGTACCCGACCTTGTCGCCGTCGCCGGTTGACCTCGTCCCGCATGGGCCTACGCACCTTCTACAGAAGATGAGGCTGCCAAGCAGGAGGCAGAGGTCGCCGCCGCCGCTGCTGATGCTGCTGATGAGGCCTTTCAGTATGCCATAGACGCTTTTGAGCGCTGGTGTGCTGACGAGGCCCGTGTTCGAGCCATCCTGGTGGTCAGTGTCGACGACTCCATCCAGCCAGACATCGTTGGTCTGCGTGCCACTCGCCGACCGGGAGTACTTGCGCGAGCGATACCAGCAGAGCAGCGATGCTCAGTTCTTTTCGCTCCAGCGTGAGTTGGAGACGCTTCGCCAGGACGACTCCTCCGTCGACGACTTCTTCCGAGCCCTAGCCAGTCTCTGGCGCCAGCTGGACGAGCTCGCTTCTCCGCTCTGTCAGGAGTGTCATAAAGTGCAGAAGGCGGATCGTGATCGCCTTCGCCTTTATGACTTCGTCTGCCGTCTGCGCCCGGTTTGAGCTGTCGGGCTCACCGCCGAGCCGCCACCACGGCCGGCGATATCGAGGCTCTTTCGACGCCCGTCTTTGAGGAGCCGCCGCGGGTTAGCGGCACGATTTGTTCGGCGTGCTTGCTACCCTTCTTCTTCGACTACACCGGTGCCGCGCCCGACTACGAGATCTTCTCGGTTATGCATTTACGCTCGCTTTTGCACCAAGCGGGGTTGGTGCAATTATTGCAAGAACTCGGCACGACTACGGCGTTGTGCGGTGCGCAAAGCGTAACAAGGCGCGTGGGCGATCGAAGGGGCGGAGGCCCATCCTCGACGGGAGGCGGACCAAAGACGTGAGGACCTTCTCGGAGGTGACTCGTCAAGACGCCACGCGGGCTCTCGCCCGGCTCTCTCTCACGGCTCGGCGAGTTACGCGGTCTAGCTCGAGCGTCTCCTCCAGTACTTCTTGGGTTACGGATTCGGTGCCTCTTTCCACATGACACCGGACTCCACATCTCTCACGTCGTTGGACCTCTATTTTTCCTATCTGCTCGCACGGTGACGGTACTCCTTTATGCATCATTTGTCAGGGCACTCTTTGTCCATCGACTTTTCATTCCATTGTTTCTCATGTTCCCCGACTTACCATGCGCTTCTCTCGGTGGGTCACTCACCGATCTCGGTCAGAGTTGGTTTTGACTCACTCTGCTTTGTTGGGACCGGCGCACAGGGACGATACTTGGGATGGCCGCGCCGTAGGGATCGTCGTGGTCTCTACATCCTTGATCGCCTCCACCTTCCGTCCACTTCGCTTGCTCCTGTCACCTCTACGACTACTTCCACCGCCACTGCCGCCACCACTCGGAGTTTTTGCGCAGATGACATCACCGCTTAGGTCACTTGTGTGGGTCCGTCTTTCTTCATTAGTTTGTAAGGTTGTTCTTGGGACGTGTTATCGTTGACACGACCATGTTTTGTTAGGGTTGTAAGTGGGCAGCACTCTGACTTCCTTATCATTCTAGTGAGTCCTTGTCTTCTCGCCTTTTGACTTAGTTCATTCGGATGTATGGGGACTGCGCCTATTATCTCTAAAGCGGGCATAAACTTTATGTGATCTTCATTTATGATTATTCCCGTTTTACATGGATTTTCTCTATGTCTAATCGTGGTCAGTTTCTTGCGATCTATCGTAGCTTTGCAACGATGGTTCGTACTCAGTTTGATTCTCTCATCCGCACTTTTCACGTGATTACGCCCGTAGAAATCGCTCGCGCTTTTTACAGTTTCTTTCTGAGCAGGGCACTCTTTACCAGTCTTCTTGTCCTGGTGCCCATGCTCAGAATGGGGTTGCTGAGCGCAAACATCGTCATCTGATTGAGACTGCCCGCACTCTTCTCCTTGCCTCTCACGTTCCACCACAGTTCTGGGCTGAGGCTGTTTCTACGGCTGCATATCTCATCAATATGCAGCCTTCCACTGCTCTTAAGGGTGTCAGTCCTATAGAGCGCCTCTACTCTCGAGCCCCCCAGTACACTCACCTTCGTGTTTTTGGTTGTACTTGTTTTGTTCTGTTGCAGCCTCGTGAGCGCACTAAACTGTCAGCCCAGTCAGTTGAGTGTGTGTTTCTTGGTTATAGTTCTGAGCATAAGGGTTATCGCTGCTGGGATCCTTCTGCTCGACGGATCAGGGTTTCACGAGACGTTGTCTTTGACGAATCTCGACATTTCTTCTATCAAGATTAGGCTCCTCTGTTTCCACCATTGAGTCGATTTCGTGGTTGTCTCTTTCTGACTCTTCACCCATTTCTCCACTATCACAGTCTTCCCCTGGTCTGTCCCTAGTGGTTCCTTCTGTACCTTCGCCTCGTGTGCTCTCGCATGAGACCGCATCTTGTTCCGCACCACCACGCCTCGTTTCTCGGTATTCACTACTCCAGACGTCCTTGTCCTTTACCAGTCTCCTCTCCTGGTATCTTGCCGACACCCACATCTGATCCTCCTGATGATGCTCCTCGTTACGTCCTTCGTGACCGTACATCCCTTCGACCTCCTAATCATCTTGGATTTGCTCCGGTAGCTCATGCTCTCTCTGTCACTGAGCCTAGTTCTTATCGTGAGGCTGCTCCTCATTCTGAGTGGCAGCTCGCTATGGCAGAGGAGCTTGATGCTCTTTGACGTACGGAGACTTGGGATATTGTACCGACACATGTGCATGCTCGTCTGATCACGTGCAAGTGGGTGTACAAGATTAAGACTCGGTCTGATGGTACTATCGAGCGCTACAAGGCTCGTCTTGTGGCTCGCGGCTTTCAGCAGGAGTACGGTCGTGACTACGACGAGACTTTTACCCCTGTTTCCCATATGACCACTGTCCGCACTCTTGTTGCGGTTGCTTCTGTTCGCCAGTGGTCTATCTCAGCTTGATGTTAAGAATGTCTTTCTTAATAGTGTTTTGCATGAGGTGGTCTACATGCAGCCACCACCTGGGTATTCTGTTCCTGATGGGCATGTCTGTCGTCTTCGTCGTGCTCTTTATGGCCTCAAACAGGCTCCTCGTGCCTGGTTTGCGCGTTTTACCTCAGTGATTACTGCTGTCGGTTTCACTGTCAGTTCCCACGATCCTGCTCTTTTTGTCTATACCTCATCTCGGGGTAGGACTTCGCTTCTTCGTATGTTGATGACATGCTCATCACCGTGATGATTCCTCCTTCATCACATATGTGAAGAAGCACCTCGATGAGCAATTTTTGATGACCGATCTTGGTTCTCTTACATATTTCCTTGGGATTGAGGTCTCTTCCATGCCCGAGGGCTACTACCTCTCCCAAGTATATATCCGGGATCTTCTTGACCGGTTCGTCCGATCGACACTCGCACCGCTGAGACTCCCATGGAGCTATCCCTCCACCCGTGTCGCGATGGCGATCCTCTTGAGGATCCTACTCGATATCGTCATCTTGTTGGGAGTTTGGTGTATCTTGTGAGCACTTGTCCATGATATTGCTTATGTTGTTCATATCTTGAGTCAGTTCATGGCTCGTCCTACCCATCTTCTCTGATCACCTTCTTCGTGTTCTTCGCTACTTGCGTGGGACCATCTCTCGTCGTTTGTTTTTCCCTAACTCCACCTCACTACAGCTTCAGACGTACTCCGATGCGACCTGGGCTAGTGATCCTTCTGATCGTCGTTCTCTTTCTACTTACTGTGTTTTTCTTGGCTCCTCCCTGATTGCCTGGAAGACTAAGAAGCAGACTGCAGTTTCCCGTTCGAGTGCAGAGGCTGAGTTGAGAGCTATGGCAGCAGTGACAGCAGAGATTACTTGGCTGAGGTGGCTACTTGCAGATTTTGGAGGGCATGTGATAGGACCTACGACTCTTTTGTCTGACAGTACAGGTGCTATCAGTATTGCCCGGGACCCAGTGAAGCATGAGCTCACCAAGCACATTGGTGTAGATGCTTCATTAACTCGCTCACAGGTGCAGGAGGGAGTACTTGCTTTACAGTTTGTGCCATCAGAGTTACATGTTGCTGACTTCTTCACGAAGCCACAGACTAGGGCACAACATTTGTATTTTCTCTCCACACTCAGTGTGTGTGATCCACCATGAGTTTGAGGGGGGGTGTTAGAATAGGACTCTTGTATTTCCTTATCTGTATATGGCAACCCCTTTGTACTCCCTATATATATTGTCCATTGGGCCTCTTGAATAGATGAACACATTATTCATAACACCCGTGACCCTGTGAAGCATGAGCTCACTAAGCATATTGATGTTGATGCTTCCTTCATGAGGTCTTGTGTGCATGATCAGGTGATTGCTCTTCAGTATGTGCCTTCAGAGCTTCAGATAGCGGATTTCTTCATGAAGGCCAAAACTCGAGCACAGCACGGCTTCTACCTCTCCAAACTCACTGTTGTTGATCCACCATGAGTTTGAGGGGGGTGTTAGAGTTATATGTCTAGTGTGTTATTTCCCATTGTTATGAGGGGTTATTTGCATATTCACCTCCTGTACTTTGTATATATATACTGGCACATTGACTTCATATTGAATACAAGCGCTATTCATAATAAAAGTACCCTTTAAGATAAAATTTTTTCTTATGGTGCCTTTACAGAGGAGTTCCTCTGACTAAGAATAATTTATTAAAGCAGGAACTGGAGAGGTGACACAAATTGCTGTGTTTTGTGATAAAAAAGAAACTATACAACATTTGTTTTTTATTGTCGCTTTGCCGTTTTGCTTGGCACATAGTCCAAATTGCTTTTAATCTTAACCGATCTAATACTATTTGCAATATCTTTGGAATTGGTTATTAGGTCTTAATTTGGATTCAAAAGCAACTATTTTGGTGGGGGCGGCAGCGCTTTGCTGGTCTATATGGTTATGACGTAATGATGTCGCTTTCGACAAGAAAATTATTGACCATCCTCTGTAGATTATATTTAGATGCATCCATTGGATTCACTCTTGGTCAACTTTGCAATACCAAGAAAGACGGAAGGCCTTGATAGCTGGGAGCAAAACATTAGAAGTCATTACAAAGAAAATCTTCAACAAGAATAGGTGGAAGCTATGTAATAGGTTTCAAGATATTTGAAACACTTTTATGTTATTATTTTTCTTCATAAGGATGTTTACTGTTTTTACAGCTTTTGTTTTGCCGTTGATTTATGTTTTTACGGCATTTGTTTTACCCCATCATTATGGTTTATAGGACCGCTGTTTCGCCTGGTTAAAAATTCTTTAATATTTGTAATAAAATTTGAGTTGTGTGTATCCTCGGATACAGAGACCGGTAGAGGGTTTTCTCTTCCATTATCTTAAAAAAAACACTACTAATTTTAGGCTAATCATGCTGCAACTAATTTCAGGTTTCTACGGTAGGATGCACGAACGACGAAGAGGAAATGCCGACCTGACGATAAAAGCTCTCAAGGTTGTCGAGCCTGTCAAGTGCTAGGGCCATGAGACCGGTGTAGTTGGCAACATCTGCACCGTCGTTGAGAGGACCAGCGCCCACTGCATCGGCCAGTGACTGGTGCAACTGCTGAAGCCCCTGCGCGAGCGCCTCCTCGGCCTGCTCCGACGATTGCTGCAGGTTACACATCCCCAGCAGCTGTTGCTCCGTCAGTGGATCAAGCTGAGGTATCAGCATCTGATAAGGAGCCAACCACAGACATACTTAGCATTTAACACTGCCTTAATAATCGTGCAGGGGTGGCAAAAAAGTATGGTGCCTTCGTGCTGCCGGACCTTGAGAATTTCTGAAGGCCGGAACCCGCCCAACCAAAGGAAGCACCGCTCGGCCGCTGTTGCCCACATGCCAGTCATCAGGTGGAACACGTCCGACCTTGCGAGCACGGCCCTCAGGTGGAACAGCTCATCGTAGTGCCGCATGCATTCTTCAAGTATGGTGCCAAGGTTTACGTCGAGGAGCTGGGCCTGCAGCGCGCCCTGGAGCTCTGTCAGGTACTTGCTGTTGTCATCTAACCATCGGGCGTACTCCATGTCGAACATCACGGCGCCTGTAATAACAGATAACCAAGTTCCTCAACCTGACACAGTTAACGTTGTGAAGCTTGCACCACTGTACTGAATGAGATGGTTACCAGAACTCATCTCTCCGAGCGCACTGCATCCTCCAGGAAACAGGCCCTGAAACAATTTAGGTCTTATAACATATGGCAACACTACGTAAATAATATTAGATGTTCTGATCTTGTGAGGCTTCTAGACAATTGGAACCTGTGAGCGTGCTCTCTGAACCTCTTGCTCGATTTGCTGAAGCCTAATCCGGCTTGTCTCTAGCTGCTGCACATAAGCCTGCAAAAGACATTTTTTTGTGCATGATTTAAGAAAATCTTAACGTTTTTATAGTTTTTACTCTGCACCTTTTTTCTCAGCCTGCTCTTTCTTGCAGCTTCTCTGTTCTGAGCCAATCGCCTTTCGGTCTAAGAATTAGAACAGTGCAAGTAAGAGTATGGCACAAATTAATGCACGGCCATTCAAGCAATAAATCGACATCAACCTTGGCATCTAGCAACTTGCCATCTTTTCTTGTGCATCCATGCTTCCTCTGCACCACAGCACACCAAAAAGGTAGACTTAGAACAGTGTGCAATGCTAGTTATACAGTAACATACCTATTCGACATGAAGAAAGTAAGTATATTGGAGCTAAATGTCCTGTTCGGTGTTACTAATTTCCTTTTCACTAGTAGCTGTTTACCCGTTTCTCTCTCCATTCCACTGTAACTATTTCTGATAGCTCAACGTCAGAAGCTCTTGGAATTTGGAAGAGCATGTGCTACTATTGCGATAGTTTTTTTTTCCCAGGTACAGTTCAGGGAGGTTATCATGTTGCTTCTATCCATCACAAGGAGAGACAGGAACCATTTGGGTGCCCCCAATCATCATTTAGTGTCCTTTTCAGCCTTGGACAAGCCTTGACCATATGCTATTATTACCGACCCTCCAATCGTTCTAGAAACATGACATTTTGTTGCACCAGACAACAACCATGACATCTCTATTCAAAGACATGCATGTCTGGAACTGAAAGCATGAGCTCAAAACCTCAACCAAATTTACGCTTCTAAAAGTAGCTGTTTTAGAATGACTCCCTACAGAAACATAAGCTTTGGTTTGCATTGAAAGGCTTAACCAAGAAGTTCTCCAAAAGCTTAATCCATGAATAGTTGAAGACGACAAAACATAGTATCACCGTGTCACTATTACCTTGTCTTGGTCTCCTGCATGTTGCTGAAAGCTTGGTGCAGTAGCTGCTGCAGCTCCAAGTCCTTGCTTGTAGTTGTAATCATCAATGGTCACCATCAACACCTCCTGTCGCTGTCCAGGGTCGGCCCTCGTGCTCACTGGGGACACCAACTCGGCCTGTGGCATTGTGTTCTGAGCTGAGCTCGAGTCAGTGGTGCTCCCTACTGACTGCGAGTTCCCCTGTGAAGCAATTAATCAAAAAAACAAGAGGAGCAGGCAGACGAAGCCAGTGAGCAGTTCATTAACCAAGAACAACTTTTTTTCTGTTGTGGTCAGCAAGAAACTGTAGGAGACTGTAAATGATCAAGGGAAACAGTGCTTACACTGTATGGCTGCTGTAGATGATTCATTGGCCATGAAGGGAAGATCTCCAGTGTGGGGGGCCTAGCTGCAAGATATACTGCTGCTGCATACATACAAATGGAATTAAAGGCCTTGTCAATCGCTCTCTCCCTCCCTCCCCCCCCCCCCCGAAGAGGTTGCAAAATTGTAGATAAAGAAAGACGAGAGAGGTGAGGTGTGGGTAGCTGTGGGATCACACCTTTTATGCTGCCTCCCAATTACATGTGGTCAGGGCTCATAACTCTGTTTGGCAAGGCAAAAGCCAAGGTATGTTGTGCCTATCTATGTGGTGCTGTGGGGAGGGAAGCAAAGAAAGAAGACTTTCTCGTAGGTGGTTAAGGTTTGGAGGAGGAGAGAGGTGTAGAGAAACGGCAGTCTTACACTTTGTGTGCGCATCACTTTTGATCATGCCAGGATCAACACCAGCACTGGTGCCATGGATAAGGGCCTCCTCCAACTCACCAAAGTAAGCAGCAGCTGCAGGTTGCAACTCCCTGGACCAAGCAGTAGTGCACAGAGTTCAGCACCAGTGGTAACCATATGCAATATATGGCAGAGCAGATAAAAACTAAACTTTTCGAGAATGTAAAGGCAATGACTGAAATTTTGAGGGTTAGAGGTGGACAGATAAGGATGAGAGCCAAAAGACGGAGGAAGAGGGTAAGCAAATCACTTACAGGATCCAGGCCTTAGGCATTAAGAAACTATTTGGTTTGTGGAAAGAGGTGTAATCCAATGAGAGCAAGGTTGGATATATATAGCAGGAGAGTTGGTTATAAAGATAGTTAAAAAGAGGTTAGGGGAAACAATATTTAAAGTAACTGCGGGACTTGAAAACTAAATCCAGATCAGCACGCATACCGAGCAAAGACGGACGAGCGACGGCCAGATCGGCGGAGAGAGTCAAGCGACGCCCGAGACAGCAGAGCTCGGCGTAAAAGCATCAACGATAGCATCACCTGCTTTGAAGAGAGTGCTCTGGCGGACCACGGGCAGTGCGAGGGCATCACCGGAGGGCTCGTAGCGGCCAGCGAAGATGAGTCCACATCCGAAAGCGAAGGAGTCCACAACCTCGTAAGAGAATCGAGGTGGACATCGGCGATGAAGACGGCAGCCAGCGTCGTCATCGTACCACTGAGTGTAGGTGGTCAGACGATCCTTGTAGAAATCCAGAGCCTCCTGGTAGGCGGCGGCCTCATCATCGCCGATCGAGCGGCCTCGATGCGACCTTATCGGTGTCGGGGCAATGTAACAGGCGTGGGCTCCGTCGGAGGAATAGGGCAAGGCGGACAGGTGACATCGCCGGAGAGGGCGCCCGAGGCGAAGACCACGCATGTGAATGCGCATGTGACACAGTCGGTGTAATTAACACCATCAAAGATCACCGGGCCGCGAGGGAGAGAAACGGTGCCCATTGGTAGGCGGCGCTGGACGGCGCGGCGACCAAGACAACGAAGTCTAACAGGCGGCGCTGGACGGCGCGGCGGTTAGAACGACGTTTTTTTTTTTTTTTTTTTTTTTTTTCTTTTTTCTGGGCGGTGAAAAGGCTCACCGCAACACAAACACACGCACGGAACCCTAGTTCCCGTGCCGAGCTGGCGACGGCGGCGCGGAGAGCCGTGGCAGGCCGCGGCCGGGAAGCCGGCGAGGCCGCGGGAGGCCCGCAGCCGGCGGCCCACCAGCGGCCTCGGGCGGGAGCGCGGCACGGGAAGGCGGCGGCGTCGGGGCGGCTCAGCGGAGAGGTCGGAAGCGACGTCCGGTCGGCAAACGAGTGGGAGTGGAGGCCGACGGCCGGCGGCCGGTAGGAGCGAGGACAGCGGGCTCCGTGAGTCGGGCGGGGGCGGCGGTAGAAGGCTGCGGTGACGAGGAAGCGGCGACGGGAAGCGCGGGCGGGAGTCAGAGTCGGCGGCGGCGGAGGCCGAGTCGCGCGGCGGCGACGGAGCGAGACACGGCGCGCGGAACCTTAGGTAAGCCAAAACCTAGTTTTGGCTCTGATACCATGTTATGAATAGTGCTTGTATTCATATGAGGCCAATGGGCCAGTATATATACACAAGGTACATGTGGTTAATATGCAAAGAACCCCTCATAACAATGGGGAATAACAACTATACATATATCTCTAACAAAAACAAGTAGTTGCAAAAGAGCTTTAGCTGTGTGGTCTTTGCATGTACTAGTAGTTGAAAGAATAAAATAGCAGATATAGAGATAGACTAGAGAGCGAAGCAGCAGTACAAGAAGTTGGCAGGTGGTGCGGCAGGAGCTTGGCCTTGGATTCCATATGCAAGTGCTTGGCTAAGTGGCACAGCTCTATCATGATCACTTGCCATCCCCCAAGAACTCTCTTCACCTTGCACCGTGACAACGAGTAGAACTCTACTGCAAGAAGGGACTAGTAGACTAGTGAGCTAGGTTCACATATGCATGTACCATGTATTCAAGATTTCAATTATGTTATATTCAAGAGGGGGACTAAAGAAGAGAAAGAGCATATATAAATACCATATGATAGGATGTTGCCTCCTTTCTTGTCTGTCTTCTCGCAAACAGGCAAATCGAATCCCCCTTGGAGTTTCATCCATCACTGTACCACAAGGCAGATCTTGTGTCCTTTTGAACATGCCCTTCGAGCCTGTCTCTCTTTTCAGTTTTCACAGGCTAGAGAGAGACGAGAAGAGAGATAGTGAGAGATGTGGTAGGCCTTTCTCTGTCAGGATTTCTGTCTCCTACTCTACCGCTTGTAACCACCTTTCATCTCTCATTGGCTGCCCTCTGGCCTCGCCTCTGAAACGGCAAGTACTCAGCAAAAGGATCATTGAAGAGAGAGAGAGATGGGAGGATGGGACACACAAGACTTCTTTTTCTATGAACAAAATAGCGAGCTTGAGGAGTTGTTCTACACTTCCATGATGCATCCCCCTTTCTATTCAAAATTGCAAATGCTTACAAGTATATTTTGGGGGCAGGAAATGGGGCTTGTTTGAGATTAGCCTTGACTTCGAGCTCATAGGTCAGCATCACTGCCTTGTCATGCACCAAATACTAAAAGCATTTTCCCTCGAATAGAAATTTAGTTTTAGCATTACCTCGTTTCTCCCTGTTTGGAAATGCTATGGATCACTATCAGTTATGAGAATATATGTTGTGACCAAGTTGCCTCTTAATTAACTTATTAGTGCCTAACCCTTTGGATAAAGTAGGCCTTCGGGTGTATATGAAAGAAAGTGTGGTGCGGTGAAGTGAAGGTGCTTTTATACTCACTGGAAAGCTCCTGAGGTCTGTTGTCTGAACAGATATGCTGAATCCTTTGGCTACAGAATACAGATAGGCCAGTAGAGACCATTTACTACGAGCTCATAGCTTGCCCCCTCTGACCCTTTGTATTGCAGTATAATGCGCTGGTAAAAAACAGAGAGAATATTTGCAAAGAGAAAACATATTTAGCAACAGAAACCTTGAAGCACAAAACCTTGAAGCACAAACATGAAGAGAAATCACAAATTCATGGCACAATCCTGAGCTATTAACTTTATACTATCCACTTACATAATATGTTCTTCAACCTGGAATCGTGAAACATCAAGTCAAAGGAAGAATACATGAGGCACAGTCAATTTCTGTGGATATTGCAGAACATTCTGGGCACAAAATTCAACGTAAAAGGTTGCATATTTTAATACCCATGTTCCATGAACCAGTTGTTAAAGGGTATTTGTGGTATTCCACTTTAGTCTAGGTTTACTCTTGTGTGTGTCCATATACTATATATTGCCCCTTGGGCTATTGCAATACAATTAACCATTCACATTTGCACTCTCTCTCTATCTAACATGGTATCAGAGCACTAGGTCCTCTCCCAACCTCCGCTCGTCCTCCGTTGCCGCTGCCGCTGGGAGGAGCAATCTCCACTCGGCCGCGGCAGCCTCCTTCTAGTCGTAGTCTTTTCCTTTAGTAGAACCATCATCACAACAAGAAGCAAGCCGGCGATGTCCCTGCCTCGAGGTGCCACCTGCATCGCCTCGCCCGGACCCAACCATCGGCCCTGCCTCGAGGTGCCGCCCGATGTCGCCTCGCCTAGATTCGGCTGCCACCAGCGTCGACTCACTAGGATCCAGCCGCCGCTGCCGCCCTTTCCTCTGTTACACGCTGGACTCTCGCTCTTGGTGATAGCAAGATCCTTACTCTCATGGAGAGGATGACACTTGGAGATGAGGCAAATTTTTCTTGGTTTATTTCTCTTCACAATGCCATGCCAACCTAAGGGGTTGGGTATACATATTTATAGGCTGCTACTCAGCCAAGCATATGCCAAGATGCTAGTCTAAGATGCTAACAACCTGTCCTAGATGATGTCCTCTAAGATGCTAATAACCCGTCCTAGATCTTTGGTCAAGATGTTTGTCCTAGAGATGCTAACAACCGATCAAGGATGTTGTCCTTGAGATGCTAACAACCATCAAGGATGTTGTCCTTTACAAAAGCAAAAAGTCGACACAAAAAGCCGATACGTAAAGCCGACATAGAAATCCGACACAGAGACTTATCCATCATTCTCCCCCTAAGTCTTGTGTGTCTCCTTGTGAGAATCTGAGCCATCCCGATCCTAGAGCGAGCGTCGTCCTGATTTTCACGCCGGGCGTCCCAAACTGACAGAGCCTCGAACGCTTGAGTCACGCCGAGAAGAACTCGCCGCCCGGTCATGTGGTGGGTGTCGCCGGTGTCGAGGCACCACCCGTCGGTCTTCTTTGTTGCGGAACTTTCGCCGAGGAGGGCGTGTGCTTTTGGCTCGTCAAGGTGGAGGAGAGCCGTTGCGGCCGGTGCCGCTGGAGGTAGTTCGATGCTCGCCTGAGCAATGAACAGAGCCGGCTGCTCCTCCTCCTCCGCTTTGTCGCGACATGGGCTGGCCGCGTCGTGGCCGCCGACAATCCTTGGCCCGATGACCGAGCTTGCGCAGATTGTAGCAAGAGTCGCCTCGCGCCGGATCTTGCTTGCCGCCGCGCCGCTCTGGCGCCCACGGTCATCACCTAAGACGTCCTCGCGCCATGCAGGCGTCTTTGCGCGGCTTGCGCGCTTGCCACGCTGTGGCCGCTGTCGTGGAAGAAGGCTCCCCTTCTTCCTCGCCACCGCCGCGTGACCACCGCTCCCGAGTGAGGAGGAGCTTCCCGCCAATGGTGACGGGTCCCGAGAGAGCTGTGGCTCATCACTGTCGACGACCTTGAGGCGACCTATCGCCTCCTCGATCGACATCGTGGAGAGGTCCAGCAGAGACTGGATCGAGCGAGCCATCTGCTTGTACTTCTCGGGGACGCAGCGAAAGAGCTTCTCCACAGTTCTCTCCTCGCCGTAGGTGTCATCGCGAATCGCACGGCCGCAGCGAGTGTTGAGACGGAGAGCAAAGTCATCGACGTCCTCACCTGGCTTGAAGGCCAGGTTCTCCCACTCCGTGCGAAGTGCCTGCAGTGTGGACTTGCGGCGCGGTCGCTGCCGATGCGTGAGGCAGCGATGGCGTCCCAAGCCTCCTGGCGATCCGCTTGTTGAGAGCGAAGCGCATCTCGGCGGATCAGCGGCGATGAGAGCATCCAGCGCCGTCGATCTGGTTGTAGTCGGCGTCGCCGCATTGCATCGCATCCCACATGTGCCGCACCTTGAGCCTCACCTTCATCACCGCGGCCCACTCGACGTAGTTGGCCTTGGTGAGGGTAGGCCACCCACCGCCGGGGCGGCCCCCGACAACGACACGAATCCGTGGTAACCACTGCACGTCCGGGAGAGAACCACGCGCGCGTGAAGGCCGCGCTCTCTATCGACCCGTCTGCCGCCGTTGTCGTGCGCGCCTCTTCCAGGAGCGCCACCGCCGAGCGCGCCTCCTCCAGGAGCGCCACCGCCGTGCGCGCCTCCTCCAGGAGCGCCACCGCCATGCGCGCTCCTCCGCGCTGCGCGGCTCGCCGCCGCCAAGCTTGTGGGCGCGCGCGCGGCGCCCATCGCGCCGCCCGCTCGCTGTGGCTCCTCGCCACGGTCGAGGTTCTGCGACGACGCTTATCGCCGCCGAAATGGAGCTACCGACGCCGCCGCGCAGAGCTCGACCTCCTCGTTGTTGCCGCGACGCGTTGCATCGCCGCCGCCGCGCTTCCACCTTCGCCGGCTGCCGCCGCCGCCACCCGGCCTCGATGCCCTTTCCGCGCTGCGCCGTCTCTGCCGTCGCCGCGCTGGCCGCTTTGCGCGGCGAGCTCGGCCGTCCGTTGACGCCGCGTGCTCGAGGCGCCGAACGCCGAGATCGCCTGCGGACATGGCGCGCTGCGGGGTGTTGCGTGGAGAGGGTCGCCGACGAGCCGCTTGCCGTCTCGAGGAGAGTGGCGTGGGCGATCGGGCTGCTGCACTGGTCGGGTCAGGCCTGCGAGGCGGAGAAGGAGATGAGCGAGGAGATGCTCGGGCTACAGGATAGTATAGCTCTGATACCGCTTGTTACACGCTGGACTCTTGCTCTTGGTGATAGCAAGATCCTTACTCTCATGGAGAGGATGACACTTGGAGATGGGGCAAATTTTTCTTGGTTTATTTCTCTTCACAATGCCATGCCAACCTAAGGGGTTGAGTATACATATTTATAGGCTGCTACTCAACCAAGCATATGCCAAGATGCTAGTCTAAGATGCTAACAACCTGTTCTAGATGCTGTCCTCTAAGATGCTAACAACCTGTCCTAGATGCTGTCCTAGAGATGCTAACAACTAGTCAAGGATGCTGTCCTTGAGATGCTAACAACCAGTCAAGGATGCTGTCCTTTACAAAAGCAAAAAGCCGACACAAAAACCGACACAGAAAGACGACATAGAAAGCCGACACAGAGACTTATCCATCATCCTCGAGGTGTCGACTTCACTCTCACGCTCCTCGGCCTGCTCCGGATCTGGCCCGACCGAGTCGCGCCGCCTTTAGAGTTAGCTCGCGAGAGCCGCCACCTCTCTCCTACTTCGGATCCAGCATCGAGGCGTCGCCTGGCTGCTCCGCCTAATCTACTCCGAGCCATTAGCGCAACCCTAGATCAAGCCGCCACACTCTCGGGCTCAACCGCCGCTGTGCCGTATGCGTCGCCGCTGCCGGTCTCCACCATGTCGTCCACTGCGTCGACTTCCCGGCTGCTGCGCCCTTGACGCGTCGCCCTCGGCCTCGGCACCGCCTGCGCTAGCGCCGCCACTGCCGCTGGGCCACGCTGCTAAGCCTCGACACCCGTGTCCTGCCAAACTCGGCTCTGCTCCTCAGCCGCCAGCTCCTCATCGCCCGTGTCACCGAGCCGCCCGGAGGGAGTAGAGCAGAGGAGGGAAGCCTGCTGGAAGGGAAGGGAAGAAGAGAGGAAGAGTGGATGACCTGGTTTATAACCAAATTTGGCCGGAGCCGCTCCAGCTTCACTTGCTCTAGCTTCGGCTTCTTCGGCTCTGGCTTCAGCTTCTCCTCTAGGTACAACTAGCTTCGGCTTCTCTAGTTCTAGCTTCTTGCAACTTCTTCCGCTATTAAAGAGTACTGTTGCTAGTATATGCCGCTCCTTTGAGTCATTTTTCCTTTTTGAGTCCATCCAAATCCGTAACACTTTATCATTGAGTTCATCTAAGCCATGCGAGTCCACAAATTTCTTTGTCAGTCAGCTGATTGCTTTGCTAGCCATGGTCCGTCCTCTTGGATCGAGTGTGTCCCTCTTCATCTCCTTTTCGCGTAGCCGCAGCCGTCGCTCTTCTCCCGAGCCACTGCAAATCATAGTAGTCGTTATGATGCCGCCACTTGTCTCTAAGGCTGTCGCGCTTCTTCTGCACTGCGCCTCCGCTGCGCTTCTTGTGCACTGCACCGCCGCCGTCTCGGGCTTCGATCTGTGTCACTATGCTTCCATCCATTCCTCTTTGGCTTGATTTGGCAGATCTCTCTATGCCTGTCGGTTTCATCATCTTCTTCGTCGTATTGTTACGGTCGACTTAGCTCCCACTTGCATCTACTTTCTCAGCCTCTGCACCTTGTGCTTTATGGGCTGTCGTACAACCCCGGATAGGAGGGGATCTTTTGATACTCGATATATTTTTCAAGAGCTGCACGCTAAGATACATTATCAAGACTCGGACTTCGAATTTTTCTTATTGTAGTGTCAACCCTTTCAAATACAATGCTATTGCATATTCCTTGTATTTGAGGGGGGGTGTTTAGGGTATTTGTGGTATTCCACTCTAGTCTAGGGTTTACTCTTATGTGTGTTCTTGTACTATATATTATCTCTTGGGCTATTGCAATACAACCAACCATTCACATTTGGACTCTTGCTCTCCATCTGACACTGGGAACCGGTCATTTCTAGTACACATGTAATATTTTTTTTAAAAAAAAACAGCATAATCAGTAGTAAACCTTTTTCAGAAACTTCTGTAAAACATCACAGGCTCTTAAAAAACTTACAACAAAAAGTTCTCACAGGCATACCTAACAAAGTGGATGTTTATATCTATGCGCAGGCACAAGAGATCAAACCTTGCATCTAACCATTTTTCTTCAGAAGAAGATGGTGGATATTCCAGAAATGGAAGTGCATTTCGGTCTGTAAATCATGGGCCTATGCAGACATCTCTGATAGATCAACATAATGGCAGCTGGAATGTGAGCATTGAGGCAGGCAACTGAAGTTGGAAAGCAAACAGTCCTCACCAAATCACAGGGTTCAGACCTTAGAACTGCAAGATGCATGCCATCAAGTATGTAAAACAAGAAAGCTAAAGAGGTTAATCATACAGAATAAAAATTAAGAAGAAATATATTGTAGAATTACAACTACTTTTAACTTGTTTATACTGATTGGGTTTTCTTATATCAGTAACATTTTTCTTTACAAGGATTGATAAAGGGTAAAGCCAAAGGAAGCCACGACTACACGAGAGTCATCATATTCGGGTGTTGGTGTCTCTCCTCTTGAGGCTGGTGTGGTGTTCCCCCATCAGGGTCGGTGTATTATCTTATATTCTTGAAATGAATGGCAAAGCTCCCACCCTTGGTTTCAAAAAACATGAGAGTCATCGTAATGAGTTTACAAGGTGAACTAAGGTCAAATTGATGGTTTGTTTTCCATTTTGTTAAATAATTTGAACACCTACATCCACATAGAAGTCTTATATAAGCTGAAGCCACAGGAGCTTAGGAGAGTTCTCAACAACAGAAAAAAAAAAGGCGGCTAGGAGGTGACTTTTAGGGACTTGTAACTTATAATCTGGAGATACATATAAGAAATCTAATTGGAGAAGCCCAGCTAGGCCTATTTTGCCCTTATATTGTGTTATGGGATTTTACTATCCCAGCGAAATTTACTGCATGAAGAATGAAGATATGAAAAAATAAAATTAGTTAAGGCATCTAGAACAACAGTGATTCTTTATCTAGCAAACAGGACTAAACAAGTAATGGTGGAACTGGAAGGAAAAACAAAGTCTGGGGACCGTTACTATTCTGTACATGGTTAAAACGTGGAACAGTACAACCCTAGTGAACAGGAAGACCGACCTCAATAAAACTGAAAGCTAGTGACAAAAAAGTACCAGTGAGAAGGACATGTGAAACCACGAAAACAAACGAGAAAAAGACCCAAAAAAAGGAGCCGATTTGCCTGCACCATATAGCTTGAAGAATCAGTTCGTTAACAAAGCAGTCATGCTAAAAGCATGTGTGAGGTCCGAAAACGAGAAACTTTACCATATAACACAACCTCAACTAAAGTAGGATCGAGTTTATTCCGAGCTCTTCAAAACGAAGTGAAGCTTCTTTGAGATATCGACAACTTATAATCATTCCAAGGCTCCAAGCACTCATGGCCCAAAGTGCTAGTCCAGCCCAGTTCCAGAACTGCCACATTCTCAAGTGGAGAGGAATCAGAGGATCCTTGCAGGCTTTGGTGAAAAAGTTCATCTCTCAATTCATAACAAAAGATGTCTTAGAAGTGGAAATGAAACAGCAACGGTTTCTGAGAGCGCAATCTCATCATCGTCATCAAATGGCATTCTAATTTTATGTTATCTGGATAACGTACTATAGATCTTTGGCCAGATTATTGTAAAGTTGCTCACAACCGTTGCATCTATACTCCAAACAATCTGTACTCTCACCAAATGTCCAAGTGTGTAACATTAACATCAACGATCATGGCTATATAATATCTTTTCCAATGAGCTCGAACAAATCAAGATTCAAAGCACTCCAGTGTAGCTGTGTTGGGCCTCAATATTATCCACGTCGAGTATGATCTATTCTCACCTAGTGATTTTGTAAACTGACTTCTCCAGGTAGGGCTAGTTAGCCCCGATGTTGACTGTGAATCTAAAGTGACAATCTCAAGGGCATCGAGCACCAAAAAATATATCTTCGGGCAAGCGACAACCAAGGCTCAAATCCAATGCTGAAATGCTCACATGCCTTAGAAAAAGGGATCTCAGATAGATCAGTTCAACACCGGTGATCATGGTACAAATCCAACACCTCCGGCTTCTGCCTCCTGGCACACTGCTGAGGCCACCATCACATCATGTGCAGCACCGAGATGTGAGAGGATTGCCGATGACTTCAACAATCAACAGACAGGTGTTCCATAGTATGCATTTATGCAATTCTGCATCCTCCGAAATGAATGAACCAATTTTGTCGACCAAGACCCACTGAATCATTTACTTAAAAAGAGAGAGGATCCGATTAACCATGTGCTGCTTCACATGGAGCAACACAAATGCAAAGCCTTATCAAATCCACGCGGATTGTTAACGCCCTAGAATTCACAAATCACGCCCGTGGTCCCAAATTTGAATAATCCCCTGCGAATCACATTCAACAAGATGGTTTAGAAATAACAGACATTATTACATTCAACGAGACAAGCAATAACAGTGCGATTTCCACGGTACTAAAAGGCGCAACGGGAATTTCCACGCTTCAGCGACATTTTGATCCATCCGTTCATGGACAAGCCGAGCTCATCTACGAGCGCAACATTCCGAATTCGGCCTAAATACTCCGAAATTAAACAGTGGAAACGCCAGAAAACAAAAGTGGGGGAAAATCCTCGCTGGTTGAGAAACTAGGATAATGAGCAGTACAGCGATCTTTCGATCGAGACAGCGTCGACGTACAAAAACACAAATTCGCCCGGAAAATTGCTGCGATTGGGGGTACTGGGGTAGAAGGGAGAAGGCGGAGTGGATTCGGATGCGAGGAGAAGTGGAAGCTGATCGAGAGGCGAGCAAATTCGCAGAGTTCAATTCTGTTGGGCGGGCGGCGGTGAGCTGGTGGCGCGTACTGGCCTGGCGTGTGGTTTTGTGGGAGACGCGGCCACGTGGGGGAGGAAACGGCCGATGCCATGTCTTTAAACTTTTTTTTAGATAAGGGAAGAGAAAACATCTCATTGACTCTGTATCCGAGGATACACACAGTCCAAAGTTTATTACAATAACAATAATATTCTTAATCAGATGAAGCAATCGCCCCATAAACCATAACAAAACGGCAAAACAAACGCCGACATAAACCAACGGCAAAGCAAAACCCGTAAAGGTAGTAAACAACTTTATGAAAATAAACAAAGACAAAGAAGTGTTTCAAACATCTCGAAGCCTATTAAAAAGCTTTCACCCATGCTTGTTGAAGATCTCCCTTGTAATAACCTCCAATGTTTTGCTCCCAGCTACCAAGGCATCCCTCCTTCCTTGGCATTGCAAAGCTGACCAAGAGTGGATCCAATGGATACACCTGAATATAATCTGCAAAGGATGGTCAATAACTTTCTTGTCGAAAACGACATCATTACGACATAACCAGATAGACCAACAAAGTGCAGCCGCCCCCACCAAAATATTTGCTTTTAAATCTGAAGTAAGACCTACTAACCAGTTCCCAAAAATATTCCGAACAGTATTAGGTGCATTAAGATTAAAAGCAATTTGAACTATACGCCATGCAAAAGCGGGCAAAGCGACAATCAAAAACAAATGTTGTATAGTCTCCTTGTGATCACAAAACAACAATTTGTGTCACCTCTCGATTCGTTTTAATAAATTATCCTTAGTCAAAGTAACTCCTCTACAAAGGTACCACAAGAAAATTTTTATCTTAAGGGGTACTTTAATTTTCCATAACTTTTGACTTAAAACGACAATTGGTGTCACCCAAAACAGCATACATGGATTTGGTGAAAATTGCTCATTTCTATGTAAATTCCATCGAACAGTATCCTTATCCATGGTAAGATGAGTATTGGCTATTTTCACCACAAGATTATTGAAAGCAAGCAAATTTAGGCCCATAAGCGCTCTCCTAAAATTCAAATTTAAAGGCGCAGTCCCTAAGACATCTGCAACCAAAGCATGTTTATTCCGGACTATCTCAAACAAAGTTGGATAAAGTTCAGAAAGAGGCCGATGTCCAACCCAAATGTCCTTCCAAAATCTGATTTCTTTTCCATTCTCAAGATTGAAAGAACATTGTTGAATAAAATAATGCTTTACCTTCATCAATCCCTTCCAAAAATGGGAATCCCCAGGTTTACTCTCAACTTGAGAGACAGACTTATCATTCAAATACTTATTTTTAAGCAATTGTTGCCAAACCCCTTCCTCATTCAAAAGTTTAAACAACCATTTAGCCAAAAGGCACTTATTTTTTATCTCGAGGTTCTGAATTCCCAAACCACCTTGGTCCTTGGGCCTACAAAGAATATTCCATTTAGCCAACCTATATTTTTTGTTTATGATTGTCACTCTGCCAATAAAATCTGGACCTAAAAAAATCTAGTCTTTTAAGGACCCCCTTGGGTACCTCAAAGAAAGAGAGCATAAAAATAGGAAGGCTGCTCAAAACCGAATTTATAAGTACCAGTCTACCACCAGTAGATAAATTTTTCCCTTTCCAATTGCTCAATCTTTTTTCAAAGCGATCTTCCAAACCCATCCATTTATTATTCATGACCTTCTAAAATGAATCGGAATACCCAAATATTTAAAGGGAAAACAACCATTTTCACATCCGAATATCTCTAAGTATTGGGATTCAAAAAAATTCGCTTCACCAAAGCAAAAGAGTTCGCTTTTATGAAAATTTATCTTTAAACCAGAAAGTTGCTCAAACGCACAAAGAATAAGCTTCAAATTTTTTGCTTGATCAAAATTGTGATCCATGAAAAGAATAGTATCATCAGCATATTGAAGGATAGAAAGACCATCATCAACTAAATGTGGTATTATCCCACTAACTTGACCCTCATTCTTAGCTCTTCCAATAACAATAGCTAACATGTCTGCAACAATATTAAAAAGAATTGGAGACAGAGGGTCCCCCTGTCTAAGCCCTTTCTTGGTTTGGAAATAAGGCCCAATACTATCATTAATATTAATCCCCACATCGCCCCTACAATGAAATTTTCAATCCAAGCACACCAACTTGAGAGAAACCCTTCATTCTAAGAGTTTGCTGTAGAAAAGGCCATTTGACCTTATCATAAGCTTTTTCAAAATCAATCTTAAAAATAATTCCATCTAATTTCTTCTTATGAAGCTCATGGATTGTTTCATGTAAAACAACTACCCCTTCCATGATATTTCTCCCTGGCATAAAAGCTGTTTGAGATGGACGAACAACCTTTTGAGCAATACCCATAAGACGATTAGTACCTACCTTCGTAAATATTTTAAAACTCACATTTAATAGGCAAATCGGCCTATATTGCTGAATTTGTCGTGCTTCATCTTTTTTGGGGAGTAAAGAAATGACACCAAAATTGAGTCTAAAAAGAGGTAAATTGCCTCTATGAAAATCTCGAAAAAGAGCCATCAAGTCATTTTTAATAATGTTCCAAAAAACTTGATAAAATTCAGCAGGAAAGCCATCTGGACCCGGAGCTTTATTATGCTCCATTTGAAAAATTGCATCTTTTACTTCCTCTTCAGTAAACTCAGTAGTAAGATAATCATTTTTCAAGTCAGAAACTTGAGGTATATCCTCCGTGATACTCTCAACCATAGAAAAGTGGTTGGTATCAGGAGGTCCAAAAAGACCTTTATAATAAGTTGTGATGTACTGCTTTAAATTGACATCACCCGAAATTAAACCCTCCTCTTGTTCCAACTGAAAAATTTGTTGTTTCCTATGTTTACCATTGGCAATCAAATGAAAATACCGAGTATTACTATCTCCTTCAAGCAAATGCTTCGTCTTAGCCCGTTGATACCATTTGATTTCTTCCTCTCTTAGTAAATGGGCAAGACGCTCATTAGAACTATGTTTAAGATTAATTTCAAAATTAGATAATCTGTAGACTCGACTTTCTTATCGAGATTATCAATGATATTCAAAAGACGTTTTTCTCTAGCTTATACATACCACTAGTATTTTTAGCCCACCCTCGAGAAATTGTCTAAGCGCTCTAATTTTACATTGCCAACAATTAATTGCGAATTACCAACATTATTTTGTTGCCACACACGAGCCACCATATCAACAAACCCATCCTCTTAAGCCAACCTAACTCAAATTTAAACAAATGTTGGTTCCTAGTATCACAGACGATGCAGTGCTAAGAACAATAGGCGTATGATCGAAAGAACACGTTCCAAAGCATTTCTGATGGTCAAAGGAACTTCTGTTCCCAATCCGTATTTACAAGAATTCTATCAAGTTTTTCATAAGTAGGATGATCCAAATTATTAGCCCACGTAAATTGCCTGCAGAAAGCCTAAGTTCTCTTAATTCTAGACTCTCAATAACCGCATTAAAAGAAAAGGAAAATGCCGATCAAAATTATGATTATTTTCTCTTCACTGCGCCTTATGATATTAAAATCCCCACCAATAAGAATAGGTAAAGTTTCCTTACTACACGCATGAACTAATTCAGTTAAAAAGATATCTTTATAAGCTGGTTGTGCAACACCATACACAGCCACAAGGATCCATTGGAACCCATCTTCCTTATTACGTAAATGAAACTTAATAAAAAAGTCTCCCTCAAAAATAGAGCCCACCTCAAAAACCGCCATGTTCACACCAAGTAAAATACCTCCAGAGTGTCCATGGGATGGTAAGTAGTGCCAAAAAAAAATCAATACCACCGCTAAAATGATTTAATTGTGAATTGGAAAAATCCTTCTTAATAGTATCTAAAATAGCAACAAAACCCATATGTTGTTCCCGAACCAACTCCGCAATGTACCTATGTTTCGCTGGGTCGCCAAGTCCCCTACTATTCCAAAAAACACCTTTCATTTTCTCTTTTGCTTATTTTTAATACGAAACTCAACCACTTTTGCAAGTACTTTCTTAACCCCTATTCTTTTCTTTTTGTGTGATTTCAATTGCAAATCATGATCATCATCTACAGCTAGTTCCTCATAACACAAATCACTGCATAAGCTATTTAGAGATGATAAATCAAGGCTGGCCATTTCCTCGTCTAAATCCTCTTTGAGGACATGTTCTTTACCAATTTGGAGTTTACCCCGTCGTCCCCCCTCCCATCCCCGCGCCACGGGCGATCGCCAACCACCGCACGCCCCAAACCGCTACCCCGCGCCTCCCTCGCCTGTCGTCCCACCATGCCCCGTACGCTTTTCCTCACGTTTTCTGTGCTCCCCCGTCCCTCTCGCAGAAACCTCCGCTCGCCTCCTCCCCTTCGCGCACGCCGCCCTCACCACCGCCGTCGCCGCCGGCTAGCTCCACTCCCGCTCTCTTCCTCCTTCTCGCACACCGTCACTCGGACTTCCACCCACCCGAATCCTGGATCCGAGGCGGCAGATTTGATCCGGCGATGGCATCCTCGGCTGCGTCTCCGCTGTCTCCCTCTCCACCGACGGCCATTACCCATCACTATGTGGCATCGCAGATTCATTACCCACGGCCATTACCCTCTACTCCGACGGCCATTACCCACAAGCAAGAAGACGGCGCTCTACGACTTCCACGTCGCGAACGGCGGCAAGATGGTGCCCTTCGCCGGCAGGAGCATGCCCATCCAGTACAAGGACACCATCATGGACTCCCTCAACTGTCGCGCCAACGGCAGCCTCTTCGACGTCTCCCACATGTGCGGCCTCAGCCTCCACGGCCACCAGGCCATCCCCTTCCTCGAGTCCCTCGTCGTCGCCGGGCTCAAGGACGGCACCGGAACGCTCACCGTCTTCACCAACGAGCGTGGCGGTGCCATCGACGACCCCGTGGTCTCCAAGGTCACCGACCAGCACATCTACCTCGTCGTCAACGCCGGGTGCAGGGACAAGGACCTCGCCCACATCGGGGAGCACATGGAGGCCTTCAACAAGAAGGGCGGTGATGTCAAGTAGCACATCCACAATGAACGATCGCTGCTTGCATTGCAGGTGAGCGGTTTCTTGGCCTCTTGGGGATTTTATTGCTGCTCCTGGTTTGGTTAATTGATTCCTACGATGTGTTAAAGATGTCAAAAAGGGGTTCATTTGATTATTTCTAGGATTTGGGAATGCAGTGTTTCGAGGTGAAAATCATGATAACGAGAAATGGTTCAATACTTCAGTTCTACGAGAAATGATGCGCTTTTTATATAAAATGATTTTGCCACTTGGGAAAAATGTGCAGGATCACATAATAGAGTCAGAGCCTTTTTTTTCATGTAGTACAGTTTTAATATGTATTGTTTGTAGGAAGGGTGATTTTTATTCTTGATGTGATAGTATGTGCATCTGTGGATGGAATTTTTCTTTTCAGTATGTGTCCAGTGCTGGTATGAATTATGTGCATCTGTTGATGGCGAAATGTAGGACTTAATTGCTTTGTATGTTGGTGTTCGGTGGAATTTTTATGATTGATAAACATGGTTTCTTTCATGTTGACAAGCCAGAGTGTCAATTAGTTCTATCCACTACCCGATTCATGGAGTGCTTGCTTGCTATGTCTAATTTTGTTTTCTTACAATGCTTTTATCTGAGGTAGTAGTTGAGCAGGTTTGCATGTCTTTTTCTTGGTTGTTGGAAGTAATGCTTCCAACTGCGGTCTACTTTGGTGTAATCCGTAAAGCGCTGGGTGGATTGTCACAACATACAACTCATAGCTAGGTCCTATGCAGTTATCAATACAATACATAGAACATGGTTCATGTGAACCCTTTTTGCAATCCAGTTCATGATGTACTGTTTCATCAAGGGAGAGTAGGGTAAATGTTTGCATAGCTTTACATTCATGGATAGAAAGCAGCCTGCATGTTTTGTACTTATGATTTTCATGCTAGATTGTTATGGTTTTTCAATTCCTAACTTTTTCCTTGACATTTTCTATGTGGTTTTATAGAAGTGAGCAATTATCACCATAATGGATTATAACTTGTTCTACATAAATAGGGTCCTCTTGCTGCGCCAACTCTCCAGTTGCTGACAAAAGAAGATTTGAGTAAAATGTACTTCAGTGACTTCAAGATGATTGACATCAATGGATATGCTTCCTTTCTCACCAGAACTAGGTATGCTTTCTTTGATCTTATTTCCCCATTGTTTTAAGTACTCTTATGATCCTGCTCCTTCCTTTAATCTTAGGCCGAGTCCTTAAGAGCCTTTGTACTAACTTTCTTTACATTGATTAGTCATCACTCATGTGTCATACATAAAGAAATTACTAGTAGGATACCCGTGCGTTGCAATGGAACTCTAAACCTTACAAAAATAATATTACCCTTTAACACATAAAGCGAATCAAGTACTTAAAAGATGGTGATACATGCGGACATCACATTAATGCAACGCGATATAATAAGAACTTTGTACGATAATTCTAGAAATGAACGGTAGCAAACAATATTTTCCCTTAGTTTACTTCAATACATAAATTTTAGTTGAGATGAATCTTGCCTCTTTGAAGAAGTTGTGCGGCAGAGCCACGAGGATACCGGCACCATCACCAGTGTTCTTCTCAAAGCCACAGGCACCGCGGTGTGCCATCCTCTCGAGCATCTGAATGGCATCATTGACCTAGAAGAAAAAAGTGAAAGCAAAATTGATATCTCAGAGGTGGTAGATCAAAGACAGAAACTGCACACTTAGTCGATAGGACTCATGGTCTCGCGATTGTAATCCCTCGACAGCTCTGCGACAAACCCAACACTGCACGAGTCATGCTCATATGCGGGGTCGTAGTGCCCAATGTTGCGTGTGCGGCGGTTTGGCATGGGGTGGGGTTGGGACGATTTCTTTTAGTGTGTGAGTTACCGAGGTGAGGTGGGTGGGACGATCGTCCCTGCCGCGGTAAACTCCAATGTTTAGTAGTTAAGATAAGATAAATGATCACCGGAAAGCAAAGGGTGAGGCTCAAGAAACAACTATTCAAGGAGCATGTAACATCCTCATTTTGGCTTGTGTTTCAAATGTAATAAAATGAGGGTAAATTAAAACTTTTCCTTCATTCTTTTACTCTTGAAACTTTTCTGAAATTCTTGTAAAGGAATTTTGGGAAATTCAAAATCAAAATCCTCATTTATCTCAAGTCAAAACCTTCTGGGTGAAATCTTGTGTCAAACCCTTGGAAATAATTTTCCTGGGTTCTAAGGTTTCCTTGTGACACCTCTGAATTATTTCATAATTTTTGGAAATTATTTGAAATATGTTAGAGGCAAGTCAAACCTTGGTCAAACCTCTTAAATAACCTTCTGGAATTTCTTGAGAAAATCCCAGTGCACAAAAATCTCTGAAAATTTTATGGAAGGTTAACCCTAAGGTCAGGAAGCTCCAGTTAAAATTTCATAAATTTTGGAGTTGATTTGATGCCCCAATTAAATCCTCAAAGTTTCAGTTCAAAAATCAAACCCTAACTGGTTTGCACTGTTCCTCGGGTGCGAGTCAGACTCGGGCTCGAGCCAACTGACTCGACCGAGCCAACTAATTGCACCCGGTGCGGTCGAGCGAGCGCGCGCATCATCAGCCGTTGGATCTCCATCGAACGGCTCTCATTCGTGTAAGCATTCGGACAACTCCGGTTGCCTCTGATTCTCAGCCGTTGGATCCCCATCGGACGGTGGACGATTGTGCGCGGCCGTTTCAACTCGATCGCACGGGAGCCGCTGGATGCAAATCGGACGGCTGGCCATCGTCGTCCTCCTCTCGCTCGCGCGGCGCTGAGCCATGGCGGAGCCGAGCGTGGGTGCGCAGTGCCCTGTCACCTCCGTCTTCGTCAACGGCTCTCTGCAGGCGCATTAAATGCCCGTCACTCCACCGCCCCGTTTAGTCGTCGTCTCAACTGCTCCCGTCGCTCACGGCGACCGCGTGGTAGCGGGAACCCGAGGCGGAGCAACGGTGCTCTCTTGCTCCTCAGGCCTACTTAAGCCCCCTTGTCCTCCTTTATCCTCCTTTACACACCCCTTGAGCTCTCCCGTGCACCCACTGCCCTTGTGGAGCTCCCGAGCGCTCGAAATCTCCTCGCCGCCATTGTTGCCCGCGGAGCTTCTCGGTGAACCCAGTGCTCGGTGGTTCCACAGCTCCCTCCTTGCTCTGCACCTTCCTCTCACCTCGGTGATGCTTAACAACCGCTCCATTTCAGTTGCTTCAGCGGAGCACCGGATTTTGATTTCCCCAAATCGGCGCAGCGCCTCTTTTCGTCTCAGTAGCCAGTAAGACCTTCATTTCTCTATTGCTCTCGGTGGACCTCCTCGGGTGTTGAGAAGCTATTGGCATCACCCACTCTTCTTTGTTTGATCCGCATTTCTCCTCGCGTGAAGCCTCGCCGCTCGTCTCGCCCTCCGCCGCCACCCCTCCGGCCAGATTTATTTTCACCGCGACCTCCGGTGAGTCTCGCACCTCCGAGAGCTAGCGCGCAGGATAGTGGGGCTTAGCCCCTAGCGTTCTGCGGTTGTCGTTTTTACCGCGGGATCGTCTCCGCCCCTCTTTGCCGCGCCGGCGGTGTAGGTCCTCTCCGGCGGTGTTTTTGGTGAGGGCGTGTACGCAGGGGTATTGCGCTCCCATTTTGCCACTTAGCCCGCGCCGCCGCAGCCCAGCTCGCCGGCGTCGCGCCAGGCAAGCGAGCGGAGTCGCCGGTTCTGCTGTCGGACAACAACGCTGCGGGAGCGACGTGGCTGGTCTTCGGCCGTTGGATCCAGAGATCAACGACCCTGGAGCCTCCACGTCGGCCCTCTGTTCTGCGCGCGTGAGGAGTGTGTTGGCCTGGTTCAATGTCGTCCGTTGGATCTGAGATCGACGGCTCTCAATCGTCCACGTCTCCGGGTGTTAGGAAAATCCCCGAAAATGCTAAGTCCAAAAACTGAAGAACTTTAGGGTCTTGTCATTTTTGTATCTCTGTAACTATAGATCCAAATTAGATGATTCCAATTTTGTTAGCTTCCTTATACCTTGAACTTAAATAGAAAAATAATTGTAGACCATGATCAAATCTGGAAAACCATTTTCAAAAATAGTAAACAAGTGAACTTAATACTGTTTTTCAGAACTTTTAGCAAACTTGTAAAATGCATAACTTTTAATCTATAGCTGATTTTGGTATGAATCCAATTGGATTAGCTTCCACTGATAGTGTATTTGCTAGGAAAACTGGTTTCACAAATTTTACTGTTTTTAAAAATCATAAGGATCATATTTTAGTGCAATACCCTAAAACAATTTAGACAAATCATAACTCTTTCAATATAACCCCAAATGACCTGAAATTTTATATGGCTTATTACTATGCCAGTAGGTAGCTACCATAAAAGTTTCAGCTTCAAAATCTTTCTAGAAAATATTTTTGCTACAGTACCTAATTATGGCCGAAAATAGGTTTTTAAGGAATATCTTTTGCACCACAAATCCAAATTAGGTTTTTCCAGTTTCTATGACTAGGTATATTCGTATTTTACCTTGTGTATAAATTTCGTCGCATTTGGATAATTTTTGCTTGCTCTTTTGTTTAAGTGTTGCTCGTCTTATTGGTTGTTTTCGCTCTTTCGCTTAGGCTTCGACATTTGCGGTAACCCCGAGAACGATCCTCGCAATGTAACTGAGCAGCGGCAAGCGAGCAAGCGGTTTGATCATTTCCATTGATCCCATTACTTTTAAAGTCTAATATTTTGTTTAACTTCTATGTATGCATTGCTATTTTGTTGTTAAATTGATTAGTTAGACCTCTAGTTGCATAATCTGTAGGTAAATGATTACCCTCTACTACTGAGCCTAGGTTATTTCTTTGTGATTAGAGTTCGTTGGATGAGCTCTTGTCACTTAGTAGATTTCGAATAAATATTGCTTAGCCATGCCTAGTATCGGTAGTATTGGGCGATCATCGACTTAGTCGGTGATCTTGATCACACAAATGCTATTATTATTCCATTATGTCCAACCCTTGTGTTTTACCATTTTGCAAATCAAAAGCGAAAACAAAAATTATATCTTGGCTTGGGCACAATGGTATGTTGGGTGATCTGTTGGGTGTGATTGAATGGTGCCTAAGTCCCTAAGGACCGAGTTACTTGTGCCATTGATCCAAGCAATTGTGCGTGCTAACCGCACGAGGGGATATGGAACCTCTCTTGACTAAGTACTTTGGGAGGTGTTAATTATGAGTGGTCGGTGGGTGTGTTCTGTGTGTGTGTGTTTGTGGTGTTGGAGGAGCATTAGCGGACCGATTAGGTTGTCTAATGTGTCCTTCTCCCGTGGGTTTGCTCTTAATTAGCATCGTCCATTGGAAAGCGTCTTGTTAGACTTAGCCATGCCTCGCATACCAAAGGAAGTGTGCTAACCGTGGTGGTGGTGGAAGGCGGTCTATCGTGTGGGTACATTGGTACACCTGCGCAGGTTAAAACTATTCGAATAGCCTCGTCCTAGGTTATGGACACGCTTGGTTATTTCCCACAAGAACTAGACTACAACCTTTTAAAAACTTAAACTTGACATGGGTGGTATGAAGGGGTACTTCATGCTATTGTTGTGGTGACTATGGGTTAGTCACTTCTAGGTTGGTGTTGTTCCCTATCTATTGTTATAATTGTCTCTCTTTTATTTGAACAATAAAAGTTAGTTGCAAACTTGCTTTGAATCTATTACCTTATTGCAAATGAAAACTTGTTTTATGCTGAAAATAAGTCCAGAGCCTCATCCACTTAAATAAAGCTTGCATGTAGTTAATTATAGTTCTGTTATCTCACACGTCAGTCTTGCGAGTACAAAAATAAGTTTTGTACTCATCTGCTTTGCTTAATATTAATTGTTGCAGAGGAAGAAGGTGAGCCCCAAGGGCCTCACTTTTGTGAGTTGTGTTCTGTACTGCTTTGGGACGATTAGCTTGGCGGTCCGGTTGGTTGCCTTGTGGGTAAAGGCACACCGATTGGCTTTTGTTTATCGCCATCTTATGGTCATTTTGCTTCCATTGTTTAAATTAGTTACTTATGTGTTATTTGGCAGTCGGCCTCTTTGTAATAACTCTTTTATATTATCTATGTCTTTCGATTGTTGCTTTGCTTGACTCTATGTGTATGAATGGAATTGATGCATGATTTTGTAACGGTGTGTATACTGCAGTGCAGGAAGTATACATATCTCGAGGCTTGGTTTATTGGATTGTCTTTGTTAGGACCAAGTGGATGGTTAAACAGTACAAGCCGAATAAACCGGGGTCCTCACAGAGCACATGCTCGGTAGAGTGGCTGTATATGTATACGTCGTTGAGTTCCAGAAAAGGGGTCAACCTCATGCTCAATTCCTACTAATCATGTAGTTAGAGTACAAGCTGACATGCCCGGAATAGTACGAATGCATCATATCTACTGAGCTCTCAAACAAACATAAGTACCCAGAGTTGTACGAGATGGTGGTAAAGCACATGATGCATGGTCCGTGCGGAGTCTTGAAACCTAAGAATGTGTGCATGCAGGACGGTGGTTGCAAGAACTATTACCCACATCCATTCAACGTGACAACACTCCAAGGGAAGGACTCATACCCTATTTATAGGAGAAGGGATGACAGTTGTTGTGCAAAGGTCTGAGGCCAAATGTTGGACAACAGATGGGTCGTGCCATACAATCCTTATCTATTGAGGAGGTACAACTACCACATCAGCGACGAGGTTTGCTCAAGCATTAAGGCCGTTAAGTACCTTTCAAGTACATCTACAAGGGGCACGATCGTGCATTGTCGTAGGGGCATCCCATCGGCCCCTCAACCCAGCGAAGCACAAGGACCCCCTCCGAAGGGGTCCCGAAGGACCGACGAAGGACCCCAGCGAAGGATCCTTGAAGGCTGCAGGAAGAGCCCCGAAGGGGCTCCGGAGGGGACCTGAAGGCTCAGCAAGGTAACCCCGAAGGAGGCCCGAGAACACAAAGGGGCCCCGCAGGGCCACCCCCGCGGGGGCACAAGGGCAACAGGATAGATGGACCGGCCTCTAGATAGACCAGGATCAGGAGGGTCCACCTTGAGCCGAAGGCTACACATAGGATAAAAAAGCCTCTACAAGCCCTACGGCTATGGTACCTTTCTAGGGGTACATGTGTAAATTCAAATACTGGGTCATGGGGCTATAAATAGCCCCTTCCCCGTGTAATAGATCAGATTCAGCTTTTTGAGGCAATCAATACACATTTACTTGCAACTAAAGCCCCTCTCTGAGGACCCTTCGACCCCTCGCGTAGACGCCAGGGGTCCCCCTTTTTTCTACTGTCTAGTCTCTCACTACGATAGTTATTTCTGTCAATGAGGATAGCAATAGAAATGTGGATGAGATCAAGTAGTACAGGGATTCTAGGTGGATCACCCCGCCGAAAGCATTATGGAGAATCTATAGCTTTGACCTCAGTGAGATCTCTCCGTTCGTTAAGCAACTACAACTTCATCTCCCAAACATACACATGGTGTTGTTCAATGTAGCTACAGACCTTAACGAAGTCGTCTCCCGGCATGGCGTTGTGAAGACCATGTTGACACAATATTTTGAGGCGGACAAGGAATATGATGGGCTCGAAGCATCTTGTATAGAGACTTCCCGACGTTGTTTGTATGGATGGCTAGCGAGAAGTATTTGAAGCCAAGGGAAGAACACACGCAGGTTGGTAGAATTGTGAGCGCACATCCGGCTAACAGGGAGCGATACTATCTCAGGATTCTCCTAAACCACGTGATAGGCACTACCTCCTTTGAAGACTCGAGAACGGTGGATGGTATTATTTGCCTAACCTTTCATGATGCTGCCGAAAGGAGGGGTCTTATTGATGCTGACAATAGCATCGATGATTGCCTTAATGAGGCTAAAGTATTCCAGATGCCATCCGCGCTTCGTAGGCTCTTCACTATGATATTGGTATACTGTGAGCCTAGCGATGTGCGTGGTCTTTGGGATAGGCACCTGGAAGCAATGTCAGATGACTTTCGTTGCTCCCAAGGGTGCCTGCGTGCAGTCGAGCAAATGGTATTGTTGGATATAAGAGATATGCTCCAATCGATGGGAAAGGATATAACATTGTTCCCTCTTCCCAATATCGATGAGACCCACGACTATACCAGTGGTGAGGCTAGGGAGATCATCAAGGAGTCCACGATTGAGGTAGATCAAGACTACACATCTCTAACATCTTCTCTCAACCCCGAGCAGAGGTACGCATATGACGAGATATTAGCCACGATTGACAGCGATGATGGGGCTGTATTCTTTGTTGATGGCCCGGGAGGCACGGGAAACACATTCCTATACAAAGTGTTGTTTGCAAAGGTTCAAGGTGAGGGAAAGATAATTGTGGCAACTGCAACGTCAGGTGTCACAGCCTCCATTATGCCTGGTGATAGGACTGTGGTAGGACCAAGCAAAATGGTACATCTTGCTTCTTTGGAGGCCATCGAGGTTCAAGATACCTATAAACATTGAAAATAGTGCAACATGCAACTTCACCAAGCAAAGTGGTACATCTAAGCTTCTTCGAAGGGCATCCCTAATAATATGGGATGAAGCCTCCATGACAAAGAATGACAAAGAGGCAAGAAGTCCGATCTTTCAGGTCGAGGCCCTTGACAATAGTATGAGTTATGGACACTTAGTGTTCACATCGTCGACATGACTTGCCTTTTAGGGGCATATACAAGTCACCCACATGAGAACTACATGTTTGGGGGTGACTTTACAAAGAGTTACACAGATACCTAACAACAAGGCTTTTTAATTAATTCAATCACATCCAATCCACAATAGGCCAATTGTGCATGAACACCGATGTGCCATCAAAGATAGATGATAGATTATTGTTTGGAACCGTGTCCTGGGACAACGGCACATTTAGGATAAGCGATGCTATGCTCAACAAAATTAATGCAATTATTCAGGTAAAAGTCTTACCTTTGAGAAAGCATGAGGCAACTAAGGCTTGTTCGTAACATGAGGGCTCAGGAAACAATCATTGTTTGGAGGTGGTCGCCGCCGGGAGGGGCGTCGCCGTACCTAGGGTTTCACGAGAATCGGTAATGGCATGGAAGAAGCCATAAAAGATGATTATGTGGAGCAAGGCAAAATTTGCACTACACTTCGGACGAGATATGTGTTCCATACATGTGCACTTTCTGACGAGATGTGTTCCATACACCGGCGAGGAGTCTGACATAAACAAACTTATAGAGAATGTCTTCCCAATGCCGGATGCAAACATCTCCGATCCAAACTATACTACTTCTTGAGCTATTATAGCAACGCGTAATGAGTATGTTGATACGATAAACATGAAGCTGATCGATCAATTTCATAGGGAGGAGATAATCTATCACAATTTTGATTGTGTGGAGGATGATCCTCATAACTACTACACATCCGAATTCTTGAATTCTCACACGTAATGGTTTGCCTCCGCATGTTCTCAAGCTAAAGGTTAATTGTCCTGTTATATTGCTATGGAACCTGGATCCAGTAAATGGATTGTGTAACAGACGAGATTGGTAGACCGAGGCTTTCAAAAGAATACTATTGATGCTAAAATAGTGCTCAAAAACAATACCGGGAAGAGGGTTTTTCTACCCCGGATACCTTTATGCTTATCTGATGATGAAATGTTCCCCTTCAAGTTCAAGAGAAAGCAGTTTCCAATCAGGCTAAGTTTTACTATAACGATTAATAAGGCACAAGACCAAACTATCCCAAATGTTAGTGTGCACCTCCCAAGTCCTGTTTTCTCACATGGACAACTCTATGTTGCGCTTTCGCAAGCTACTGCTAGGAGCAATATAAGAATACTTGCTACATGGGAAAAGGATAGGACTTTCATATCTACCCGGATAGTCACTAAGAATATCATTTATAAAGATGTTCTTACGTCGTAGATGGCTTATGTACTATCTTGAATTTATTTGGTTTGTATACATGTTGGAAGAGAAACCATGCAAACTATTGTAATGTGGAGTTTTGTATTCGATTTGTTTTACTTACAACCGTGTAAGTATAATTTTTTTCTATGTGATCCTTTGCTGTTTGCTATTGACATCCTTGTCAAGATGTATGTCTCATTGGAATGTTTTTAGCACAAAAGTTACAAAACAAAATTTGCTCATATTAGATTTCTTTCTAACAAATTGTTTGATGTGCTATGTCAGCATCATGTCGGTTAGGAACCTTTCCACTCGTAGATTCTATGCTCCGTTTGATGCCCCCACTCCATCCCAGCCTAGGTAAGTTTTCCAAAGGCACCTTTATGCATATTTTCTTTTTTGTTTCAGTTAATATTTTGCGTGTTTGCATGTAATTAATGTACATTTAACATGAATATAAAATAATATGGTTGATGATTTCTCTTTTGTAGATGAATCCACTTTCATGAGTTGGGTGCAGATAGCATACATTTTACGTGGTTATTCCGTATGTACGTAGTGCACAAATTCCCTGTGCAAGAAGTCATGTCTGGACCTATGCTTCAGATTATTGTTGTTGATGAGAATGTATGTACCGATATTTACTTTAAAATTTATTATACACACATGTTATTAAGATTTTTCTACCAAGGTCATTTCATACATTGACTATATGCTTTCGCATTTCTTTTAGGGCATGAAAATGGAAGCATTTTGCTTCGGTAGACAAGTGCACATATTTGATAGATTACTTGCGGAAGGAAATTCTTATAGGCTCGTGTCGTAAACGTTGATCCAAATCCCAATGAATTTCGCTTCCTTAGGAAGGAGCTTGAGTTAAGGTTTACGTACCAAACTACTGTTCGGTAGTTGAGCAGTTTTATTTTGTTTTCTGATCTTCCTACCTACTTCACGTATTTTGAAGAGGTTTATCAGAAACCAAATAAGTCAATGGTTGGTAAGATCTCTGTTTTCACATATTATATCTTCTTGTATAATAGACATTTTTGTATTGTTACTTCTCACAATTCTAAACTTGATGCAACTTTTGTAAGATGTGGTCGGTTTGGTTGTACACGTGGCCCAATTCAGCATATCAATAGCTTCCCACATCGTATACCGATGAGAGAATTATGCATCATGGATGACAGATACAAGTAGCATAATAATGCTTCTACTTTTTGAAAGAGAATATATTATATTGCGTATCTTTCATTGAGTTATTACTTTTTGTGAATTAGCCATAACTTACTATTTGTGTGTGTTTGGGATGGGCTAATTGTGTGGTATCTAACATGGTGGAGACTTGCGGGTGAAGAGCACCATGTGTTTGGCCGTGACAATGCTGAAGAAGAATAGTCATTATGGTATGTGTAGAGCTATTTCGATCTTATTCTTGATACTCAATAAATTATTATAACATACTAATCCTATACACTATAATGTTGAAAAGTTCACTTAATGACAATGGGATGTAGCAATTTCTTCTTTGGACCTCAAGTTGCTAGCGCACAAGAGCTCGAAGGTAAACAATCATGTAAATAATGTATGCACATCTTTCTTTCATGATTTAATCGTACTCTCTTTAAACAAAACTACGACAAGTAGTGTTGCACGATGTGAATGTAAGGAACTTTGTGATGAATGTTGTTGACGTAAAGAGTGATGCACTTGCTAGAATGTTTGTACGTTAATAACGTAAATAAGTCACTCAGTCTTTTGACAGCTCTTTAAATATAATATATAATGTAGATTTATGATGTTTAACTTTTGTTTGCCATTTTGTATAGTGTGCTTCCATTCTCACGTGACAAGCTAGAGATGAGGATGTGTCTTCCATAAGGCTGCCACATCAGCTTCATTTCTAAATTTCCGTTTATGTTTATGTTTAACGCATGATGTGTACTTTATCTGTTGGTTTGTACTTAATTTACATGATGGTATGCCAGTTATTTATGTATTGAAGAAAATTATGGGAAAATGTTGTTTGCTACCATTCATTTCTAGAATTGTTGCACAGAGTTCTTGTTCTCTCATATTGCACTAATGTGATGCCCGTATGTATCACTATCTTTTAATTGCTTGATTCGCTTTATGTGTTAAAGGAAAATATTATTTCTGTAAAATTTATGGTTTTGTTGCAACACACGGGCATCCTACTAGTAGGTTGAGACTTGAGACAGTGGGGAGAAGAAGCGGAGAGCTTTTCCTCTTGGGAAAATTGGGTTTGGGTGGTGTCTACCGTTGCGATCCACTTTTCCGCTACTTAGGCTTTCTTTCCTACGACATTGCTCGATTTGATGATTCGGCTATTCTTGGGTTGGGACCGAGCCACTCTTTGGGCCGTAGGCCTATTTGGAATGAAGGAGAATCATGACCTTAATCTATGTGATTTTGATACATCTTTCGCGATTAAGACCTCTTTCTCAATTTTATATATATATATATATATATATGTGTGTGTGTGTGTGTGTGTGTGTATATATATATATCTAGTGCTAATAGATAATTCAGTGCTAAGGTGCTAATGTCAATCTTGACCGTTAGATCTGGATTGAACAACCAAGATTAATGCAAGCTCCCACCTCTAAACCATTTAATCACCTTGCATGCTCCCACCTCCAATGCCCCTTCATTAATGCACCTTCATTAAACACCCTACATGCTTCCACATCCAACGGTCAAGATTGACATTAGCACCTTAGCATTGAATTACCCATTAGCACTAGATACGCCCCATATATATATATATATATATATATATATATATATATATATATATATATATATATATATATATATATATATATATATATATATGTGTGTGTGTGTGTGTGTGTGTGTGTGTGTGTGTACGTGAAAACAACTTTTAGGTTGCGTTTGGTTTGAGCAGATAAAAATGTAGAATAAGCTAGATCACAGTAGAAATTGACCTAAACATGTTAGTGACCAAAATATGGGGAACCACCTCTAGTGGTGTTCGCGAAGTACGGCACGGATAGGGCTCCTCCGTACCCAAAACTGTCCAGATTAGAGAGTTAACATCCTCGGGTAGCTAGGGCAATAGCCCGAGACCTACAATCAAAATCTCATAGAAAGTCTCTTGAAAAATTGCTAAAATATGAGTTCGGCTCAAGAATAGCTGCCCAGGCCCGAGGCTTGAGCCGTAGCTAGCTCGCCCCTGCAGGGAAGCAGAAAACCAAAGTCTACACGTGCTTGCTTACTATTAGTGATTACATACCCAACAAAAACACATGGAATCTAAGGTCCAACAAGATGCGAAACAACATTAAAACAAAAAAGAACAAGTGCATCTTGGGCTTTTAGACTTTTTTTTCCATCATCCATGGAGCCGCAAAGGAGGAGTAGAGAGCGGAGCGAGAGGAGGGAGCCGACAAGGGCAAACGTGCTTTGGCCGCCCATCGACGAGAGATTTGGGAGGAGGGAGGGTGGAGTAGATCTGGGAGGAGGGAGCTGAGGGGTGGAATCTGACACCGAGAGGAGGCCGCGAGGACAGAGGAGGATGGTGGCACTACGACCTGCGAGTAGGGGTGAAAACGGATCGGAAACGGACGGATAATGACTCTGCCATATTTGTTTTCACATTTTTTCCGGATCCGGATACGAATATGGATACCTTGGATACGAATACGGATGCGAATAATATCGAATATGAATACGGAGCGAATACGAATCAAAACGAATACGGTCACAGATATTTTTTGGAACATGAAAACCCCTTAAATTGCATGCCAGAAATTAACGAAAACATATAACTAGTTTGTTTGATGCAAATATTCATGAATTGTTCATATTTTCAGCAACAACACATAACATTGGCACTAGCAATGTGCATTAATTAGTTCATCATAAATATAACACTTAGTGTACCACATTTATCTCATAAGTCATAACTCACAAGTCAACATACATAAAACTTAAGTTCATCACATACATAAAACGTAGTTCACACTTAGGTCATCACAGTTCAATAATGCTAAGAACCCAAAAGGTCATTCACTTTGGCAATCAAAAGGTCATTCATCCATATCCTCCAACACGTCCTCCTCCAAATCATCCATATCCTTGTGCTCCTGCAACTACAAGTTGTAGTTCAATGAGTATCATTTATCAAGGTGACATTAAATTAAGCCAATAAGCTAGATAGTTAGGTAAAAAAAACAGCAAACTGTTGCCAAGCTTGCAAAGCATCGCTCAATGCCCTCCATGTCCATCTCAGTGAGGATAGATCCACCAATATCTCCACCTTCATGTGAAAAAGATTAATTATGCTCAAAAATTTGCTCACATACTATACATAAACCAATCAAACATAAGTGTAGAACTCAATCTTTGGTACAAACCAAAGCTTGCACGACTTCAGGATCAAGACGACTACGAAATGGATCGACAACACGACCGCTAGCACTAAAAGCTGACTCCGAAGCAACATTCAACACTTGAATAGATAAAACATCACGTGCAAGTCGGGAGAGAATAGGGAGCTCAGGTTGCTTGAGCTTCCACCATGACAAAACATCAAAGAAGATTTTGCCTTTTGTTTTCCATTCCACTAGTGGTTGTTCCATGTAGACTTCCAACTCAGTTTTGGTACCTTGACCTACAACACTACTGCCATGCAAGAACCTTTCAAGATCTGCATCAAGCTCATCATCACTCCCATCATCCTCAACCTCTTGGTCTAATGGTTGAGAATCAACTGTTTGCACATTTGCGCTTGTTTTCTTGGTTACAAGTGGACTGGACACATAAGCCTGGAACAACTGGTTAATAACACTCATGAATCTATCAACTTCTGCTGAAGCATTATCATGGTAAATCTTATCTGCAAAATAGTGTATCAGCTTTGTCTTGTATCTAGGATAAAAAAAACATGCTACATCTAGGGCGCAGTGACTTGATAAACTCCACAAAGTACTCATGCTCAATAATATTAAAGGGATATTCATGCATGATAATTGCTAAATATAATTTTTTCAAACTATCAACCTCATCATACCTATAAGTCTCAATAGATGCAGTGTTATTGTCATCTCCACTCTTCATCAATTTTAGAAGATGTTGGCCTCCCTTGATTTGGTGCTTGCTACCCAAGTGATTCCAAAAGACTGATGTGCCTCTTGAACTCTCACAATAAGATTCGTACCTACACTTGTTGCATTTAGCCCAATACTCTGTAATCATCTTGCCATCAGATCCTTTCTTCTTTTTTTCATATTTTGTGTAGTGCTCTCAAACATCAGAGCTGCACTTCTTTGCTCTCTTCACAACAGGAGCAAGAATGTCGATCTCGACACCAGTCTCACCGGTCAAATCAACTTCATTCCTTGGCACCAATGCACCGGCAACTGGATTATTTGTAGCAGTGGAAGGTGGTTGTGTCACCTGCAAAGCAGGAGATGTATTGCTTACACTTGCACTACTACTTCCAGTTGTAGATTCCATCACAAATCTAGCACAAGATAATGGAGGGAATACATAAGATATCAATGAGGCATGCATATTCTACAAACTACGAAGATCATCTGAATATGTGTATTAATCAACAACAGAACATTTAATCATAAAAGGACTAGCATCATAAAAGGAAAATAAGAATGACTAGCATCATAGAAGGACTAGCATCCAACTAGTTTGGATCCAAACCTGCGACCGCTTGAGACGCTAGCAATTTTAACTTGGTTCAACATACTTAATTGATAATCTCCACAGGAACCCTTGGCAGCTTAATCTATCTGTCGAGGTTGCTTCTACTAGGCAACTAGCTTTCAGAGCGCCCAGTCATCGGTAATTACAAGCTCATGAGCACACCTTACCGTGATGACTTGGCGTAGAAATTTCATGGAAACAAAACGAATCAAAATTCTTTTGGCAGTCTTCAGTCTCTGCCAGAGTGCCAGGCATTGGCATGATAACAATTTTGTTCATAAAAACAACAGGACACAACAGGACACAAAAATGCAGTTGTTAATCATAGAAGGATTTAGGTTCTCTGTCATTCTGTCAAGGCTCAGGATCAAACCATTACTCCATTAGTAGGTACTACAATAAGCATGGGTCATCAACACATTTGGAATTTAATTAGCAAAAACATTAAACAAATGGAATTTAATTAGCTAGCACTAGGAGCTCAATCCATTGATTCATTGCCTCATTGGCCATTGATTCTTTGATTCACTACCAACAGGGAGCTAGCACTAGCAACTCAATCCATTCATTCACCATTCATTGCCTCACTGAATCAAGATCCTTACCTTGGGCGGGGCGGGCGGCCGACGGCGACGAGGGGGATCCGGCGGGGCCGTCAGGGCCTCAGGGCAGGGAGAGTGGGCGGATGTGCTGGGGCCGGTGAGGTGGAGCCGTGGAGGTGCTAGGGGGCCGCGAGGTGGGCCGGGCGCAGGTGACCGCGGCGAGGCAGGATGGCCACGGTGAGGTGCTGAGGCCGATGAAGGCGCAACCACGCAGGGAGCGGGGACGGGACGGCGACGAGGCGAGATGGCGGCGAGGCGCGCGCAGCAAGGTGGCCGCCGCGGAGGCAAGGGCGGCGCGGCGCCATCGATCGAGCCGGCGGCGAGGCGAGGTCGACGCCAGGATGGCCGATGGCGAGATGGCGGCGGACGGGCGAGGCGGGCCGTGGCGAGGTGGTCATCGGGGGCGCGGCGAGGCGAGGGCGGCGCCACCACCGACCCCCGGCGTGGATCGAGTAGAGCGCGACCGAAGCTCCTGCCCTAGGGAGTATTGGAGTAAGGAGTTAAGGACTTAACACTTAAGGACTAAGGAGTTAAGGTATACTCTCTAAGTAGGGCGGTTGGGCACTTGGGCAGTGGGCCAAAATTCCGGATATCCGGATAATCCGTTTTGCATCCGTTCCCGCCGGATATCATGACAACCATATTCGTTTCTGCGGGAAAAATCCAAACCCGTTTCCAATCCGGGATAATCCGAATCCGTTTTCGCCCGGATTGGTCGGAAACTATCTGATCCGTTTTCACCCCTACCTGCGAGCAAGCTACAAAACAACGAGAGAGAGAGGGAGCGGAGGAACTCGGGTGGGAAAGACCAAAAGAGGGAAAAGGGAGTGGGTGACGACGCCTGGAATTGGGTACAACCGAGTGGGGCGGATATGATATGGAGCGGTAGGGTGGATGTCTAGGTTTTTCAACTAAGGGCTCATTTGTCAGTTTAAGCTAACGGGTAATTGGGCATAACGGACGCGTGTGGAGCTCTCTGTTCGCCCGTTTGCCCATCGAGCAAAGTTTCACCTTTATAAATATGCCCGCGGGCACTAAAGGAGGAACATACCCATCCGTGATAGATTTTTTGCTCGCAGGTTAATCGGGCAAGATTGCTATCACTATTCCAAAGCTGAGAGAGGTTAAAAAAATAGAAAAGAAAAGCTGCCAAAGATTAAAGAGAGCACACGAACGAATTTCCGAAAATGCCCTGACCTTCTTCCCCACAAAGCAGGTCGAACCGGCGAACTCGCACCCACCAAGGTTTTAAAAACCAAACCTTAACCCCGTCGCCGACTGCTCCGGCCTCCGCGAGAGCCGCCCCCACTTACCTCGCCTCTCCGCTCTCCTTGCCGACGTCTCTCGATTCCATTTCCCAGTGTATGCTTGGCGTAGAGCAACAGCCCCTCGTCAAATACCCAGCAAGAAGAAACCCTCACCACCCCAACCCCAAGAAACGGAGATTTAGCAGCCCTCACCACTCCAACCCCAAGAAACGGAGACTTAGCAGGTAATCTCACGGTGCATTTTTTCTTATATTATCTGTCTTAATTTTACTTTTGGTGATATTTCCTATGTCTAACCGGCAATGCAATCCAGTTTCCAGAGTTTTGGCTAGTTTTGAGGCGTGAACTCTTCAGCGAGTACTTCTTAACGCATTGGATTGGTCACCACATTCACAAGCGCCAGCCATATTCTGGGTCAGGATAGAGGATGTCAACGCAGCTAGTGTTTCCCACAGCTTCCAATTGCAGACGCCCGTTAGGCATTTCCCAGAACAATGTTGGGAAAACAGTTCTTGGTACCAATTCAACACATTTCCAGAGAAAGAAGTGGTTTTCTGGTGGTTCTTCTCATCCTAGTCGATTCGAATGCTCTGCAAACTCGCGTCGAGTTGGGCCACGACGCACTGAGGATACCTTGTATGACCTCCAGCCTGAGATCTCAGTGCTTTATGGAGAGGAGAATGGTGCAATTGCTGCCCCAAGCAAGGATCAGGGTATAGACAAAGCAGCTGAAAGATTGGCAGACCCTACTGTCACGTACCGCTACAACGAGCCCAGGATTAAAGTCATTGGTGTTGGAGGTGGTGGCTCCAATGCCGTGAACAGGATGATTGAGAGCTCCATGAAGGGGGTGGAATTTTTGATTGTGAATACTGATTTTCAGGCTATGCGGATGTCACCCATTGATCCGGAAAACAAGTTACAGATTGGCCAGGAACTGACACGAGGTCTTGGTGCTGGTGGGAACCCAGAAATCGGCATGAATGCAGCCAAGGAAAGCCAGGAGTTGGTAGAACAGGCAGTCTCTGGTGCTGATATGGTTTTTGTGACGGTAAGTCCATGCTGCTCATGCAAATTGTGCTCTTTTCTGTTGCTCAATTGATGGAGGATGACATACTTCTCTAGTTCTCTTGGCATTTATTATTAGATTTAGCACATCTAGAGAGTCATAATATCCTAGATAAATATGTTAGGTTATAATTTACAATTCCATATACGCAAATACATCATTTCTGTTCTTTGATTGAAAGGAGACAATATGCTTGAGTTTGATCCTTTAATATCAATGTGCAGGCTGGAATGGGAGGGGGGACAGGCACTGGTGGAGCGCCCGTTATAGCAGGGATTGCAAAGTCCATGGGTATATTAACTGTCGGAATTGTGACAACCCCATTTTCATTTGAGGGGAGAAGGAGGGCACTTCAGGCACAAGAAGGAATTGCATCCTTGAGAAGCAATGTTGATACACTGATAGTAATCCCGAATGACAAGTTACTGACTGCTGCTTCTCCAAATACTCCTGTGACAGAAGCATTCAATTTGGCAGATGATATTCTTCGGCAAGGTGTTCGTGGAATCTCAGATATCATCACTGTAAGAGAATATGCAAGACCTTATGTTAGCTATTTTCCATTTGTCGAGAATTATTTCGAAGAAATGGTGTGTGTGATGTCATTAAAAAATCACAGTTTGCTTTACAGTTTATGCAATCATGCAACTATGGATTAACAAACCCTCTTGAGTCTTGAATTATTTGATATAAATTATGCTGTAGTGGTGACCTTTTCCTTCTCCTTCACCATGTTGTGGGTTCCAAAAATTTTTTGTCACTGTTTCCTTCTTCTTTCTTGATGCACACATGGCTTATATGTGCTTAAGTGCAAGTCAACATATCTACACTCTTCTAAATATATTAAAAAAACCACAACATTATTATCTTCATTTTGACCATTATCCCTATGAAGTTACCTGCAACAAAATAAAATTATAATGCCATTGTTGACTAATGCACTTAGTTCCTTGATTCCTTCTAGTAATCCTTTTTGCACAACATTCACTGGTTGTCTGTTTGTCATGCCATTTGCAATGCCAAGCCATGAGTCTGAAAGTTTAAACATTTTTAGCCTATGCCTTTCTCAATATATGTGAATATGTGATCTATGCAGCTAAACAGGTGATTGACTGCTATCCTCTTTTGCTTGCAGGTTCCAGGTTTGGTCAATGTTGACTTTGCTGACGTTCGATCAGTTATGTCCGATGCAGGTTCATCCTTGATGGGCATTGGAACAGCAACAGGTTAAATTTCAGATAACCATCTTTGTTTGGCATCAAATAGCTACATGCATATCCATACTTCCTTGCATTCATATAATGTTTGTTATGAAATTTCCAAGCATATTGTGCTATTAAAATAAGTGGAATGTAGTTTGAATCTCTTGAGTTATTATTGCATTCTCTAGATTTTATTCGTTGAAATTTATTTTACTAACCGCAAGTTCCACTTTTATTATTTATATGACACTTCCAAAGGCGTATTAGACCTTGTCAGATTTCTGCGGACTCTTTTATACAGATATCTTGTTGGCGTGTTTGCAGGTAAGACACGAGCCAGAGATGCTGCACTTAGTGCCATACAGTCTCCTCTACTTGATATTGGTATTGAAAGAGCAACAGGGATTGTATGGAATATCACTGGCGGGCATGATCTAACCTTGACTGAGGTATGAGATACATGATCTTTAGTTAGATAGAGCTGCTTGTACAAGTTATTCATGCTAGCTTACAATTAGATCATGAAAAACATAACAAGCAAGGGCTAAGAAAATGCACTTGTACTGGCTAACTACAGCAGCTAAGTTAACTTAGAAGGCCCCATTTTCAAATTAGGCCTTACCGCCTTAGGCCTCTATTAACTTTGAGTTTGTGCTGAGCTGCTGACTATCTAAATGGAGGAACATCACTAAATTAGTAAATTGCCAGATGACTTCTTTAATTACATTTGAACTGAACCCCACTGATCATCCTTTTGTTTAGGTGAATGCAGCAGCTGAAGTAATATATGATCTTGTTGATCCTGGTGCAAATCTGATTTTTGGCTCTGTTATAGACCCATCATATACTGGTCAGGTAAGTAAACAAATCACATTGTTTTTTCCTCGTGGTTAACATGATTTTGCACATCACAACTTCTTTTTCACCCAGATAAAAACAACTACTACTTTGGTCATGTGAACCATGTTTTAAATAGAAAGGTCATTGAAAACCACACTGGTAAATATATATGGCATTGCACACGTCAATAACATGATTTCTCCGTTCAGGTCAGCATAACTTTGATTGCGACTGGATTCAAACGCCAGGCGGAAGGTGAAGGCCGATCGGTGCAGGTACATCCAAGGATCCAAAAACCGTTTTCGGTGGTAATCCCAGTCGTCAGCTGGGAAAAAAACCGGCCGGTTACCAGATTTCCCGGAAAAAACCCGGTTGAATTTCGCTTGAATTTGCTTAAAAACTAGCCAAAATTCAAATTTTTGAAATTTGAAATCGTAAAACCCGGAAAAACCGGCCAGTTTTTCCGTTCCCGGTTACCTCCGATAACCGCCGGTACCGGCCGGTTTTTTCCCCTGGGTACATCCTCTTGCATCGTTTGCCTACTCTCTGTTCATTTCTGATCTGTATTCTAATGTAAGTTCTGCATGCTCAGGCTGGAGGTGATACCAACCGTGGTCACAATAGTTGGTTTTCTTCGTCTTCCCAGGAGGAAGGTCCAAAGTTACAGATTCCGGAGTTCCTACAGAGGAAAGGGCGTTCAGGGTTTCCCAGAGGCTGAATACTCCAAAAGTTTGACACGGCTCAAGTTCCTTCCTTTTTGTTCTCTTTTGTTGCAAGCTTAATTTAGGTGATAGCATTAGAGCAGATGAACCGTGTCTTATCAATGTGTAACCCTCTTTTTTCTCAGCAGCCTACTGCAATGGATCAGGATTTGGTATCTTAGTTCTAACGTATATTGAGCATCATTCTTGTCTTATGATGCATTCAAATAAAATCAGTTGGATAATTTCAGCACCAGAGAGCAAATTATAAGGCGTCTTGTGTAGCACTCCCCCTCCATTTTCATTTGTTCCTTGCGTGCTAGGTGTCCCTGTTAGGCCTAGGAGTTGGGCCGTGCCATTCCGGGCCAGCATGGCACGCCATGTGGTGGGCCGAACTGGGCCGTAGGACGAGGCACATTAGGCGGTACGGCACGACACGGCCAGTTGGGTCGTGCTCGGGCCTGTCACGCTAAGTCATCGCCGCAACACCTCCCCCGCCCGCCTGCGACATCGCGCACCCGTGATGTCGCCCTGCCCACTCGCGACGCCGCCCTTGCATGTGGCGGTACACAGGGAGAGAGAGGACTAGAGGAGAGGGGAGATAGGAGATGGGCCGGCGTGGTCGGAGAGGAGAGGGGAGCTAGGGCGACGGCTGTGTGAGGCGGGAGAGGGAGACCGGGGAGGAGACGGGACCGCACCTCGTCGCGGTTGTCGTCGCCGTGGTTGGTGGCGGTGGCTCGCAGAAGCTGCCCCAAAACCCCCGCCCTCGCTCTGCTCAAATCTGGGCATCCGGGCCCGAGACGCCGTCGGTGGGAGAGGGAGAGGGGAAGGGGGCGAAGGTCGGTTGTCGTCGGCGGCTCGCGGACGCCGCCGTCCCCCTCGCGGCCTCGCAAATCCGGCCTCAGTGAGGGAGAGGAAGCGAGGGTAGAGAGGTGAGGCGAGTAGGCCGAGTGGTGGGGAGGCCGTGGGGGCGCTGGGGAGGTGGAGGCGGAGAGGCTGAGGTGCCGGGGCGATAGGGAGGCAGAGAGGTGGAGGCGGGGCGCCGAGCGCCAGGGGCGGTGGGAAGGTGGGTAGGTGGAGGCAGGGCACCGAGTGTCGAGGGCGGTGGGGAGGCAAAGAGGTGGAGGCGGGGCGCCGAGCGCGGTGGGGACTAGGGACTAGGGAGGCAGAGAGGTGGAGGCAGGGGAATGAGGAAAAGTGCATGGTGAGGGGAAGTTGAACACATCACTACATCAGTGCCTGCTATTTGCGCACTAATTGATGACAAATAATCATAAACTCAAATCAATTGCAAGATAAAAGCACTAGCAAATGGATTGAAGAGGTAACGCTGAAACTTTTCAAATATAGGTTTCATCAATTATTTGGAAAGGCAAAGATTTGTACCCTATGTATTACAATCTTGTTTGTTGGGTCTTTAGCTTTTGCAAAACCTACGACACCATGGTAGTTTTTAGTGGCTAACAATGCTGTGAATTTTGCTATTTGGCCTCCATAAGAAGCGGAATGCAAAATTATGTAATGAACTTGGGGAAAATCTATAAGTAGTAGTTGTGATCATCCAAACGAAGAGCATTCACCTTTGTGACTTCACATGTTTGATTAATGCCAATGACTTTCACATGAAAACCCTATGGTGTATAATGACCAATCTGTTAGTATACACAATACCAATAACTAGAGAAAGCAATGTAGTAGGTACCATAAAGTTACTACATGAAGTGAGGCTGAGAGGGGGGGGAGTGGTAGAGAGGAGAGAGGATAATATTTATTGTTTGGGGCCTCCAATAGATACTATGCATTGAGAATGTTGTGTCTAATGTTGTTTCTAAATGAATTGTAAATCAAATGATGTTACAAGATGTTACAAGTTGTTTGCTTGCCGCTTCATTAATGCAAGTCAAATGCTCTCGTGGGCTAGTTAATTGCTTGGGTCAGTAAAATTAAGAGCGATGTGTAAAGGTGGCCCCCACCATTTGTACTCGTCCGATGGAAAATAATCCTATGAGACCTGGGTCATTTGCATGTGAGGTTGACTGTTGGACTGTTCTCACTTTTTTTTATTCCATTAACTACCTCATGAACCCTGCTCTCACTTTCTAGAGCATGATTCATGAAAATTAGTGATTAACCATAAGTAATTAGTTTATCATCACTATTTAAATAGTTAGGGTGCAAATTAGATTAGAAGTGTGGTTTAAAGTAATTTGATTAGAAGTGAGGGAGAGGCCACCTTCCAGAACTTCCCATTTGATTAGAAGTATGGTTTAAAGTAATTGGAGTTTGAGCACTCAATTATTTGCATGGACATCAAAGTTAAAGAATCATATAAAATGGTCATTCTTTCTCTATATATAATGGCTAGGGAAAATGCAATGCAAAAGAGTAGTTAGTAGTTACAAACTTATAATGTTACATAGATACATCTCTCAATGATTATGCAAGCATGGTCAACTAGTAGAGTACTTGATCTCAAATCAACTACTCTCTGCAAAATATACAACAAAAGTACTGGGAATGCATGCAAATAAATGACTTGTGGTTTCACAAAAAAAGAAAGAAATAATATATCAAAACTGTACATGTTGCTTGAAAAATTTTCATTCTTTTTTATCTCTAGTAAACAACTACTTGCATAATTCAATTGTGATCTTGGTAATGTTCAAGGGGCAAATATTATCTCACAACTAGTGTCATTCGTCATACACAAGACATCCATCCGATCAACAAAGATAAAGCTCACATGAATTTCAACCATCTTCCTCTAAGAAAAATAATCTCAACCATCCTTACAAGTGCCATAAAAGATTAGATCGAGCTTCCAATGATAAAGTTCTCACTAGTCCGATAAAATCGACCTGATTTTTTCTCTCAATAGGAACAATACAGATCGTGTAGGCGTACGCTGATCTAGAACGCATGAAGGTGAACACCACCACACCATTTTCTTTTCTTTCATTCCCTTTTATTTTTTACCTTTTATTTTCTTTCCTTTTTCTTCTTTCCCCCTTTCTTTTCTTTCCTTTCCTTTCCTTTTTTTTTTTCATTTTCTTCTCTCCCCTTTCTTTTATTTCTTTCATTTTCTTCTTTCCCCCTTTCCTTTCTTTCTTTTCTTCTTCCAAATCCCCGCACTCCTCCTGTCGCACTCTGCCTTCTTCTTCCCCAATCCCCCCTTCACCTACCTCTCATCCCTTCCTTAGCCCAAGCTGGCGCTACTGATGAGGACATCAACCCTTCGGATACGACCACTACTCCACCTCCAACCGGGCGCCGATCGCTATCGATTCGTGCGTCGACGCTACTCCAACGTCGTCGGCAATTTACTTCACTTATACCTGGTGCTGCGACACCTCACATTGGGCCGAGGGCCTTGTATTTGTATCAATTATTTGGCCCAAAGAGCAGCCACCATTCTAGGTTATTTGGGCCGGCCACCTCCTTGGCCTATTTGGGCCGGCCGCCTCCACCTGGGCCGGGCGTACTGTTCACGGCTACTGTTCATGTGAATAGTACCACATGGCTAGCGCTTAGACTTTTACGGCTCCCCCTCTCCTATATAAGGAGGCCGCACCCCTTTAGTTTTACTGGGATTTTGTTTAGTTAAAAGTTAGCTTTATAGCAACTTCGTGTATTAGCTTTTGTCGACTAGACCAACCATAATACCGCTTTAGAATCCCAACTTAATTAAATATTTCAATCTTATTTGCAATTTCAGATTGCTTATTATCTTGTTCTTGCGTGCTTCTTCGGTGTATGCAGGAATCGACCTTCGTGGTCAGGTCAACCGGGTATTCGTGCACGGTTGATAACGACTTGTCAATCAGTTCAGCGATTGCGTGGTTTCGAGCCTTGCGTGTTCGTAGCCAGGATCGTGAGAGTTGAGCGACACCTACCGGACTTATCGTTCTCATCGAAAGATTGGGCCAATAATCGGACCTTCGGGTTCATCAGCTACCCTCCACACGCCACGCCTTCCACCCTCCCCAACCCCAACTGGCTACGGCCCTCTCCAATCCCCAATCCCCATTCCCTATCCATGGTGCTGGCGGCAAGGAGGCAGTGAGAAGGAGGAGGCACCGGCAACGGTGTCACAACGACAAGAAGGAGGAGGCGGCCCTGGGGGGCGGTGTCGCGGTGATAGCCAAGGCGGGCGACCCCCGGCGGTGTCCGAGGCGGGCGGAGGTGGTCGAGCGCACGATGGTGGCCGAGGCAGGTGGATGTGACCGAGCTACAGGCGGCGTGTGCCATGCCCATGCCGGCACGGCCCAACAACGCCCACACGTGCCTTCGTGCTGTGTTGGGCCTCGCTGGCGGCTGTTGGCACGGCCCGGGGAGTTTGTCGTGCTGTGTCGCCGTGGCCCGCGGCCCGTCGTGCTCGTGTTGTGCCAGCACGGCACAACCAAACTCTCACCTCTAGTCCCCGTCGTTGTCTCTCTCAACTCTTGAACCCTGGATCACATGACACAGATAGCTGCCTATTCTGTGCTGCAACTAGGCAACTACGTATGCACATCACACGTACTCCCTCTGTTTTTATTTACTTGGCACTGTTGACTTGGATCAGTCAAACTTTGATCAATAATTATTTTCTAAATACTTAGATGGATCGTATTAAGTGCTATTTTTAGATTTGTTATAAAAATATTTTCACATCATCATACTTCTGTGACATTTTATAAACTAGTCATGTGCCCGTGCGTTGCAACAAAAACTCGCATATGTACCAAATTTTAGTGTGCAATGCATACTAATTGTGTCTGAAGCATACTAATCCTCGTATTCATATGGAAAGCACAACAACTTGTTTTCTTTCAAAACCATAATAATCCTAGTATAGTATCATCTAAATTTAAGAACCCCTCCTTAGAATCTTCAGATAAAGTGCATAATACAATAGACAACTATTAATCTACACAATTTATAATAAAGCTCCACATCGCACCGACCAAGATTCCAACACCAACGCCGACAATGTGATCGCGCTCTACCCAGCGCCACGCCGACATTCGTGTCCTCCAGAGATTTTACAATCATACTAAACGATAAGCGCTAGCGGTAAAGGTTTGGAAGCAACAAACTAAACAAGACTCCAACGATGCAGTGTAAATAAACCACATAACCAAAAGAACAAGCAAAAAGCAATCGGTTTCACAAGAACTTGAAAGTGTCTTGAGAGAAAGTAATATAATGCCGATCTATGGGAGGATAAGACAGCACGATGAGATTATATGAAAGGATTATTAACGGTGCAAGCCGAGATGGATACAATGGTTTAAAAAAACGGATTAACACCTCTTCCTTGCTTTCAAATGATATTATAATCTTTGGTGAAGGCAGGGATATCCAAAACACAACATGTGCTTTAAAAACCCTCAATATTACAAAGTCTAATCTAGATATATGTTACCTAGTATTCTGAAGGTGGGCAAGACAATAGTGTGTACATTACGGTGCATCACCAAATCAACTTGTGCAAGGTAAGGTAAACAAACTCACAATAACTTCTAAAAAGTCAAGATTAGTGCTAGAATACCATCTTTCCATAAAGCAAAGACTGAATTAGTTTCATGTACTTAACGCAGCTTAAACATATCCTCTAACCAACCACTACACTAACGCTTCCAACAAGAGAATATGACCAATCTAACCTGTGTACTAACAGCAGCTAATGAAAGACCTCTAGAAAGCAGAGAACTCAGTTATAAAAAGGTGTTAATTGATAATAGGCTGCTATGCAACATAACACATCCAATATCTTGTGGTCTCACTTCATTTATACTTTGTTGAAGTGTTGGTTAATGTTTAGGCGATAACTCATCAAACATGCAACATATATGGGACCAACGCAATGTACAAACTTACAGTGCATCATCTGCAAACAAAACCCAAAACCTTGCAAATTGCAACCACAATAAACAGGGGTCACTCACGCTAGAAACGAGACCAAAACCGAGGAGGCGCATTGTGGCTACGGAACACTATATCGTTGTCATGATACAAACTTGGCATCATCGGCAAGACAAACTTGAGTCGCGATTGATCGCAGCAGAAGGCACATCCGATCCGAGCACAAGCTACTGGTGAGCCCGAAGGTCCGGCTAACTATTGGATTATCTACTTGGTCTTCTAACAAAACAAGAATCTCTTCGCCGTCAATAGTTCCATTGCCAATAGCATACTGCAATGTCGTTTCTACCATCTCGATCGTAGCTTGCGAATAAGCCCCCGCATGGAAAGTCGAGCAAGTTAGCATCACCACACATTTTCCCGCATTTCTTGCAAGCTACAACCCACGATGGTAACAAATACACGTAAAATCTTTCAATTTTGCCACTAAGCGGTGCACTCATCTAGTTTTTGCCATCGATGTGGGGTCCGAGTCGCACGCGTCGAAGAGTCGATGGCAAAAACAAAATTTCCCAAAGAAAATATGCCAAGATAGCCTAAGCCCCGAGGTCCGCATTGTAAGTGGCTAAACCTCTCCGGTATCTAAAGTCATGCATTGTATATGGATAAACCATAGACCTACAATGGTCAAGTGACCATGACATTCAATCAAGGTACAATTAATATGGCGAGAACGAAAGAAGGGATAAAACTTTAATAAATAGTAACAAAGATTTCAATCACAAAAGTCGATCCATGGCTTTTTGAACAAAGAACCGCTAGTTCTCACTTCTCAATTGAGGAGGCTAACATTGATTTCATTAATACCAACTACCGAGCAAACATGGATGTCTCATACCCAAAGGTTCTAAAACCGCACTCGATTAGTACCAACTTACCAAGAGACACGTTGTAACAACTAACATTTAAAAACCGCACTCGATTATCTTTGTAGGGTTCTCCCATTCGATGGCATATAAGACGCTTCCTTTTACATCCTGTTTAACTCGGTATGCCCAACTTTCGGAAATACAAGCATACAATAAAAACCAAGTCATACATTATAAGCATTTGCATACCGAGAGCAAAGAACTTGGCATAAATGTGTCTTCCTTTCAAAATACTGTGATGAAGCGGTGTTCGACCTCTTGAATCAGAGAATTTACATTGGCACCATCTCGCAAGAGTAGTTCAACCATGCCCATATCTCGCCACACGGCATGCTAGATGAAGCAAAGACAATCCTCAACACGGTCATCCAATTGCCTATACGCGCACTTGTGGCCGGCAGGAGAAATAGAGTCCCGGGAGAAATCTTCTCAAGCGAATCGCGATCAAAACATCTTGAACTCCCATCCGATGGCCAAGCTGGTTGCTCTGTAGAAGAAGCGCTTTCCCAAGAGTCAAAGTCGAATTAAATGATGGCGCCCATAAGTTAGATTTACATCGGCGTTTAACCCCACAATCAAATGTACACCCCCTTCTTGTTGTTTGAACTTACATTATCCCACATCTCACAGCTAGTGAATCTCATCCATATTATGCTTTCGACAAAATCTTTTCAAGATAATTGAGTATTAAAGAAAATAATAATTAACAATTAAACATCACTTAGAATAATGCAAATGAAATTATCTCTTAGCCCTCATTTTACAAAGCATTATTAACTTATTATGCACTCTCTAAACCAATTTCTTCTTTTTCAAGGAAGCGCTTGATGAGGCATTACAAATTATGTCCAATGCAACACACTTTCCGAGCGATTTCATGGACATTTCCTAAGATCACTTCTAATCAATAGATGATGCCTATACCACCAAATTGTATGTGATTGATGAAAATGCATTCTCCGATCGGTGATTGCTAATTGTTTGTCGACAAAGTAGAATAGGTCAAGCAATAGGCAAACTATAAAGTACCTTGGCATGAATAAATTTCTCCTTCACACGATAGGATCCGAGTGTTTAGGCTTCTTGACAGTGACAACTAAGTTATGAGAAGAGTTTTCTAATCCATCATCCCCGCAAAATGAAAAACTTGCAAGTTAAGCGCATGATAATAAAAGGATAGTGATGATTCTACAACTTTTGAATTACAAACAACATCAATGGTACCTTGAAATATCACCATGATCAACACCGCAATGAAGGTCCACAAAGAAGCATTAGATTATTGAAACCTCAAGTTGCAAGATGAATAAATGTTATAAATTATGATTGATCCGAACCTATACATGGCGAATTAATGGGCTCGCCCCGTAGAATCGAGAGATAGTTCAAGAGAGAGAGAGGCAGAGATAATAAGTAATCATCCAAAATTCTAAGTTGAAAGCTCGATCATCCAAAATCAAGTAAATCTATAGGCATCAATGTCTAGATTCTAGAATCCATGATATCCATTGAACCGCAGGAATCGCAGCACGTATCAATCCTCGCAAGTCCAGATCGTTGCATGGGCTTCTTCATTATTGACTTACGCATCAAGAATCCATTGATCTCGTGTGGTCACGGACGCGAGAAAAAGGATTTGCGAAGGAACCATCAAATTAGCGCAACTAAGAGAGGGTGTCGACCTTAACCTTGCTAGCCCTAGCCTTCGGACCACCGCAGACCACCAAAGATGGGTTAGAGCAACGCCGTCGCCATCCCTACCCGCCGCGCCGCTGCCTCAAATGGCTCGCCGACACGCGGCGCGAGGGCGCCGCAGGGAGCGCGCAGCATCGGGGCGCCGTCCGTAGGGCGTCGGGCGCATGCGCGCAGGCGTCGGGTGGCGCTTGAGGGGCGCGTGTGGTAGTGCTCGTGGCGCCGGCGTAGGCATCGTAGGGCGCGCGCGAGGGCATCGCAGGGCGCCGGCTCGGGCGCCCGCGTCGGCGCACCAGCGCCGCCGGGTAGGAAAGCGGCGTGTCCCGACCGGCGCGGGAGGAAGGCCGCCGTACGCGCGCCGGAAGAAGCGCGGCGTTCGCCCGAGCCGGGCGATGGGAGGAGGCCGCAGCCACACGGCGCCGCCGCCGGCAAGAGGATGTGCCGAGGTGGAGGCGCGAGCATCGGTTGAGCACGCGCCGCCGCCGAGCAAATCGCGCCACCGCCATCGCCTCGTTGATGGTTACTTCTTCCATGGTGTTTACTCCTTTAAGGAGGTGCGACGTGAGGAGGCGGCGAGACGGGATGAGGGCATCACGGGGCGATGTAGCAGCGACGCAAAGCAAGGGCCGGGAGGAGAAGGACGGCAGGGACAGATCGACACCGTGGTGGAGGCGGCGCGAGTGGAGGAGGGAGAGGCGGTGAGGAGTCGAGAGGCGGTGAGGAGAGAGACGGAGCGACGCGCAGCAGATGGTGGTTACGCACAAGACGTGGCGGGGCACGCCGTGAGTGGGTAGGTGTCGCCAAATAAAAGGTTCCGAGCGCGATGAGATCGCCATTGGTTCCAAACTCGCGATCCAACTGGATTTGAACGATGATGGGAGGACGGACCGTCACCAACTCGTATTTTTAAGTAGTAGAGATGTATTAGTATATAATTAACAGTCAGAGTTTAAGACTGTGAAATGCCAATAATGTCAACTATCCGTAAACTGATGTAAGTAGATAAATTAATTGAGCATGCACACAATTAATTGACGATGCCAAAGCCTGATAACACAATTTTGAACTATAGCAGGGACTCATCTGCAAAGTACTCCACGCAGAGGCACCAGACATGAACCACCAAACCGGAAAAGAGGAAAGGGGAGGAACACAACGGAAACTAGTCCAGAACAAGGAAGCCACCAACCGAAAATCCCCCCTCCAAAACACCGTATTTTCCCCTCGCGCTCTAGCACGTGCGTTGTTCGTCTTCTTCTTCTTCCCTTTGCGGATTTGAATCTGCTCGGGCGATTGGCGCCGCGGATCGGATCCCGCTTGATGGCGGAGGGCTTCGGGCGGTGGGAGTCGGATCCGCTCTTCCCCGCCGCCGAGTGCGTGCAGGACTCCGCCGACAGGTTCGTCGGGCTTTTGCTCGTCCCGCTTCTCTCTCGATCCGTTGCCTACTAGAATTTTGCGCCTAGTTTGGTTTTGAAATCTCGCGAGATTTGTTGCGCATTGTGGAGAATTTGGTGCGTGTTTCACGTGAATATGTGGTGCCAGTTCTGGAGCTCGGGAATCTTTCGGTGTAGTTTGTTTTGTTCATGTAAATTCTGTGCGGATTGGCATTTGCGACAAAGAAGCTAGACCCGAAGTTGCAGGTGAATGGCGGAGACCGTTTCGTCGCCCAAAGTCTCGTGGCTGTCTTCGATGAGAAATTCTGGGGAAATTGCAGTTTGGTTGGGTAAAAGGTTGTAATTTTGGCATTCATTCCTTGAGGACGCCTTGCGGGCATGAATCTATGACTGTCTTTCTGTAGATGCCCGTGCAAGTGCTTAGCATAATTCTAGCAGGTTGCTATAGCTTATGTCTAGCTAAATAGTACCATTTCAATTAATTAGGTTTTGGTGTGAGTTTCGTATTTGAACATAGCTTACCTTATAGAAAAACTAGCTTTGCACTTTGCTATTGTGGTACAAACTAGCTATCGGCCCCCTCATGGCTACAGAAGTTGAATAATGTTTTTTATTGTTAACAATCGGTCAAATTATAATTTAATTAGGATTTGAAAATTTCGAGATATGTAACTCTAAATCAAATTAGGAATTGAGAGCCTTAAGTTGCATAAATTGACACCCGGTTGTGAATGATTTTTTTTTTCCAAAAAAAAAAAAACAAAAAAACTTAAGACTAGTTAAGGATTACGAATAAAAATTGTTGAGTATATCAACTGATCAAATCAAATTAGGATAAAAAAATTGTGTCTTAATCATTGTAGAGATTGAAAATTAAGCTGTATAAATCTGAATCACGTTAGAAATATAAACCTTAAACACCATGCATTCTAGTTTTTTTTAAAAAAAACTATAAGTTGTACCAATAATATATATATACGAGCTTTCAATGTACACAAAGGCATTGATCACAGAGCTAGGCCATCAAAAGTTGTTCCTTAATGGGATTAAGCTTTATCCCTCCACATGATGTTGCATGCAGGTCATAAATTTTTATATGAAGCCTTTTTTTCCATGAGAAAATAAAGGAATGAAGGTACTTATCTAGTAACCAATGCATCTCCACATGCTACAGTCCAAATCTAAGCACTTCTCTCGATATACTTTTTGTTCACTGTCGTGCAAATACTGTGCATTACACCTGTCTAAAGACATTAATGGTTAAAGATGGTTTCCTTTTCCCCCAATTAACACGGTAAATTCTAGGAATTTTATTTTTTTCTCTATTAATCTAAGAATTTCTATGTTTTTTCTCTTCTGGTTAACGTGAGAGCAGCTGGTGATCCTACAATCAGTACATATAAATATGCCCCTTGTCTGGTAGGAAGAAGTTATAGCGGGAATGTAAGTACAGAAATGCACCATGCTGTGCAGCCATCAAATCATAATATCTGAAAATTAGTAGTTTTATCATAGTAAAGTATTGCTTATGGAATGCTGCCACAAGATTATATTGTGTTTAAGCTTGCACGGTATTAAGAGGTCTTAATAGTTAATACTGCAAAGAATGTGTGTTGCGCTGCTTGCTGAATGTACTAATAGGATGTAATTTTGGGTTGGTGTACAGGATGGAGGGTGTCTACCGCTTGTTCTTGCATGAAAGGAAACTTATACAGGATGATACATCAGATGCAAAGATTCATGCACCGATACAGTATGAGAGAGATGTGATTACTGCTCTCGGAACAACCAAGTGGCAGGTTCAAACAATCGAGCTTTCCTGGTATCCATGTTTTTGGGTTATCTGTTTGCTTCTGTATTTTTTTTCTAAGGCCTTTATTCTCCTAACACTGGCAGTTGGAGCAATTTGAGAGGGAGGTGAATGCAGCTGCATTCTCTGATAAGTCAAATTCAAGGGAAAATGCAATTTTAAAATTTAGGCAATTCATTAGAGCTATAGCGGAGCAAATTTCTCGGGTGGAAGAAAGTTTAGAGAGTCTTAGGACAGATTTCAATAGAACTCCGGAATATTCTTACTCCAGTGAACAGGATGGAGATGGTTTGGCGTCTTTTCTTTCTGGTAGCAACAACAATGATACTCGTGTATATTATTCCACTGATACAGATGAAATTATTGAGCTTAAGTTCGACGGTGCACCTACAGTGAATGGCTACCATCCTTCCCAAGAACATACAGTATGCGAACTCAGATATTCAGGAAACGATTTGGAAGGAGCAGCCAAACTCCAATGTTCATGTGGAGAAAGTGCATGCGAAGGGGATCATAACGGTAGCAGTATGTGTAGTTTGGATGCTGATGGTTCGGTTGGTAGGAGCCATCGTTACAAGAGAAAACTGAGCAGGCAGTACCGTAGTTTTATGAGAAACTTATGGTTTACAAAGAGAGGCCGTGAGAGCTTTACAAAGAGGAGGAAAGATGGAGAAGTGACGGATAGCGTGAGAAATGGAAATATATTACCTTCGTTCAATCTAGCTACATCTGGAAGGGTATGTTACCATTTGCTTTATTTTTCTGATTGTTTACATGTCGCAATCTAGGCACTATTTCGGGCTGATAGTTCTTTGAAGAATCTTGCTGTCTATTAATTTCCCCTGTAATGACCTTCTATTGTTACTTCCTGCAGGCTATGTATTTATGGCCTGAGCTTGTCAAGAGGAGATTAAGTAGATCTGAATGTTCTACACATTACAATCATCCTCAAGTTCGTTTAGTAACAGCACTACTAATTGCACTTGCTGTCCTCGGTGAGTTTTTTTGTGCCATACTGCCATGGTTCATCTTTTTAAGCATTTAAGTCTGATTGACCAAAGACCAATATCCCTTTGGAACAAACAGATATTTAGTTCAAGTGAGCAGTAAGCACGCTATGTTTGACAGTTTGAATACCTGAAAAAATAAGAATGGAATTTGTGGTTTTTGTAGTTTATGTATTCTATTAGTATTTTCGTTGTATCCATTATGTTCCATCACAAATACTTTGCATTGATCACAATAACAGACTTGGAACTGGAGAGTATCAACTCTTCAATATCTCTGACATTCACTTTTCATATGTTTTTTGCTGCTTTATTTGAATTAAGACAATAGAGAAGATCAGCTGATATTATTTGAATTAAGACAATACAGAAGATCAGCCCAAACCATCCATGGGATTCTTGATCTATCATGTTTAGCTATTTGTTACTAGTTTGTTACTGATCACGTATATTATGCCTTGAATTATATTTACATAAGTTGATGACAGAAGTTCATTACCTGCTTCAAACCAGGATAATATTTTTCATAAGAAGTATCGGTCTTCATTTCTTCATCTGAGATTATTTTGCGCATGTTGCAGGCTTGCTGGTTTTGCATGTCAGGTGACTGCGATCAGTATCCAGTTTTGGTCCCAATTATGTATGTATCAATCACCATGCTGCACTGTACCAATCAATCTGTGTCATAGTTCCTTATGAAGAAGGATCCATATGCTTTGAAGCACCCTGATCGTACGCTTTAGATTGCCATGCGATGCAGACAGAGGTTTGCCGACGTTTTTGTGCAGTTGATAGCTGTGGTTGCTCGTCAGTAGCTTGTCCCAGCATCGATGTGTGTTGTGATTTTTCTGCTAATCCACAATTTTGGTCCAAGATTGCCACATGATGTCATTGAATTTGTTCATGATACTGGCATAATCAGCACAGGGCTAAATTTGTCTGTAGATTTCCACGGCGGCGACTCCTGTTAATATATTCTTGCGAAAGGAAGGTGCACTTGAATCGAACTGATTCATTGTATTGTAAGTTTGTAACTGTCCCTACCTGGTTATTGAAGTTTGCCTTGCTTAACTCGTATCGGAATATCAGATGCATTGTACATGGATGTGCCTTCCGCTTTGCATTTGTTTGCTGCCTGCGCTGTATTGCTTGCCTTTTCACGACCGTGAAATCTTCGTTACCGTACAGGCCGGCCTACAGCGATAAGCAAAAAACGATGCAAGTCATGCAAATGCTAAGTGAACGCATCCGCCTATCCTTGTAAGCATTTACATCTACTTATGAATATGGATAATCCAAAGTATTCGATTATTGAATCCAATAAATTGTGACCTTATAAAGGTAGATGACTTCATGTCACTGACACTAAATCGAATATGAATTATCCAAAGTATTCGATTATTGAATGCAATAAATTGTGAAAGTGATTTAGATTTTTTAGCAATCCGAATAACAAGATCTTCTCTTTCTGAATTCGTATCCGAATCAGGTTTTAAAATGTAGATGTGAATATGGTTTTGTTTTGCACATTCGAATATATAATTATTTCTTTTTACAGGAGAATTCAATATAATTACACACAATTTTTGTTCCAATACCACTAATGATTAGATGCAATTATTCAATTTAGTGTCAAATATTAAAATTTAAGCTTAATTTAACATATCACAATAGTTAGTTGTGTTCCACGGTGAGTGTAAAGGCTATTATTATTATTATTATTATTATTATTATTATTATTATTATTATTATTATTATTATTATCGAGCAGATGTGCGAAATTCCAAAGTGAGTGTATAGGCCATTATTATCGAGCTGATGTGCGAAGCTACCAATTTATGTGAATGTCTGAATCTGACCGAAACAACTCAATGATATTCATACTGAAATCCGAGCATATTCGAATCTGATTCAAAATACATGGATGTGATTACTGTTTTAACTTTTAACCACCATCCAACTCGAATTCGATCTGGTTACAACCTCCTAACCGGCACGTGGGTTCCTGGTGTCAGCAGGGGCTGCGGGCCCACCTGCCCGTGCCTGCCAATACCCAATAGCGGCCTCTGAGCCCTACCAAGGCCGCGCCGCACAGCAAAGCAGCCGCCCCCTAATCTGATCTAGGCCTCCATCACGCCGTAAACTAAGCAAATCCCTCGTCAGCTCGTCTCGGCGAAAAAATTCGGTACTCCACCGCGCCCCTTCGCCCGAGCAGCCAGCCGCGGCGAGGCGACCCACGGCCCAAGGCGAGGAAGAGGCGTCGCGGCCAGGGCAGGGCCAGTTGGAGTCGGGCAAGCAAAAGCAAAACGCTCCCCTATTAATAGGGCGCCGTGCGTGCGTGTGCTCCGCCCATCTAAGCGTCTCTCACCTCGCGATCCAAGTCCAACCCCGCCTTTGCTTCGCCTCGCCTCGCCTGGAAATCGGCGTGCGCCACCGCGCCCAACCGTCCCCCGATCCAGCCTCGTCGGGAAGGAAAAGGAGGAGGTACGTACGCGTCGATCCACCACCTTCCTCGCTTCCTTGATCACGCGCGCGCATCCCGCTCGTTCCCTCGGTCGCGGCGAGATCTTTTGTAGCCGCCGATCGCAGCCTTGTCCCGTTGTTTCCTGATGTGACGTGCTCCGTCCCCTGCTGCTGTGTCGCTGCGAGTCGGTGGCGGAGCTGAAATTTTTGAATGGATGCGTACATTTTATACTTATAATTCTATAGTTTGCATCATGATTTTATAACATCGTAAATCTAACATATATGTTCTAAATTTATCAAAAGCATAATATAAATAGTTCAAATAAGTTCTTATATAAATAGAAAATTATAAAATATGCAAAAAACATATATTTTTTATTTAGCTCGGGAACTTTAATGCAATATTTCATTAATATCGTTACAAAACTTCTAAATTTTCATTCACAATTAAGCTCACCTAAGTACAGAGAGTTGCAAATATAAACTTAAACTCACTTGTTTTATAAACATTTAGCGAGTAAACATACACATTAATCTTAAAGAAATACAAATCGAGAATCCGCACCTTCGGGCCTTCTAGCTTCTGCAGTTCTGCATTTCTGCTCGATTGCTCCCAGGCTTCACAGCATTGTACAACTCTACAAGTTCAAGGACATATTAGCTATGTTGATTATGAGAATCACTAAGATGACAGACCATATGGTCTATCAAGATTCAAGACAACAACCACTACTCCCAGACTCCAACCAACGTATAGAAAGTTACTTCTAGATACGAGTAGAATAATGGTTGTTTCTACATGAACAAACATCAAGCATTCAAGCAACCCAAGCAAAAATGCTAAGAAAAAAAGAACATACCAATTCCTTCTCACTGTTCTGCTTCTCCTCCAAGTCCTTGAGCGCCCGATCCATCCGTAGATCCTCTTCCTGCAAGGGAAGCAACCCCCCACCGTCAACACAACATCACGACAATGCAAACCGATCAAATCACAAATAGGATCAACTCAAAGCAACTCACGGCTCGGCCGAGATGTACTCGATGCGCTTCTTCACATTGGCCTTCGCCTCCACGAGTTCCTGCTTCACCAGCACCGGCCCCGTCTCGGCTCCCGCGACATGCTACGGCGCCGCGCTGCCGCCCTCCCGCCATCCTGCGTCGCACCACCCGTCGCCTGCTCCCGCGCTGCGCCGCTTGTCTGGTGTCTGCTCCGCAGCTCCGCTTGACCGTGCCAAGCGCCCAAGCCGTCGCCTGCTTCCCTGGTCCTTGCGTTGGGGAATTGGGGACTGGGGAAGGAGAGATTAGAGTTGGGGAGGAGAGGATTGGAGTGGTGAGGTATTCGGTTGTGGGTTGGAGTCTTGGACCGGTTGGTGAGGTAGGCCGTAGGCGCAAACGGACCTTCGGTCCTGGCTGGGCTAGTGGACTTTCATCTCATGAGATTCATGGCCACTGAAGATCTGATCCCTACGGCACCCCTGCTGGTTCCGCCTCTACGGCGAGTCCTTGCGCTTGCTGGATCTGACCCTGTTCGGTAGATTCTGCCCGTAGTAACAAGCTTTTGTAGAAAGCTTGACCATTTTTTGGAACTTATCTGACGAGGATAATGCCCAGTTTTGCGGTTGTAACTCTTAAGTTTGACCTAGTGTACATTGGGGCAAGTGATTTCAAGTTGGTTTACAAGGAAATTTAATGGGATTACAATTAACAAGCCAATTATAATTTCAAGATACTAGAATTGTTGTCCTTGTTTAGCTTTACCAAATGTCATCTGCATGTATCTGTAATCTAATTTTGTCTCTTTTACCAGGATCAGCAAGATGTCAACTGCTACTGCTCCGAGAGTGTGTTTCCCTAAATCTGGGGCTAATTGCCTGGCCATTGCTCCGGTGATCAAGAACCCTTCCTTTATCGGTTACAAGAAGCTAACATCAAACGTGTCAGGCCTAAGGATCTCCAACAATTTCAGGGTGTCCGTGACGGCCATGCACAAGGTGAAGCTCGTAGGCCCGGACGGGACAGAGCACGAGTTTGATGCCCCTGAAGACACCTACATTCTTGAGGCCGCTGAAGATGCCGGGGTGGAGCTGCCATTCTCGTGCCGTGCCGGATCGTGCTCCACATGTGCGGGCAAGATGTCAACCGGAGAAGTTGATCAGTCGGAGGGTTCCTTCCTTGATGAGAGTCAGATGGCTGATGGATATCTCCTGACGTGCATTTCGTATCCAAAGGCGGACTGCATCATTCATACCCACAAGGAGGAAGAACTCTACTAGCTGGCTCATACGCTTCTGCGGAGCATTTGTTGAAGTCTCAGAGTACATCCGTTGTTTGGTTAGTTATTGTTATCTAGAGATTGGCATCTCCTTCTGGCCATCAGTTTGGTCTTTTGATTTTATCATGGCATATGAGTTGTGACAATAATTGCTGTAATATGGTTTAGCAATTCAAACTGCATTTGTTCAAATTGCAGCAATTCCAAGAAAGGCACATTATGGAAGATGTTATACTTGTGGAGCGCTTCTAGTAGTAATTTTTTTGGCTTGTCTGTTTACACACTGTTTTGCTAGATGAATGCGGCATCTGAAGTTCAAATCAGACCTGTTTGCATAGCTAATAGCTTGCTTCCTGAAGTCTGAATGCTGCGTCTCAGAAACTGAAACTTGAGATAGTATAACATTTTCTGTCCTTTGCTATTCTTGTTGTTTTCAGTTTTCAGAAGGCAGCTTTAGAACTTTAGATGCATCTTATGTCTGCAGGATATTGGTTTGCTTATGGTCTGTCCTCTGCACCATTTCATTGTTCTTTAGCTTAGCAATCCTCACTAAGTGCATTAGAACTATTTATCTAACACGGTGATTCAGGCTAAACTGACTCTACGCACCGGATTTGGTTTGTTCAGTTACCACTGAGCATTAGAATGCCGCTGAAGCAAAGTCAGATTTTACTCGTGTAGTTCTAATCAACGTAGTACATGCTCCTTTCAAGCAAGGAAAATTCTCTAGCGTCCGTTTTTGTTAAACATCAAGTGAATCAGGATTCAGGAGTCGTAGCTCAAATTGGACGATACTACTATACGACAGTTGAAGTTTTAACTCCCATCATGTTGACCGTTGAACATGCTCAGATGTGCTTATCTACTTTTGAACAGAAGAAGAGAAGTTCTGCCTTAGGCAAGGGAGGAAAATATCGAGAAAGAGGAGAATCGCCTGGTTTTGGTTTGGTGATAGACTCGATGACGATCAACCCTTCTTTTGAGATCATATGAACAGGATTTCGTTCTCGAGCTCTCCATATGGTGTGACATGCTGACGTGGAGGATTTAATTTTTGGCCAGCGACCACTACCGGTCGCCTGCTGTGTGCCGCCGGGCCAACAAGGCTGCAGTTGACGTGCACACTACACAGCAGCAGCGGTTTTTCACCGTTCCGTTTCCGTCACTTACATGCGTGGCTTCCTCGAAAGGACGACCATTAATTTTTTGCCATTTGTACGATTAAAAATCACTTTGTATCCTCGCCTTCACTGAAGAAAGGCGGAGGATACAAATGAATCCCTCGGTTAAACATCAGACGAACCAGGGTACGTATACCTGCACCTCTATTTTCTATTTTTCTTCAGCTCAGTAAGCCACGAAAGCGAGAAGTAAACATATACTCTCGTATTTGTCGTATAGGCTGTGTAGTAGTCGTATTTATTTATGGGCGTACCGGTAACGGGTGGTCATCTTGGAGAGGGATGGTTTTTGTCCGCCTGTCACGGTTTGGACTTCGGAAGGCCGTGGGTAGCAGATCACAGCATACTACGCTGCATAACATGTCGCTGCAACCGGCCAACTACTATAAAGAGCAGGGAAAGGTAGGCGACCTGGCCGGCCAACTACTAACGCAGACGCAACGCAACTGCCGCCCTTCCGTTTCGCCCTCAAGTGAAGGGAAGAGAGAGAAGGCGGGAAGGAGAGAGGCGACACGGGACGAGGCGCGAATGGAGCTCGGCGCCCGCTTCTGCTCGCTTCTGCTCTCGCTCCTCCTCACAGGTAGGTAGATAGAGAGCTCCGATCCTTCGGTTTCTTTCTTTCTTTCTTTCTTTCTTTCGTGCATATATGCATGCATAGTAGCTAGCTTTTGCAGTTGCGGCAGAACGTCCTTAGTTAGCTGGTCCTTGGACATGTGCACCCTTCGTCTTCCAGTTGCTCGAGATTTTGCGTGTGTCGGTTTGGATCATCTGATTGATTCATCAACCAACTCCATGCGCTGAAACAGAATGAGCTTTTTGTGTTCTTTATTTCTTTTTCGTCTCATTTCAGTTGGGAGAACTGGCGAAGAATAGTAAGGAGTAAGGGCATTGAGTAGTGCAGTTTCCATAGGGGCATTTATGGAATTTTTTTGGTGAATTGCTACTTAACTTCCGACCGTCGCTTTTATGTTTGTTAGATGCGCTATAAGATTCGTGTTATTATTGTGTTGTTCTCACTCTCTCCTCATTCTCTCCCTCCTCTCCATCTATCTTTCTCTCTCTGCACCGTCCACCCTGGCCTCGCGGACGACGTACACGATCTCAAGCTCGAGCCACTCCATGCTCGGTCCCATTTCTTGAATGCAAAAAATATGTATGGAATAGATGCTTTCCGATCCTAGAGTAAGAGAGAGAGGTGAGAGATACGTGCACTAATATCAAATTGTCACCAAAGTTTTATGTATTTATTTTCTAGAGAGAATTTTGAGAATAACGGGTTCACTACATTGTCATATTTGTTGGTATATAATTTTATTTTTTGTCTTTGTTTTTGCTCAACCTCTCAAAGTACGTGTAAAAACATAACGAGTTAAACATATTGTTGTATTTTGTTGGTATATAATTTTTTATCTTTATTTTTGCTCAACCTCTCAAAGTATATGTGAGATTTTGAATCATCTGATGGAAATATGAGTTATTAAGACTTTCAAGAATAATTACAGTGATCAAGAACCAAAATTACATAAATAATTTACTGTAATTTATGTATAATGAAGTTGTAAATAAACTTTCAAAATCTGACAGTTTTATACAAAGAAAACTGTCACATTCTGTGTAGACAGACCCAATTTTTTTTTTGGAAATTTGGGCATGGAGAAATGAGGTCATACTATCATGTAAAACAGCTGTTAGTGAACGGGAGCAATCGTTCTAGCTATTATGAGGTCGTTTTCTTTGATTAATTAAGCGCATTTCAGTCGTCTAGTAGTCCGACGTGTCTTTGACAGCGAAAACAATATACTTTCCACATCATACTGTGAGGCTGCGAGCCCTTGTTGAAATCATGCATATTTGATTTGACATTTGTTTGATATTTTCCTCTGGTTGCATGTATCATTTGGTACTATTTCCTGTGCATTTGTGAGTCGAAAACGACCTCCTACCCAAGAGCATTACAAGCCAAGTTTATGTGACAGGGAAACTCATTTAACTTCCTCTAATTTGAACTTTTTATCTTTAGATATTTCAAATCGATCTGTTGCAAATTATTTGAGCTCGCAATGATTTAAACAGCACATTCACACAATAGTTTTTCTTACCCGGACGGAAATAACCAACTAAAGAGAATCAACCAATAGCACGGTGAAATTTGTGTGTACCTCCTACCCAATAGCACATTTCACACGCGTAAAGAGAATCAACCAACTAAAGGGGATGCAAATTTTTGTGTAGCATTAGCACGTGTGCATGAAACCATGTGTACCGTTTGAGCCTTCGCCTCGTAAAAGCGCGGTCATCGTGAGAATACTTCGAGATAGAATTATATATGGAGTATATATGTATTTGATTTGGCTCATCTTTGTCATCTGACTATGTAAACACATAGGTATGTAGCACTGGAGGGCTCATGTATAGTCAACCTGGTAGGGCTTGTGTCATGTTATTGGTTCGAGATCTCTTTGGAGCATGATGTCCATCCATGACTATTAAAATGATAAACATGCACGCTTTCATTTAGCATCACACGGAATGGAAAAATAGAATGAATATTGAAAGGGTTGGCATCATAGCAACCTTCTTTTCCTTTTCTTGATTGCGACATTTCCCAAAACACTTGTGATCTAGTAGAGAGAAAATTGGTATGAGATCGGATAAAGTAACATAATTGGAAGGGATATATGGGGCCCAATTGGTTTATTTTGACAAATGTGACAAGACGACTAAATTATGTTTATTTTGACAAAAAAAAAATGTCAATCTTGTAGTCCAGCAGCTTTGAGCCTTTGACACAACAGTGCATTATGAAAAATTTCTCAATCAAGTGAAACCCTGATCCATGGCCAAAACACACACACACACACGAATGTCTTTGAGCCAACACTGACCAACCTATGTGTGTACATCTCTCCTATAGTTTGTTTAGTAGATACTTGTTGTCACAAACATAGTTATGTACATCTTCTACTGAATGTCTCTTAGGTAATTTACTAATGATCTTTTTTGTACAGTCACGTGACCAATTTAGTGTGTTGCTCTTCACTATAACTTGGTTGTATTTCTTTTCAATTCAGATAATAAGAATTCAAACAATATGTATACAATATTCCAGATGGGTCAAAACTCAAATCACGGACAAAAATTATAATAAACCATGAACAGAAAATATAATAGCCCAAATAGATCGAAGCCCAAATCTCAGTCTTGTCCTAATGTAAGTTCAGGCCATGGTCTTTGTTCACCATTTGATTTGATCAATGTCCATCTTCACATCTATAATGCAGGTCTATACTATGAGTTATGTTTGGTGGCAACCAACATTGTCTCACTTCACTTATTATTACACACCATATCATAGTTTAGATGCATTAAAAACATGCAATATCTAAAATGTTCATTACAGTAGTGACATCTAGTGATCACCGTTTTCTTCTATTATATTATAACAAGTAGACCAGCTAAACACAAAAATATTAATGAACAAGAAAAAAAAAGGAAAAGAATAGAATTCAATTCAAATAAGCTATCATTGTGCATAGAACTGAACCTGTGTTACCACACATAGCCAAGGGGCGTCCTCTTGTGTTTGGTGCTTGCAGTGATCTCCCTCCTCCCTGACTTCTTTTCTTATTATTATTCCCTTTGAAATCTCTACATAAAAAATGAAGAAATGCATTACCAATTTGAGAATAATGAATGCAAGTTCAGAAAAAGGAAAGGAGCGTACAACAATAGCAACATTGTCCAATAGCTATAAGATATCATGCATTATATAACTTGGCCATATTACTTAATGTTGATCTTGATTAAAAAAGGAAGCCACTTTCTTTTCTGGCAATTCTTTATACAAAACCCAATAGTAAGAACATAAAGTTATAGGAACAACAACTAAACTGTATTAGTTCTCACATTAAACATAAAAAATAATGCAATTGAAGGCATCACTACTCATTGCTAGTCTCCCATGCACATCGTGTACATTTAATGGAAGCAAATTGAGCATGAATAAGGTGGATCAACCAATTACTCATAATCACAGAATAAATCGAAAGAAGTATGGAAGTAAAAAAGTTTGCACACCTCTTGTGTTTGGTACTTGCTGAGATATCTCTCCTCTTTCCTAACTTAATTTCCTTTGTTCCCTTTGAAAGTTGTGCAGTAAATAAATAAATAGAGAAAGCATATCAACAACTAAAATGTTATGAGCATAACGAAGCTTTATGTCAGATTCTCGAAACATGCCAATTGTAGTGTTGACATGAATGTGCAGTAACTCAGCACATATAGGCATTGTTTAATTTCCCCTTAGTCATCTGCTTTAATCGCCAAAAGCCCTATAATTCTGAATTTTGTTACCATATTTTGATTGAAGATAAAACAATAGAATGGAAGCCACACTGGCAAGAAACCCAACCAAAGGATGCACACTACACATGATTGAAAGCCACATTGTCATGAAACACAACCACGATTAGTAGCCAAAGGACTAACCTTGCTACTGTTGTACTTGTCCTCGTAGTGAGCGTTGTGCCACGAGAGATATTGTTTAGAAGACCTGCAACCACATCAATCAAAGTCTCATATATCACACTAACACAAACTAAGGAATCATAAACCTATGAAATTTTAGGTGGGATCTCGACCTGGTTGGTGTTCTTGTTGCCTACGTCAGAGTCTTGAACCCCAGTCAATTTGCAAAGGGTGCAAGAAATAGGAGAACGTCAGTACTATATAGCTGCATGGCATGCTGTAGAGAAGGAGGAGATAGGAGACAGAGAAGAAGAACAAGAAAAGGAAGAAGGAGAAGAATAAATAGGTATATGTGCTTAACTCAATGCAACTCCCACTCATACTCGTCCTTGACTGGAACTGCTAATTTGGAAGACACGTTTGTTCAAGCTCGATGGTTGGTAAGCAGTTGCTACCCAATCAGCGGTTTGTCTTCCCATTGGTCATGCATCCCTCTGTATGAACGACAACGCAGGCGCACCGGCGATAATGTCCACATAGTCAAGAATCATCGGTTGCCGATGATGATCTGGTTCTCTCCAAGCACACTAGTGAGGGCGAGGCCGAGGGCACAAAACGATGCATTATTTGCTGCAACGTTCTCCATTCTGGGTTTCGGCGGCGGCGGCACCCTCCAGATTCAAAGTTGATGAATCGTGGTGGCAACGCGGGAGGATGGGGGATTGAGGTCGGCAGCGACACGAAAAGCGGGGGAGCGTGCGGGCGATGAGCCACCACCTCTCTCCAAATATGGAGTTGATGAATCGTGGCGGCGACGGCTCGAGAGGATGGGGGATTGAGGGTGGCGATGGCATGAAAGGCGAGGGGAGGGTGCGGTCAACAGGCAAGATACGGGGGAAGGCGCCTCCCTCCGGATTCGGAGTTGATGAATCGTGGCGGCAGCGGCACGAGAGGATGGGGAATTGAGGGCGGCAACAACACGAAAGGCGATGGGGAGGGTGTAGGCAACGGGTGAGATGCGGGGAGTGTACATGCCTGTTGAGTTGACTGGTTCTTTTCTGCGTTTAGTTTTTTTGCAAAGGGATTTGACCTCTCTTTTTTGTGGGTGTGATGTGCATGCGTTTTTTTTCTTCATAATTGCTATATAACTTCCGACAGTTTTTTGATACCAAAACAATCGTTTTTCTATTCGTTAGATGTGTTGTAAGATTCGTATTGTTGATGTGGTCATCTGGGTTCGAATCTAACCCGTTTTGGTATGCAACTTGGTATCGGTTTTGCTAAACAACATTCAACTGTTTTCTTTTGTCAAAATAGTCGAACTTTCATCCGTTCGATATGCTTTGAGATTTGTACTTTTTTCCATCTGATGAATTAGGTCCGAATTTATTATGATTTTTTCTTCATAACATAACGGGTTCACGATATTGTCGTATTTTGTTGATATATAATTTTATTTTTTGCCTTTGTTTTTGTTCAACCTCTCAAAGTACATGTGAGATTTGAATCATGTGATGGAAATATGAGTTATTAAGACTTCAAAAATAATTACAGTGACTAGGAACAAAAATTTTATAAATAATTTACTATAATTTATGTATAATGAAATTGTAAATGAACTAAAATTTGATTGTTTTGGGCTGAGAAAACAGTCAAATCTTGTATAGACGGACTTCATGAATTCAATAAGTTCTGTGGACTCTATGTATGTGTATTTTGTATTATTGGTTGTTTAATCTGATATGTTGCTTCTTTGATCCAATAATTCAGAATGTGATAGTTTTTTTACGAAGAAAACAATCGAATTCTATTTAGACAGACCCTTTTTTTCGGATGGGGTAGCCGAGGGGGGTGGCGTGAAGGACGAAATTCCCTCTTTGTTAGTAGAGATAGAGAAATTTCCCTTTGACATTTACCCCTTCTGTATCTAAGTATTTTTTTCACCTTCTCTTTGGAACGTCTCGCTCCGACGCCGACAGCAGCCAATGACGTTGTATCGGCGGCGACGGCGCCACTCAAGTTCGGCATCAACTACGGCCAGATAGCGAACAACCTCCCGCACCCGACGCAGGTGTCCGGCCTCCTCCAGTCGCTCAACGTCAATAGGGTCAAGCTCTACGACGCCGACCCGGCGGTCCTCACGGCCTTCGCCGGCACGGGCGTCGAGTTCATCGTCGGCAACGAGGACCTAAGCAACATGACCGACGCCCAAAAGGCACGCGCATGGGTGGCGCAGCACGTGCAGCCCTTCCTCCCGGCCACCCGTATCACCTGCGTCATCGTCGGCAACGAGGTGCTCTCCGGCAAGGACACGGTCGCCATGCAAAGCCTCCTCCCCGCCATGCAGGCCGTCCACCAGGCGCTGGTCAACCTCGGCCTCGGCGGCAAGGTCAACGTCTCGACGGCGCACTCCGTCAACATACTCGCCAGCAGCTACCCGCCGTCGGCCGGCGCGTTCCGGGAGGACCTCGGGCAGTACATACAGCCGCTGCTCAACTTCCACGCCGAGGTCGGCTCGCCGTTCCTGATCAACGCGTACCCGTTCTTCGCCTACAAGGCGAGCCCCGGGAGCGTGTCGCTGCCGTACGTGCTGTTCGAGCCCAACCCCGGCGTGCGCGACCCCAACACCAACCTCACCTACGACAACATGCTCTACGCCCAGATCGACGCCGTGTACGCGGCCATGAAGGCCATGGGGCACACCGACATCAGCGTGAGAATCTCCGAGACAGGGTGGCCGTCCAAGGGGGACACCGACGAGGTGGGCGCTACCGTGCAGAATGCCGCCGCGTACAACGGGAACCTGATGAAGAGGATCGCGGCGGGCCAGGGGACGCCGCTCAAGCCGGGTGTGCCCATCGACGTGTTCGTGTTTGCGCTGTTCAACGAGGACATGAAGCCCGGGCCGGCGTCGGAGAAGAACTACGGGCTATTTTACCCCAACGGCACGCCGGTGTACAATATCGGGTTCGACGGGGCTTCGTTCAGCCCGTCGCCGACGACGTCGTCGTTTTCCTCTTCTTCCAAGCCGACGGTAAGTAACAAAGTTCTGAGTTTTATGTCTGAATGAAAATTCAAAAAGGTTTTCTCTTTCTCTGCTTGTTGATCTCAAAAGGCAGCTTTACAAAACCTACCACTACCAAGATGCGAACCTAATGTGCAAGCACTTTGAGCTCTTGACCGTAACTATACATCACCATGACCATGGCTTTGATGTTGTTTGAAGTTATAAAATTGGTTAAAAGAAAAGGAGATTGTCAAATAACACCTCCCTGACTAGAAGACTAGAGGCTAACCCTTTTTTCGCTTTTGTTCACTCTTGCAGATTACATTTCCGGTGGGGGTGGTTGTCCTACTCGCCGCATTTTCCCTCTAACCATCCTCCACAAATATATATTGCACGAATGATTTGGGATTGTTTCCTGACCGATAGTTCAGTTTGTGGCACACACGAGAGCCAGTATTTTATTCTGACATTGAGGTAAGCTTATCTCGATCATATTCCTGTTCAGCTGTACTCTTACAATTTTTTTTAATGAAAACATATTTTTAAAACCATTCTTGGTACAATTATCACTTCATCAGTCTATATTCTATAACTAGGTTATTAAAAAGTTTCAGTCATGAAATTGAGTAATTTGGCATGCATTTGTCAGCCATAATGTTAGGTGATCGGTCTATATATCACTCTATCCTACGACCTATCTCAGTGGCAACATATGTTTGGTCGTTTTCGTTTCTGGTGCTCCATTTGGAGGATGTCTTCGGTTAGCGTATTCCCCAGGGAGGTAGGTCGGTGGTTGGTCGATCGGTTGTGCAATTCTTGCTATGGCCATCTCTTGATAGCTATAAACCGACCAACCACAGATAACCGTCTAAGCTAGCTCGCGTCATCTACAACAATCGAATAAGCTTTTGGCACAAAAGCTTATTATTTATTTATTTATTGGGGGCTCCAATGTCTACTTTTCAGTTTTCAGAAACCATTGTTCCCTTGGGGCGTGTTGCTGTTGAGCACTCGCTGTCTCGTTAACCCTTATGCGCAGGGTATTTTCTGAGAGCTCCAGACTAACTAATTCCTCAGAAGTATCTCAGTTGTCGGAATTCTGAAAGTATTTAGACACGTGAGGGGATTGTGTATATCTATACTTTTGTAGTGGGAGCATATGCACCATTATTGTGGTAGAAAGCTGGGAGGTTTTCTTTCTAGGATAAGATTGTTTAGGCAGAAATCCTTACTGTTCTTTGATCATCTAGATGCTAGTTTCCATTTTGTTGGTGCCACATGGACTAGCGTCTTATTCCAGAGGTGACAAAAACTAGACTCATAAACTGCGACAGTGATTTCATTCATTGTACACTACAACTTTGGCCAAAATAAGATCAAACAAGAGCTTGCGCCTCTTTGTTTTGTGTATTTTAACTCAATTGCGTTTCCATTCCTTGTAACTTGTAGGTCCATGCCATGACAATTGGTAACTCCTAATATCGATCTAATTGCTCCTTTCTTTTCTAATGCAGGATGTAAGGTTTTTTCTATTGTTGAAAAGGACTTTAATATTGTAATCGTACGATAGAGGAGAAGCCCGATGCATCACAAGCTAGCATGCCCATGTACTTGTTCTTGCCAGGCAAGCCGCTATAGAAGTTTGAAAGCATGAGATAAATTGCAACAGAAGTGGCCATAGTTGGTTCTGTAGCTACATGGGGGCAAATTTCTGGGCTCATAGAGTGGTTGTTTGGTTTTTGTTCTTTCCGATTTATACTGATGAGTTTATTGTTGTAGAACCAGTCTGTTCAATTGTTTTTGGTACTCAATTATAGGCTTATAGCTTGGTGTTGTTGATGACACAATCAAGAGCCTTGAATTGATCACTCGTGTCTAGTGTTTCCTCAAGTCGCCATCTAGCCAAGAAAGCAAGAACTATAACGAAGCAACATCTAGCTGCAGAACTAACATTTCCCTCTCAAAAAGAGAGAGAAAGAGAAGGAGCAGTAACTAAGAAAAAATCTGGCTAATGGGCCTTGGCGCGGAGAGCTCGTGAATCGCAATATGTTCGTCGTCCACTCGTCGGATGGGAAAGGGAAACGGCGAGATGTTGCCGGCTTGCCGCGGGGGGACGGACCGGACGGTGCATGTGTGGGGGCAAAATAGATCCGGGCGTTGGGGACCTGGGGCATCCAGGACGAGCCAGCGAGCAGCCGGTGGCAACTGACGAGGCTCGAGTGCGAACTGCGAAGGCCGTGGCACGTGGGGGAAGTGGCCGAGGAGGGCAGGCCATGAGGGCTGAGGCCAATACGTAATGGGCCAAAGGAAGCGGGGATTGCAGGAGGGACGGGGACCTGGCAACGGGAAGTAGGCTTTTGGCTTGTTAGGCGTACACGGCGACGTGGCAATGCCGCTGCTCGCTGCGGGGAAATGGAGAGTACGAGAAGGGCAGACGGCCCGGCAAGTAGGGTGGAAAAAAAAGGTCGTTAGTGGGCTCGTTTGATTCGGTTCAAAATTACTTTAGTTAGACTTAACTTGTTATTTAGTTAAATTTTAAAATGAATTAATTTTGAATGAAACTGAATTTCACTCTGGCTCAGCTCGTTAGCTCGGTTCTAAAAATACTTCCAAACTATAAATAAAATAATATTAAATCAAACAATGTCAATTTCGTGAAAAGCTCGGTAAGACGACTACCTGGCTCGATATCCACCCCTACCGGCAAGGCGGGTAATTTTGTCGAATGACGGTGGTCGTTGGTCGTTGGGCCGCTGCCGATAGAGTACTAGGTGCATGTTCGAACTTCCCCAGTATTGCAGATGCGTGCTTGAGGATGCGTTTTGTGGGGACCCCGGAGTTATTTCCGTAAGACCGAGACTAATCAAGGTCTTAGGGACATAAACCTGGATCTCAATAAATGGATTCCAACTTAACTCGATCTAAATGAGAGGCTTAACCGAGTACTAGAGCCCCGACGATCATGTGCGCCGCTCCTCTGCGAAAGAACCGCATGATTGTCGCTTCTCAACAAGCCAAGCACGACATTTAGCGAAGTTAAATGGGAACCATGAACAGCGAGTATGACTTATATTGGCTCCCAAGATCAGCGAACAATATAATCATACCTCATTACAACATTGGTCACATCCATACAACCATCATACATAAATAGTGCAAAAGTTACAACACGGTTCCAAGTATACAATACATAAGGGCCGACTGGCCAAATTTAACAAGTTTATAGCGGGCGAGTAAATAAACCAAAATGCCAGCGATGGTATGCCCACAACCCATCGACAACCGATCGGGAGTTAGAAGATAGCATACTATTCGTCTGGTGTCACCTAAATCGACACCGCGAACTCATCAATCTCGATATCGTCCTCACTGTAAAGCCAAGAAACATCCGGTGAGTACCAAAGAGTACTGCAAGTCTTACACAAATAAAAATAGTTATGCATAAGGTCATTCAAAGGAAGGGCTCATATTGGCTTAGTTTTGCTAAAGAGACGCAACAAAATACAACCTACACATACTAGTTTTTCAAGTGTCATTTCAAAATCAGATTTGAAGTAGAAGTAAAGTATGTGAATAAGTAACGAATGAGTAACAAATAAAGCATACAAATAGCAAAGTGGCTGCCCACTTTGATACAACAACAAGCATGAACATCCCATTCATGATAATTACCGAGTTCACCCACAATTTTACTTTCAAGTCTAACAATAGTAACTCCCGAACTCAAGCGGTTGTCCATAACCGTGGACACGGCTATTCGAATAGATTTATACCTGCGGGGGTGTACTACTTACCCACACGACTCGATTAGCCCGTAAGCCTCGGATGCTCCGAACAAAGACACACTTCCTTTGGTATGCCGACCGGGAGAATCGAGATACGATGCGTTTCAAGAAGAAAACCTTATTGAGCTAAGTCCCCATGTGAGATGTTTCGGTCTTAGTACAAGCGCGTATAGCACTTGCTAAGGGGCTCACAAGTTATATTGGAAATACCGACGCAACATAAAGGGTAATTGGTGCTCCCATGCACACTATAGAACATTACATCGGCTCCTAAGGACAAATGATCAAACACAAATGCCCCTACACCACCATGGGACTTAACACAATAAAACATTCCCCCTACTTAACCGTACGGCACCCATATACCGCATGTGATAGCACGAATGTACTTGAATCAACGACGTTACCAAAGTTCGGTCCTTAATTGTCCAGACAAGTCAAACCACATACCCAATTCTCGCGCACAAAGCACCATCACTAACCAACACTTGTCCAGACCAAAAACTTCTTTAAAATGTCAAAATTTAACTCATAAAATATATACAAAGATCTGAACAAAAGTATATAAAGAAAGTTGTGTGTATCCCATAATTGTCGGGTTATTCCCGACAACCAAACTACCGGTTCTAGACTTGCATGGCTAAGCAAACCCGATTAATATAATTTCACACATCCTATATTAAGCATGTGGTGCTGGAATAATTCAAGGATAACCTCAATGAATTAGGACATAACTAAACTACACATCACAAAAATAGCGACAATATCAAAATAACATGCAAGCAATTATCATTGCATCTATCCTAAACAAAGCGGGATCAAATATGATGCAAAAGAAAGTTCAAAGGATGCTTGCCTTGCTGGTAGTTCACTTGCTCACTCTCGGTTGCTTACTCTCATACTTCCGCAACTCGAATCTAAAGAAAAGCGATATCGAATAAAACAGAAATAGCCAAAACTCAAGTTGCTCCAAAATGCATGAAATTTATACAGTAGCTATATTATGATTTTAGATGAATTTATGTACAAAAAATATTCCATTTGGAGTTTATATGAGAGAGTTATAGTAGTTTGGAAATCAGATTTTTGGAAAATGCTGAAAATCAATGTTCATTCTATCGTTCATCCGAATTTAATTGTTTCACGGAAATTTGTAGAACTATGGTAGGGATAATCTTTACAGGGCATGAAAGGTAATTAAAATTTATGATCAATAAAAATTGAATCACCCAATTTAGAGTTCATATGAATTAGTTATGAATTATTGAAGTTAAAAGACTTTTTCGTATACAAATAATTCTTTTTCGATTTTGCTACTGCATTAAATAATTTTATGGTAGGATGACCTAGCCTCTGCCATGACAAGTGGGGTCTATGTATTTGCTTTCTTTTCAATTTATTTCCTAAAGGAGAACATCTCTTGACAATATAACTTTCTCATAAGCATATACTTAACCGATTCTCAGGTGTCGAATCCAATCACATGCATAACACTCTCCAATTATATTCTCACGTCTTGATTTAAATCGTACTAACCTTCACTAAGGTATCATCAAGGAGTCAATCCAACAAATAGCACCGGACTTCCGATCTTACAACTACACAACTTTGTCCAATAATTATACGAAATCCACCGACCGATGGGCATATGACCATGACTAAATCCATCACTCAATCTCCGATATACTATTTAAGCTAATGCTAGCTATCTAGCTCTACTAGTCTCGCCTCGGCAAATCACATTCGCAAACACTAAAATTTTCACCGATCGAGATTTATTTGACTAAAGCACCTAATGAGCTTAACCAATTTAGTAACACATCCAACATTTAATAGTTCACTAATAACTCAACTTACATCCATTTCACTGGACTTGTCATGTATGACATCTAACAATCCAATCACACATGCGTCTCTACGATCGACTAATAATCATTTAGCTACTAATCCAATAGAGAGTACAATTGCATCAACTCGACACAAGGGACTTACCTACTAATTACATGGCAATCCAATATTTATCAAATCAAATAATCCATTCCTACCTTCTCCCAATTCTAGCATGTACAACCCACATAGATATTACTTAAGACATCCGACCAATTTGCTCACGATTAAATAAATAGTCGATTCTACATCCATATTTTCTTAATCATCAACACATAAGTCATCCATTAAGTAACCATTCATAAAATCCTTATGCGTCGAAGCTCCTAAAATTACTAATTCAATGTGAGGGAAAACCTCTAATTACTTTATATCCAAAGATCACCACTATTTTGCATGCTACTCAAAATAATATCATCCGATCAATTTATCAACTCCTACATCTAACGTAGCATCTATCGATCAACATTCTACACAATCCGCTACGATGATAAAATCACTCGCATATACCGACATACATCGTATGAAGACGCCTATGCATAAATAAGACATAATAGGAGAATTACATCGATTTCAAGCTACCAATTTATTTTACCATTAAACATGCATAAATAGATGCTATGCTCATGACTAATATGCAACAATCATAACTAATATCGTGAATGTGATAACACAATTCAACGTGAAGTATTTTACCATGGCACTAGGCGTGCCCAATATGGCCGGACGCCCTCTTCTGGCTCTGCGTCGCGTCACCGTAGTTGTCGCCGTTCGCGCGTCGCGTCTGCCTCGCTCGACGGCGCCGCCGCTCGGCCACACCCATCGAGCGGCCGCAGGCGCGCATGCATGCACTACCATGGAGCCGCCTTGGCAAACTCCGCCGCGCCGCTCCGCTAGACGCGCGCGTGCCATGCCGCGACGGCCTGCGGTCGCCACCGCCATGCTCCTATCGCTGCGCCGCCTCGGCCTCGCTTAGCTCCTCGGCCGCCGCTCCCGCCGAACGGACCGAGTCTCGGCCGAGCCGTGCCTCCGCTCGCCACCTCACGCGCCGCCTCCCGGCCGAAGCCGCGCAGGGCCGCGCCGCTGCTGCCACCAAGCCCCGGCCCTAGGCTGCTGCGTCTTGGCCTCTCGGCAGGAGCCGCCGCATGCGCGCCAAGCCGATGCATGTCTGGCTGCTGCAATGAGCCATGGCCACACATCCATGCGCTTCTTGCTAAAAGCTCCACTGTCACTTCTCCTCTTTTCTTGCGAACCGCTCAAAAGGCCATGCATGTAAACACTACTTGCATGAATGGACGATTTATGTGATGGGAACACGGTGGCATGACATGCATTAGAGGTTTTCGGTTCTTGAATGGGGTTGAGAGGAGAGAAGATGAGGTGAGCTTGTGCTTGAGAAGGAGAAAGAGTAATGGTGGTCTTTGTTTGGGAAGGAGATGGTGAGTGGTTGGGTGAGGAATAAAGAAATGGGGAGTGGGGAGAAAAGATGGCGAGCTTGGTTAGGTTGGCAAAACAAAATAGAAAGGCAGAGGGAATGCCCATTGCTAGCTTAGCTAGCTCATTCAAATAAGCATATACTACTGCAAGCCTCTCTCTTGGGGAAAAGAAATGAGAGTAGGTGCAGTGATTACTTTGGTTGGTGGGCACGAAGAAACGGGAAAAAGGGCGTTGGCTCGGTGGCATAAAGGCGTGCAAGGAAAGGTGTGTGGTGAGAAACCTTTGGTGGGCAAGGAACCGAAAATGACCAAGAGGAGAGATGGTTTAGTGGGGTGGGAGAAATGGGCGAGGAGCAAAAGCAAAAGCAAGCAGGAGTGCTCAGTGCTAGTCTAGCTAGTTCATGCATATTAGTAGGTTCTACTCACTTCCCACTACATGTCCTGTGTGTGCATGTGTAAGACAACATGCTTGCATTCACACACACACACACACACACACACACACACACACACACACACACACACACACACACACACACACACATATATATATATATATATATATATATATATATATATATATATATATATATATATATATATATATAAAGTGGATCAAGTAGTGTATTAGGAGTAGCAAGTGTGTAGCAACTGCATGATATAAGTGTGAGAAAAGAAAATGGCGGGAATAATGAAGCAGGTGTTTGGTTGTGGTCGGTCAAACTAGAAGCGACAATGATGATATAAGTGAATGACATGCTATGATCTTTGATATGCACGCTAAAACATGAAGTCAAAATAATTTAAATTTTTAAATGCAGTCTTTCATCCCGGTGCCGTCCCATTGTAACAGCCCTAACTTTGGGTTTGTATTTCAAATGTAAAATTTTGAGGAGAAATAAAAACTTTTGTTGTCTCTTCAAATCATTTGAAAGTTTCTACAATTTTCCCTAGCAATTTCCAATTTGTAGAATTTAATTCTTGTGATTGGAGATTGTTGTTATCAGATTCTTAGCCTTCAAACTTTGATCATCCTCTGAAACTATTTTTCCTAGCATCTTGATCATCCTATCTACCTCCCTGAATTATTTCACAATTTTTAGATTTTGTTTGCTATTTCAAATGGCCAAGTCAACTCTGTTTGAAATCTGGTCAAACTCCTGGACAGCAGCTTGTGAATTTTCTCTAGAACCATGCAGTGCATAAAAGTTCTGGAAAAATTATACAAGGTTGTCCTCTGTCTCTAGTAGCTACCATAAAAATTTCAGAAATTTTTGGAGCTCAGGAGCTACCTCTAAAAATTCCCCAAACCTTCTCTGTCTTTTAAACCAAATTCTAAAAGTCTTGTTCCTCGGGCCCGAACCCAACTCGGAGCTCGAGTCCGACCCGCACCACTTGACTCGGTCGCACCGCCTAGCTGCACCGCTGCGAGTCAATCGATCGTAACCGTCCGATGAAGATCGAGCGATCCACGTCGCGTATGCAACCGACTGTCGAATGCATACACCAATCCCACCGTCCGTTTGAGATCCAGCGGTCGATTGTGTTCTTCGATCAAATCAAACCACGGTTCGCACCGCCGTTTATCGCCGACATGTGGGTCCCACTGCCGGCATCAACCTCGTCTTCTCCGCACCTCACCGGAGCTCGCGGCCGTGCGTGCATGTTTGCCACGTACCTCGTCGCTGCCACCTTTATGCCCTCGTGTCCGGCTGGGAGGCATCGTCGTGACTTCATAAAAGCCCTGAACTCATCCACTTCTTCTCCTTTGCGTTCTCGTGCTACCTCCGCCCGATTTCTTGTTTCGGCCGGAAAGGGAAACGAAGGTAGCACTGCCGCGTTGGAGAAGCCCTTGAGCCCGCAACCTCACCATCGTGAACCACACTCGGTACCGCATCCATTTTTCCCATCCCGAGCTCGTAGCATCCAGTGAATCGTCCGGGGCCACTTCTTCGTCCCCAACTCCGTTGGTCTCGGCTCTGCGAGCTTGCGAGTGCTCTGGTGAGTTTCGGCCGACACTTGGTCCGCCGGATCGCATTGATGCAAGTTAATGATGGCTTCATTTTTGTCTTTGGTGCATCGTTGAGGTCGCGCAACCCTTTCTTCTCCAATCACGGTGTTCCGCCGCGCGGCAATTCCGCCGCCTCGGACCTTCTTCTTGACGTTATCTTGTGCTTATTGCTCCTGAGTCGAGGCGATTCCGTGGCGCACCTTCCGTAGCTTCTCGAAGTGCGTAGCATCTTCTCGCGAGCACCGTAGCTTCTTCTCGCCTCCGCCGTCGTGAGCTCATCTCCGTCGACCATTGGGCTCCGCGTCACCGTCACCGGGTTCGTGAGGTCTTTGCGAACCTTAAGGTACCACTCACTCGTCTTGAAACTCACTGGTTTGCTAGATCACCTGCGCGGCCGCGCCGCCGTCGTCGTCTGCGCCGAGCGAGCCGCGGCGTAAAGCTTAGTTGTCGCTAAACACGGTTACGTTAGTCACCGACTTGTGGGCCTCTACGTGTTAAGTCTGTTTTAGGATTCAAATCTAATCGTTTTAATTCTCTGAGTCTCTGTTATGTGGGCCCGGAATGTCAGTTAGGGATTGTGTAGTTTTGTTAATGCGTTTTCTCTTTCATGAAGCGTAGTTTTGCTGGGCATATGTGTTAGGATTACGTTACATTAAGCGAAGGCGTATTCTTTGAATACGCCGACGTCACCTTATATGAGCGATCCGCTCGATCAGCGTTTTTCGCGGGCCCATCTGTCGATGGTGGCTGGGGCTAGCCGTGCGTCGGTAGAAGAAGTATTAAGTGCTTTAGTATTTCTGAAATGCTTTTCTGTTGCACTGTTAAATCAATTAAACTTGTAAAATGCATAACTAATTCAATTTTTCTCCAAATCACTTGAAACCAGTTCTGTTAATTTTAATTTTAAATGTAGTATTTACCAAAATTAGATTCAACCATGTTTCTGTTAGCTAGAATCTGGTTATTGAATAATTGGTGTATTATGTACTTTCCAATTTAGAAAATTCATATCTCTTTCAATAATTGTCCAAATACAGTAAACCCAATTCTGTAAAATTTCATTTTCAGTATACTAACTATTAGGATAGGTTTTACACACTGTTTTTGTTCATGAAAAATTGTTAAGTAATTAACTAGTGGCATGTTGTGTTTTTAGCTTAGAAAATTCATAGAAAATTATTAATAACTTAAAATAATTTGTTCTCTGTTTCTAAAATTTTGTTATATCATGCTTAGGTTGCTGTGTGAGTTTTGACTTGTTTTGATGTTGTTGTATGTTTGAGTTTTGTCGGTGTTATTCGTTCTTATTTGCTGTTATGTTCGATCGTTAGGCTTCGATATTTGCGGCAACCCCGAGGACGATCCTCGCACCATATTGAACAACGCAGCCCGAGCAAGCGTTTGATCATGTTTAATCCCAGTATTTTAAAGATTAATATTTTGTTTCAAATTTGTATGTATGCATTGCTTAATTTGTGTTAAATTGATTAGTTAAATCGTGTTGCATATCCTCGTAGCCAAAATATTGATCTCTACTACCGAGCCTAGGTTATTTCTGTGATTAGAGATCGCTGGATGATCTCTTGTCACTTAGTAGATCCGGGTCAACTTGCTTAGACATGCTTAGCTATCGGTAGAACTGGGCGGTTATCGACTTTTGTCGGTAACCTTGATCACACAAAATTTACTATAACTTCATGTTTTAGCATTTTTGCTATGTTTAATTGCAAAATTAAAAATGAAAACAAAAATGATTTAGACTTGGGCACAATGGTAAGACTGGTGTGATCTGTTGGGTGTGACTGGAAAGGTGCCCGAGTCAGTTAAGGACCGAGTTACTTGCGCCACCGTACTGAGCATTTTGCGTGCTAACCACACTAGAGTATATGGGACCTCTCTTGACCTAGTACTTTGGCGTGTATTGGCTCCGGGTCGCAGGAGGTCGCAGGAGGATGGAGGTGGGAGCATGGTAGTTGTCAGAAAAGCTTTATCTCGAGTGGGTAGTTGTCTTTTCGGCTTTACCATGTAAGCGTATGGGTTTCTATCCATACGAGCGGCTCGTAGTTAATACACAATATTGGAAAAAGTCTCGTGAGGACTTAGTTGTGCGACATACCTTCGAAGTGTGCTTTGGCTTAAAGCGATCTGAAGTGTGGGTACATTGGTACACCCCTGCGAGGTTAAAACTATTCGAATAGCCTCGCCCTAGGTTATGGACACGCTCGGATCGCCCCAAGAACTAGACTACAACATTTAAATTAAAACTGATGGGTGTGTACGAACTGGGATTCGTGCTATTGTTAATGGTGACTATTGGGGTAGTCACTTCTAGGTTGTTTATCTTTACTCTTTTGTTATTACTATCCTTCTTGTTATTTCAATTAAAATGAATTGCAAACTTGCCTTCAAACCGTATTACCCTATTGCAAATGGCGGCTTTATGCAAATGAAACATATGACCTCCACCAAATAAGCTGCATGTAGCATATGAACAGTCCGCTAGTTCACACGTCGGTCTTGCGGGTACAAAGACAATCTTTGTACTCGGTGCTTTGCTTGATGTTTTTGTTGCAGAGGAAGAAGGTGAGCCTCGGGGCCTCACTACGTGAGTATCTTTGTCGCCGTGGGTGACGACTAGGCTTGGCGGTCGGTCGAGATGCCTTGTGGGTTGAAGGCACACTGATTGGCTTTGTTTATAGCCATCTTATGGCACTTTTGCTTCCGCTGTCTTTCTGTTGTTATTTGTGTATCTTGTGGCCAGTCGGCCATTGTCTGTAATATCTTTACTATTTGTTTATCTTTCGTTTGGTAGTGTTGTGTTTGGACTCCATGTGTGGAATGGAGTTGATGTCTAATTTTGTACCGGGGTGTGTATACTGCTTTCTGGGAAGTATACATATCTCGAGGATCAGTTTATTTGATTTGTGATGCTAGGGCGGTGGTTGGTTAAGCATTACAAACCAAATAAATCGGGTCCTCAAAGTTGGTATCGAGCCATTCTGACCGTAGTAACCCAAGCATAGTCGTCCTTAGGATATTTTGAAAGTCTTATTTTCAAATTATAAAAAGGTTTATGAAAACTTAGGCAGGTTCTCAGATTTTACTCCTTACCTATCTTAGCCTTCTACTCTCATCTTACTCTAATTTGAGTTTAAAACTTGGTTTCTCTCTTTCCTTTCAAAAGATAGTTACTACCGGTAGAATCAGTCTTTGGGAGAACCATAGAGAATTAGTCTAATTAAAATTTGTGGGAGCATAAGGGTAAGATATGTATGAGTTGCTAAGTGTCTAATTTTTGTCAATTGGTTTTGTAACTTAAAAGTCTTGTGTTTGTTTTGTGCGGTTAGTAAGTTATTTGCAGTGGGTTATCGACTTCTTGTTTTCCGGCTATTGTTAACTTGTCTTAGTGAAACAGGATGGCCGAGAGAACGCGTGGTAGTCAGTGAAGTGGTCATGATGAGGAGCTTCCCCTCCTCCGACCATGGTGAGGTGCTCGCTCGATCAGCGAAACCGCATGGACCGCAGCGCATCTTGGAGGTATGTGCTAGGAATACCTCCACTCCTGCCGTGGTGGCGGCCACCGACTCGCGGGGGACTTGCAGAGTTCCTCCGTGCGCAGCCACCGACTTTCTCCCGCTCTGAGGACCCTCTCGATGCGGATGATTGGCTGCGCATGGTTGAGCGGAAGCTCAACATAGCTCGATGCGGCGCAGGACAAGGCACTCTTCGCCCCACCGCCTGAGGGCGCAGACTCATGGTGGGAGAACTATCTCGCCATGCGGCCCGCGGGCCATGTGGTCGCGTGGGAGGAGTTCGGTCGCCACCGTCGGGCCCATATCCCGGATGGCACGATGAAGTCAAGAAAAGGAGTTCTCGCGCTCAAGCAAGGGCGCAAATCGTGATTGAGTACATGCACGTTCAATCATCCGCTCGTTATGCTGCGGGAGAGGTGGCCTCGAGATGAGGCTAAGCAGAGAAGTTTATGGATGGCTTGTCCGAGGAGCCGCAGACAAGCTATCTATTGTGGACTTCTCGACTTTCGAGCCTTGGTAGATAAGGCCATTGTTGCGAGCATAAGGCGGCGCTGGCGAGTCCATAGCGCAAATGGGAGGCGCATCGATCTACTCACACCACTGCGTTCGTCCTGGGTGGCCGGCACCTGATGGCCCGTTCTTTTGCTCCACCGGCGCGAGACCACGTGCACGGCTCCTCGCCCACCGCAGCCGTGAGCCACCACGTGCGCTGCGATCCAAGACAGAGCGGCCTCATAATCCGGCGGCCGAGGTTACTTGTTTTATTGCCACAACAAGGGCCATTATGCAAATGCTCGCCTCGAGTGTTGCAGAGCCCCTCGTCCTAATGGAGGACGCGGGCGGGAGTGGTCATCCACCGACCGAGAAGATGATCCGAAGCCCGTGGTGCGGCGTGGTCGAGTCAACCACCTTTCGGTGAGGAGGCTCGAGGCGCCGGATGTCGTGATGGGTACACTTCTTGTTAATTCTCGTCTCGCTGCGGTATTATTTGATTACGGAGCATCGCATTCTTTATTTCAAGATCATTTTGCTGCGCTAGTGGTCTTCACCTGTGTTCCTTTGGGAGTTCCTTTGCTCATCCGCTCTCCGGGTCGGAAATGAGAGCGATTCTGATGTCGGGATGTTCCTATCATAGTCCAAGGAGTGGGGTTTTGGCAAATCTTATTACCTTTCACCAATGAGCCGGATGTGATTCTTGGCATGGATTGGTTGTCCCAACACTTGGGGCAAATCGATTGTGCAGAAGATTGTCTATCTCACCGGCCCTTCAGGCGAGCAGGTTGGATTTTCGCGCATGCGCAGGGGCCACATCTGTGTGCATTAGAAGCAAAGCCAGCCTTGCAAATTCAGGATGTTCCCATAGTATCTGACTTTGAGGATGTTTTTCCTGATGATTTGCCCGGGATGCCTCCGATTCGAGACCTTGAGTTTGTCATTGAGTTGCTTCCCGGTACCGCCCCGATTTCGAAGGCGCCGTATCGGATGCCTCCCAATGAGCTAGAAGAATTGAAGAAGCAGCTTGGCGAGCTCCAAGCAAAGGGTTTCATCCGTCCCAGTTCATCTCCTTGGGGTTGTCCGGTGATCTTTGTGAAGAAGAAGGACAAGACTTTGCGCATGTGTGTTGATTACCGTCCTCTCAATGAGGTGACGGTGAAGAACAAGTATCCTCGCGCCCGCATTGATGATCTGTTTGATCGATTGATCTGGAGCCAGTGTTCTCAAAGATTGATTTGAGAATGGGGTATCATCAGTCGAGGATCGGATCGGAGGATATTCCAAAGACGGCTTTCACTACTCGTTATGGGTCGCATGCAGCACACCGTCATGTCTTCGGTTTAACCAATGCTCGGCTTTGTTCATGAACCTTATGAATTCGGTATTCATGGAGTATTTGGACAAATTTGTGGTGGTTTTTATTGATGACATTCTTATCTATTCCAAGATCGAAGTAGAGCATCTTGAGCATCCGAAGATTGTTTTGGGCAAATTGCGGAGCACCAACTATATCACGAAGTTCAAGAAATGTGAGTTCGGTTGAAGGAAGTGGCATTCTTGGGCCATGTTCTTTGGTGGAGGCATAGTTGTGGATCCCGGCAAGGTCGCGATGTTCTATCTTGGGGTCGGCCAAGTCGATCCATCGATGTACTGAGTTTTCTCGGTTTAGCGGGCTACTACGCGCTTTATCGAAATTTCTCCAAGATCGCAAAGCCAATGACCGAATTGCTCAAGAAGGACAAGAAGTTTGTGTGGTCCTTGCTTGTGATGAGAGCTTTCGGGAGCTCAAACAGCGATTGACTTGACTCGGTCCTTACTCTTCCCGATATCCACAAGAGCTTCGATATTTATTGCGATGCCTCTCGTCGGGGCTTGGGTGTGTTCTTATGCGGGAAGGCAAGGCGGTTGCCTATGCATCGAGCGATTGAGACCTCACGAGCTCAACTATCCACCCATGATTTAGAGCTTGCTGCGGTGGTTCATGCACTCAAGATTTGGCGGCATTATTTGATCGGTGAACGCTGTGAGGTGTATTCGATCATAAGAGTTTGAAATACTTATTTACTCGGCCAGATCTGAACCTCGGGCAAAGGAGATGGCTAGAATTAATCAAAGATTATGACATGGGTATTGAGTATCACCACAGCAAGGCCAATGTGGTTCTTTGATGCACTTAGTCGAAAGGTGTATTGCAATACTTTGATGATCCAAGAGCGGCAACTGCGCTTCTTGCGAATTCAGCGTCTCAACTTGGGTTTGGTTGAGCATGGTTCCCTTCTTTGCCTTGGTTGTGCAACCAACCTTGGTGGATCGAGATCAAGGCGGCACAACAATCGATGATGGCGTGGGTAAAATCAGCGAGAACATCGAGGATGGTTCAGCCAAGTGTTTCACAGAAGATGAACACGGTGTTGTATGGTTTGGGCAGCGGCTTGTGGTCCCAAAGGTCCCAGAGTTGCGGGATTTGATCCTTCAGGAGGCCCATGATTCGCCTTTATCCATCCATCCCGGGGCCACTAAAATGTACCAAGATCTGCGTCAGAGATTCTGGTGGACTCGCATGAAGCGCGAGATTGCCAGGTTCGTTGCCAGATGTGACACATGTTGTCGTGTCAAGGCCGAGCATCAGCGTCCAGCAGGTCTTCTTCAGCCCTTGCCTATACCAGAATGGAAGTGGGATTCTGTAGGCATGGATTTTATCACTGGTCTGCCCCGTACTCCTGCGGGGAAGGATGCATTATGGGTTGTCATTGATCGATTGTGAAGGTGGCCCATTTCCTTCGGTCGCGATCGAAGATTGATGTGAATCGGCTAGCGGATCTTTACATATCCCGCATTGTGAGTTCGCATGGTGTGCCACGAACAATAGTGTCGATCGTGGCTCTCTTTTCACTTCCGATTTTGGCACGACTGCGGGGAGGCCATGGGTACCGTCTTTCGTTCACTCGACCTATCATCCTCGGTGATGGTCGACGGGCGCGTCAATCAGTGCTAGAAGATATGCTCGTGCTTGTGTTCTTTCCTATGGAAAGAATTGGGAGAAGTGCCTACCACTTGCCGAGTTCTCCTACAACAACGACTTCGAGCTAGTCTCGGTATGGCACCATTTGAGGCCTTGTATGGGCGGCTGCTGCGAACACCATTGAACTGGTCGAAACCGTGAAAGGCGGTTCTTTGGCGGATTCGATCAATGAGGTGAAAGTCAAGTGCGATCGATTCGTGAGCACTTGCGCGTAGCTCGATCCAGCGTAAGAGCTATGCGGATCGGCGTCGTCGTGAGTTGAGTTTCACCCAATGACTTTGTGTATCTCAAAGTCTCACCTCTGAAGGACATCGTCGTTTGGTGTCAAGGGCAAGCGGCTCCTCGATATGTCGGGCGTGTCGCATCATCAAGAAAGTGGGAGCTGTTGCATACAAGTTGGAGTTGCGGCTACACTTGAAGGGTGCATGATGTTTTCCATGTGTCACAATTGAAGAAGTGCCTCCGTGTTCGGTTGAGGAAACACCATTGGAAAATATCGATGTGCGAGAAGATCTGTCTTATCGTGAGCGTCCGTTCGTATCCTCGAAGAAGCTGAGCGTAGAACAAGGAACCGTGTGATCAAGTTCCTTAAAGTTCAGTGGTCGAACCACTCCGAGGATGAAGCCACATGGGAGCGGGAAGATCGTCTCCGAGCGATTACAGTCCTTCTTCTCCGGTGATCGAGAATCTCGGCGAGATTCTTGTAAGGGGAGATTTGTAACAGCCCTAACTTTGGGTTTGTATTTCAAATGTAAAATTTTGAGGAGAAATAAAAACTTTTGTTGTCTCTTCAAATCATTTGAAAGTTTCTACAATTTTCCCTAGCAATTTCCAATTTGTAGAATTTAATTCTTGTGATTGGAGATTGTTGTTATCAGATTCTTAGCCTTCAAACTTTGATCATCCTCTGAAACTATTTTTCCTAGCATCTTGATCATCCTATCTACCTCCTGAATTATTTCACAATTTTAGATTTTGTTTGCTATTTCAAATGGCCAAGTCAACTCTGTTTGAAATCTGGTCAAACTCCACTGGACAACAGCTTGTGAATTTTCTCTAGAACCATGCAGTGCATAAAAAGTTCTGGAAAAATTATACAAGGTTGTCCTCTGTCTCTAGTAGCTACCATAAAAATTTCGAAATTTTTGGAGCTCAGGAGCTACCTCTAAAAATTCCCCAAACCTTCTCTGTCTTTTAAACCAAATTCTAAAAGTACTTCCTCGGGCCGAACCCAACTCGGGCTCGAGTCCGACCCGCACCACTTGACTCGGTCGCACCGCCTGGCTGCACCGCTGCGCGAGTCCAATCGATCGTAACCGTCCGATGAAGATCGAGCGATCCACGTCCGCGTATGCAACCGACTGTCGAATGCATACACCAATCCCGACCGTCCGTTTGAGATCCAACGGTCGGTTGTGTTGTCGATCAAATCAAACCACCGGTTCGCACCGCCGTTTGTCGCCGACATGTGGGTCCCACCTGTCAGCATCAACCTCGTCTTCTCGCACCTCACCGGAGCTCGCGGCGTGCGTGCATGTTTGCCACGCACCTCGTCGCCGCCACCTTTATGCCCTCGTGTCGGTGGGAGGCATCGCCGTGACTTCATAAAAGCCCCGAACTCATCCACTTCTTCTCCTTTGCGTTCTCGTGCTACCTCGCCCGATTTCTTGTTTGGTAGGAAAGGGAAACGAAGGTAGCACCGCGTTGGAGAAGCCCTTGAGCCCGCAACCTCACCATCGTGAACCACACTCGCATCGCATCCATTTTTCCCATCCCGAGCTCGTAGCATCCGGTGAATCGTCAGGGCCACTTCTTCGTCCCCAACTCGTTGGTCTCGGCTCGCGAGCTTGCGAGTGCTCGTGAGTTTCGGCCGACACTTGGTCCCCGGATCGCATTGATGCAAAGTTAATGATGGCTTCATTTTTGTCTTTGGTGCATCGTTGAGGCTCGCGCAACCCTTTCTTCTCCAATCACGGTGTTCGCGCGCGTGGCAATTCGGCGCCTCGGACCTTCTTCTTCGACGTTATCTTGTGCTTATTGCTCCCGAGTCGAGGCGATTCCGTGGCGCACCTTCCGTAACTTCCGAAGTCCAGCAGCATCTTCTCCGCGAGCACCGTAGCTTCTTCTCCGCCTCCGCCGTCGTGAGCTCATCTCCGTCGACCATTGGGCTCGCGTCCGTCACGGGTTCGTGAGGTCTTTGCGAACCTTAAGGTACCACTCACTCGTCTTGAAACTCACTGGTTTGCTAGATCACCTGCGCGGCCGCGCCGCCGTCCCCGTGCGTGCCGACGAGCCGACGGCGAAGCTTAGTTGTCGCTAAACCTGGTTCTGTTAGGTCACTGACTTGTGGGCCCTCTCTGTGTTAAGTCTGCATTTAGGATTCAAATCTAATCGTTTTAATTCTCGAGTCTCGTTATGTGGGCCGGAATGTCGGTTAGGGATTGTGTAGTTTTGTTAATCGTTTTCTCTTTCATGAGCGTAGTTTTCTTTGGGCATATGTGTTAGGATTACGTTACGTTAGCAAGACGTATTCTTTGAATACGCCGGCGTCACCTTATGCGCGATCCGCTCGATCAGCGTTTCGCGCGGGCCCGCATGTCGTTGGGTGGGGCTAGCCGTGCGTCGGTAGAAGAAGTATTAAGTGCTTTAGTATTTCAAATGCTTTTACATTTAATGTTAAATCAATTAAACTTGTAAAATGCATAACTAATTCAATTTTCTCCAAATCACTTGAAACCAGTTCTGTTAATTTTAATTTTAAATGTAGTATTTACCAAAATTAGATTCAACCATGTTTCTGTTAGCTAGAATCTGGTTATTGAATAATTGGTGTATTATGTACTTTCCAATTTAGAAAATTCATATCTCTTTCAATAATTGTCCAAATACAGTAAACCCAATTCTGTAAAATTTCATTTTCAGTATACTAACTATTAGGATAGGTTTTACACACTGTTTTGTTCATGAAAAATTGTTAAGTAATTAACTAGTGGCATGTTGTGTTTTAGCTTAGAAAATTCATAGAAAATTATTAATAACTTAAAATAATTTGTTCTCTGTTTCTAAAATTTTGTTATATCATGCTTAGGTTGCTGTGTGAGTTTTGACTTGTTTTGATGTTGTTGTATGTTTGAGTTTTGTCGGTGTTATTCGTTCTTATTTCTTTGTTATGTTCGATCGTTAGGCTTCGATATTTCGGCAACCACGAGGACGATCCTCCGCACCATATTGAGCAACATGAGAACAGTGCAAGCGATTTGATCATGTTTAATCCCAGTATTTTAAAGATTAATATTTTGTTTCATTTGTATGTATGCATTGCTTAATTTGTGTTAAATTGATTAGTTAAATCAGTGTTTGCATATCCTGTAGCCAAAATATTGATCTCTACTACCGAGCCTAGGTTATTTCTTTGTGATTAGAGATCATTGGATGATCTCTTGTCACTTAGTAGATCCGGTCAACTTGCTTAGACATGCTTAGCTATCGGTAGAATCTGGGCGGTTATCGACTTTTGTCGGAACCTTGATCACACAAAATTTACTATAACTTCATGTTTTAGCATTTTTGCTATGTTTAATTGCAAAATTAAAAATGAAAACAAAAATGATTTAGACTTGGGCACAATGGTAAGACCGGTGTGATCTGTTGGGTGTGATTGGAAAGGTGCAGTCGATTAAGGACCGAGTTACTTGCGCCACCAGATTGAGCATTTTGCGTGCTAACCACACTAGAGTATATGGGACCTCTCTTGACCTAGTACTTTGGCGTGTATTGGCTCGGGTCACGGGAGGTCGCGGGAGGGATGGAGGTGGGAGCATGGTAGTTGTCCAAAAGCTTTATCACGAGTGGGTAGTTGTCTTTCGGCTTTACCATGTAGCGTATGGGTTTCTATCCATACGAGCGGCTCAGTAGTTAATACACAATATTGGAAAAAGTCTCGTAGGACTTAGTTGTGCAACATACCTTGGAAGTGTGCTTTGGCTTAAAGGCGGTCGAAGTGTGGGTACATTGGTACACCTGCGAGGTTAAAACTATTCGAATAGCCTCGTCCTAGGTTATGGACACGCTGGATCGCCCCAAGAACTAGACTACAACATTTAAATTAAAACTGATGGGTGGTGCGAATGCTGGGATTCGTGCTATTGTTGTGGTGACTATTGGGGTAGTCACTTCTAGGTTGTTTATCTTTACTCTTTTGTTATTACTATCCTTATCATTATTTCAATTAAAATGAATTGCAAACTTGCCTTCAAACTGTATTACCCTATTGCAAATGGCGGCTTTATGCAAATGAAACATATGACCTCCACCAAATAAGCCTGCATGTAGCATATGAACAGTCGCTGGTTCACACGTCGGTCTTGCGGGTACAAAGACAATCTTTGTACTCGGTGCTTTGCTTGATGTTTTGTTGCGGAGGAAGAAGGTGAGCCTCGGGGCCTCACACGTGAGTGTCTTTGTCGCGCCGTGGGTGACGACTAGGCTTGGCGGTCGGTCGGATGCCTTGTGGGTTGAAGGCACCGATTGGCTTTGTTTATAGCCATCTTATGGCACTTTGCTTCATTGTCTTTCTCATTTGTTATTTGTGTATCTTGTGGCGATCGGCCATTGTGCGTAATATCTTTACTATTTGTTTATCTTTCGTTTGGTAGTGTTGTGTTTGGACTCCATGTGTGGAATGGAGTTGATGTCTAATTTTGTACAGGGTGTGTATCTCTGCTTGGGAAGTATACATATCTCGAGATCGATTTATTTGATTTGTGATGCTAGGGCCGGTGGTTGGTTAAGCATTACAAACCAAATAAGCGGGTCCTCACACCCATGCATGACGCCGTCGTGTCGACACCACCTCGGAGTCTTTAGTTGGGTGAATAAAACTACAAAAGAAATGGTAGTGACTAAAGTGGCTCGGCTAGCACAAGGGTGATCGGAAATAAAAAAATTGTGATGAAATAAATAGTAGCAATTCTTCCTCCTTCTTGCATGCCACGCAAAAGAGCTCTTTCGAAAACCGATTGGAGAAACGAACGCCCTCGAGGCGGCGATCATAGCGCTATAACATGCGTCGCATGATTTTTGGTTTTTGGTTGTGTTTGCGAGGAGGAAGTTAGGAAAAGAAATAGATACACGACGCGTCTACTGCGATCGGTCGGGTGAAAAAAAGCGGCGGTCTAATGTATGCACCACGGTATGATTTTTGAAATGCATGTGAAAGCAAGAGACCAAAATAATTTTTCTTTCATTTGTAGTCTCTCGACCAATTCAATTTAATATTGTTTGCTATTATTATTATTATCTTTATACAACTTTTAGACAACTCGATTCGATTTTTTTAAAGGCAACATTTGAATTAAACATGGGAAAATTTTTAAAATATTGCCAAATTTTTATTAGATCGCCTACTTAAATATTAATATCACGATCTGAAAATCGGGATGTTACAAACCTCCCTTAGAAAGAATCTCGTCCCAGAGATTCGGACGAGAAAAGGATAGGGACAGAAAAACTTAGTCGCTTTGTTAAAATCCAATTTTCTTTCCAAAGACTAAACGACTCGATTTTTAACCATTACCACTACTATCCCAGATTTTCGGTTTGGCAACCTCTAATGGTTTCTCATCTAATTAAAATCCTTTGGGTCATAATCTAGTCCATAGCAAGCATACTCCAACTGTCATTCCACAATTTATCGTTAACCACCAAAACCGCTTGCTTGATGTATTCTTCCAAACCACCATAAATTCCTAGGTTTGCTTTGATTTCCAATAAGGGCACCGACTTACTTCTAAATTTTCACAATCCATAAGTGGGCTCAAACAACTTTTAATCCACTCCCACAATATAAATCATGGTTTAACTCCAATATCGACCACATTCTCTCGAGCATTACTAATCGTAAGTGAAACCACCACATTGCTCACATATCCCATTACACTTGCTTGTAATTCCTTTCATAGGACACCTCCAATATAACTCTCAAATCATGAGCACTCAAGAACCATATTTCAATGCCTATAACTACCAATAAATTATTTGTTGGTTTCCTACAATTTTCCTTATAACAATTTAAAATCCAAAAGAGGGTATGTCTATATAAGATCAAATTGCATCTTCAATCAATATTTCTATATTTCTACTTCTCAATTCTTTTGTTAGCATGGTCAATCCTCTTGCAATAATCAATCCATCAAATACACCAATTTATCCTTTAAGGTCTAGTCCACTCATCCCTACTCTGGAATCAAATTAACCTCCAAAATCAACATAATTATCCTAGGTTATAGATATGCCTCCTTTATCCACAGTCAACTCCGGCCTAAGAAAACCAAATCATTAAAAAGACCATCCACCTAAGGTGAATTCGTAATCCAACCATAATCTAAATAGTCTGGCTCACCAAAATTTTGTTTAGATCAAGTTATCCACAATAATGATCTTAGTTCAAATCAACAATATTAACTCGATGTCCTCCATAGCCTACTTATCCTCAAGCATTATCTAAATCCAATGGTTACATTTAATCATCCATAATTAATCTAGATATATCATCCTTGGGACACTATTTCCAAAGGGAAAATCTCCTATTCAATCCTCATTGACATCCACTATATGACAATCCAATTAACTAATCATTTCTCATCTCTAAAGGTATTACGATCCTATTATATACTCAAATATAACTTTAAAAATCCCAAATGATCATCATAAGCAAAATTTGTAATCTCATTGCGTTTCAAATTCTAACTTTATCACGCTAGACCTGAATCGACTCACAATCTTATCGATATATCGTCTAAGACATATCTAAAATCTAAATCCACAATTGAACCACCAAAATTAGTTATTCAATTCTATTCATGTATTCCATGAGTTGTACCTGCATAATCCTCCGATATAAACCCAACATCATCCGTTGGCAAGTTGACACCTCACTACAATGGTTCCATTTATACTCATATCGTAACCTCGATGGTAACGTCTACCTTAACCCACAATTAATCTCACAAAGGTTAATATCTCACAATTCAAAAATCTAAATAACTCTTCTAAGATCATATTGAGGGATCATGAGTAATAATTCAATTTTCTCAATTATCATATATCACTCTGACTCTGCACAACCACCAATATCATCAAAACATAACTGATCTAATTAAAGATAAAATAGCAGTTATTGAATCATATCCTTCTTTTCACCGACTCGCTATCAACTCTTAATCACCATGCGACTTCCATTAAAGAGATCGGGGAAAAACATAAGGTAGGAAACAACGGTAAGGTCCTTAATTCAATTTAGAGATTTGAAGCTCCATAACGCAAGAACCAACTTGAAACAAGCGAAAAGAAAGCGGTAGGGACAACACAAGATACAAACGAGCATGGTTAGTTTTCCGACATAGTTGCGATACAACCGCTGTAGGCGATGCACAACTATTTCGAACAAAAGAGAGCGAATAATCGCCACAAAATCCAGCATCAACAAGCTAAGTAATAATATCATTAGGGCGTATACAATCTAAGAATAAACCCTAATTTAACCCTAATATCGCAGCAGGGCACTGTCTTCTCGTCCTTTCGTCGATGCTCGACACGAGAGAAACGTCACGAACATACGAGCTGACGTATTGGTTCAAGATTGAGTACTTGCCTCCCACTTCGGGAGGGCGGTACTCTAGTGGTGCTGAGCATATGGAGAGACCTCGTTCTCCCCATAAAGCACATGTCGGTCCACAGGCCCCATGTTGCGTATGGTTTGTAGACGCTCTTGAGCCACGGTGAGACGATGCCACGTCTCCTATAACTCATGCATAGTGTAATGATGGATCGATCCATGATGTGAACCAACCTTGCTACCGTCGCGACTTGAGTGTCTTTCCCGGTGGATCCACGGCAGCGATGCTCACTACGCGCACGTGCTTGCATAGGAAAGTGGTAGTATGAAGGTGAGCTAACCGTCAAGTCATGACGAAGATGGCTCAGTGCCACACAAGCCACTTCCTGCAATGCCGTGGCCTCAGAGGTGCCACGCACCTAGAACCTGTATGGGATACTCCCTATCATGCGTCTGGCAAAGATATTGACCACTGCCAAGTACTCCTCCATCCCTAGTCATCTGTCGCGTCGATAGATGGAGTAGGTTGGCTGATATGTGAAGTTCGCTCTCCACATCATGGCTCTAACTAGTGCCGGGTATCCGTCTACATCTTCAGCTTGGGTCTCCCGAACAAGGTATTGACGACTTAACCATGGACAGAATGGCAAGATGAGTTAGTTTCGTAAATCGAAACAAGAATAAGGTGAGAAAAGATACTAAGATGGATAAGGAAAAAAAGAGATTCCTAACCTAGTTTTTCTCAAATTAGTTTGATACTTTGAAAATAGTTTTAGACCAATGGACTGGCTAAACTTAACGCCCATGCTATCTCTAACCTACGATCGGTATGGCTCGATACTGTATTGTGGGGACCCGGAGTTATTTCCGTAAGACCGAGACTAATCAAGGTCTTAGGGACATAAACACGATCTCCGATAAATGGATTCCAACTTAACTCGGTCTAAATGAGAGGCTTAACCAGTACTAGAGCCCCGACGATCATGTGCGCGCTCCCTGCGAGCACCGCATGATTGCGTTCTCCAACAAGCCAAGCCGACATTTAGCGAGTTAAATGGGAACCCATGAACAGCGAGTATGACTTATATTGGCTCCCAAGATCAGCGAACAATATAATCATACCCTCATTACAACATTGGTCACATCCATACAACCATCATACATAAATAGTGCAAAAGTTACAACACAGTTCCAAGTATACAAATACATAAGGGCCGACCGGCCAAATTTAACAAGTTTATAGCGGAAGCGAGTAAATAAACCAAAAATGCCAGCAGTGGTATGCCCACAACCCATCGGCAACCGACTGGGAGTTAGAAGATAGCATACTATTCGTCGGTGTCACCTAAATCGACACCGGCGAACTCATCAATCTCGATATCGTCCTCACTGTAAAAGCGGCAAACATCCGGTGAGTACCAAAGAGTACTCGCAAGTCTTACACAAATAAAAATAGTTATGCATAAGGTCATTCAAAGGAAGGGCTCATATTGGCTTAGTTTTGCGAAAGAGACGCAACAAAATACAACCTACACATACTAGTTTTTCAAGTGCCATTTCAAAATCAGATTTGAAGTAGAAGTAAAGTATGTGAATAAGTAATGTAATCGAGTAACAAATAAAGCATACAAATAGCAAAGTGGCTGCCCACTTTGATACAACAACAAGCATGAACATCCCATTCATGATAATTACCGAGTTCACCCACAATTTTACTTTCAAGTCTAACAATAGTAACTCCGAACTCAGCGGTTGTCCATAACCGTGGACACGGCTATTCGAATAGATTTATACCTGCAGGGTGTACTACTTTACCCACACGACTCGATTAGCCGTAAGCCTCGGATGCCTCCGAACAAAGACACACTTCCTTTGGTATGCCGACCGGGAGAATCGAGATCTGGTCGTTTTCAAGAAGAAAACCTTATTGAGCTAAGTCCCCATGTGAGATGTTTCGGTCTTAGTACAAGCAGCGTATAGCACTTGCTAAGGGCTCACAAGTTATATTGGAAATACCGACGCAACATAAAGGGTAATTGGTGCTCCCATGCACACTATAGAACATTACATCGGCTCCTAAGGACAAATGATCAAACACAAATGCCCCTACACCACCATGGGACTTAACACAATAAAACATTCCCCTACTTAACCATGACGGCACCCATATACCGCATGTGATAGCACGAATGTACTTGAATCAACGACGTTACCAAAGTTCGGTCCTTAATTGTCGGACAAGTCAAACCACATACCCAATTCTCGTGCACAAAGCACCATCACTAACCAACACTTGTCCAGACCAAAAACTTCTTTAAAATGTCAAAATTTAACTCATAAAATATATACAAAGATCTGAACAAAAGTATATAAAGAAAGTTGTGTGTATCCATAATTGTCGGGTTATTCCGACAACCAAACTACTGGTTCTAGACTTGCATGGCTAAGCAAACCCGATTAATATAATTTCACACATCCTATATTAAGCATGTGGTGCTGGAATAATTCAAGGATAACCTCAATGAATTAGGACATAACTAAACTACACATCACAAAAATAGCGACAATATCAAAATAACATGCAAGCAATTATCATTGCATCTATCCTAAACAAAGCGGGATCAAATATGATGCAAAAAGAAAGTTCAAAGGATGCTTGCCTTGCTGGTAGTTCACTTGCTCACTCTCGGTTACTTACTCTCATACTTCCGCAACTCGGAATCTAAAGAAAGCGATATCGAATAAACAGAAATAGCCAAAACTCAAGTTGCTCCAAAATGCATGAAATTTATACAGTAGCTATATTATGATTTTAGATGAATTTATGTACAAAAAATATTCCATTTGGAGTTTATATGAGAGAGTTATAGTAGTTTGGAAATCAGATTTTTGGAAAATCTTTGAAAATCAATGTTACATTCTTGTTCATCCGAATTTAATTGTTTCACGGAAATTTGTAGAACTATGGTAGGGATAATCTTTACAGGGCATGAAAGGTAATTAAAATTTATGATCAATAAAATTGAATCACCCAATTTAGAGTTCATATGAATTAGTTATGAATTATTGAAGTTAAAAGACTTTTTCGTATACAAATAATTCTTTTCTGATTTTGCTACTGCATTAAATAATTTTTATGGTAGGATGACCTAGCCTCTGCCATGACAAGTGGGGTCTATGTATTTGCTTTTCTTTTCAATTTATTTCCTAAAGGGAGAACATCTACTGACAATATAACTTTCTCATAAGCATATACTTAACCGATTCTCCGGTGTCGAATCCAATCACATGCATAACACTCTCCAATTATATTCTCACGTCTTGATTTAAATCCCGTACTAACCTTCACTAAGGTATCATCAAGGAGTCAATCAACAAATAGCACCGGACTTCCGATCTTACAACTACACAACTTTGTCCAATAATTATACGAAATCCACCGACCGATGGGCATATGACCATGACTAAATCCATCACTCAATCTCCGATATACTATTTAAGCTAATGCTAGCTATCTAGCTCTACTAGTCTCGCCTCGGCAAATCACATTCGCAAACACTAAAATTTTCACCGATCGAGATTTATTTGACTAACCGGCACCTAATGAGCTTAACCAATTTAGTAACACATCCAACATTTAATAGTTCACTAATAACTCAACTTACATCCATTTCACTGGACTTGTCATGTATGACATCTAACAATCCAATCACACATGCGTCTCTACGATCGACTAATAATCATTTAGCTACTAATCCAATAGAGAGTACAATTGCATCAACTCGACACAAGGGACTTACCTACTAATTACATGGCAATCCAATATTTATCAGAAATCAAATAATCCATTCCTACCTTCTCCCAATTCTAGCATGTACAACCCACATAGATATTACTTAAGACATCCGACCAATTTGCTCACGATTAAATAAATAGTCCGATTCTACATCCATATTTTCTTAATCATCAACACATAAGTCATCCATTAAGTAACCATTCATAAAATCCTTATGCGTCGAAGCTCCTAAAATTACTAATTCAATGTGAGGGAAAACCTCTAATTACTTTATATCCAAAGATCACCACTATTTTGCATGCTACTCAAAATAATATCATCCGATCAATTTATCAACTCCTACATCTAACGTAGCATCTCTTGATCAACATTCTACACAATCCGCTACGATGATAAAATCACTCGCATATACCGACATACATCGTATGAAGACGCCTATGCATAAATAAGACATAACAGGAGAATTACATCGATTTCAAGCTACCAATTTATTTTACCATTAAACATGCATAAATAGATGCTATGCTCATGACTAATATGCAACAATCATAACTAATATCGTAATGTGATAACACAATTCAACGTGAAGTATTTTACCATGGCACTAGGCGTGCCCAATATGGCGGGCGTCCTCTTCGGCTCTGCGTCGCGTCTCACGTAGTTGTCGCCGTTACGCGTCCGCGTCTGCTCGCATCGGCGTCGCCGCTCGGCCACACCCATCGAGCCGCTGCAGGCGCGCATGCATGCACTACCATGGAGCGCCGCTTGGCAAACTCCGGCGCGCCGCTCGCTAAACGGCGCCGTGCCATGCCGCGTCGGTGCGGTGCCGCCACCGCCATGCTCCTCTGCTGCGCCGCTCGGTCTCGCCTTAGCTCCTGGCCGCCGCTTCCACGCCGGAACGGACCGAGTCTCGGCCGAGCCGTGCCTCCGCCTGCCGCCTCACCGCGCCGCCTCCGGCCGAAGCCGCGCGAGGGCGCGCGCCTCGCCACCAAGCCCGGCCCTAGCTGCTGCGTCTTGGCCTCTCGGCGAGGAGCGCGCATCTTGCCCAAGCCGATGCATGTCTTGCTAGGCTGCAGTGAGCCATGGCCACACATCCATGCGATTCTTGCTAAAAGCTCCCACTGTCACTTCCTCCTCTTTTCTTGCGAACCGCTCAAAAGGCCATGCATGTAAACACTACTTGCATGAATGGACGGTTTATGTGATGGGAACACGGTGGCATGACATGCATTAGAGGTTTCTCGGTTCTTGAATGGGGTTGAGAGGAGAGAAGATGAGGTGAGCTTGTGCTTGAGAAGGAGAAAGAGTAATGGTGGTCTGTTTGGGAAGGAGATGGTGAGTGGTTGGGTGAGGAATAAAGAAATGGGAGTGGGGAGAAAAGATGGCGAGCTTGGTTCGGTTGGCAAAACAAAATAGAAAGGCGCGAGGAATGCCCATCGCTAGCTTAGCTAGCTCATTCAAATAAGCATATACTACCGCAAGCCTCTCTCTTGGGAAAAGAAATGAGAGTAGGTGCAGTGATTACTTTGGTTGGTGGGCACGAAGAAGCGGGGAAAAAGGGCGTTGGGCTCGGTGGCATAAAGGCGTGCAAGGAAAAAGGTGTGGCGGTGAGAAACCTTTGGTGGGCAAGGAACCAGAAAATGACCAAGAGGAGAGATGGTTTGGTGGGGTGGGAGGAAATGGGCAGGAGCAAAAGCAAAAAGGCGGGGAGTGCTCGGTGCTAGTCTAGCTAGTTCATGCATATTAGTAGGTTCTACTCACTTCCCACTACATGTCCTGTGTGTGCATGTGTAAGACAAACATGCTTGCATTCACACACACACACATATATATATATATATATATATATATATATATATATATATATATATATATATATATATATATATATATATATATATATAAAGTGGATCAAGTAGTGTATTAGGAGTAGCAGTGTGTAGCACTGCAGATATAAGTGTGAGAAAAGAAAATGGCGGGGAATAATGAGCAGGTGTTTGGTTGTGGTCGGTCAAACTAGAAGCGACAGCGATGATATAAGTGAATGACATGCTATGATCTTTGATATGCACGCTAAAACATGAAGTCAAAATAATTTAAATTTTTAAATGCGATCTTTCATCCCGTGCCGTCCCATGCATCACGCCGTCGTGTCGACACCACCTCGAGTCTTTAGTTGGGTGAATAAAACTACAAAAGAAATGGTAGTGACTAAAGTGGCTCGGCTAGCACAAGGGTGATCGGAAATAAAAAAATTGATGATGAAATAAATAGTAGCAATTCTTCCTCCTTCTTGCATGCCACGCAAAAGAGCTCGCGACTCGAAAACCGATTGGAGAAAGCAGAACGCCTCGAGGCAGCGATCGCAAGCGCTATAACATGCGTCGCATGATTTTGGTTTTGGTTGTGTTTGCGAGGAGGAAGTTAGGAAAAGAAATAGATACACGACGTCCTCGCTGCGATCGGTTTGGATGAAAAAGAGCGGCGGTCTAATGTATGCACCACGGTATGATTTTTTGAAATGCATGTGAAAGCAAGAGACCAAAATAATTTTTCTTTCATTTGTAGTCTCTCGACCAATTCAATTTAATATTGTTTGCTATTATTATTATTATTATCTTTATACAACTTTTAGACAACTCGATTCGATTTTTTTTAAAGGCAACATTTGAATTAAACATGGGAAAATTTTTAAAATATTGCCAAATTTTTATTAGATCGCCTACTTAAATATTAATATCCTGATCCTGAAAATCGGGATGTTACACGTTTTATGGGTACTGCAACGAAAATCTATATCTATAAAAACAACCGATGAATTCAAGCCACCTCATTCGTTTCAAGAGTGGAAAATCTTGGTGGAGCAAAACTATAAAGGTGTAGATTGATCGTATATAGATATTAGAGTTGTATGACAAATACAATTGTATTTTTAATAATAGGAATCAAAGTTATATGACAAATACATAATATATTAATATCTAGTTGTGCAATTACACGGGTAAAAAGTTGGTAAAAAGTTGAGAGACGGAATATATACTTTTTTTTTTCTATTTTAAACCCTGTAGGCTAGCGTGAAATTGGAGGTGCCAGGTAAATCTAAATTGGGAACGTTGAATTTTGAGTTACATACGTAAAGGAATTTTTTTGAAGTCACTGTTAATTTGATCTGTACTAGTGCATTGTGCACGTGTGAGCATAAGCGTATGTTTGGTTAGTGGATTTCTGTTGACCTCCTTCGTCTTTCCTTGGCAATCTACAAACAGTTCCTTTCTAAACTACCCGGGTGACATATTTTAAACCCCGCACAATCGTCAGATGATACATGTACGGTCCAGATAAACCTCTGACCATTGTAGCATCGCAGAAATCCACTCCGTGTGCGCAGTGCGACCGAGTGTCAGGTTCAGTGCGTCAGACCGTAGCGGTCGCGACTCGCGAGTCACGCACGCCCTTTGCCTCCTCCGCCGCGTCGTCCCCCACCTCACCGAATCCAACCGGAGGCCGCCCGAACCCTCGGTCGCCATGGCGGTGCGCGCGACGGTCTCCCGCTTCCCCGTGACGCCTGAGGCGCTGGAGGCGTGCGGCGTCCAGTGGGGCATCTCCGTGACGCCCTTCGCCGCCGCCGACGAGCACGGCCAGCCGCCGGCCACCGGCGCCGGCGGTGACCGCGTCCCGCGCTGCGAGCGCTGCTGGGCCTACTTCAACACCCACTGCGACGTGGAGCGCTGGGGCTGGGCCTGCGCGCTCTGCGGCACCCTCAACGGCTTCGACGACGATGCCCTCCGCCGCCTCCAGCGCCCCGACGCGTGCCCCGAGCTCAAATCCTCCTTCGTCGATCTCGAGATCCCAGGTCGTACTATTTGCCTTGTGAATCCGAATTGGTTTCTCTTAGCTTTGGTGGTAGAAGTGTGACCCCTGGATTGGGTTTGTGCAGTGGATGGGGCGGAAGGTGCAGGAGACGGCGTGCAGGCGCGGCCTGTGTATGTGGCGGCGGTGGATCTCGCATGTAAGTGGAATTCTGTTGCTTAATGCGTCCTGATCATGGAATTCTATGCGTGTTTCCCCCGCCCCCCTTTGTAGTGGTGGGAGGGAGGTTAATTGTGCCTGTGAATGATAGAATTTTACCAAGTAACCCAACTAGATGAGAAGCATAGAAAAAGAGAAGAAAATAATGAATGTATGTAGCTCAATTTCGTACTTTATGTGATAGGATTTGCATGTACGAGTCGAGAGAATTTTACCAAGTAACCCAACTAGATGAGAAGCATAGAAAAAGAGAAGAAAATAATGAATGCATGTAGCTCAATTTCGTACTTTATGTGATAGGATTTGCATGTACGAGTCTCGATGCTCAGCATGCACTGATTGAAATTTCAGCTGGATCATCGAATAGTCTATCGATAGCAATCTTGCGCTATGCTTTATAGGATAATTCTGGGAATTGATAGCCTTCTCTGAATGGCTTCAGGTTCTGAAGAGTTCCTGGAACTCATCAAGAGTGCGCTTCTGGCAGCCCTGGAGGGTTAGTATTTTGAACATTTGGAACTTTCTGATTTTGGGTTGCTTCAACAACTTTGTGTTGTCAGCGAGTTCAGTTTCCATAGTTCCTCAATTGGGTTTTCTCCTTGCAACAGCTCTGATTCCAGGCTCCCTGTTTGGGCTTATGACATTCAGCCACAAGATTGGGTTGTATGATGTACAAGGTCCGATTCCAGTTGTGAAAAATGTTTTCATTCCTCCAGACTTAGAAGAAGATGGGCTGCCGGTTGCCCTGGAAGATGCCATGCCCCTACTTTCTTTTTTGGCCCCTGTATGTTACGAAACTATAGGAAGTGTTACAGCTTGGTTTAGTCAATATGAACATATCGTGTAATGGTAAGATAATTTATGAGCAGGTTGACACATGCAAGGATCGAATTGCTGAAGCGCTGGAGACACTGCGACCTACATCTTCATGGGAGAGAGGTGCTGCTTCCGGGCAGGAAGTGGATACTGTTCTGCTTGGTGGCCGAGGTTTGGGAACAGCCATGTCTGCTCTAATTGACTACCTAAGTTCAGAGTATGGGACTACTTTTGCTTTGGGTAGGTTAACATATTTCCCTTTCTGCAATTTTCTAGAAATGCCTTTTGTCAATTAGGTAATTACTTTCCTAAGATGTTGTATGTTGCAGAAAATTTTGTACTTACTCTTTTTATGCCTAACTAGCAATGGTTTTCTTGTTAATTCAAGAACAGCTAGGGTATTTGCTTTTCTGTCTGGTGCTCCAGACTATGGAGAAGGTCAACTAGACACTAGGAGATATGGTGAGCAATATGCTAGCAAAGGGGAAGACGCTGACCTTGCATTGCTACCTGAACAGATACCTTTCTATAGAGATCTAGTAAGCTTCAGTTAATCTTGGAGGGAAAAAAGTTAACTTTTGCTTCACTGTGTCGGTCCTATATCGACCTTATTAAAAATTTGAAACAGGCAGTTGTTGCTGTTCAAGCAGGAGTATGTGTAGACATATTTGCTGTAACTGATGAATACACCGATTTGGCTTCGTTGAAGTTTTTAAGTATTGAAAGTGGTGGCTCGTTATTTCTGTATGCAAATACGGATGATTCAACACTTCCCCAGGACATGTAAGCTTGATCTTATTATTATTCTATGTATTTTATATTTTCTTCTTCAAATTCCAACTGCCCAGTTTCCTGATAAATGATGCCTTGCCTTTTCCTCTTAATAGATACCGCTTGTTGAGTCGACCCTATGCTTTTGGTTGTGTTCTAAGGCTGAGAACATCTTCAGATTTTGAACCTGGCCATTCTGTAAGCAATTAAGCTATTTGTGTTCACATTAACTATACTGTACTGTCTAGCCGATTTCTAATGCATCCATCCTTTTTGCAGTATGGACATTTCTTCCCTGATCCTCAATATGAAAATGTGCAACATATCATCTGCTGTGATTCATTTGCTACTTATGCATATGACTTTGACTTTGCCCATTCCGATGGCTTCTCCAGGTATTTTATTTTATTTTCACCCTTTGACTGATCAATTGTTGCTGAATAATGAATATGTGAAATTTGAATCCATGTGGAGTGTATGCACTGTGCAAATCATCTGATATGCCTACTCCTATGGGTGAAAAATTATGATATGACATGTAAAAGTTCTTGCAAAATTAAATTTCTTCAGCACAGTTCCTCCTGTTTAGGACGCTGTGGGGAATAAATTCCCGAAATCAAACTTTTTTTTCCTGCAGATATTTTTCTAGTTTGGTCAAGGTAGATGTTGATACAGGGTACTAGGGTAGCAGTATAAAGAAGCAAAATTTAGTTTATAACCATCATGATACTCATTGTTTCATTTCAGCCATATAAAATGCAGTGAAATGCCGAAACATTATAATCACATGGAAGAGTGACTCAACATGCAAAGGGACAAATAATTTTCCTTACATAACCATCTAGAGAGTATAGAAGAGAGCTTGTGTTTTGTAACATAATTCAACTTTACTATAGGAAGAAACCTTGTTCTTGCTGGATCCTATTAATCTAATGAAGTTGGGTGATACTTGTTGCCAGAAGTCAGATAATGTGATTTACATTATTTACAGGCACACAGAACCTGCTGTTATACAAATCGCTTTTCAGTACAGTGTCATTGAGCCTGTTGAGGGGGCATCAGGGAATGAAGCACAATCATCTGCAAGGTACAAAGCATCTGAGTATTTAATTTTCAAGACATTTCTTTGTAACTGTTTTAAGTTTTAACTAGCTTTTGCATGCCTTACCTCTTGTGATATCAATATTTCTGTTTTATCTGAACTAATACTCGTGCTTACAACAATAGAGTAGTTAGTAGTGCATAACGAGAGTCATGCTAACATCTCTTCCTTCATAATCTTTTTTTTTCCTGTTGTGCCTGTAGCTAAGTGACACATGTACTTTTGAAGCTGACCATTTTTCTCTTGTAATGTTACATCTCCACAGCTACATGTTTTGTCTAAAGAGACGGTTGAGAATAAGGACATTGCAGTATCGACCAGCCAAGAATATCAATGAAATCTATGACAGTGTTGATCCAGAGGCTGTCCTACATATCCTTGTTCATAAGGTATCCATATTCAGTTTCATTTAAATCATACACATAGTTACTTTGGGGATGTTCAGCAGGTTGAAAATAGGAAAGATCATCATAAAATAAAGATTGGAGGTGATTAGTTGCAAGAAACATCGTTACGATTAGAAATAATGTGAGCTCAAGATCATTGAATTAATTCGGTATAGATTTCGACTGGTGAAGACTGTAAGGAAAGTTCTTCTGAGCTGATCGGATTCTGTAAGGAACATCTCCAGGAAGATGCTACATTTTTTTTACAATTAATTCAATTAATTGATTACCCGAGGTGTTTGTTTATTTGTTATATTTTCCACCTTTTGGTTAATGCACACCTAAGGAAAATCCTGTGATCTTTTTTCTCATTTAATGCTGAGGTGCACACATTTACTATTTTTTTTATCCTCCTAACTTAATTATCCTCTCGAACACTGTCATCAGGTTATTTTAGTTTCATTGGATAAAGGGGTTAGAGAAGGCAGACATTTGGTGCATGATTGGCTGGCTATCCTTACAGCTCGGTATAATGAGGTGTTGAGATCTGATGCACGAACTCCAGAATCTCACATTGACATTGAGTTCTCACAATGCCCACAGCTGCAAATGCTACCCCAGCTTGTTTTTGCATTGTTGAGGAGCCCTCTTCTTCGCTTGCATGAAGAAGGCATTCACCCAGATTACAGGATATATTTGCAATGCCTTTTCAGGTGCATAATTCTCTTAAAATTTTATAATGTGGTTTACAAAGTCTCTTGCTTTTAAGTTTTCTGGTACCTGACTTGGAGCAAATATTACCCCAAAAAACGTACATTTATTTGGATTTTTATTCGTGGTTCTATGATATAAATGACTAAAAAAATTCATGTGGTTAGAGTTGCTCACGCCGAGAATAAAATTTAATATTGTTGCTGCTGCAGTGATCTCTTGTGCTTTATTGTGATTTGATGTGAATTAATTTTCTCACTTCCGAGTTTATAAATCTCCTCTGGACTGTTCTTTCAGCGCGCTGGAACCATCTTCTCTAGCGAAAGCTATATATCCGGTTTTGATTTCATATTCCTCACCTGACAAGCAAGCATTCCCACGGCACACTTTGAGCCGTGCTGCTATGATCATGAGTGAGAGCTCAATATTTCTTCTGGATGCATTTACCAACCTTATTGTTTACTACTCATCGACTGCTGATCCTTCACTTCCTTTTCCTCCACCACATGACTGTAAGTAAATCCTTTTACTGTTTGTTGGGCATGCAAGAAAAATGCTTGTTTTGTTTTCAGCCATTTATTTTGTTCACGACTAAACATATCATGCAGGTCTTTTGAGAACAGTGATTAATGCGTTGAAGAAGGACAGGTGTGTAACACCGAAACTTACATTTATTCGTGGAGGACAAGATGATTCAACTTTGTTCGAGAACTATCTTATCGAAGAGCAAGATGTCGATGGTTCAGGGTTTACAGCTGGTAAAGGGTTTGTATCCTTCCGTGAGAGTATAAGGAATGAAGCAGCAGACATCCTCAAGGAAGAAAGTGGCAGCTAGTTCTAGACCAAATACCTTCTGGTTCCAAAGGATGGCGTAGATTGTGTCAACAGGTCTTATTTTAACCTTTGCGAGTCAACAGGATAACTGTAACATGATCAGCTGAAATGGAGAGAGATATAGCCATTGAGTAATAAAGAGGGGAGGTCAAATTTCAATCGTACTAGTAGTTGCTTGTGTCAATAGCTCAATGTTGCAGGGATGATGAGATAAACTTTTTATTCTTGCATTTTTCATATATCTGGTCTGGTTATTTTTCATTCCTATTTTGTTAGCAAAGATATTGATGCAAAAGATAACACATGAGTTTTACAGCAATACAATATACCGCTGGGGCTTGCCCGGGATTGGATCTGATGTCCCAGTAGTGTGAGCGAATGTAATTTCTGGGTCAAGTCAGATTCAGACGGATGCCAGTGCAGTGAATCCTTTTCATACATGGATTTATGCTGAACACACTTTTGCTATACTCCATAATACTGTTACAAATATTCATAATCTAGAAGGTAATGTAGAGCGGGGCAGCTTTGCAACTGATCCTTGCAATGCTGCAAAATTCTTGCTTTACAATCTGTTTTGATACGTTACATCTGCAGAGAGCAGAGTTTACCCGCTGCTTGAAACAGCAAAAAATACAGGAAGGGGAAGGCAAAAAGCGGGAGGGCGGCTCTCCCGGTGATTAATACGGTGCAGCTCCAGCGCCGGCTGCCGGTGATGGGTCTCAGCGCTTCTTGATGACGAGGAATGCTGCAGCAATGGCGACCCCTCCGGCAACCATCAGCATCGACACGAGATCACTCCCGACGCTGGGCTTCCCTGCCTCATCAGCGTTGCTCTCCTTTCAGAAACAAAATGCCATCTCAAGAATTCAGCACGCTGAAAGAGCAGGAATCATGTGACAATCAAAATAGAAAACAAGGACGGCCCGGACTGCCTAGTGCAAAATTTGAGAAATGCAAAATTTCTCTGATGCTATTTGAGCAAGCCTGGCACTGACCTTGTGTTGATGTTGCTCTTCTTGCGCGTTGCCAATGCCGGAGGAGGTGTCACCGACGGTGTGCTCTTCAGGAGGGGCGCCACCGTCCAGCTCGCCTGTGCCTTCTGCAGCGGGCTCCGACGGCTCGTCATCGTCGCTGCCGCTGCTACTGCTAGCGTTGCTGCTCCTGCAGGCCTTGTGAAATATTCTTTCCTCCGTCGAGAGCGAGCTAGCCTCCTCCGGCGAGCTCGCCTCCTCTGGTGAACCTGCCGTTGCCTTCTTTGCGAGTTTGTACTGCCTGGGTAAGTGCCGTGCTGTGGATCAGCAGGTGTTTCTTTTGTGCTAGGCATGAGACAGGACAGGAAGAGGAGAGGAGGAAGCGCAGGCTGCGGCTGCATTTAAGCCTTTCAGGAGGAGCACCGGATTGGCTGGCCTTCCGGTTTCGGCTCCACTCTGTCCGCGCCAGATTATTCACGTTTTGGTCTCTGCATTTCGTTTGCAATGTTGCAGTGAGAGCTACCCGTCTTGAAGAAAGATACGCATGCCATAATGCATGCCATAATATTATACCTTATTTACCATGGATTCCATGCCGGTATTGGATTTTCTTTTCTTCATGGTCTACCCAGATGAGTTAGGCTCGTCAGCATGGCACCATCACTGTTCACTACCCAGATGAGTCAGATTGGACATTGCGAGAGACAATTGGACATGTTTGGGCCAGGCCAAGAACACGCCGGGACTTCTTTTCGGAACGGGCCTCTCTACGGTTGAGTTGAATCTAGTTCAGTTTTCATCTACATAATATGATCGGTGTGCGCGATATTGGCAGTACTTGATATGAGCTACTTTTGGTGCTTTGTCGAGCAAACAAAACAATTTCTTCCGCATTGTTGAGACAAAGTGCAAAAACTGAAGGTTCAATGAGTACAAACAATAATCTCTACTACTTAAAAGAAGGAGTTGGTGGCGGTCGTCCGTCCTCCATACGATGTGAGTCATTGGATGAATAATCAACTGACGGCTCAGATCATCTCGCACTTGATCCCTCACGCGGAGAGCAACCTACCTCCCACTCCTCTCATGCCTCCCACTCCATACGATGTGTTATCTAAATGGCTTCAAAATAATTATATAGTTTGTGTTTCCGTCGCAACGCACGGGCACTCGACTAGTAGGGAGAAAAAATGTGACAGCTGTGGGATTTGAACCCACGCCCTTTCGGACCAGAGCCTAAATCTGGCGCCTTAGACCACTCGGCCAAACTGTCGCTCGTTTTAATCTCTGTCATCTGTCAGTATAGAATACGTCAAATCTAACAACGAGTGCCCGAGTGCAATCGCACTTCCGTAGTTCTTCTGATCATCCGTAGACCTTAATGGCAGTAGTTGACCCAGAGCCAGAGATGTCTTGTTCTGTCCTGTTAATAAGAAGCATGTTGGCAAAGTGGCAAGGGGATGTAGGGCCAAAGTTCATGCAAAGTGTTGCTTGGCAGCTCTTTATTTTGGCCCCTTAATAGAATTTTGGCTTATGCTTGCTCGAAAATTTTTAGGCCCCTCTGTCTTTTCCGAACCATTCGATGATTATTTTCTGCTGTCCAGACATGAGCCCGGCCTTAGGGCTTGTTTGGTTGGTGCTTTCATATCTGAGAGAAAGTGGTGTCTAGAGGTAGCCTGGAAAGTAGATGATTTTTGCTTGATCAGGCAAACCTGAAGATGAGTTGTTTGGTTGAAAGTATATGCCTAGAATTGGTGAATAAAAAATAGAACGTTGGTCCGAGCTATCAACGATGGATCGAGCAGCCTGAGAGGTCTGGCTCCCAGCGCTCGTTTTCCACGCCTGAGTGCCAGGCAGGCAAGCAAACGCCTTCGCGGTCCACGCCTGAGTGCCAGGCAGGCAAGCAAACGCCTTCGCGGCAGCATACAAGTGCTCTCCCGGGCAGGCGCTTTGCTCCCAGGATCGGAAGCAAACAGACCCTTAGGGCGTGTTTTGCTCAACGTCCTTACCTGGACACTACCAAGAGTCTGCCGGGAGTGAGTGTGGTTGCATCCCTGGTTAGCTGCCTGGTACAGGCAACCCCTGCCCTGGACATTATTGGCCCCCTACGCCACCTAAATTCCTAAACTAGCCCTCTCACCCACGAAATTCCGGATTTAGCCCCCTCTGGCCACCTGCTGCCATCGGGTACAGTAGCAGCAAAGCTGCTGCCATCCCCCACCGTAGCACCGAGGTGCTGCCCTCCCCCACGGCATGAGGTACAAGGAGAGAGATAGAAAAGAAAAGTGAAAAAAATGATTTTTTTTAAAAAACCATAAAATTCCAAATAAAAACTTGGGAAATAATTTATTTAAATACTATAATATTTATCATATATAAATATAATTTTTCCAAAATTTTAGAGCTTAATTCAACCTTATAAAAATTCAAACCAAGTTATTAAAACCCTTACTCTTAATGAATTAAAGTAAGAAGAATACATCTTCAAAAGCAATGTTAGAAATTTTATCTGAGTACTAGATCAACCTAGGAACACCTCTAAAAATTTATATAATTTTAGGAATTTATTTGCTATTTTTTTAGCCCGATCAAACTTGAGGGGTTTGAAGTTAAAACAGTTATCCTAGTAACGTTCGGACCGTCCGAACAACATCTTTGGAACGTTCGGACCGTCCAAACATCACTTTTGGGTCGATCGGACCATCTGACCAGACCTAGCTCTGATCGGACCATCCGAACATTAATTATCCACTGAAAATTCATTTGACTTCAAAAAAGTCATATCTAATTCAACTCAACTCCGAATCAATTGAAACCAATTTTGATATTTTTCATTTTAAATGAACTTTATTTTAAAATAGGTTTTAAACTTGTCTCTGGCACATAAAATATAGTTTATGGAAATTGATCCTTAACCGAATTATTTTCACACTAGAAAATGCTTTTAACTTTGAAAATTCATAGAAAATATTTTTGGACTCCAAATGAGTTTAACCAAATTATTTTGGTCTTATAATTGTATTCTCTATTTATCTATATAATCCTTTTCTCCACTACTATTCTGCAATTTTTCACTAAATAATTAAAATCCAAAAATAGTAACCGAAACACTGTTTTAAGTATTTTCTGAAAAAAAACTGATTTTCGAATTGCTATAACTCTCGCACACTAAATCCAAATGAAATAATTCTTCCACCTAAATTCATCTAAAATCTCAACCTAGCTACTACAAAAAAAATCATACATTTTTTAGCAATTTAAATTTTATGGTATTTCTTGGTGTTTATTCAACATCGTTAATTATTTAGAGTCCAAAGTGATCGACGTAGAAGAATAAAATAAACTTTAATTAAATTCAATTTTTTTGAAGTGATCAGCAAGTATGTTGTGCCGGGAGGCTCCACAAAAAATTTCATAATTTTTTGAGATCATTTTCTATATTTAGAAATTCCTCAAAAAAATTAAATGAATAAAATAAACTTCAATTAAATTCAATTTGTTATTAAATCTTTTCATGTTCCAAGTTTTTTTTTTGGAATTTTCTGAATTTTTTTCATTTTTTTTTCACTTTTCTTTTCTTTCTTTACCTCGTCTTTGCGGTGGGGATGGCAAAGACTTTCTTCTTCTTTGTGCCGACAGAGTAGGTGGCCAAAGGGGGCCAAATCTGGAATTTCGTGGGTGAGAGGGCTAGTTTAAGAATTTGGATGGCGTAGGGGGCTAATAGTATCCAGAATTCACCCCCGCCAGGCTCATCCCACAAAAACAAACGCATGGGAACCAGGCGTATCGATTAGTGTACCACCTACTCTAATCATCAGCGCTCGTGCTCTTCCTCGTGTACCATCTGTTCAAGCCACCGAGCCTGCCCGCCTCGGATCGCTGATGCGGTCACTGCCTACTCCCACCGCCGATGCAGTTGCTCGCTTGCTAGCTCCCGCTAGCATCCCGCCGCCGACACGGTCGCATGCCTTTCTCCCGACGTGCCCACCGTTGGAGGCCCTCATTCGCGGCTCCCGCCGCCGCCGCCGACTGCCCGCTTCCCGTCGCGAACGACGCCCGGATGCCTTCTCCCCATCTCGATGCTTCACCTGCACTCGATTCGGTGAAAATCAGAGGAAGATTTGGGAATAAGGGGAGGAAGGGAATGATTAAACTGGTTTTAAAACATATTTGATAGAAGTGTATTTCTTGGTTTTACACTTTTTCATTCTGAAAATGTAATTCTTTAACTATATATTTTCTTCAAACCAGGTCTGCTTGGTCATGCAAAAATCATCATAATTCTAAGCTACCCATGCACTGCCAGACATCACTTTTTGCCGAGCCCTGATCGGCAACCAAACAAGCCTCTTTCCCAAAAGCTTTGATGCGGCATGCACAAGCCCAACCCATTTACGCACTGGGGCCTGTTCTGTGGGATGACTGATTTGGGCATTGTATGTCCAACTTAACTTCAGGGCCACGACCCAGTCCCATGCCCACTTGCCAAGTAACAGCAGCAATTTAGCTCTGCTTGCAAGCTCCTCTCTCTCTCTCTCTCTCTCTCCAAAAGCTCCAAAAGAAAAACACAAAAACACACTACATGCAAATTGCAAGCAGAGGACTTCCTTGCGTGATACAAAGCAGAGTACTTCTGCAGTGACTAATGACCTCTAAATCTCAAGGAAAAAAACTAGTGGCCTCTAATCGAGACCCGGGTTAGGATGGCAAATTGTTTTAGTACAGTCTTGAATACTGATGTCGGCAAGCCTACGTTGCCTACGGTAATGTGGATGCTTTGATGCGTGACACCTTGTTAGATGAAGGAAGTAATATTGGGAAAGAATCTCCAAAGCAAGAAGGGTTTATAGTGATGCTAAAATGGAATCTCCGAAAGGCAAAAGGGCAGGCCTTGGGGAAGTACTAGTATGGGCTAATACAAAGCAGCACAACGACATACATTAGGTCTTTCTCACCACCGTCTGATCCAAAACGAGCGGTCTAGATCTCCCACTATAGCGTATTCTGCTACAGTAGATATGGCGTTGTTTCTGCAGCATCTGCTACAGTATTGCAATCGGGTGCCGTTTATACATACTGACATTACTGTTCACATAGTGATTCTCCGTGTGCAGCAGGAGATCTGAATCCAGGGGCTGGTAGGTTTAACACTTGTCCACCAGACTCTCAAGTCTCAAGTGCCATAGTGGTTAGTGAAGGCTTATCGTTGGCGAGCTTTGTTGGTTAGTGAAGACTTACCGTCATGCCCTCCTCCTCTTGTCTAAAACTAAAATGAGGGATAATAAAGTTTGAAACTTCTTGTGGTCTCTGGGTTACTCGGGTTGTTTTGCAGTCAGTTGTGTAGGCCTCAGTGGTGGCCTTGCATTTTTTTGGATGCAGCCATATATGGTCTCCTTGAAAGATTTTAATTCCCATTGTATCGATGTGCTTGTGTCAACGGAGTCCAGTGTAACATGGCGTGCTACATTTGTTTATGGTGAACCACAAAGAGAACATAGGTGCAAATTATGAAATTTTCTCAGATTCATGCATGCCCAATGGAATGGTCCATGGATTTGTCACATTTGTTGTGGCGATTTCAATGAGGCCCTTTGCCATGATGAACACAAGGGTTTCAAAGATAGGTCTGATTCCTAAATGGCCATGTTTCGTGATTGTTTAGATGATTGGGGGCTTATCGACCTAGGTTTTTCGGGACCAAAATTCACGTGGACGAATAAGCAAGATGCTGATTCTAATGTCAAGGTTCGGCTTTATCGGGCAGTGACAAATAGTGAGTTTTCTTGCTTGTTTGAGGATTGTCATGTGGAGAACGTTATAACGACAACGTCCGATCATTATGCTATCTCCATCTCTCTGTCCTCTCAGAGTGGGGGCAGTGGAGTGCCCTCTGGTGAAGTAGGGTTTTTGTTTTGAGGCTATGTGGCTACGTGCACCGAATTATAAGGAGGTGATGGAGTAGGCTTGAGTAGAAGGCAACGATGGCACCCGTTCGCTACTACTTGGATGAATCTGCACAGCTAGCTGGTTCTCTTGGCCGATGGAGCAAAGTGTCCTTTGGTTCGGTGCGCAAGGAGATACAAAGCTTGAGCGTCGTATCAAGTCTTTGCGCTTGGCGTATGTGACTGATGCCGTGATCCAGGAGGAGCATGCGATTGAATGCCACCTCTGTGAGCTCTTTAAAAGGGAGGAGATTATGGCACAACAACGATCTCGAGTGGACTAGTTCAGAGAGGGAGACCAGAATACTGCCTTTTTCCGTGTGAGAGCCTCGACGAGGAGGCGCACAAATAAATCAAGGCTCTTGTTCAAGAAGATGACTCTAGATGTGAAAATCAAGATGGCATTAAAGGTATGGTTCAGAGTTTTTTTTTATGAAGATCTCTTTTCCTTTGAATCGTGTAGTTCGGTGGATGCTATTCTTGAGGCTGTCCCTCGTAAAGTGGATGATGTGGTAAACACCGAGTTGTGTAAGCCTTATACAGATAATGAGATCAAGGCTGCTCTGTTGCAGATGGGGCCTACGAAAGCGCTGGGTCCGGACGACTTCCTAGCACTTTTCTATCATATCCATTGGGATTTTTTTTCATGAGGAAATTTGTCGTGCTGTCAGAAGCTTTATGTGAGGATATACCAGAGGGTCTCTATGATTCAGTTATTGTGCTTGTCGCAAAGGTTTTGAGGCCTGAACATCTAAAAAAATTCTGCCCCATCAGTTTGTGCAACGTGCTCTATAAGATTGCTTCGAAGGTTTTGGCTAATAGATTGAAAGTTTTTCTACCTACAATTGTGTCTTAGTATCAGAGTGCTTTGTCCCTGGAAGGCTTATTACTGACAATGCTCTTATCGCTTATGAGTGTTTACACACCATACAAAGACAACAATCGAAGAGGTTGTATTTTGCTTCGAAGATTGAGATGATGAAGGCGTATGATTGTGTAGAGTGGAATTATCTACACGGTTGTCTAAATAAGCTGGGTTTTGCTCCTGCTTGGATAAGTTATGTCATGCGGTGTGTTACGTATGTTTGTTATGCTGTCTGGGTTAATGGCGAGCTGACTATGCCTGTGGTCCCATCCAGGGTTATTAGGCAGGGGGCCCTATTAGTCCCTATTTGTTTCTGTTGTGCACTGAAGGTCTGTCTTGTCTCTTGCAACACAAGGAGAGCCGTGGTGAGCTACACGATATTCGAAACGGTCGGCTCGGTCCCCCATATCACATCTTTTATTTGCAGACGATAGTATTGTCTTTGCTCGGGGTGATGCAAAAAAATGTTGATGCATTGAAAGCCACACTTTATTTGTATTGTGAAGGTTCTGGGCAAAAAATTAATTTAGAGAAATCCTCTATTTTCTTTGGCTTGCATTGCAATGATGGTGTCAAACAAGGAGTCATAGCTCGGCTAGATGGTCATAGTGAAGCTGATGAGGACATGACCCCTATGGATACAACTATATTTGCTATGCTTACTGTTCCAAGTATAAGAGCTCGTACGCTTCACTTAAATTATCATGTGAGCTTATTTTTAGGAGTGTCTTTATATTATATGAACTATATGATGCTACCTAATGATGAAACTGTTGGAAATATGCCCTAGAGGCAATCATAGAGATGATTATATTTCATTATGTTCATAACATTTGATAATATGTTATCTTGTTCTTTGAATGAATCGTCAGTTATATAGATCAATGAGTATGTGATTTGTTGGTGAAACTCTTTATCTTATATGATGTCGTTCTAAAAGTATCCCTGGTCGAATGTCACTAGTCAAAACACCAGTGACTCTACGACCAGTACATGTATTGATTGATGACCATGTTTCACCGGTCATGGATATAGATATATCAAATCAATAATGTGGACACATGTTAGAGAACATAGTGTTGGATAAGACCCACCTTGAGACACTATTGAGATTGTTATGATTCTATGTGTCGTTAGTTGGTCTCAAGCAATGATGATGTATAATCCTTAGACCTGATATCAGCATGGTTTCCTACATGTGTAATAGCACTCTTAGGGGTTGCCAAACGCTACTCCGTAACTGGGTAGTTATAAAGGTAGCTTTCGGGTATGCTATGAAACATACGGAGGAATGTAAATGGTCAGATATGGGATTTGCCCCCTCTTAACATAACGGGAGAGATGTCTCTGGGTCCCTCGTTGTGGTCGAATAAAGAAAGTGCATGGCCATGCCACTAGTGGTCGAAGTGTCGACTACATGAAGTTATTCGACACTTGATTGAGAAAGTATTGAACAGTCCAAGGATGACATATTATCTCACCTGGAGTTCAACCAGATGTCGTGAGGCAAAGGGAGAATACACAAGCAGGTCGTTCAGTGGTCGAAGTCGTATGGAGATACGACCTAGTCGAAGAATACTCGAACATAATCACCAACTGGTCGTAAGGAGTTGCAAACTGGTCGTAGTTAGATACTAACTGATCGTAAGGAGCTACGAACTGGTTGTAACTAATTATGAACTGGTCATGACTAAGTACGAGCTGGTCATAAGTGATAAGGACCTGGTTGTAGATTATATTGCATTAAGGTTCGTCCGATATATTCTCTGTGTGTTCGGGAATCGTTATGTGCTGCTAGGTACCGCTGACGACTCGTGATCGGGAAAGAGTTTCTGAGTCACAACTGATTACACACGAACCTATACGGTCACATACTTAAAGGGCTAGGATTTGATTTGGATGGTGATCCGAATTCTTATAGGCCACGAGTTCCTAATGGGCCTCCTGTTTGGGACCCATTATGGATGCCTATATATAGAGGGGGTGGCATGGGGTAGGGTGATCGACCAATCTTTCTGGAAGAAATCCTGAAACCCTAATAGCCACACTCTCCTCAACCACGCCGCCGGCGCTAGCACTCCTGCGCGTGGTGTCCCTGCTCCGTACGTGTGGATACCTTGGAGGTGTTGTTGCGAAGCATCAGCACTAGGACGATCCGTGACTCACGACGTTCATCGGAGTAGGAGGAGAAGGCGCGCGGCAAGTACGACTACGACTGCTTCAACTCTCTACATCGACTCTACTTTCGTTACGAGTCGACGCGTCTAGTGGTAATCTCGTGATCTATTACTAGCGGAGGTTCCTTGGTTGCGAGGTAAAATTTTTGTTTGTGCTATCGTAGCCTTCCCGCGTTCCTTCAGAAATATATATATGTGCAGCGCCATGTCACTTTTGGTCCAAGACAAGCAAGCAGTTTGAGCTGGACCCGTTTTGGAATCCAGTTCGGCCTCCGGAATCAGCCTGACAACACCAACTTAAAATAGGCATAACTTTCACATACAGAGTCCGTTGGAGGTTCACGAGTACTTGATTGAAAGCTTATTTCGTCCTCTTTCCAATGGATCCAGCCTCACCTCCAAATTCCTTCTGGACTGATAGCAATCATAAAAAAAAGACGTCATATCACTTGTTTGGGCCAATCTAGGCTTTGTAATCATACTGAACTTGGCCCACCTGGGAGTGTAACCACGAGTTTTAGTCGTACCCAACTATTTCTTTTAGATTTGTGGCTCCTCATCCGCTATTTAAGGAGGACACACCCCCTCTAGTTTCCTTGGATTTTATTTATGTTTAGTTTGTCTTCGTTGCAACTTGTATCTTTTGCGTATATCGACTAGACCACCCAATTAAGATCCTTATTCAGAATCCCAAATCAATTCAAATATTTCAATTCCTATTTACAATTTCAGATTGCTTTATCTTGTTCTTGCGTGCTTCTTCGGTGTATGCAGGAATCGACCTTCGTGGTCAGGTCATCCGGGTATTCGTGCACGGTTGATAACGACTTGTCGAGCAGTTCAGTGATTGCGTGGTTTCGGACCTTGCTAGTTCGTAGCCAGAATCGTGAGAGTTGAGCGACTACTACCGAACTGATCTTCTCATCAAAAAATCGAGCCAAATCAGGACCTCTGTGGTTCATCAAGTGGTATCGGAGCTTCAGTTGATCGGTGAGAGTTTCCAGTTTTCTAGTAGTAGATTCATTTTTCATACCTAGAGTCCAGAAAATTGCTCAAAAAAAATATTGCATCTATCATCCATACCGAGCCCTTTGAGCCTTTGCAATTTTTCTTTTCGGTATTTTGCTTGTTGAATCATTGGTTGCATCGTCGTGTCTAGTTGCTAATCTTTAGTTCTAGTTATAGTCTAGTTGGACGTTGTCTAGATTGCTTCTCGTGTTTTCCTTCGCGTTGCTTGATTGTTCTTTTAGGGTTATTAGTTTTTGCATCTAAAACAGAAAATTCGTGGGTTAGAACTCTTCTAATCCACACAAAAAAATAGAAAATTCGTACTGTTGTTCATCTGAAAAAAAGAGGGTTGTTGTGATCTTTTAGGAGAATTGATGTTATTTGCGACTTACGGCAAACCTTAGAGCTGACCAAATATTAGAAGGAGAAAGAGGCAGCTGCATAGAACAAAAGCCGCGGTAGAAAAAAAAAAAAAAAAGAGAAAAGAAAAGTGCATGAAATTGGTGGAGACCTTTTACATATAACCAAAAGCTTCCACAAAAAATTTCAGCAAGTTTGGCCCACGGGTTTGAAAGATATAGCGGTTTCAAATTTAAACCCGAGATGGTTTCGAGTCCGAGTAGGATTCTGTATCCGAGACACCTTCAGTAAAACGGGCATAACTTTTGCATACGGTGTCCGTTTTTGACGTTCTTATGCTTGTTTCGAAGCTAATGACGAGGTGCATAGTTTCCATGTAAGCCACTTGTCGCCCTCTAGGTGCCCCAAAATCAGTCTTCTTCGGCCCCGAATTCGCGTCGCAATTTTTCGGTTTCTGTTTTTGCCGTTTCCTTCGATCTTCTCTTCGGAATTTGGGGTTCGTCCAGTTGAGAAAGTTGTATATCTCGTCGAAAACTTTCAAACGAGTATATATAAGCCATATAAAACTTTGTCTTTTCATCGTTTGAGACTAACTATTGTTTCTTCTCAATCTAGAGGGTTGTTCGCGTTTTTACCGATATCGCTGTTTTGTGCTCTACATCGCGAGAACAATCTTGTGCCCTTAGAAAGAAGTTTGAGTAGTGGGCTAGCGTCTCTCCTAGCACTTGTTGTGAGGTTCTCCTTTGCTTACATCAAGTCACATTGATCATTGCGTGTGCGTACATACACTTCTTTGTATAGGGTTTTGATTAGCTAGCTGTGATTAGGCTAGGATCAGCAACATTTGACTAGTACTTTGAACAATCTTTCAACTTGCATTTACTGATTTGATTATTGCTAATCCTTGCTACCATATTGAAGCCTTTTGAGGTCTACTTCCTACTAACTCAGCAGGTACCGTTTCTTACAATCGTTGGGCTAATCGCAAGTGAGAGTATCACGAACCAGCCACCGGTTGTACCAGTTCCTTGCTGCATTGGTAAGATTTTGTAAGAACTTGGTATAAGCTTGAGTGTGAGCGACTGTTGAAAACTCCATAACCTAGTAGTTCATAAGGACATATACACTGCAATTTGTTCCCTTGTTTTCTACTAACTATGGCAGGTTCACGGGATGATTACAAGATAGATCCACGTTTTCTTCAAGCCATTGAACGGGAGCGCAAGAAAGTCCACGAGGAAGATGCACACTTGAGACGCGATTATCCACCACGGGAGGTACATGAACATGATAGTACGTCTGGTAAAATTAAACTCACTATGCCTTCTTTTGCTGGTAAATTTGATCCTGATGCCTATATTGATTGGGACATAGCTTTAGACAAAGAATTTGAATATTATGATTTGTCTGATAGGCAAAAGATTAAAGCTGTCACTAGTATTTTTGTTGAAAATGCAATACTTTGGTGGAAGCATTTATGTAGACATGGAAGGGTGCCACAAACTTGGCATGCATTAAAGAAACTTTTGAGAGATGAATTTGTTCCTAAATATCATGTTGATTATTTGTTAGCTAGATTACAACGTTTAAAACAACGTAGTAGAACTGTAAGAGAATACTATCATGAATTGAAAACTCGTTTGTTGCTTGTGGCTTAGAGGAACATGCTGAAGCTATAGAGAATAGATTCTTAAGTGGGCTTAATCAAGAAATTCAGGATATTCTTGTTCACAAAGAATATAATTCCCTCTCTTATTTGTTTATACTTGCTTGTAAGGTTAAACGTCAGATTTTGGAGAAATTGAGAATGCTTGATGATAGGGAACATGAAAACAAATCTATGTTTGTGTCTTTTTCTGTGACTAACAATTTGCAGGAAGTTGAGAACCATGTCAAAGAGGAGAATGAGCTGATTGAACCATCGACTCCATTGGTTGAGAAGGAAGATGGGGAGATGGATGCACCTACATCATCTGAGGAGAGCCAAAAAGGTAAAGATCATGGTGCTATCATCACTCAAGGTGAGTATGCTTGTGAAGAACTAAAATTGTCCACTGTTCATGCTATTTTAAAGTAAAAATTAGTGGAAAACAATTCTGATATGCACATATTTCAAGTAGAGAATACAGACTGCATTGATTTGAGTGCACCATGTGATGAAATAATTGAATTGTCTGCTGTTTTGAGTGATTCATGTGATGAGTTAATCACATATAATAATCACGTGGAATTGGTTAGACATAAAGAAGTTTTGACTAGAATTTCTCCTACTGATTCTTTGTGTTACATTATGTTGGATTCACCTATGAAATTGTCACATGCTATGGAGAAAGTTTCTGAAATCGCATGTTCAAAATGCTTGTCTAGTACCTATACCCCTGGGTATAAGTTTAATTTGATTGGAGATTATGGTGTAGACAATCAATTTCTTGTTTATCGAATATGCATAGCTTTTGATTACACGGATGAATTGAAGCTTATTGTTTTGAATAACAATTCTTATATCTCGAATCTTGTTCATTATGAGAGAAAATTAAAATTTAGTGATCATTTAATGTCCATATGTTTATCTCTTATTGCACCATCTAGTATGGACAATCTGCATCAAGATGTTGAAGTATGAAAGAATTTACACATCCTTTCACCCTTGCTAGATAAATTTGCTATTGCTCGATTGAAATCTGATAATATTGATGAACTTTGTTTGATTCCAAAAGTTATAGATTTGCCCATATGTGCTACCACTGTAAGTTTACAACTTCAGAGAGTTGAATTGCATAAATACTTCACTTATATTTGCAAAACTAGTTGCAATAATTGCTATGTGAGAAATTTTGTTTTGCTCATTAACATATATGATTATTTTTGTGGTAATAATACAATGATCTTTTATGATCGCTGCTGTCGTCTAACATTAATTGTGCAACAACGAAGAACCGTTAAAACAGATGACGTATACATATACCATGCATACACTTTGGCTTCTTTGTTACCCTATTTTCAGCTTATCAAAAGCCGAGGACGGCTTTATTTTCAAGTAAGAGAGGATGATGAGGACATGACCCCTATGGATACAACCATATTTGCTATGCTTACTGTTCCAAGTATAAGAGCTCGTACACTTCACTTAAATTATCAAGTGAGCTTGTTTTTAGGAGTGTCTTTATATTATATGAACTATATGATGCTACCTAATGATGAAATATATATATGTGCAGCGCCATGTCACTTTTGGTCCAAGACAAGCAAGCAGTTTGAGCTGGACCCGTTTTGGAATACAGTTCGGTCTCCAGAATCAGCCTGACAACACCAACTTAAAATAGGCATAACTTTCACATACAGAGTCCGTTGGAGGTCCACGAGTACTTGATTGAAAGCTTATTTCGTCCTCTTTCCAATGGATCTAGTCTCACCTCCAAATTCCTTCTGAACTGATCGCAATCATCAAAAAAAGACGTCATATCATTTGTTTAGGCCAATTGGGCTTTGTAATCATACTGAACTTGACCCATCTGCCGGCGACCCACCTGGGGGTGTGATTACTGTTCATGTGAACAGTAACCACAAGTCTTAGTCGCACCCAACTATTTCTTTTAGATTTGTGGCTCCTCATCCCCTATTTAAGGAGGACACACCCCCCTCTAGTTTCCTTGGATTTTGTTTATGTTTAGTTTGACTTCGTTGCAACTTGTATCTTTTACGTGTGTCGACTAGACCACCCAATTAAGATCCTTATTCAGAATCCCAACTCAATTCAAATATTTCAATTCATATTTGCAATTTCAGATTGCTTTATCTTGTTCTTGCGTGCTTCTTCGGTGTATGCAGGAATCGACCTTCGTGGTCAGGTCATCCGGGTATTCGTGCACGGTTGATAACGACTTATCGAGAAGTTCAGTGATTGCGTGGTTTCGGGCCTTGCTAGTTCGTAGCCAGAATCGTGAGAGTTGAGCGACTACTGCCGAACTTATCTTCTCATCGAAAGATCGAGCCAAATCAGGACCTCCGTGGTTCATCAGAAGTCCTCCATGATTCCTATCTTGGGATGCCGACTGAGGTGAGTCGATCACTGATAAGTTCTTTTCATTTTTTGCCTAATAGAGTGTGGAAGCGGACCAATGGATGGTCTGACCGGCTGTTGTCACGGGCAGGGAAAGTAGTCATGTTACAATCGATGATCCAGGCCATTCCAATTTATGTTATGAGCTGCTTCCAGCTGTCAGTCTCAATGTATGAGAAAATGAAAACCTCCATCGCTAATCACTAGTGGGGTGTTGAGAACGGCAAGAAGAAAATGCATTGGCGCTCATGGGCCTGGCTGTCTACACCTAAAGCTTTGGGTGGCATGGGCTTTCATGATCTTGTGCTCTTCAATCAAGCCATGCTAGGTCGTTAGGGCTGGCGGCTAATAACGGAGCCAGGGTCGCTTTGTGCTAAGGTGTTGAAGGGTCGTTACTTTCCTAGTTGTGATTTTTGGGATGCCCCTCGTCCAAGATCTTCTTCGTATACTCAGAGGAGTATCTGCTTTGGGAAGGAATTACTGCGGAAGGGTGTACGTGGGGAGTCAGCAATGGCAAAAGTATTAAAATATTATCTGATAACTGGATACCCGGCAGTGCACCCAATCTAGTTTAGCCGCTGGTGCCCCTACCTGCGGATCAAACAGTTGATTTTCTTATACAGGAGGAACATGGTTCTTGGGATGCTAACCTGGTTCATTCTATCTTCCTTGAGGTGGTTGCTGATCAGATTATCCAGGTGCCCATTAGTAGACAAGACAGTAAGGATTTTGCTTCATAGCCACATACAAGACATGGGTCTTACATGGTACATTCTGCATATTTATTAGCTCAGATAGAGGGTTTTTATTCCTCTCAAAGCAGCTCTGGGCATGGCCTCTCCTCAACATTCGATGCGGATGAAAAACATTGAAAGTCACTCTGGGCTGTTGTAGTTTTCATCCACTGAACAACATGTTTTATAGCATAGTGAGTACATAAAGTACCCACAAGTCGCACAACAGAATGCAATTATAAATGATGGCTTGTTCTAAAGGACATGACATCTATGGTTCTTTTGTATAAAAGCAACAATTGCAGTTGAATATGAATAATAAATTGAAAATGTAATTTAAAACAAATAACAATAATATTTTTAACAAGTATTTTCATAAAACTCACATAATCTAATCAGTTTCTTTCACATAGCTAGCATTCCCAATTGTTTTATGAAAATATACCCTTTATGTGAAATCTCTGAGCATGTCCATAACCACGGACGCAGCTATTCGAATATATTGATTAACACTCTGCAGAGGTTTATACACTTTATCCACAAGATATAACCAAGGTAGTTAGTATCAATCATAACAAAACCTTTCTAAAAATTCATCTTGACAACTGACACCCTCCCAATGTGTTTTACCGTTGTACCGACCCTGACGAAGTGCTTTAGTCCGACACACATCGTTGGATCTAGAGATGGTGAACCGCTCATAAGTGTAACCCGACACAGTAGTACACACCTTCACCTTGACATGGATGACATGAATATATTCTCTCTTTAATCACTTATATATATATATATATATATATATATATATATATATATAAGTATATTGTATTGTACCGCTCTAACTGCACTACATGTAGATGTGTGTTTTTAAAAATATATTTTCTGATCATTACTTGGAGTTACCCCTCCCATTTGATCGTGTTAAGTTGCGTTAACCAAATGTACATTCTCACCCTTTCTGAAAACCCAATGAGCTGGCTCCGTACAAAACAACAAAAAATGCTGACTGGGTCATGGACATGATCAGTACTCCACTCAGTTTTCTACACGCCATAACAAGACGAACAGCGGTCCCGAAAAAAAAAGCGCCAGCAGGGCCGGAGACCCCGACCGCAGTTTATTTATTTATTTTATTTGACGTCTTTTCTTTATGCAATAGTGAAGTAGCATTCACTCATACAAAATTACAAAAATAGCATCGAGACAAACACCTATAGCACTTTTAATCCGCAGAAGCCACCTGCCACTCTCTCAGTCTGCGGCAGGCCACCTATACGCTCCCAGTCCGTGGCAAGTGGTCTGCCGCGCTCCCAGTCCACGACAGGAACATGTGTGTTCGTGGTAGGCACGTGTGCATGCCATCCTATCACGGATTGGGAGCGTGGCATATGGTCTGCCACGGACTGAGAGGGCGGTAGGTGGCTTCCACGGACTGGAGCGCGGTAGGGTACACGTGTTACCTGCCAATCTACCACGGTGACATCTTTGTTATTTCAGATACGAGGAGGTTAGATTTGTTATTTCGTTCTAAAAAACGGTCAAATGAACCAAAAACTCCCGACCACATGCGTCCACGACACGTACACATGACCACGTACGCACGACCACCCCCAACACACGGAGGTAGGAATGATTCAACTAAACTCCCCTCTGTACCCGGCGTGCGCATGGCTAGTACAAAAAGTCGGACTGGACTGCCAGTTAAACCGGAAAAGGCTGAAACCGACGACCTAGCCAGCTCGGTTCAGCTCAAAGGCCATCCATGCATTCGTGCCAGGAAAAACTGGCTAAACCTGCTGGTTTTTTAATAAACTGGCGAATCGGTGCGGGTTTCACTGAACCACATGATTTTTTTTGTTTAGGATATAAATACCATCGTTATTATTATTATTATTATTATTATTATTATTATTATTATTATTTTATTGCTATGAATTCAAAGGTAAGATAGGAAAGATGTGAATATGAGTGCCCTGCTATTATACGTTAGTTGTTTAGTTGAGAATTGGATTGTAGTTTGCACTTATTGCTCTGAATAAATACTTTGATAGACAATTACGGTACAACTATGCTGTTTGTATAACTTTAAATGCTTAATTATAATGGTAATTCTCTTGTTCCAAAGATCCATCTAGATATACAAATTGATTTTAGTATTTAATAGAAAAACTCTATTTTTTATTTTAAAAATAATGATAAATAAATATAATAGTTATATATATATATAAACTGACGGTTAGACTGATGAAACAGCGGTTGGACCTGTAAACCGGTTAATCGACCGGTTGGATTGTCACCAGTCCGACTTTTTGCGCTACGGTCCGGAGTTGGTGCGCTGCGCTGCGCGGCAGGGCGACGTCGCAGGCTCGCAGTCCGGGGTGAGCTGTTGCCTGCTAAATGCTAGTAATCATAGCATGCTGGAGTTTGTTTTTCGTGACTGAGTCGCGGTGTACGCCGTGGAAGGTCGACCTCGATCGCTAGCTGTCTCGCCGTGGAAGCCGAGTGAGGACGAGGGAGCAGCCGAGCAGGGCAGGCACAGGAGTCGTCGCGCCCCCCGTGTCCAGGCGCGACAGCGACGCACGTCGAGATCCGATCCGCAGAATCGATCAACTGCTACATTGCTCCGTTTTTTTTTTCTTTCTTTTTGAGACGTACTGCCTGCTACTTACCACGGTACCATGCCATTTTTCTCCCGCTGTTGCCTAGTTGTCTGCTTACGACCTTGTTGCATGATTTTTTTATTGTTTTTTTTAAAAAAAACATGCAATGATCATAAGCAGACCTTACTGCATGATGAGTGCGGCGTCTACAAAAGTACAAACTGATAACTGCGGGGTCGTCTGATATGTGCTGTATATTTGTAAGTATCTGTGATGTCAGTTTCTTCTACATTTGTTGGATTTTGAAAATCTTTGTAAATCCTTGTATGTGTTTACGTGACACACGAGTTTTGTTGCTCGATCTACATGAAGTTTGTGTTAGAATCGTGCTCTTATTTATAAAGGTAAAGGCTCATTTATTTCTGAAATTATAAAGTATGCATGATTTAGTCTCTTTTGCTGATCGTGCATTCTCTCTCTCAATCAAGTGGTCTATAAGACCAGTGTAGTCGGAACACTATGATCGAAACAAGTGGTTCATAAGATCAGTGAGAGTTTTCCTTAAACCACCATTGGACCTCTTTGAGAGATCCTCTTGGACCTCCCTTAGAGATTTCTTAGGATCACTCCAACAGTGTGGACGGAACACTGTGGTCCTCTTGGATCTCCTTTAGAGATTTCTCTTGAACCTTTTCGAGAGATTCTCTTGGACCTCTTCAGGAGATCCTCTTGGATCTCCCTTAGAGATTTATTTGGATCACTCTAAGAGAGTGCGGTCGGAACACTGTGGTCAAAATAAAGTGGTCAAACCAGAGTGATCCAAATAACGTGGTCAAAGTTGTAGTCAGTGGTAAAGTGGTCAAACATGTAATCGAGATATGAGTGATCCAAATAACGTGGTCAAAGTTGTAGACCGGTGGTCAAAGCTGAAGACCAACATGTAATCAGGATATGATAAAACTACTTAATTACCATTAATTAGTTTTGAATTAGCAGTTACCAGTATTCTAATGTGTGCTTTATTGAGCAGTTATTAGATAATAATTGACTCGACTCTTAAAATGATCTGGAGACGTCCAGACCAATAGAGATCTTTTCCATTCCAATTTTCTTCTTCTTCCTCTCTGTTCTCTTGTGTTGGAAGGTTGTGCTGTTTGAACCAAGTCGTCCCTTCTCGGCGTGCACCGGGAAGGAGGGTGAGCGGTATCTCTGAACCATTATCGCAGAGTTCACCTGCACGAGACGTTAATAAGGTTTCTGGGCAGCGCATCTGTATGACCGCTTGCTGCACTACGACATCTACTATTTGCATTGCCTCAAGTCTACATTGCTTCTTATTCTTCATCGACCTCTACTGTAAGTTGTTTGTACAACCAGTATATTATGTTATAATCATGTTATTGAGTATGTTTAGAAGTGTAATGACCGCTTGCTGCACTACGATATCTACGATCCGCACTGCCTCAAGTCTGCACTACTTCATGTTCTTTATCGACCTCTACTGTAAGTTGTTTGTACGACTAGTATATTATGTTATAATCATGTTATTGAGTATATTTAGAAGTGCAATGAGTTGTCTGCTGTTGATATCGTCTTATGCATATCTAGTTATATGTGATCTTTACCTCATATTAAAATTTAGAATTAAAATATTGTCCACGTTTTCAACAGTTTGATAACAAAAATGGCACACTTGAATAGAATAGTTCATGTCTACTTCCTGACCAGCTGGCCAAAAGTTATAGGAAACAAACGGAGAAGATTGCCAAGATTGAACGACCTGACGGGGAGGAAGCGCGGTACAGCTCAATGCGGAAACTGGCACTGGTCCGTACTATGGTTGTTGGAAATTGGAAAACGGCACTGTGATCATGTCTGACTTGTTAAAAATTGGAAAAAGAAGAATAGACACGAAAAGACAGCAGTGGCACTGCCTCGGCTGGTGTTGTAACGCGTGGACCTCCTTCAGCTCGGAGTTCCATTTCCATCGAAAACTACATCCAAAGCGCCAAAGTTGGACAGAGACCGTATTTTACGCGTTTCGTCTGGTAAACGAGCTGGCGGTTTAGGATTTTGGGTTAACACCCTCGGACTTACGGCACTGCAACTGTTTCAGTAAATCAAAACCATCAATTTGCTTTGGTAGGGGAATTTGGCCTAAAACTAACCTCCGTTTTTTACTTCTATCAAAATAAACTGTTTGTCACACTTTCAATATACCCTTGCAAACTATTAGTCCTTTTCTTTTGTTCTTTACCGAGTACTAGAAGTGCACAGTACAAAGTAGCACGTCTTAGAAGATTTTGCTTCTATTAAAGTAGTCCCTCCGAGGAATAGGTCAATTCGAGCAGGTTCTATCAAAATTAAATTAAGAAAGAGTAAATTGCACTCGTGGGTCATCAAACTTATCAAATTACATATGTAGATAACTAAACATGTTTAAGTGGATCACCTAATGTCACTGGCAGGCTAGCTCAAGTCTAACTGGTAGTGGTAGATCTAGAACAAAATCGACCGAGGGCTACCATACATATTACCACATATGTGCAGAGTCACTGAGCTTAAACTGCAAGATACACACCTATATGTATGCGGGTTTTAATAATGCAAAATGATTTTGGATCTAGTATCCTGTGCACCGCTTCAGCTCTACGTGGATCCGCCCCTGCTAAATATGTGTTTTATGAGTTCGGTGACCTATTTGAACTAAGACGACAAGTTCAGTGACCCGCAACACAATTTACTCATTAAGAAATATGGTGCTAAGGTTAGCCTCTACCATAAGTGAATGAAACTAATTGTCTATAACATTTATTATAGATAATGGTATTCTTAATAGCCCTCAAGTATACCCCTAGTCAAAAATACATATTACAACTAGGGAAGGCTACGACTACTCCATGTCACGACCACTCTATGGTCGTAAGATCTGCTACGACAGGTTGGATCACGACCACCCATATGGTTGATAAAAACCATAGACATCTGGACCTTATTTACTAGGGGCTCTGTACACTACGCTTACTTACGCGTGGTAGTTAATACACGTGTGATTTATCCCTGATATAACCGCACGTAGTTCTTTCTGTCTCCGGCGTAACCGCACGACAAACACGCAGGAGGGTGTCTTTCTGACAATAGCTGTCACCAACGTGCATATTCAACCAATCGTCAAGGCGCCTCCTGACACACAGTAACTGTCACTCCTTCAGAAACTATATAAAGGGCAACGCCAATAGACAGGGATGAGAGAGAGAGATCCATAAGTCCATGACATATACAAGCCATTAGACTTAGTTTCGATGGTTTGTTTCATTCTGTAAACTCATTCAATACAAGTATACAGGAGTATGGTTATTTTGCTCTCCTGAGAATACTCAAACCTGTCTAAAAAGCTTATGTCTCCTCTTGCATAATCTCAAATGCCATGTCCCTAGCATTTATTTTCATAAGTTCGATAGTGAATCATCGACAATAAGAAAAAAAAGAACTTATCTTAATTTTTTCTCAAGAATAAAAAAACTTTACCGGTTGAGAGGAATTTAATTTGGAACATGAGTACCTGACCATTTTGCAAGACATATGTCAACGGTTACTGTTTTCCAAAAGAATTTGTCAAAGTTATAGCAGTTCCCCATGAAAAGTAAACGAGTATTGGCTCTGTTTAGAAAAGATTGCTCTGTTCAGAAAAGATTATTGGTCTCACTGTCCAATTTCAACTTCCACCTCTCCAATTGGCACTAACCATTGGAGACAACTACTTGAAAAATTAATTTCCAAGGACCCGCGGTCAATGTGCTGGATGACCCCCCCCCTGTTGTCTCTTTCGAGGGTTAGCGGTTGATTCTGATTCGTGACACGCTCTTCACTTTTATGCAAGATCTTGATACGGATATCATTGAAGAGGTCAAGAAATAAGTTACTAGGTTGTTTGTTACGGCAGATTTAGTAGAATCCAGCAACCCTGGACCGGTGCCTCAATCCGACAGCTATGGGTGGCCAAATGTTCGCACTTCTCTGCATGCGACAGCAGGGCAGCGGCCACCAGTGACAGGTGAAAATCGGTACTGGCCCTAGACCCTACTAATTGAGGTTGGACAAGCCATGTTTGGTCATGTCCTCGAACTGTTTTGCATTGATACGAGTCGTATGCCTCACATTGGCACAAGTCCACTTGAAGTCTTATACAGGGTCCTCTGCTTTGATATCTTCCACATGCAAGAGAGGTGGTCAGGTGATGACATATTAAGCTGAATCACCTTTTAAATGTTGGTTAGAGATAGTTTGCGGTGGCAGTGCGGCCAAAGCTGCCGTAAATAGCAGTCGTGAAAAATCTAGTAGCGTATTTGTGAAAAACAATGCAAAACAGATTAACATTTACGTGGTAGCTGCTCCTAGATTTTCTTTTGTTACGTAGAACGCAACAAACCCTATTCGCAACCCAGTTTTAAGAAAGTAGGAAGAGGAAGAAAAAAAAACATATCCAAAAACGGTGCCACCGATGATCCATTGAAAGTCTGCAATACTAAGGGCTTGTTTGAGAGGTCCGGATTGGCAGGGATCCCTGTTAAATCCCGGTCCACCACGGGGGAGAAATCCACGTGGGAATCCCGGCTCGGATGCGTGTTTGGGTCAGGGGGGGGGTAGGAAATCCCGGCCAAATCCCTGGGGATCCACGGGGCAAAAGAAAAACTCCTCAACAGGTTGGGATTTCTCACATGTTTGCTCGTTGCTTGCTCTGCTCCCTCTTCGTTTCTCCCGACGACCCTCTGACATTTCATCGAATAGCTTGAGCGCGTCGTCAACATGCCCTGCCGCTGCCAGCGCATCCAAGACGCGGTTGCAGGCGTGGGTTTGGTGCTGGACGGAGAACTCGTGGCGGAAGCGACGAAGGGCGTGGAGCGCGCGGAGCGGGCGACGTGCAGCGGTGTGGAGCCGGACGAGGGTGAGTTGGGGGTGGGAGAAGGGCTTCCCGTGGGCGCGCATGAGGTTGGGAGTTGGTCAACGGCGGGAAGTCCTGCGGCGGAGAGGAGTGAGGCGAGGGCGTGGAACGCCGACAAGCAGTGGTGGAAACCCTTCTGGCAGCCGGCCCAGAGGAAGAAGGGGAGGGCAAGCAGTGGAGACAGGGGTGGGCAGGCACTGAGGACCTCAGGGACGAGCGTGGTGGCACGCGGCAGAGCTTGGAGAGGTCAGCGTCTACGGGTGGGCCCAGCGCTGGTGGCGGCGGAGGGTGTCGAGGAGGAACCGCGCGAGGTGCACCCCCAAACACGAATTTGCTTGTCATCATGTTGCTTTTTCCGTGCCACGAGTAGTGATGTGCAAAGATGGTGGTTGGTGAAGGCACCCGAGTTAGGTTAAAGCCAGTTGTAAGTTTTATTAGGTAGCACACAAGACGATGTGGACGAGGGAGGAGAGTTTAGAGAATTGAGTTGTCTCTCATGCAGTAGTTGACGCTAACACGAGAAACCACTACTACAAAACAGGCTATACTGGACGCCTTGGAACCGTCTGTATTGTACTTATCACAAACAGTTCCTTTAGAACCATCTGTGATACGTAACTATCACAGACGGTATGTAAATAGAACCGTCTGTGAATTATCACAAATGGTTCAATTTACAAACCGTCTGTGATGTCTTCGAATATCATAAATGGTTTGTATTAAAAACTGTCTGTGATAAGTATACCCAACTCTCTGATTACCATGTCTTGAAATCACTAATATTCTGATTTTACTATAGCTCAATCATCTGTGACAGTCTATTTTCACAGACGGTTCTGAACAAGAACCTTTTTGATAGCTTTTTTCACAAATAGTTTGACGGTTCAGAAATCGTCTGTGATGACGGTTTAGAACCGTCTGTGATGACTCTTTTTGTAGTAGTGAACAAGACATATTATATAAAGGAGTTGTCTACAGAGATATGTAAAAGATAACTTATTATAAGAGTTGTCTTTAGCGTTGTTTATAGATGACATAGATGAGTATTATACAACAATTGTCTATATAGTTGCACATACCTTTATTTAAATAATGAAATGAAGGCTACTAATTAATTAAGAAATGAATTATTGAGGATTTCCCGCTATGAACACGTGTATTTGAGGATTATTCTTTGATAACATGTGGATCATAAAACCATATATACACCGAGAAGTAAATTATTAAATGCATCTATGTCATGATTGTCCTCAAATCCTCGTTTAAGAAAAGAAGGTATTTGAGGAAGGATAAGACTGACCCAGTCGTCCCCCTCCTCCCCGGTCACGCAATCCACTCGGTTTTAATTCCACCACCACGACCTGAGAAATTTCTCCCCAATTAAGCCGCGCACCGAGATCACCATGTCAAACAACGATCGCCTCGATCGTGTCCCTATATAATCTCAATCGCCGTGCACGTACCATACAAGCGTTCTCACTCTGTTCGAGCTCGACGACGAGACTAGCTGCGATCGAGTGCGAGCGAGTTGATTGACGGACGCCGGCCATGGGCGAGCTGCCCCCCGGGTACCGCTTCTACCCGACGGAGGAGGAGCTGGTGTGCTTCTACCTCCGCCACAAGCTCGACGGCCGCCGCCGCGGCGACATCGAGCGCGTCATCCCCGTCGCCGACGTCTGCTCCCTCGATCCATGGCAGCTCCCAGGCACGTACAGTTTACAGACCAAACATATGTCGTAATTAGTAGTAACATGCTGCCGCCAATCGAATGCATTGCCATTAACGGTTAAATGATTGCGTACGTGCAGAGGTGCACCGGGGCGCGTGCGCCGGGGACGGGGAGCCGTGGTTCTACTTCTGCTCGCGGCAGGAGCGGGAGGCGCGCGGCGGGCGGCCGAGCCGCACGACACCGTCGGGGTACTGGAAGGCGGCGGGCACGCCGGGGTGGGTCTACTCGGCCGACGGCCGCCCCATCGGGACCAAGAAGACCATGGTGTTCTACCGCGGCCGCGCGCCGGCCGGGACCAAGACCAAGTGGAAGATGAACGAGTACAGGGCTCTCGAGGACGACGACGTCGACGCAGCGGCCGCTCACGCCACTGCCTCGGTACCAAACCCTTCCCTTCAGGTAACGATGCGCCTTAATTTTCAGCAGCTGATTGATACTGTATAAGAATCCAAAATTAAGCACAAGTTGCCTTATCAGCTATCACAAGTTGCTTTTATGCAATGGATAATGGTGATCGTATGCTGATGTGAAAGCATATGCATACACACTGTAGTCACACGAGTCGTGAGGGTAACTGCAACTTGCAATAACTTTGACATCCACTTTTTGTGCGTGCTTGTAGACGAGGAGCGAGTTCAGCTTGTGCCGGCTGTACACCAGGCCCGGCTGCCCGCGGCAGTTCGACCGACGGCCGTGCGCTGCCGCGGCTGGCGGTGGCAGCAAGAACCCGGCGCCGTCGTCGTCCGTGGCGGCTGCGTCGTTGGCGAATGAGGACGTTGAGGTAGAAAGGGATCGAAAGAGGAAAAGGTGTGCACCAAACGATGGCACGTCGTGCAACGACGGCGGCGATCGCACCGTGCAGCAGCAGCAGCTGACGCAGGGAGGCACCGATGACGAGCTCGTCGACAACATGACCGGCTGGGCAGAATTTTTGGACTGGGTTTGATATTGGAATTCAATTACATGGTCGATCATGCGAAGAAAAACTCCATGCATGGTCGCTATATATGTTTTTTACGGATTTTTTTATTTTAAAAATCATTTTGTACTGCCAAATAAAATTTGAGCAGGAACTGCAAGGTTAATTTTAGGAGAGAGATATCTAGAGTCTAGACAATGCAGCTCACAAACACAATTTTGTACCGAAATGAAAAACTGAGACTTTAGATATGCTAATTAATTCTTGGGTTTGTTGTTTTTTTCCTTGATACAATAATGCAATTTGTAAAAAAAAAAAAAACTGTGGAACGATGCGATTTGTTTAAATCAAAGAGAAATAAGAATGCAATTTGTGCTTTGGCCATCCATGCAAAAACTATTTTCTACGATCGTCCGGTCCCTAGTGGTTGCAGCGATCGTGACATCTTAATTTGTCCTGTTGCTTCGGACCAAACGCGCGTGGCGCAAATCGCTGGACATCAATTCTCACATTGACTATCCGTTGAACTTCGCTCGCTGTCGCTGATAGGAGGCAAACATACTCCCGTCCATTTCACTGTACGGTGGCATATTGTCATGCTGAGATTCATAAATAGGCAGATAAATTCATCGCAACAGTCCCTCTAAAAAAAGGCCATTGCAACACTTCAATTTGCCACGGCCTAATGCAACGTGTCATACCTTAGAGTGGATACTATTTCGTAGGATTTGAATTGATATGAGCCATAATTCTCCTCACAAGGCACAATGTTTTTAATTTTTTTGAAACATAGACTAGGGACAAGGTCGCAAGACTCGTGTTTTTCGGCTCGTGTGGATGCGTGCGTGCTCGTGCAGCACATGCAGCAGACGAACTGCGTCGCAACTTCCAAGCAGATCTAAAAGCAGTGACGACTGGATTCTGATAAATCAGAATCCATAGTTCAGATACCTATCCAGAGTCATTGAGTCAATGAATCAGATTCCCATCCACCAGGCTAGATTCTGGCCATGCTCATTCTGCATTTCCGCACCCGAACCTTCGCCTCGTCTTCTCGATGAAGCTGCATCCATAGGAGTTTTTGGCTAATTTGACGTTGTTTACGATCTTGTTAGCAAATCTGGTCATCCGTCTGTCAAAATTGCAAGAATAGCATCAAGTCTGTGCCGCAGGGGCATGGACTTCTCCTTTGCACACCACGTGAGCCGCGTCTGTGGCCCAGACGCAGTGAGTCGATGGACCCGCAGTCAGTGGGAGAGACAGAGGAACTGAGAAGGAAAACGGAAGATGGGGGCCGGCGGCTCTAGCACACAGCGCCGGGGGTGGACGGCTGCGCGGGAGCGGCCGGCGAGGGGCAAAATGGAGTGGTGGCGTCTCGGGGGTCCTCCAGGTGGTGGCGGCGCGGGTGGAGCGGCATGGTGGCTGCGGATCGCGCGCACGGGCGCACAACGGCGGTGGTGGCTTGGCGGCGTTCGCCGAAAATTAGCATGAGCATGGGCTCGGCGCCGACAAGGGGGTTGTGCCGGGTGGCTTGGCCGGAGAGGAACCGAGGTGGCGGAGCGCCAGCGTCGGTGTGGCGGAAGAGGGTGGCGGCGGCGCTCCATGGCGACGTAGCGGCCGAATGGAGAGGGGGAAAGGTGGAGGACGCACGGAGACACGAGATGACGCACATAACTCGGCTTGGGGCTCACCAGCAAGGGAGGTCAGGCGCGACGCGGGAACGGTGCGGTGCGGGCAAGCACGAGTCAGTGTGCCTAGGGCATAGACTCGGGCCACATGGCTCGCGGAAGCTCGTCTATGCGCCTGGGGCACGGACTCGGGACACATGGCATGTGGAGAAGAAGTCCGTGCAGGCATGTACTTGATGCTATTTTTGCAATTTTAGCGGACATAGGGTCAAATGTGCAACTAAGGTTGTAAACAGTATCAAGTTAGCCCCAAAACTCCATCCATTGTATTTGTACTTGTACCTGACGACCCTGTGGTTTCAGACTGATCGATGGAAGGATAAGTGTCGTCCATCGATAAAAGACTGACGAGAAAGCTTCACGTCCGGTCATCCAGATTTGCAACTGATAGGCCTCCAGCATGCCATCCAGGGGCGGATCCAAATAAGCCCATAGGGGTGCACAGCAGCACACGACACCGGTTCTAAATTCATTTATCTTTATATAGCCCATGTAGGAATAGTGTGGGACACCCTCAGCCCAACACGAGGGACACCTCGAACCCCCAAACATCTCAACCAGGCCAAAGGCTAGCCAGCCAAGCGAGCAGCCAGCATATGGCTGAGGAGCGCAGCTCGGCCACGGCTGACGGGCTTAGCCCATATGAATATGGAAGTGCAACAGGACAGCGACTCAAAAGGCCATCGTGCTCTCATTGCTTTGTTTAGTGCCCATGGACTCACACGAACGAGCACCTGGACCGAGTCGTGCGAAAGGAGTAGGTGAGCAGGGAGCAGTGTCGCTGGATGCCGCATACCCGGCAGCTTAGCCGCCGATTGCTGACGGACAACGCGTTGGAGAACTCGCCCACCGCCGACCCCCCTGTTGTCTCGCTGCCCTCGATGTCGTTCTCCTCGCAAGGCCGAAGGCCGACGATAGCCGTTCAACTGCTCACACCGAGCCTTCTAGGCCTCTACGATTTCCTTCAACATGTTACACTTCTGATTTGTCATTTAGGGACTCAATTCGAGGATAGATGGTTCTATTCTTACCAATATTTGTTATAGGCATCATTTGTGTACGAATTCAAGTAAATGGTTTTACTCTTTGTAGCATTCCAGAATGATCTCAGATAGTCCTTTGTGAAAGGAAAAAAAATCAATCTTTATGTCTCTTCTAAGAGCTCATTAGCAAATGAGTTTTTATCTCCCCAAATAGGTCATTAGCTTTTATACTTTTGTTGATGCCGACCATCTTTGCTTGCAGTTTGGTTCTTTATTCTTCCTTTCAATACTTTGAGCCAATTAATCGATATGGTTAGTGGGCTTCTGTAATACCCTGGCCTACTCGTAGTGTAGCCCATGTGACCCATGAGGAGTCATGTGGTGGGATTAGTCACATATTGTTTGTATAAAGTGAGTTGTAGTAGTATATAATGCCTATTTGGTCCAAACTTACCACCTTCGGGTTAACCCTTTACATGAAGCGACGACGAAAGTGTAAGTGGGGTGCTATGTGTGCGCGAGTTCGCCCCATGGTGGGCTGGGTGTTACAGTTTCTCTATTTTGGTAAGTATTTTGGTTGTTACTTTTTTAACATTATACATTGTCATCAGTCATGTTGAAATGTTGAAGCTAAAAGTTTACACGGTAATATTTAGTAACGTTGCTTGATAATTATATATGTGTTGGTATATATGGTGACACCCGGTCATTTCCGTTCTAGATCCGCCATTGATGCCATCGTAGTCACAGTCTCAAATGCCCAAAGCAGATGTACATGATTGTGACGCAAATCAAGATCAAGCGATCAGTTTTTTTTTTAAAAAAAGGTGCACACGAAAGAAGAGGGAAATGTTAAAGTATTGATACCGTAGTCGAAAGACAATCAATCCAACCACACAATAAATACCCAAGATAAACATAATGTATAGAGGAGAACAAGTTTCTTTATTTATCTATATATCATTATACATAGAGGTCCTCATATTTATAGCTCATATGGGTGAAAGCCATCCAGGGGTGGTTTAGTCTTTTGCCCATACAATTAGGTTTCGTAACACCCTCTCTTGGGTAATAGACAATGATATGTAGATGCCTCATCAAAAACTCATTCCAAAAACCCATTGGAGAAAAAGAAATGGAGAAAAAGTATATTACATTCGTAACTTGCATTACACTTGTTACCTCACTAAAAACCATCATGTGAAAAAACTTTAGAAAAACTCACCAAGGAAAAGAGTACAATGTTTAATCTTCGGGACCCAATCTTCAAGATTTTGGATAAATCCTCAAGATTTGATAAGGGTCATGATTTAGGGATTTACTCTACTTGAACTCTGCAACTCTTTAAATCGTCTCATTCCAATACCATGAATGCATATTTGGAAACTGGATGCAGGCAGAGACTAAGTAAATAAATCAATCGGATTTTCACATGATTTGTTTATAGGATCTTTACCTCATTATTCTTTTGGATTTCATGAGGATAAAACATTTAAGAGCAATGTGTTTCATGATGTTGCTCTTGACATAATCCGTTTGTATTTGTGAACTAGAAGCAGTATTATCTTCATATATAATGTAGGGGGTATTGACGATATTAATGTCACAACACTTCTGGATGTGGTTAATCACATGTCTGAGCCAAACACAGTTAAGTGAGACTTCATATAGTGTTATAATCTCTGAGTGATTGGTAGAAGTAGCTGTCAAGGTCTGCTTAGATGACTGCCAAGAGATTATTGCACTAGCACAAAGTAATATAAATTTATTTTAGGATTTTGCACTATAGATATTTGTTAGATAGTTAGCATATCGTCAGGATTTAGTAATGATCATCAGGATCTATGTGTGATCTTCATGATCTTTGCATTGTCGATCAACTGCATCTAAATTGTTAAGTGGTAAAACCTTCATGGTGAATTTAAGCAGTAATCATCGTATCAACACCTTCTAGGCTTGACTATGATTTTCAAGATATCAAGTATGATGATAAGTGTTTAGCGTATGTTCTCCCCGAGGACAATTTCTGTTGAAGTCTTGTTGCTCTAATGCCTTTCATACATTTTTCGAAAATGAATATAGGCAAGTATATTATGATCAAATCACCTGGATCACCACAATGCAGAGTCTTACATATAGATATCCTATTACTCATCTGGAGATTTTAGAATAAACACAATTCGGGAGTAACATACTTAACTTATCAAATACCACAATTCGATTATGCAACACAAGTAGATTATCCTTGCAGAGGATATGAAGTAATACTAGTTGCAAAGTCATATACCTTCCAAACACGATTTATCAAAAACTTTCAGGGTCTTAATATTTTGTAACTATCTCTGGGTAGTTAAAGTTACAACAAATAGTCTGTTCCGCAGAACTATAAATATGGTTGTACAACTCTAGAGTAAAATATAACTAGTCTTAGTTTTGGCGTTTAGGGGATCAATTGCCAATATCACCAATGTATATCATACCTTCATGGTACTAGAGGAAACCACCATTCCACTAACTTCTGGTGGAAGATGCACTTTATAAGTGCTTATATAGTGCACTTCTTGTCTTTTGGCTCCTCATTACATTATTTCGGGTCTTGATGGGTATTTGTCCACTTTTTAGGATCATATGATCATTGGTGTGAATAAGAGATTGACTGGTATGATAATATTCCTTCAGGGAGATGCTCTTACTATATGTAAGAGACTATTGGGTATGAGTTTTATATATATTGCGATTTTGTTTCCTTTCTTACTAGGAATTTTGAGTCCTTCGATGATCTTATCAAGGATTTTCAGAACCCATTGACTGCATATTTTAATTATTTATTTATGCTATTTGCTAGAATTATTATGCAACAGAGTATTATATCATTTATGAGTAACGGTCTCTACGGGGAGCTTAGAACCATAACTTTCACCACTTTATTATCTTCATAATGACCCATCAAGTCTGAACTACCTGGTTTCAAGATTCTTATTTAGCAATTTTGGTTCAGCCTCATATACTTTCATGACCCGATATGACGCTTCGAGCGCTCAGCCATGGACTTTGGTTCCGGATCCGTGTTCTCACAAGAGAAACGTTAGCAATTGTAGAGGCAAAGTGATTGTCTACAACTTTTCTCTCATATCATCCAAATTGAGGGTATCTCAGTGTTACTTAGATCTTTGTCATTATCCAAACAAAATATTCTTGGTCGTTCCGTATTCCCGGCATTGTAATATGTGCACATCAAATTGCTAGGGCTTTCATCTTCATGATGAACCTCTTCATGAGGTATTTTACCTTCAAGGTGAGTTCTCTTCAAAAGAGTTAAAGCAGTGATTAATAATTACTTTGACTAGTGTCATTAGATCTTAGACCCACAGGTGTCCCCATGGATTTTAGATCAAAAACTAATAAGTCAATTTCACAGAGGTGGATATAGTATCTGGTAGGCTTCCCGTTTATGGCGTACAGAAGTGTAAACTAAACTTTAAGTTGAGCTTGACTACTGCGTGTATCTTAGTACTAAAGATCTTTTCTTTATATAAAATACAACAACATTCAAATTTTTGGGCATTTCTCTCATCTGAATGCCGAGATTCGATGTTTATTAATAGAATAGCACAAAATTCCCCTATCATGAGCACATGTTTGATTGAATTTTAGATCCAACATTGTCACAACCCCAAATTCACTTTATGGCATTTAGGTGCATCTCATCAGCATGCATGTTATTTTTGGAGCATTGCACACATTTTTTCATTTGAAAAATTCAAATTAAAAGAAAACCTACAACTTAAAATGTAACAAAAAAAGAGAACTAAAAATAATGCTTGTAAACATCTTTGAAAAATAATTTATTCAAATACTAGAACAATTATCATGAATTAATATAATTTTTATTAATTTTTTAGAGCTCATTTTGATATGGAGAAAAATCTATGTTCAATTAATAAACATCATCTATAAGTGAATTTAAAATGAGTAAATAAATCATGAACAATGTGTTTTAAAATTTTTTATGGGTTTTATATCATCCCAGTAGCATACCTGAAAATTTTCAAATTTTTCCAAATTTTACTACTATTTAAACTCCATGGTCAAACAGGATTGTCGGATTTTGAGGTTCCTCATTTCTCGGCCGAAGTCAACTCGTTCGTCTGCATCTCCAGTCGGGTGGGTTATTTTTTGATTCCTTTCGGTATGACCATCTAATGGGTATATGTAACTTAACCCGACCACCCATTTCAAAATTCCTTGCTCAGGTTGTCTTGTCCGCGTGAAGCTACCATCGTCGTCACACGGTCACCGCCATTGGAGCTTCTCCTTGAATCTCTAGCCGTTTTCTTGACTCAGGTAGCTTCTATTTACCTCACAGGAGCATAAGCATACTTGTAATTGCTTAACGCACCGTCGAATCAACGTTTTTGTTTGAGTGGTAGTTGCGCTGGCGCAGCACCTCCTTGTCGCGTCGCCGCTAGAGCTCACCACCAGCCGTGCTCTGGCCACCACTAAGTTCAGTGAGCTATTAGGAACCCATTTTGGGTATTAGATCACGTCGTCGTGGACTACAGCACTGGCTAGACACCGGTTATGCTCGCGGGGCGGGATGCTCTATTGTCGGATTTCCGACCAGCTCTGTAGGTCAAATATTAGCTCTAATCATTGTCGGTTTAGGTTAAACAATCATTAGCCTTTCATTTTTTATTGCGTATTGTTTCGCTGACCGGTGGGGTCGGGAGCAGAAATTGAGGAGGTTATTAAAAATCTGATCGAGTTGTCTCTGATGGGTGGACCCAAGTGCCTGGTTAAGGGATTGAGTAAATTTGAGAAGTGCGTATTCTTCTGAGGAAAACACATTTCGTTTATATTTAGAACATAAAGTACGTCTTTTTAATCGAAAGATGTATTACATGAAATACGCCTTCAGCCTTCTTTCGCTCGGGGCTGGGTCAAGGACGATTGAGTCAAACCCTAACCATGGGTCCCCCTTGCCAGCGACTGGGACTAGATACCGTCAGGTATAAAAAGTATTCGCTAGGTTTTAAAATCCCGAAATGAATTACTTTTACAATGAAATTGGGTCAAACTTCAAAAATTCATAAGTAATTCATTATAACACCAAATCAAATGAAATAAATTTTTTTAGTTTTAATTATTACTGAAATTTAATTTGGAATAAGTTTTAAACATGTCTCTGTTATAGAAAAAATTGATAATTAAATTAATTGTACCTTAAGGATTTTAACCTTATAAAATTCATAGAAAATTTAAATGAACTCCAAATAAACTAAACTTTTCACCTAAATTCATTTAAAATCAGAATATCCCTATTGTGAATTTATCATGCATTTTCAAAATTTTGGCTTTTAGTTATTTTTCTTAGTTGCTCATTTGTTATCGTTATTTCTAGATTCTGAATTGTCCGACACGAGTGATTATATTTCTAACACTTCTGAGATTGAATAAGTGGAATATCATCAAGGCAAGCATCCTCTTGCATCTTCTTGATCCCGGTTTGGTACTTTATTATTTTGAAATGCAATGATAATTGCTTGCATGCTATTTTTGTTGTATTATTAACTTGTGAGTCTAGATTAGTTATGTCTTAATGATTGTGGCTTATATTTAATAATTCCATACACTTGAGCTTAGGTTAGGTATTGTGATGATATTTATTCTTAATATAAATGCTTAGCCATGCAGGTCAGTAGATACGTTAGTTCGGTTGACGGGGTTATCTCATCAACTGCGGGAAACACTAAACATGTCGTCATTTTTACTTTAGTTCAGATCTTGGATCTGATTGTTAAGTGTAAGATTTACAAATTTAACCATGTTTTCGATATGGACAAGTGGATGCTAGTGAGGGTGCCTTCGTGCATGAGAATCGGGTATGTGGTAGTCTTGTCCGGATCACCAAGGACCGAACTTTGTGCCTTCGTTAATCCAAGTACCACTCGTACTTCCACACACGGATGTATATGGGCACTGCTTGGTTAAGTAAGGGAAAATTTTATTGAGTTGGAATATAGGTGGTGTGAGGATGCATACCAAAGGAAGTGTGCTATTATCCGGTGGCTTACGGGCTGATCAAGTCATGTGGGTAAAGATGTACACTCCTGCAGGGTTAAAACTATTCGAATAGCCATGTCCACAATTACAGACGATCACTTGGGTTCGAGACAACATTTGTTAGATTTTAAACTAAAATTTGACATGGTTATAACTTGGTATTGGCATGAATGGTTGTTCATGCGTGTTATATTACCAAAGTGGGCAGCCACTTTGACTTGGTTTAATCTACATTTATAAGAATGTTACTTGTATTCTTTTGTCCAAAAGTTTTGGTTACTAAATGGCTTTGGTAAACTAGAGTGTGTAGGGATAAAACTCTGTCGGACCCCAAATTTGGAGTTTGGAATCCACTGTGTTAAGCCATGCCATTCCCTGGATCAGTAGATAGCACACACAGATACATACTTGATCATTCACACCCATGGAAGTTCCAAGCGGCCTACGACTAGGTGCCACCATGCTGCGCTAAAGAGGAAGGTCCCAGCAACCTAAGGTACTAACAGTACTCGGTCTAGACCGTGCTTGGTAGGAACAGTGTTCGTATGAACAGTACTCGTAGGAACTGTGTTCAGTGTGAATAGTGCTCATACGAATAGTGCTCGTGCATACAGTGCTCGTAGGAACAATGCTTGTGTGAACAGTACTCATAGGAATAGTACTCGTAGGAACAGTGCTCGGTGTAAACAGTGCTTGTATGAATAGTGCTTGTATGAACAGTGCTTGGTGTACACAGTGCTCGATGCAAGGAGTCCTCATATGACAGTGCTCGGTGCACACAGTGCTCGATGCAAGGAGTGCTCGATGCAAGGAGTGCTCGTATGACAGTGCTCGGTGCACATAGTGCTCGTAGGAATAGTGCTCGATGTGAACAGTGCTCGTATGAACAGAGATCGTCGTAAACAGTGCTTATAGGAACAGTGCAAGCCCACAATATATTACATAACAGGCCGAGTGGCCAACTATTTTACAAAAGGGCCACGAAGGCAGCAATTTATACAAAAGTCAAGAGTACCGAGTTGAGGATAAGTGCGGGAGCAAAACAAGTCATAGTGGATCCATTCACTCTGTCCACAGGCAAGCGACTGGGGTTCCCAGCCTAGCTTCATTATCTTCACCATCATTCGGTTCAACCTCCGAGTAGTAGTCGTAGGGGTCTTGATCGCGTGGGTCTAAAAGATTAGATCGGACGAGCCTGGTACACAACCGTACTCGCGAGCCAACACACAGTGCAATGGTTATAGATGCAAGGCTAATCAAAGGGGGAAGCTCATGGTTCCTTTTATTTGCATAAAGTCACCAGTTTGAAATAAGGTAAGTAGTAGCAAAACCTAGGACTTAGCATTTTACTAACACAAGTTTTATAAACTGAGTTTTTGTTGTAAAGTACTAGTGGAGGTCCAACCTCCTATACCATTGAATGGCTCCATCCACTCAATGCTCAGGCTATCCCATAATTACCACTGGTCCCAAACTGGGCCTTTCCAAATCCCTATGGTCCGACCCCATCTTTCCATTCCATCCACAAATCGGTTTTTAGAAAAAGGAAAGCTATATCAAGCGAGTTCTCAGCACTGCTCTTGATCGTGAGCACGGCTATCTAGATAGTTTTCTTACTCTATAGAGTTTGCACGCTTTACCCACAAGAGATAATCATCTTGATACATACACACGTTTCCTTGGACATGTAAATCAAGGGGAGATTATCACAAGGCCTTTACAATGCTCAACCTCGACGCAACCCCACCCGCTAAGGTTTCCACCACTCAAAGCCACGCTCTTCCAGGAAAACCACACCCCTCTTGCGTCATGTGGTTTTCAAGTGGCTTCTTTCCCTTTACTAGATTTGACTATAGTTAATCTGTATGGAAATACTAGATTTTCTTCTGGACTTCAAATCTTAGTTGAATCACCTAAATAGTATAATTATTCGACGAAAATATTTATTATTCAATAGGAACACCATATTTAATTAAGTGTGATAAATTATATACCTGATTTTAATTTGTAATGCCAGAATTAACATGGCCAAATTTAGATCATTTCGGATCAACAAAATCCAATAGTTCATTATATTTTATTTCGGGTGCTATATTTGCTTCAAGCTAGTGATATGGCTTCTGGTGGTGATGCAATTGTAGACCGCACTTACCAATTTATGAATGTGTAATTTCCGATGAGTATGGCATGCTTCGGTGCATAGCCAAACATGGCATATATGTGACTATGTAAAACGATTGTCAATTTGTCGTGTGCATTCCCGCATACTGGCAGTTGACATATTACTGAAGACACAAATCAATTGCCTTTCGGGGGCAACAATGATTGTGGTTGCAACCAACATGGGTATCAACAATGACGTAAATACCATTTTCCATATCAACTCGATAAGGATCATAATCATGCAATTTATTTTAATTATCTCCCAAAATAAACTAGATTAATTTATTACTTTGGGCTAATTTGCATCTGGATTTGACCTAGAATATGCCATTGTGCCTACCATGACTCTTGTTTTGAACATTTTTTATGCCTCTTAGGTTCCAATATCACACGCAAGCTCAATATTCTCCCCCTTTTCGTGCCAACTATAAAAATCCCGAGTGATAGCGTGTGTATTACGCATTTGCTTGAAATCAACTCAGAGTTTTAGATAATATTTGCAATCATACTTCAATAGGAGTACAATTTTATTGGCGTAAAATCAATATATACTCTGTAACTTTCTGCTTACAAAGTTATTCAATTAAGAAATCAGTGTGGTGGAGGATAGTGTTATATAGATTCCAAGTCTTAGGGCTTAAGTTATTCTGTACTTATTTGAGGAATATGGTGTTTTTCTAGCCAAAATTATCCATCATAGATCAACAAATGACTAGACTTGTTCTGGTGCTACTAAAAAAATAGTTTCTCTTTTGCCATCTGGGCATCCGTGCACTGCAAGCTACTGAATTGAGACTTATTAGATATCGACAGCACATGTCCAATATTTTTGTTAGAAAGTCATGGCAAAGTCTTTTCAATTGTTAGATATACGGTTTACAAATTTTATTCCACGCAAGATTAATTTACTACAGGTAAAGTATGCTACTGGCAACATGTTCTATTAACCAGATTTAACCAATTATTCAACAGTAGATAAGACTTTAATAGAACAACTTAGACCATTATTTTATTTATGTTATTTGGAAAATAACAATCTAATGCATAAGGTTGCTGCCTAAAGCAAAAGATAAGAGATACACATTATAAACAAGACCAAGCTCTTCAGGAGTTGAATCTATACTACTAATGTGACTCGTGCAGGAAAGTGACATATTGACAATGGCACCACGTCGTCATTCTTAATGGCAGAGTAGAGGCGGTCCCTTATAAACTGCAAAGCCTTTGCCTTTTCAACGGTAGCAAGTTCAGGTTTGCCAGCGGCAAGCTCAACAAATGCATGACATGGAGATAAACCAAGGTGATATAGTTGTTGCCATCCATCAAATTTTCATTTCATGATGTCTAACATATCCCACATAATTTATGTAATTTTCTATATGTTTACAGTTGGTAAACCATTTTAAAATACATGAAACATGTGCAAAATAGTAAAGATTAATTTTATCTATTCTATAGACAATTTTACACATTACCCAGAATTTTCCTAGTATTTTTGGGATTTTTAATATTTTTTAAAAGTTTGGGAGCAATTTTCATAATCACTAAACCCATTAATTATTTTTCCAAAACAAACAATACCAAGGGGAAAAACCATAAAAATATGATGCTTCAAAGGTGTACTAGATCTAAGGTTTCACAAATTAATGGAAGCTTATATACACCAGAAATTCACTTTCTAGGATTAAATTAAGATTATTGCGTAAAAATAAATTATTATTAAAGCAAATAACCATAAGTCGATGATCTAGATTGTAAAATAACCATAGAATGTACTGATTCGTCGCAAAAATTGGATTCCCAAAGGGTTATTATGCAAGAATAGATGAAAATCCAAAATCATTCGTAATTTTCCAAAACTCCAGGAGTTTTTCGTCAAATTTTCTTATCCGAGCTTTCCTCATGTTTTTCTAAATTTTTGAGGTTTTTTTCGCAACATTTTCTTTCTCGAAATATTTTCTAGCGATTTGCTAAACATGGAGGGTCTTTCCACAAAATTGCCATCAGGACGGATTTGCTCCAGCCTGTTTGCGCTACTAGGCCGGTTGGCATGGCCCCCCAATCGGTGAGCTAGGGTTTTTAACCCTAGCTCTCATGTGCAATGGTGGTGCTCCATTCCTTGCGGCAGCGGGTGCGGGAGCAGAGATGCGGCCGGTGTGGCGCGAGTTTGGTGGCGCAACGAGCGCGGTGCAGCGTGGGGCACGACGCTCGGCGAGAGCGGCACGACTTGGCTGCACGCGTGGGGTAGTCGGTGGGTAGGCGTCTTCGGGTCGATGCTGCGCGGTGCAGACACGCTAACAGGAGGCGGCGCTTAGCTTCGGGGCAGTGCAACGTGGACGAGCGGCGGCGCAACAACACACGGCTTCGCACGGGTGTGGACAGCGAGCTTGCGTAGGTGGCTCCAGCACGCGACGGTGCATTCCAGTGTGGTCTCCGGTGTGCGGCGGCGCAACGCCACACACTTGCTGGCGCGTGTGAGGTCGTTGTTGTTGGCTTTGGGCCAGTAGAGGCGGTGGCCGAGGCAGTGGCCGACGTCGGGCCAGCGGTAGGTCGCTATTTTTTAGCTTTGTTTTTCTCCGTGGTCATATGAACAGTAACAATGAATGATGATTACTAGTAACATCAAATGACGATGAACATTGAATCCATAACATCAAATTTAATCTACCATATTAAATTATAAATAATGAGGATTGGAAAAGAGGATCCCTAACGACATACTAATTGGCCGGAAGAACGATTAGTGCTAATAACATATTAAACTATCGATGTCGTAGTTGAGAGACAATCAATCCAAACACACAATGGATACCAAAGATAGACACGATGTATAAAGGAGAACCAGTTGCTTTATTCATCTATGCAGCGTGTGCTGCCGTCCCCTGTTTTCCCCCGCACACACGTCATCGTGCAAAAATTTGTATTTGGCATCTAGAATTAGAATGTTCTTGGGGAAAAGCAGGCAACCACCACATGATTAAGGGAGAGAGAGAGAGGAGAGAAAAGATGTATCTCAAACACGCATGTTGATTAGCTCTAACAAGGCATCTGAAGGGATACGGGTAGGCTACAATAGCGACAATTCAAAAAGTTCTACCTCGTAAACCAGGATGTCAAGCAAGTAGATGAACACAAATCGTTACCACCAGATGCGCAGTGCAGTGGAAAGAGAGTCGGAGCAGCCTGGTGCAACGAAGAGCACATCGATGTAGTGGTTGTAGTCGATCGTCCAGTGTCCCTGCGAGTCAATCGTCTCCTCCAGCAACCTCTGAAGTACCTTGTGATTATTGTGGATCGTCCTCAAGCGCAACAGTAACCGCATCAGCTCTTCTACGGTATCCACACGTCTAGGGGAGGAACAACCGGACGCCGGTGTGCTAGCACCAAGTCGCACAGTGGGGCTCTCTCAGGAAGATGGTGGCTAGAGTTTCGGTGGAGTAACTCACATCGCTCGCATGACCCCTATAGCCTCAAGCATCTCCTTATATAGTGCCCATGACGGATCCTATCCAAACACATTTTGTTCCAACCCGTTAAGTGTGTGACCCGTTAGGTTTATACGTAGTCGGTTGTGACTCGAAAACCCTTTTTCGACCACGAGTCGTAGTGGTCCCTAGCAGGACATAACGATTCCCGAATACACATAAATTATATCGGACGAACCTTAATGCAATATGATCTACGACTAGATCCTCATCACTTACGACCAACTCGTATCTCATCACGACCAGTCCGTATTTAAGTACGACCAGTTCGTAACTCCTTGCGATCAGCTAGTACTTAAGTATGACCAGTTCATATTTAGTCTCGACCAGTTCGTAACTCCTTACAACCAGGTTTCGACCACTCTGTGTTTACGTTCGACCAGTCTACGAGCAACTCGTATCTCCATATGACCAGTCTGTAACTTATCGAACTAAGTGTCCTATTTGTGTATTATCTCTTTGCCTCACGATATCTGGTTTGAACTCCAAGTGAGATATATGTCATCCATGGACTATTCAATACTTTCTCAATCGAGTATCGGATAACCTTATGTGGTCGAACTCTTCGACCATGAGTGGCATGGCCATACACTTTCTTTATCCGGGCGCTTCGAGAGGCCCAGAGATATCTCTCCCGTTATGTTAGGAAGGGAAAATCCCATATCGGACCAGTCACATCCCTCCGCATGTTTCATAGCATACCCGAAAGCTACCTTTATAAATATCCAGTTACGAGTAGCATTTGGCAACACCTAAGAGTGCTATTACACATGTAGGGAACCATGCTGATCTCAGGTCTAAGGATTATACATCATCATTACTTGAGACCAACTAATGATACATAGAATCATAACAATCCCAGTAGTGTCTCAAGGTGGGTCTATCCAACCCCATGTTCTCTAACATGTGTTCACATTATTGATTCGATATCCCTATATTCATGATTAGTGAAATCAATCAATACATGTGCTGGTTGTAGAGTCACTGGTGTTCCGACCAGTAACATCCGACCAGAGATACCATTTAGAACGACATCATATAAGTTAAAGAGCTTCACCAACAAGTCACATACTTGTTAATCTTTATAACCAATGATTCATTCAAGGAATAGAATAACATTTATTCAATAACCCATAAACATAGACGTGATACAATCATCTCTATGATTGCCTCTAGGGCATATCACCAACAGCATCAACCCCTGCTCTTTAACTAGGCATCAACTCGTGTTGGTGCACGTGCTAGCAATTTTAAGAACTATTTGTTTATTTAAATTCAAAATGCCATAATATATCTTAGAAATATTATATATTTTCTTATATATTGTTTTGTCCTAGCCACTGAACGTATATATATTATTACCTCATTTTTAGAGGGACCTTGTTATTTTTAGTGCTCATGTTTTGTGTTGGTAAATTTTTTCTTGTGTAAATTAATTATTTTTAGGGTTAGGAGGACTGCAACCACCAATATTACAAAGCCGAGAGCGTATCCGGTGCACCACACCCCTCTTTTGTGCTTCTGTACATGCAACTTCAAAATATCATGCCAATTATTTTAAAAAATTAACAAAATATGGTTAGAAAGCCATGGGATGATGTTGGACCGAAAAGGCGACTAGAGGGGGGGTGAATAGGAGCACGATCTCTTTTTCTCCCGAATTCAATTCAATACGAATCTCACTCCAATAGCTATGAAAGCTATGAAGATCAATCAATCATGCACAGCGGAAGACTTGTATTGAATCAACTCAAAACCCCAAGTAAAATCAACACAAAACCAAAACACGAAGGCTCGGCGGTCGACCTCTCACGGGCGGTCGACCGTTAGCTAGCGATCGAACCGGTCAAGCGGTCGACCGATTCCTCAAGCGATCGGACACTGGTTCGATGAACAGAGAAAACAGCCTGACAAACCGAAACACAAATTGATCAAACTTTTAATTCGTGCATCCAAACTTTGTGAAATTTGACACACACCTACCTAAGTATGTCAGGAACCTATTCCAAGCAACGACCGTGATAATTCTTGCCAAGATCCTGACCTTTTACAGTTTGAGCAAAGTTAGGTCAAAAACCGAGTCAAAACAAAAATATGATCTTGAGACTTGCTCGTGGGTGATTGATGATATTGATGATCCTAGATGTATTCCCACACGTCACAGCAAGCTAGATCACGTCCAGAAACTAAGCAAAAACTCGCGTATCAAAGAAAGACTCAAATCATCAAAAAGAGAGAAAGAAAGCAATTGACCTCATCTTGAAGTAACTTTCTTTGGATTGATTTGATATGGTATTGGTTTACAACCACTCCATCAATGGATGACAAAGACTCAATACATGAGCACGAAATCCAATCCAACTCTCTAGAACCCTAACCTCCTCTCCTCCTCTCCCTAAGCAAATTAGGGTTTCTAAACAATGAAACGTCGAAAGGTCGGGGGGGCAGCCACCTCCCTCCTCTATTTATAGTGGAGGCTTAGGGTTTCTAATAGAGTCTCCCTAATGGGCTCCCGTTAAGGCCCAAAACAAACGGGTGACACACGCACGCATTTTAAAGCGCCGTGTTCATATTGTGCGAAGCACTCGCTTGCTCCGCCACGTGTAGGTTGATCCAACGGCTCTCATCATGTCGGCAAGTCTCTCCCATCCGGCTCCCACCGAAACCACCATGGCACTTGCACCGACCCCCGCGCCGCTTGATTCAACGGCCGCACCGAACCGCCTGTTCGGTCACCTTTGTCCATCTTGCACCATACTTGAGTCCAATGACTTCACCCGCATCGCCGATCGTTTTGAACCTCAGCTCTCCAAGCCTAGTCCCGATCATCCTCGCCGTTGACCGTCGTTGACCACCAAGCAACCTGCACAACAATAGACAAGAAAATTGAAATCGGGAACAAGTTCTTCACAACTTGACCCACGTTAGTCAAAACATGCATCATGCAATACATATGACATGAAACCCATGAACTTGACCTAATCAACAACCATCGCCACCACACGGGCTGACGACGTAAGTGAAAACCGGTCAGACCGCCAGCCTTGGCCGGCTCGACGCCGCCACCGCCGGCCCGACCGCCAATGTAAGGCGCGATCGATCGCCACCAAAGGACTTAGCCAAAATTTCAACATCAAATCCGCAACATCTCTGAAAATTTAAAACGAATAGAACTTTTGACCGAGGCTCCAAAATTATGGGACCAAGTGCGGAGAATCTCCTCACTTGCCTACACCTCTATTTTTGGCCCACCAAACTCAAAACACTTTCATGGCGGTCGACCGCTCGGTGCTAGCGGTCGACCGCCACATCGGCGATCGACCGCCTCCCCGGCGGTCGGACCGCCACTGTTCACCATACACCACTTGAGGCATGGCCGGTCGGCCGCCACGGGGCCGGTCGACCGCCGAGGCTCGACAGAACTCGAACTTTGCCGAAACTCGTGTTTCGCAAACCTTCAACGCCATTGCCAATTGACACATCATCCTAATATCATGAGCATATCCCCATGATATCCACAATCTCCCCCTTGATGATCACATTGGCAATTTCCCACAAATGCAAGTTTATAGGTTTGAAAAGTAAAAACTCAACGTTTTCGCGCAAAGGCACAACTTGGTCCAAATGCAAGAGAAAGCAATGGAAATGACCAAGTTGGCTTCAGAATAGCATCAGCAAGTGAGATAAGGCAAAAGAAAGTAAGAAAGCTTCAATTTCCAAAGAAGAGTAAAAAATCTCACTTAAGGTCCATATGAAAGAACAATTGTTCGAAATGACCTTTGATCATCGTGAGGATCAAGAATTGCAATGCAAATAAGAAACTCCCCCTCACTATGATCCTCAAATTTCAGAAAACTTCAAATTCTCCAATTTTCTCCCTCTTTTTAATACTTTTAAATCCTCTCCCCTTTACACATTTTGAAATATCTTCTCCCCCTTTGACAATGGAGTCATCAAGGAATCACGCCTTCCTCTCGTCCAGAGATAACAAATGCAGAATGAGGAAAAAACATAAGAAGGAGCATGCATGAAATGCAATGGAGTGGCTTCATATTTTTGTATTTTTCAATTTTGGATTACAAGAAGCTTTGGAGATTACCCAAAAGAACAAGCTAGCATCTCAAATTTTGCATAAACACCATATCATTTGAATGCGCTAGCAAGATCATGATAAGACATATATAACAAAGCTAAAGCAAGAAGGCTCAATGTAAAGCAATAAATTTTAGTATTTTAAGCAAAGCTTCAAATCTAGCAAGTTCATCAACAGAGATCCTAAATGAAACGCCATGTCAAAATGTCAATGTGAGACCAGAAGCTAACAAAGACCACATTAAGAGACAAACAAGTCCTAAATTGAATCATTTTGCTCAAATTGTATCAAACACCCATTTTTCAACAGCTTTTCATTTGCAATGAATATTGAAGTTGATTAAAGGTATATCTTAGTGAAGAAGATCTGGACTAGGAGCCATCCACAAAGTCTTCCTAAGCTTCTACAGGCGACAAATCTTGAGGTTCATGTCAATTGTGACAAGCGATCCCCATGAGATCGTTCGATCATCAAACTATCTCCAAGTTCATGTCTATGACATGCAGTCTCGAGAGAATAGTTTGGCACATTTTAAGCACAAGACAATCTTTAAATTTGATTTTTCATTTTTCACAAGAGCAGATTTAGATTCTTAAAAGAACAAGAAGCTCAAGCAATGATCAATACTAGATTCAAGAGCTAACACCGCAATTTTGACAGGGCCAATGTCACAAAAGGAGCACTAATTGCGCAACTAGCTAAAACATCCACAAATTGCGCTTTTAGTTCAAGTTGTCCAAAGTTCTAGCTCATTCAAAGAAAGACTTAGCTACACATGTGAAAGCATGATAATTCTAGCAAGTCAAAGAACTAGACATGACATTGAGCGAATTGAAATACTAAAGCTCAAAAGAGTAATAAGCAAAGCTTCATCAATTTTAAAAGACAAGGAAAAGCTTATATAACAATGCATCTTTTGGTTTTTCATATGAATGCAGATGAAACAATGAGATGCACAAAAACTTAAAGAGCCTAAAAGATCAAAAGATCAAAAGAAAATACCACTAGAAGAAGGTATCGAAAAACAGAAAAGCTCAAATGAACAAGAAAAGTTCGTAAGCAGAGCCAACTCCCCTCAAACCAAACCGTAGGGATAAATTACCCTAACTCACTTCTCAAGGTTGCAAACCTAGTTGGATCTAAAGGCTTGGTGAGGATATCACCAACCGAGCCTCTGACTCCACGAATGCAAGACAATATCACCCTTCTCGACATGATCTCTAAGAAAGTGATAGCGAATGTCTATGTGCTTGGTCCTAGAGTGTTGCATGGGTTTTTAGCAATGTTAATCGCAGTATGTTATCACGTAAAAGAGGAACACTATCAAATGTCAACCCAAAATCCTTAAGAGTGGACACCATCCACAAAATCGACTACAAAGAACTAGCGTGACTACATATTCAGATTCAGCAGATGGATTGTGCAATGTAAGACCGCTTCCTAGAAGACCAAGAGACAAGAGAAGTGCCTAGGAAGTGACAAGTGCCCGAGGTACTCTTCCTATCTAGCCGACGACCGCAAAATCGAATCGAAAACCCCGAATGGACAAGGAAGACGAGCAGAATACCAAATGTCATATCGAGGGTAGAGTGTAAATACCTAAAGATGCGCTTAATGGCTTGGCGATGGGAAGTCCTCGAGACGCTCAAACCTCGCATGCAGGCGCACCGTGAAGTGGATGTCCGGTCTTGAGGCCGTCAGGTACAAAAGGGAGCCAATCATGTTGCGGTACTCACGTTGATCCACAGCTTCTCCTTCCTCATCTGGATTCAAAACAGTCGAAGTCGCCATGGGAGTGGCGATCGCTTGCGATCACCCATCTCGGCGCTTGAGCGGATCCTTGGTGTACTTCGTCGATGGATGAAGATCCCTTCCTTGCATTGCTTGATTTGAAGCCCGAAAGTAGTTGAGTTCTCCCATCATACTCATCTCAAATTCCTGGACATGGTCTCGTAAAAGCTGGAAACAAGAGCATGAGAAGAACCACCAAAGATAATATCATCTACATAACCGAGCAAGCAGGAAGTCATTGTCACGCCTAAGGATGAACAGGGTCTTGTCTACCTTACCCATCTCAAAATCATTCTTAAGCAGAAAGGTCTTAAGTCTATCATATCAGGCTCTAGGGGCTTGCTTAAGACCATACAAGGCTTTGGATAGCTTGAAAACATGATGTGGATACTTGGGATTCTCAAAACCTGGGGGTTGTCTAACATACACTTCCTCCTCTATAAAACCATTCAAAAAGACACTCTTAACATCCATCTGATATAATCTAAAACCCTTAGAAGCAGCGAATGCAAGCAGAATGCGAATGGCTTCCAATCTAGCAACAGGAGCAAATGTCTCATCAAAATCTAACCCCTCAACTTGGCTAAAACCCTAAGCTACCAATCTAGCCTTGTTTCTAACCACAGAACCATCCTCATTTTGTTTATTTTTGAACACCCAACGGGTTCCTATCACATTATGACCACTAGGAGGTTCTACTAGATTCCAGACCTTATTCCTCTCAAAATTCTCTAACTCCTCATGCATGGCATTAACCCAGCTAGAATCGATAACGCATGTGATATATCGCGGGGTTGAAAGAAGCAACAAATGCGAGAATGAGAGTAGAGACTTGGATCGTGATACAGAGCGAGTGACTCGCTCATTAAGATTACCAATCATCCGATCCGAGGATGATGCCTCTGAATATGAAGTGGAGCGCCGGGAGACAATATCTCCTCAACCTCCGCAGTACTGGCGATGAAGAAGATGCAGCAGAGCCTCAATTGGAAGTGAAGCGATCGTAGGTGTTCGGAACTTGGACAGAGCCTCGCAGCAGCAGTGGAGGACAAATATCGACCTTCACCATCTTCCTCCACAAAAATGCTTTCAGAACTGTGTATCACCGAAATGTCGGATCTAGCTCGTGGCTAGTCTCATCAAAAGTGACATTGCATGTCTCTGGACAATGTTAGTTTCAACATTAAAACCCGAAAACCCTCGAATGTGCGGGATAGCCCGTAAATAAACCATCAAAAGTCCTTGATTCAAATTTATCTAGGTTTTCCTGTCTTGAGAATGAAACACTTAGCTCCAAAAACTCGAAAATGAGAAACAGAGGGTTTTCTACCAAAACGAAGCTCATATGAAGTCTTGCCCAAAGAAGGTCTCAAGTAGACACGATTTGCAATATGGCAAGTCAGAAATAGCTTCGCCCAAAACCTCCTCGGTGTGCTATACTCATCTAGCATTGTCCTAGTCTTCTCGACTAAGGTTCTGTTTCTTCCTTTCCACAACGCCATTCTCGTTGAGGGACGTGTGGAGAAGAGAATCGATGCTCAATTCGCGCCAAAGACAAAAAGAGGCAAACGAGGCATTCTTGAACTTCGTGCCATTGTCATGCGGATCGCTCTCAAGGCACCGTAAAATTCGAAGCCAAACGAAGAACAAGATCACGATAATGACCAAAAGCTTCATCCTTCGAAGCAAGAAAGAACACCCAAGTGTATCTCGAAAAATCATCAACTATGACAAGAATGTACCACTTGCCACCAATTGACCGAACCCTAGCAGGACCAACAGTATCCATATGAAGCAACTGTCCCGGTCCGTCAGTCATGACCAAAGTCACTGAAGGGTGTGAGGCGGCAACTTGCTTGCCATGCCTACAGGGCGCACATACAGCATCCTTGACGGCTTTGAGTTTGGGCAAACCTCTCATGAGATCAAGGTTGCTAACTCGCGTCAGATGATCAAAACCAATGTGCCCCAAACGTCGGTGCCAAAGCCAGAACTCAGAAGAAGGTGTAAACAAACATTTAAGAGAACCAGCCAGAGATTCAGAAAAATCAGCTCCAAAGATCCTAGCAACTCTATAAATCCCAAAAACGAGCTCACCAGCAGAATCAAGCACCCGACAAGCATTTTTCTTAAATATAGTCTCATAACCATCATCAAGAAGCTGTGAGACAGAGAGTAAGTTAAACCTAAGCTTGTCCACAAGGGCGACGTCTTTTAGGATGAAATTGTCGTTCACCCTGATTGATCCCGTTCCTTCAATCCGCCCTTGTGTATTGTCTCCAAAGGTGATGAGATCATCACCTATCGACCGCGTGAAGGAGGTGAACCATTTTGAGTCTCCGGTCATGTGGCGTGAACAGCCGGAGTCGACGAACCATGTGTCCTTCCTTCCGCGGCGATCCTGAAAATCAAGGCACAGAAGAACGAAGTGTCTCAACATCAAGTTAGTTAAACATGACTTGGGAACCCAAAGACTAAGACACCCGTCATGAGTAGTATGCAAAGCAGAAGTGCTATCCTTGATTCTATTTGAAATTATGTTGTGAGCAATGGTTACTCTAACATGAGAGTTATCCTGTCTAGGAGCATGAGCATGATTAGCATGTGAAATAAATCCTAGACCAGGTTTCTTCCTTTCTAAATTACCATGTCTCACAAAAGCTCTAGGTTGATTAGATGACATTCTAGCAAGATTTTTCTTAGCATTTTTCAACCTACGCCAACAGAACTCAACCAAATGCCCATCCTTCTTGCAATAGGTGCAATGGTACTTGGTACCACTGGGAGAAGCACCTTTGATCGAACATATGGTTGGGAAAAACCGCAGATTTGAAAGTGATCTTTGCAAAGTTGGGTATCAAATTCAACTAAGCCATTTCTCAAAATTTGAATGTCATTAGATTTATCCTGGGCAAAGTTGTATCCTAACCCTTGCTTCTTATAGGGAGTTTTTGACTTGTCAAGAATCATGTTTAACTGTTTCTTACCTTTAGAAAATCTTTCTAATGTGTCATTAAGGTAAGCAATTTCTTTTCTAAGGTTAACACATGAATCACAAGTTTTAGCATTAAACCTCTTCTTATAAAGAGCAACTTCAAGCTTAAGAGCTTCACATGAAGCACAAGTAGCAGAATTTTCTTATCCGCAAGCGTTCCTCATGTTTTTCTAAATTTTTGAGGTTTTTTTCACAACATTTTCTTTCTCGAAATATTTTCTAGCGATTTTCTAAACATGGAGGGTCTTTCCACAAAATTGCCATCAGGACGGATTTGCTCCAGCCTGTTTGCGCTACTAGGCCGGTTGGCATGGCCCCCCAATCGGTGAGCTAGGGTTTTTAACCCTAGCTCTCATGTGCAATGGTGGTGCTCCATTCCTTGCGGCAGCGGGTGCGGGAGCAGAGATGCGGCCGGTGTGGCGCGAGTTTGGTGGCGCAACGAGCGCGGCTTCGGGCAGCGGTGCAGGGCACACGAGCGCGGTGCAGCGTGGGGCACGACGCTCGGCGAGAGCGGCACGGCTTGGCTGCACGCGCGGGGTAGTCGGTGGGTAGGCGTCTTCGGGTCGATGCTGCGCGGTGCGGACACGCTAACAGGAGGTGGCGCTTAGCTTCGGGGCAGTGCAACGTGGACGAGCGTTGGCGCAACAACACACGACTTCGCACGAGTGTGGACAGCGAGCTTGCGTAGGTGGCTCCAGCACGCGACGGTGCATTCCAGTGTGGTCTCCGGTGTGCGGCGGCGCAACACCACACGCTTGCTGGCGCGTGTGAGGTCGTTGTTGTTGGCTTTGGGCCAGTAGAGGTGGTGGCCGAGGCAGTGGCCGACGTCGGGCCAGCGGTAGGTCGCTATTTTTTAGCTTTGTTTTTCTCCGTGGTCATATGAACAGTAACAATGAATGATGATTACTAGTAACATCAAATGACGATGAACATTGAATCCATAACATCAAATTTAATCTACCATATTAAATTATAAATAATGAGGATTGTAAAAGAGGATCCCTAACGACATACTAATTGGTCGGAAGAACGATTAGTGCTAATAACATATTAAACTATCGATGTCGTAGTTGAGAGACAATCAATCCAAATACACAATGGATACCAAAGATAGACACGATGTATAAAGGAGAACCAGTTGCTTTATTCATCTATGCAGCGTGTGCTGCCGTCCCCTGTTTTCCCCCGGACACACGTCATCGTGCAAAAATTTGTATTTGGCATCTAGAATTAGAATGTTCTTGGGGAAAAGCAGGCAACCACCACATGATTAAGGGAGAGAGAGGAGAGAAAAGATGTATCTCAAACACGCATGTTGATTAGCTCTAACAAGGCATCTGAAGGGATACGGGTAGGCTACGATAGCGACAATTCAAAAAGTTCTACCTCGTAAACCAGGATGTCAAGCAAGTAGATGAACACAAATCGTTACCACCAGATGCGCAGTGCAGTGGAAAGAGAGTCGGAGCAGCCTGGTGCAACGAAGAGCACATCGATGTAGTGGTTGTAGTCGATCGTCCAGTGTCCCTGCGAGTCAATCGTCTCCTCCAGCAACCTCTGAAGTTCCTTGTGATTATTGTGGATCGTCCTCAAGCGCAACAGTACACCGCATCAGCTCTTCTTCGGTATCCACACGTCTAGGGGAGGAACAACCGGACGCCGGTGTGCTAGCACCAAGTCGCACAGTGGGGCTCTCTCAGGAAGATGGTGGCTAGAGTTTCGGTGGAGTAACTCACATCGCTCGCATAACCCCTATAGCCTCAAGCATCTCCTTATATAGTGCCCATGACGGATCCTATCCAAACACATTTTGTTCCAACCCGTTAAGTGTGTGACCCGTTAGGTTTATACGTAGTCGGTTGTGACTCGAAAACCCTTTTTCGACCACGAGTCGTAGTGGTCCCTAGCAGGACATAACGATTCCCGAATACACATAAATTATATCGGACGAACCTTAATGCAATATGATCTACGACTAGGTCCTCATCACTTACGACCAACTCAGATCTCATCACGACGATCCGTATTTAAATGCACGACCGATTCAGAACTCCTTGCGATCGGCTAGTACTTAAGTATGACCAGTTCATATTTAGTCTCGACGATTCAGAACTCCTTACAACGTGTTTCGACCACTCTGTGTTTACGTTCGACCAGTCTACAAGCAACTCGTATCTCCATATGACCGGTCTGTAACTTATCGAACTAAGTGTCCTATTTGTGTATTCTCTCTTTGCCTCACGATATCTGGTTTGAACTCCAAGTGAGATATATGTCATCCATGGACTATTCAATACTTTCTCAATCGAGTATCGGATAACCTTATGTGGTCGAACTCTTCGACCATGAGTGGCATGGCCATACACTTTCTTTATCCGGGCGCTTCGAGAGGCCCAGAGATATCTCTCCCGTTATGTTAGGAAGGAAAATCCCATATCGGACGACCACATCCTCCGCATGTTTCATAGCATACCCGAAAGCTACCTTTATAAATATCCAGTTACGAGTAGCATTTGGCAACACCTAAGAGTGCTATTACACATGTAGGGAACCATGCTGATCTCAGGTCTAAGGATTATACATCATCATTACTTGAGACCAACTAATGATACATAGAATCATAACAATCTCAGTAGTGTCTCAAGGTGGGTCTATCCAACCCCATGTTCTCTAACATGTGTTCACATTATTGATTCGATATCCCTATATTCATGATTAGTGAAATCAATCAATACATGTGTTGGTTGTAGAGTCACTGGTGTTCCGACCAGTAACATCCGACCAGAGATACCATTTAGAACGACATCATATAAGTTAAAGAGCTTCACCAACAAGTCACATACTTTTTAATCTTTATAACAAATGATTCATTCAAGGAATAGAATAACATTTATTCAATAACTCATAAACATAGACGTGATATAATCATCTCTATGATTGCCTCTAGGGCATATCACCAACAGCATCAACCCCTACTCTTTAACTAGGCATCAACCCGTGTTGGTGCACGTGCTAGCAATTTTAAGAACTATTTGTTTATTTAAATTCAAAATGCCATAATATATCTTAGAAATATTATATATTTTCTTATATATTGTTTTGTCCTAGCCACTGAACGTATATATATTATTACCTCATTTTTAGAGGGACCTTGTTATTTTTAGTGCTCATGTTTTGTGTTGGTAAATTTTTTCTTGTGTAAATTAATTATTTTTAGGGTTAGGAGGACTGCAACCACCAAGATTACAAAGCCGAGAGCGTATCCGGTGCACCACACCCCTCTTTTGTGCTTCTGTACATGCAACTTCAAAATATCATGCCAATTATTTTAAAAAATTAACAAAATATGGTTAGAAAGCCATGGGATGATCAATCGTCATACCAAAAAAAGGTCAAAACTCAATATATAATAGAGGATGCAAAAATGATAAATTTTCGTGAATTTTAGCTTTATGATTTTCTCTTCTCCCCTTTGTTTTTGATTTCCTCTTTAGTAGGTGACGAGGATCAAATTCCTAAATATTATTTTAATATTTAATTAAAGATCACATAACCCTTATGGTCGTAACCCCATGGTTAATGACCCCTGTGGTTGTGAGAATTCCATAGGTTGCTTTACGAGTACCCTGGTCGGAGAGATTCTGTACCTATCGCCCGACTAGTTAATTGCTCGTAGGATCTTTGAACTGGTACTTGGATCTAATTCCAAGTATATCCCTTCCGTGTGATGAATGAAACATGTGCTTTATTTGCTCCAAACCACACGACGTTCTCGCCCTAAGTTACTGACAACAACCACTACACGGTTTCGTCTCCTGTTGACACCAATCGGTGATCAGTTAGTGTTTTCACTAACTACATCTGCCTCCCCGACCAGACGTGTCACTTCCAGAAGGTGTTTTCTCCAGGAGTAACTACCGCCTCTTTGTTGATATTTAAAGGTGGATGACGAACATCAAAACACAAGGCAATTGGATTCATCTAGAAGACAATTGAAGACAACTGAAGCATAGCAAGCAACATACTCAGTGTAATTAGGGCTAGTATGTCACCTTCCCAAAGACATCCCTATAATTGCCAGTTCATTGCAATAAAGAGCAACTCTATTCTCCTCCAAGAACTCTTAGCCATTTTTCTCATTTTATTTCGTAAGATCGTCGATAGTAGGATTTTTCTTTTTCTTTTTTGAATTTAGATTCGAATTTTTGTGGCATGATAGATTAGTTTTGCATCAATATTATCGGCTATTTTTAGAATTTCTAGTGATTTTTTGCATTGTGTTTTGAGGAGAATGCATGAACGCATAGGAGGGGTGAGATTCATTGGATATGCCCTAGTACACAGCCTATATATAAAACATTTGAAAAAAGAGTAAGGAAAATATAAATTAGGTCCATCTGGAACATGAGAATCTTAACATATTAGTATGAATATTGAACTATTTTATGTGAAGTTTTTGTAAACTTCGTGTGTTCGAAGCTGGCCGTTAAAAGTTGCGCAAAGTTGTCTCTTTTCATGAAGAGCCCGTTCCGATGCAACAATCAGAAGTCCCTCAGCTCATCCTGGAATCACCATGCTAACAGTTACATGTCCCTTAACTCATCTACAATACAACACCGACTAACTATACATATTCTTTATGTTTCGGTATGACCAAGGACAATATCTCATACTCCTCATCATGTTCCTCCAAATCATAATCCCTTTGGCATGCCTCTCAGACATTGCCGCCGCTCCTCGGCAATAATATGAAATGACAACGACTGCAATTCCTCGATCCCCTTCGCACTGATGACCGATCGGGATCTCGTCGGTAGCAATGCAGTGGTAGATCCTAGGAGACTTGGGAGGTTCTCGATTTGCTTGATCATCAGGGGTAGGACAGCCATAGGAGCAATAGCAAACAACACCTCATTTAGTTGAACTGAGAAGCAAGGAGCTTTGTTTGGTTATTGGATTAGTTTGACATTTTATCTTCCTCATGTCTTAGTAAGGTAAGAACCAAGTGTGTTTGGTAAAGCGAGTTTTGATTAGATAGTGTATGTTCAAAGATGGACTTATGAGAGTCCAATATTTCCCCTCTCTTGCAATTTTTTCTTATCAAATCGAATTGCCTTGCTGGTGATCGATTTGATAAAATAAGATTTGTGTTTCTTGGAGATGCTTCATGTCCTATAGATCTCTACTTGATTAAAACAGTAAGAGTGCTAGAGCTTAGTTAGAAAATATGTAGTCTCATAGTTACCAAAAAAGTAAAAGTAATCCCAAAACGGTAATTAGAATAAAATAATCATTATATCTCTTGCTCACTAAGGATCATAACATGTTTGGTAATTTCACCATTACAAAAAGATGATTGCGTCCCAAAGTCTCGCTAGTATTGCCTTGATATTCCATAGATCCTTTCCTGGACTAATCTCACTAATGGTATTGCATGCCGGTACTGTTCTGTTTACTAAAGTAATGAAGAATACGGGAAAACAAATATTTGATGCAATGGGAAAGATCTGCATGCCTATTAAAATTTTGCTGCTTCTTGATTTGCAGAGAGAAGGTCTTCTTTTATCCAAACCTGGGATTTGGTAACCAAGGGAACAAGACTTTGTCACAACCCTGTGAGATGGATATGGCGAAACCTAGAAGCTGGTATTCGATGGAAGAACAGAAATACAATACAACCTTCCACATAGGTTTTGATGGTTATGACCTAACAAAGTGTATTTCATATACATGGAGCTTGGTTTATTGTTTTTGAATTGGGTTACAGGCAGAATAGATTCCCTCCAGTAGTGTGTTCTCTTGTCAGTTTCAGTTTTGGAAGCATAGTTCCCCTCCACTGTTGCATTGTTTTGTAAGTTTCCTCTTTCGATTTGGTCAGTTTCCGTCAACGGTTCACATATTTGCCAGTTTTCCTTGATTTTTTTTCTCTAATTACATACATTGGTATTACCCTCTGGTTGAATATTTAAGAGGATGCAGCAGTTTTTCTTGTCAGTTTCAGATTTTGAACCATAGTTTTCCTATACCGTTATATTGTTTTGTCAGATTCTAATTTGGATTTGGTTCAGGACTTGCCTTCCAGTCTCACAAGTGTGTCGGTTTCCATATTGTAGTTTCCTTCTGATAGAATCAATTGAATCTGAAAGGAGTATATTGTTGGGAAACCATGGGCCTGACCCTGCAGTTGGCCTATTAGTGGGCGTCCCATCCCAAACCCTAGCAGGGTCGTAGCCTATAAATAGGGGGTGCTATTCATTGTAAATGATTGATCGATGAATGAAGGAATAAAGAGAAGCAAGATGTCCCCCTATATTTCTGTGTTCAATCTCTTATTCTGTTCTTGTTATTCATGCATTGTTCTTACGATTCTACGCTTGTCTACGAGGTAATCGCCGATCGACTCGCCAATGACGGTTCCTCAACACGTTATCGCGACGATCGACTCTCCTCGCATCGAAAAGGTAACCGTCGATGAACGACGCCGAGATTGAATCGTTTTTCTAGATTGCTTTCAATTCTGCAAATTTGGCTTTCTAGATTGGTTTCCTACGGTGCAAATCCGCTCTAATCTACCGCAAGCCGACTTGAAGTCGCCGGCCAAGCCGATCGGTGGATTGTATGAAAGAGTAGATGATGATTGTACCGTAGATAGTAGATGCAATCGCATGAAAGGCATCATGTGCATGGCACCGCCTGCAAGCGGCTGTCACTACCTCTGCGATACGTTACCGGTCGGCATAGTCCGCCATCACGTACCGCCACGGAGGCAACGACAATGCCACGCCGCTAGCACGCGGCAAGCACACACATGACGGCATGAAGTCGCGCCTCTGTTGCGTTTTTGTACTACATTACATTGCACATTGCATCGCATACATGAACAGTAACAGAAAAATAATAAAGGGGACGACCGACGGCCCTGTAGAGCCACGCCGTCGTCGGTTTGGGGTCGCGACTGGCCACCTAAAGATGGCGCCACCACCGCCATGTGAAGCTCCGGCCGCCTGAAGCCACACGGGTATCTCGCGGGCGCATCCGCCGGTATACACCCGTTGACCACCCGAAGAAGAAAAAAAAGGAAGATGGAGCGAAGGGGAGCCGCCGTGGCCCCGCACGATCACCGCCGGCGCAGCCCCGCTTCCACCCGCGCCGCCATGGCGCCCGAAGTGCCGCCTTCCCCGCCGACTTGAAGCCGCTAAGAGCCCGCCACCAAGATGGCATCGCCTCCCGTGCACGGACGCCCGTCAGCGCCGCTTCACCGGCCGGCAATGACCCGCCAGCCAGCCGGACCACGGCCGGCCCTTCCGCATGGCAACACCCGGCGCAAGGAAGCAAAGGGGGACTCCAACCGCCGCGGGCCGTCGAGTTGCCGGCCACCAAGGCCACGCCATGTGCGCCTGAACGCGCCGCCTTCGGGTGACGTTGAAGCCGCCGCACGGCCTCCATGCACCGTTGCCGGTCCTCCCGCTCCGCTTGCCGGTGCTCGCGTTCCTTATCGCTGCTCGCGCCCACAAAGACGCGCGCGCGACTCTCCTCCCGCCTCCGCCGCCTCGTGGCGCGCGCCATGGGGTCGCCACGCCATCGCGCCTTGTAGCGCCGCCGCGCAATCCGTGCCTTGCAGACCGCCACGCCGCCGCTTGAAGCGGTCACCGCGCCGCGGGCTCGCTGACCGCCTCACCCGCGCGACGACTCCGGCCTGCAACCACCTCGCCGCACTGCTCCCCGCCGGGCCTCCCTAATTAGGGGCGCTGCCGCCGCCACTCAAGGGAGCTAGGGAAACCCTAGCTCCGGTTCTTAAGGCGGCTGGGGAACGGGCTTTTGTGGGCCGGCGAAAATGGGCCAAAACAAAGCATCCCAAGAAAAGAAAAAAAAAGGTGGGGAGGAGTTCGGCCGGTCCGGTTTTTCCGAAAAAATGGCGTATTTTGCTAGAAGGTCCCTCTAGATTATGAAAATCACAGGGATCACTGCACGGGTGAGAGAATTTTACAGAAAAGACCTCGCAAAATATGAAAATTGCGCGCAAATTCCCTCAGAACTGAGATTTCGCGTTTTAACCCCTGAAACTTGCAGATTTCGCCGAAAAAGTCACTTTCTAGCAGAAAAGGGCCCCAGGAATCCAAAATTTTGCATATTTTGAACTTTTGAAACATGTTTATTCTTGTTATTGTTATTTCTATGCAATTTCTTTACTATATTTACTGTTTTTGATTATCTGTAATTGTTTATATTGCTTTTAATCATTGAAAATAGCAGTAAATCATGAAAAATGCATAGAAAAATACGGGAATACGAACTTGGAGTTCGATGAGCATTATGAGAATTTTGCAATCATTTTATGCAGATTACTAGTAGTAATCTTAGGAATTTTTGCATAAATATGAATATAACTGGCATCACAAACCAGCAGTTCGAAGAACTGACCCAGTATGGCCAGAATTTGTACAAGTCTTCAACTCTGTGATAATGTAATCACAAATGAGTAGAAGATTGAGAATACTCTCTACCTTTCACCCGAACGCGGTGCAATCCGCATGCAACTATCGTCAAGACGGCTACATGCAATATGCCGAATTAATTGACATTATGCAAGTTGCAGAAACTCAAGATGATGTTCTAAGAAAGAAATTCATCTCACAGCCACATAGTAGCAATGTTGGCCATGAAGCCACTGCTAGCAGCTACAAGGTGATGAAGCCTCTCACGAATGAGAGGAGCAAGAAGGGCACAGAGGATTCACATCCATTATTTGCAATTATGAATGTGGAAAGCCCTATAGCAGCCCCCATCATCCCTCCTTTGGATATCGCAGCGGTCGCAGCCGTAGCTACCCAAGAGGAGAAGATCGCGTATGGAGCCGATTGAGGCAGAAGTTCCTGAATACTTCGCTGATTCAATCTAGTGCACGCAATGCACTTGGATCTTTTATAGAAACTTGCAGTTTGTAATTGAAGCAAAACTTTGAATTATTGAATAATGGTTGCAAGCTCTAGGAGAGCAAAGCATTAAATTCTTATTATGAGTCCTGCAAGACTTATTTTTCTCGTCTTTATAATAGTAAGTTACGTTCTGATATCTGAAGTATTTTATTTATGCGTTGCTTGCTTTCTGCTGCATATTAATAAAGTACATTATATTAGAACGCGTGTGGCGCCCTATGGAGGAAGTGCGCTTAGCATGTAGCGGCACAACGAATACCATCCTGAGAGAAATGGAAATTTTTTCCAGTCAATCAGCAAGAATACTGGTAGTCTTACGACAATCGCAGACAGCGATATTTGTATAATAGACTCAGGAAGGGCCATAATTATACTCCCAACGCGCACAACTTTGGTCATTGAAGAAGACTTGTACTCAGAATCGACTAGAACTCTCAAGGATATTAGCGCTAACAGTTTCCATGTAGAGACTGAAGAAGAGTATGGTGTAATAATACTGCGCTACAAAGCATGAAGAAAGTGAAAATAGCATTAGAATATCTTCCTTCATATGAAATGGGCTATACTACACTAATATTAAGGCACTGCAAACTGCATCGACAAAAAAACAGATTTACAAGCTCTGAACTTTTCTATCTCTAACATGATAGATTATGCCGCCCAGGTCTCAGGATGATGAGAAATATAATTAACAATTCACAGGGACATAATATGAATGTAAAGAATTTCCCGAATCAGGAAGATTTTGTGTGCCCTGCATGTGCCACCGGGAAATTAATTACTAGACTTTTTGCCCTGAAAGCAAAGGATGAAGTCCCTGCATTCCTGGAACGTATCTAGGGAGATATTTGCGGTCCTATACAGCCCCTGTATGGGTCATTTAGGTATTTTATAGTGCTCATCAATGCTTCATCGGAATGGTCGCACGTATGTTTATTATCTACGAGAAACTATGCTTTTGCAAAGCTAATCTCGCAGATAATTAAATTAGAAATATTTTTTTCCCTGATCATCATATGAAGTCCACCTGAATGGACAACGCCAAAGAATTTACTTTGAAAGCATTTGATGATTATTGCATGAAAATGGGAATTAAAAGTTGAGCATTCTATACCGCATATCCACACCTAGAATTGACTAGCAGAACTTTGAAGAATTATAATTTACCAACTGCATGTTGGGGACACGCAGTCCTGCTCGCAGCAGCTCTCATAAATTTTAGACCGTCGGCCTATAACATCCATCCACCTATGCAACTAGTGTAAGGGTCAGCACCGAAAACTTCTCATCTTTGCGGGTTTGGCTGCAAGGGTATATACCTATACCACCACTGCGCGAACTACATTGGGTCTTCTCCGAAAGTCTGGGATATACATTGGTTATGAGACAGCATCCATAATCAAGTATTTGGACCCAGTTTGACTGGAGATTTGCATAATGCCCGATTCGCTGATAGTACAATAGATGAGATTACTTTCCCGTCATTAGGGGGAGGAAATCAACCCTTGATAATAATATCGGGAAATAATTGAAATCTAAAAGATATTTGAAGTCCAGAAGATAATTGAAATCTATGCATATGACCAGAGCACTAGTGAAGCAAATAGAGAAGTTCAGAAGATAATTGCAGTCCAGAAGATAATTGAATTGAAGTCTAGAAGACAATTGAAGTCCAGAAGATAATTGATTTGCAAGTATTAGCGAATCAACTGCCAGACTACTTTAGTGATTTGAAGAGCGTGAATAAGTAGCATTTTCCTGCAAGCAATGCACCGGAGAGGGTTGAAATACCATTGAAGGTATCCCTAATCCCGTCCAGAGGCCTCATAATAAAAGGACGAAAACTCCGGTCCCTCGAATCCGAAGTAACCGGGGACGCCTGGTGAAAAAGAAGGACTTGACACAACTGATCACCAAAGTGCCCCGAACCAAAAGGGGAGCCAGTTGAGACCTGGCATCGGTATAGAACCTTCAGAAAAGGTATACCAGAATTGAACATCCCCATGAAGGGAGACATTAGCATGGATGTGTGCGCACACATCGGAGCTGAAAAACTAAAATGACTTGCCCCGCAATTGGAAGCAGCGGTGAGCAAGTAGAAGCATTAAAAGAATCGCCCCTTGAAGAAATAACTATAAACTTTATGACCTCGGGAGAACCTTTGAATGTTACAACAGCCAATGTCGACACTTACTTTGCAAAGAAATTTTCCACAATCATCAATCTTGATTCAGAGCCTGCATCGCTCGCTGAATAAAAGAAAAAGATCAGATTGAGAAGATTGGGAGAAAGCATTAGAAACTGAATTATTCTCTCCGAATAAAAGAAAGACGTTTGGGCCTGTAAGCCGCACGTCTCCCCTTGTGCACCCCGTAGGGTATAAGTGGGTATTTGTTCGAAAGAGAAATGAAAAGAAGCAAGACTCGTTGTACAAGGTTTCACTGGACATCCAGAAGATGATTATGAAGAAACCTATTCCCCGGTCATGGGCGGAACTCCCTTTTAAATATTTATCTCAATGGCAGTGAACTTGAAGTTAGAAGTGAAATTGATGGATGAGGTACCAGCATACCTTTATGAAATATTGGATTCGGACATTTATATGAAGATACCTAAATGTATCACTGTCCCGAATCAAAACAGAGCAAATAGAAATATGTACAGTGTGGAACTCAGAAAGTCATTGTACGAACTTAAGCAATCAGGCAAAATGTGGTATAATCGCTTGAAGTGACTTTCTATGCAAGAAAGGCTACATGAACAATGAGAATAATCTCTGTGTATTTATACGACGATCCCAGAATGGATTTTGTATAATCTTAGAGTATGAAGATGATTTGAATATCATCGGAACCCTGAAGGATATTAGGAAAGCAAGCTCTTACCTGGAGTCGGAGTTCGAAATGAAAGATTTGGGTAAAACCAAATATTGCCTAGGCTTGGAGCTTGAGCATGTCCCTGAAGGAATATTAGTACATTAGTCAACCTACACTCAGAAGGTGTCAGAAAGGTTCGACTTTGCAAAGGCATACCCTTTGAAAGTGCCAATGGTCGGGAGATCTTTGCAGCAAGACAAAGACCCGTACAGATCTAAAGAAGAGGGGGAGGAAGTCCTGGGACCGGAATTCCCACACTGAAGTGCAATAGAAGCACTAATGTATTTAGCAAACTGTACTAGAACGAACATTGTATTTGCCGTGATCCTACTAGCAAGATATAGTGCATAACTTACCAAAGGTATTGGCAGGGAATAAAGAACATCTTCCGATACCTCCAAAGAAGCAAATAATTTAGTCTGTTCTACAGAAAGAACCAAGACCTAACTATGAATGGCAATACAGATGACTGCACTGTGAGGACCCGCATACACCAAATCAAATGCACTATGAACTCCTATGTGGTGGAACTGCAATTCCATGAAAATCGTCTAAAAAATATCTTGTATCGACTTCGACGAACCACTTGGAGATCATAGCATTGTACAAGGCCTTACAAGAATGTGTTTGGCTTCAACGGATGATTCACCACATCCAGCAGTCGTGTGGATTGAATACCGTGCAAACCCCTACTTTTGTATGAAGATAATGCAGCTTGTGTTGCACAAGTACAGATGAGTTATGTGAAGAGTCCTCTCACAAAGCATATCAACCCCAAGTTCTTCTATGCTCATGAATTGCAAAAGATGAACGTAATCAAAGTACTGCATACCGAGTCATGTGAGAATCTTACAGATTTATTCACTAAGTCACTTCCAGCGTCTAGCTTTGAAAGATGCATAAGTGAATTGGAATGATGAGACTTAGAAGTGCATAATTCAGGAGGAGAACCTTCACGAACTCATTATTAAAGCTCAATCATGAAGATCGAGTACCCAAAGAATAAATCCAAGAGATTAAATGAAATTGGGTGGATTGTACTCTTTTTCCCTTGACGAGTTTTCCTGAAGTTTCTCGGCTAAGGTTTTTAATGAGGCAATTCGTGCATCACAGCAAAACGTGTATCATGTGCTCTTTCTCCAAATTTTTCCCACTGGGTTTTTATGGAGTTTTAACGAGACATGAATATGAAGGATGGGTGCCCAAGGGGGAGTGTTGGGAAACCATGGGCCTGATCCTGCAGTTGACCCATTAGTGGATGCCCCATCCCAAACCCTAGCAGGTTCGTAGCCTATAAATAGGGGGTGCTATTCATTGTAAAGGATTGATCGATGAATGAAGGAATAAAGAGAAGAAAGACGTCCCCCTATATCTCTGTGTTCAATCTCTTATTCTGTTCTTATTGTTCATGCATTGTTCTTACGATTCTACGCTTGTCTACGAGGTAATCGCTCGGACTGGACTCGCCAGCGACGGTTCCTCAACATATATATCGTTTCTGGTAGTTTTTGATCTGTATTTGGTTTATGACTTCTAGCTTCCATGGCTCACATGTTTAGAGTTTTCCTCGTGTTACTCTCAGTTGCACTGATTGAATATGTAATTGAAGTCTGGATAGGTAGCATGGAACTTTATATAGATGGATGTGACTTTTCTTTTTTTTCCTGATTAATGCCAGATTTTCTAGCCTTTTCTCGTTTTCTTCGATTAACGTGGTAATTTCTAGATTTTTTACCTTATAGGATTAACATGGGGGGCTTCTAAGAGAGCCTCCGATTAGTATAATTATAGATAAATAGATAGATGCCTTTAGAAACAAGTGCCAATGCCTAAAAATAGTCACTAAATGCAAATATGAAAATCTACCATGGTTCTCTCCCTTTTTCGGGAATAAATCCCTCGTATTTTCAACTATTTAGTTACGTATCTTGTGATGCCAATCCATGTGAAACATCAAATTAAGCTGAATCTTACATTGAAGCCACTTGAACAGATGGGGGCATAGATCTTCGAATTCTGGACACTATTGGCCCCTTACATCATTCAAAATTCCTAAACTAGCCCCCTCACTCACGAAATTCCGAATTTAGCCTCCTCTGACCACCTGCTGCCGTCGGGGAACAGAAGAACAAAGTTGTCGCTTATCCTCACCGCAAAGACCGAGGTGTCGCCCTCCCCATGGCAAAGACCAAGGTGCCGCCTTCCCTACAAAGATGAGGTACAAGGAGAGAGAAAGAAGGAGAGAGAAAGAAAAGAAAAGTGAAAAAAATCGATTTTAAAAAAAATCAGAAAATTTCAAAAAAAACTTGAAAATAATTTATTTAAATACTATAATATTTATCATGAATAAATATTTTTTTCAAATGTTTAAAGTTTAATGCAACCTTGTAAAAATTCAAACCAAGTTGTAAAGCCCTTGATGTTAATGAATTAAAGTAAGAAGAATAAATCTTCAAAAGTAATGTTAGAAATTTTATCTAGGTACTAGATCATCCCAGAAACATCTCTAAAAATTTATATAATTTTAGGAATTTATTTGCTATTTTTTAGCTCGGTCAAACTTAGGGGGTTTGAAGTTAAAATAGCTATCCTAGTAACGCTCGACCGCATTTAATAACACTTTTGGAACGCTCGCACCGTCCAACATCTCTTTTGGGCTGATCGACCATCCGACCGCACTGCTCGATCGGACCGCTCGAACATTAATTATCCACGAAAATTCATTTAACTTCAAAAATTCATATCTAATTCAACTCAACTCCAAATCAATTGAAACCAATTTTGATATTTTTTATTTTAAATGAGCATTATTTTAAAATAGGTTTAAAACTTGTCTCTAGCCCAAAAAATATTGTTTTTGAAAATTGATGCTTAACTGAATTATTTTCACACTAGAAAATGCTTTTAACTTTGAAAATCCATTGAAAATGTTTCTAGACTCCAAATGAGTTGAACTAAGTTATTTTGGTCTTATAATTTTATTCTGTATTTATCTATGTAATCCTTTTATCCACTACTATTCTACAAATTTGTAAAATAATTAAATTTTAATGAATAGTAACTGAAACACTGTTTTGAGTATTTTCTAAAAAAACTGATTTTCAAATTGCTATAACTCTCACACATTAAATTCAAATGGAATAATTATTTCACATAAATTCATCTCAAATCTTAACCTAGCTACTGTAGAAAATTCATACATTTTTTAGCAATTTGAATTTTATGGTATTTCTCGGTGTTTATTCGATGTCGTTAATTATTTAGAGTCCAAAGCGATCGACGTAGAATGAATAAAATAAACTTTAATTAAATTCAAAATTTTCAAAGTGATCAGCAAGTATGATATGTCGGGAGGTTCCACAAAAAAATTCATAATTTTTTAAGATTATTTTTTATATTTAGAAATTCCTCCAAAAAATTAAATGAATAAAATTCAATTCAATTTAATTTAATTTTTTTTATTAAATCTTTGCATGTTCCTAGTTTTTTTTGGAATTTTTTTGTTTTTTTTGGAATTTTTTATTTTTCTTTTCTTTCTCTCTCCTTCTTTCTCTCTCTTTGTACCTCATGTCAGAGGGAGGCGCACCTTGGTGTCGCAGGTAGGGAAGCACCTCTGTCTTTGCGGTGGGATGGCAAAGCAGTGGCCGAGGGGGCTAAATCGTGAATTTCGTAGATGAGAGGGCTAGTTTAGGAATTTAGGTGGCGTAAAGGGGCTAAAAATGTCCTGAATTCTAGATCTTCTAAAAAAACCCACCACTGCAATAATTTCATTCATGTAAGCGAAGAAGCGATGGCTTATACTGATGGTTATAGTGCTTGCTACGGTGATTAAATTAAGGGGTGAATTGTGTTGTAACATCACAAATAGGGGTGTTTGTTCGGTATTTTTGGTAAATACGTCACATACGGTAAACACAATGTTGTTAGTTCGGTAAATACGGTATTTTTGAAAATACAATTCGGTATCGGTAAATCCCAATTTATTTCAGCACGGTATTAGTAAATATCATATTTACCAAAGTTACTACGAATTACGAACGAGCAACGACATTGCGGCAAGCGGCAACTGCGCAGCCGGCTGCCCAGCCAGCCACCGGCGGCAGCCGGCAGTAGTACCACACTATATTGTTGTTGCTGCTGGCCTGCTGCAAGTGCATGCAGCATGCACATGAACCACAGCACCACTCAGTACACATATTCACATGCAGCATGCACAATCATTGCCTAGCAATCCAACATGCACCACAGCACCGCTCGTCCTCGGTTGAACTTGGTGTTGGAGCCAGCGCCTAGCAATCCAGCATGCACAGCAACTAGCCAGCCCGCACTCCCGCAGCACCCAGCGAGCGAGCAGGCCAACGGCCCAGCTCCCAGCAGTCGGTTTGCTCGGTTTTTAGCCAATTTTTACCAAAAAAACTGATTTTTTTAAATCAGATTTCTGAAAACCGAACCAAATACCGGTTAAACTAAGTTGACCAGTATAGTTCAATTTATTCGGTTGAATTCAGAAGTGAACAACCCTAATCACAAAGATCATTCTAGTTGAAAAGTATCATTGATGTGTCACTGAGATGTGATCTCATGGTCCACTTGTTAGCCTTATATGCGATGGTATTTTCCAATTTATACATCTTTGCAACAATAGAACCTAATTTTCTCTTAAATTAATCTTGCTTGAGTCCTGGTATCGAATGATTTTATACATGGATTTAAGAAATTTTTATTATTTAATCCTTTTAAATATTATTTTAAAGTTATTCTCTCACTAACTTTTTTTTTTCCAATTCTAACCGGCCCCCGTGGCGTGGCCAAACCGTTCTATCACGCTACCTATGGCGGCATGGCCAAAACTGCCACGCAAGCCCTTAGCCCCGCGCTGTGCCACTGAGGAGGGCTTGCGTGGCATCTGTCACGCTGTATCTCATGGCGTGACAAGTCTGCCTTGTCACGCCATTAGAGGTTGCGTGACAGGGCCCAACGTTATTCGCTTTTGCATGCGTAATTGCATTTCGATTTCTAAATTATGATGTGAGCACATGGTTGAATTTAATTTGTACTTGATTTATGGTATTAGGGAATTTAAATTTTAGAATTTCGATTCTCAATTAATCCTTCCGATCCAAAATAATTTCCTTTGATTGTAGCGAGATAAGATTTGAAATTGAATTTTATCGGATCATGAAAACTTACTTTTCGAAGATCTCTTCCTTCTCTTGGAGATTGAGCATCAATTGCAACGATTCGAATGATAGCTTATTGGGATAGATGTAGCTAAACAATGCCCCCTACAAATGTTGAGGTGGTTTTTCCCCTCGTACGGCTTGAGAAAATTATTTGAATGCATGTACACTTGTAGAAATAATTGGTAGAACTGGTATATATTGCATCTTGGGAAAATTGACAAATGTATGGACTGTGTGGTACAACATGAGACACAAGGATGGACATATAGTAGACATCACTGATAAAATATGCGTAGACATTCTATTGCAATGATAGATGGTGCTCGTCGTCACTTTGGGATCGTAGATTATTTCGTGCCTACTTCCAGAACATTTTTTTTATGTTGTTGGATGCATTTCTACGGGAAGAATTGAATGCGAAAAGACGACGAGATTTGCAGTTGCAAATTAAAACAGACTTTATAATAAAGTTGGGAATTATATAGCGCACAGGGTTTGGTTACGTGCATAAGAAACAACATCGCGCACGATGCAACAAACCAAAGTACTCCTACGATACATATGCGCCTTTTTGGAATGAAAATAAATTCGATATTCGGGGGATTAGTACGGAATGGCCCGACCTACTGCATGGACTGTGGCTATTTTCCCTTCCTTGTGAACTCGGCGTTGTACTCCTTGTCAGCCTCTTTGGCTTTGGCCGTCATTTCTCTCTTTTTATGGTGCTCCCTCTCACGAGCCTCGCGCTCTCTGCGCCTGCACGCCTTAAGATGAGCTTTTGTCTCCCGACGGATACACCCGGCATATATTGACAATGGGAATTCATGTAAATACAGGTCATAGCTACTCCAGTTGTTCAGAATGATCATTACATCTTGCCAATTCCTTGCAGGAAAATCAAGTCAAGATGAAAGGGCAACTTAAATGATGAGCGTTCAAAGCAATTACATTTCATCACAAAAGATACATGTCCTGCCATTATATGGGTGATATTACGATCATGGGAACAAGTTAAAAAGGGTGGTATTCTCACAATTCCACACCCGCGCGCTAACCTACCCAAATCTCCTGCAAAGGCACATCTATAAATAAATTCCTTCTACACATTTTTGACACATCTTCGCGTTCCAATCCACATAGCACAGGAGAATCAGAGGTAAAGGCTCGTGTTTACCTTAACACCCAGTGGGCAATCAGAGGGAGTCGACGAAGAGGAAGTCCAGGGAAGGGGAAGGTGCACTTGCGGCCGTCTGGGGAAGGTCCAGGGGCGGAGGTGGGGCGGCAGTCCGGTGGCGTTCACTGGCGGACGGCGGGGAAGGTCCACGGGCGGCCGTCGGGCGTCGGGCAGGCGGTGTGCGGAGGGCGACAGTCGGGCGCCGGGCAACCAGCAGCCGGAGGGCGGCCGGGGAAGAGGAAACGGTGGATTTTGGGGCGCAGCAGGGGGGAGGAAATAAGGGCTCGGGAGTAAAGAGAAGAATGGGATAAGGGAAGAAAGGGCTCCACCGCCGACATCTGAAGCACTCGCGCTGGCACGAGGGTTTGCGTGACATGTTTTGTCACGCCGATACCGGTGGCGTGACAGAACGGTTTTGCCACGCCACGGGTGGTTGCGTGATTAAATATGTCAGAATTGAAAATAAAGTTCACGATGGAATAACTTTAAAATAATATTAAAAAAGGATTAAAAAATTAAAAAAATTCTGGATTTAAACCCCAAACCCAAACCCAAACCCACAGCCACAAGCCCACACAACATTTTGGTTTGTTTTCCTAGATCCATATGCAAGACCCTAACTCTGCCAATGACTTATCTCGTCTACATCGTATGTATAACAAAATTCATCAAAACAAAAAGGAAAGAATACGACTTTTTCTCTTCAAAGTAGCATATCCAGCACTGTACCTCTTGCTCAGCGTCCGAACGGCTTCTTTCAGTTGCGGCGGGGCCGCGAGCAGATACGATGCGCTCGCATTCACCAAGTCGTTCGCAAAGCGGTACGGGCAGGCAAAGTCATGGAATCCCAATACCACATCACCCGGGGAATCCAAAGGAGGATAAAAAATAAAGCGAATCTCTCCCTGCTTTGCCCTGCTCTGGTAGAACTGCGTGCCTTTCCGCACTGCTTGTTTGGCTGCGCCCGTGCCGCGTCACAGGTCGGCGCCACCCGAATCCGTCCAAAAGAGGCTTAACCACGTGGCGCCTACCAGACCCGCACCGCGACAAAGGAGTCCTCCCTATCGGATCTTTATTCCCTTCCCATGTATCTGTTCTCTTCCTTTTTCCCTCCTGACATCGGATCGTTATTCCCTTCACATGTATCTGTTCTCTTCCTTTTCCCTCCTGACCAAATCATCGTTGCCACAAAGCGAAGGACAAACGATCCAAACCCCTCGCCGACATGGCCAACCTCTGAGTATCACTCTCTAGTATTCTAGATTCTAGAACGTGGCAAGATATGGATTACAGAGTTCGTTGCCCCTTTTGAGCCCCTTCACGTCTAAGCCGATGTCTCCCATCCTCGAATGGGTTTCAAACTCCCGTGCCATGATGCATCGTTATCCACAACAAGCATGCACCATCGTCTTTAAGCTAACAAAGTTAATCCTTTACATTATCCTGCACTCCAACTTTTACAGCAGCGCAAGCGAATTCACATCCTTGTGGATAGCGACATGGGACTGATCTGAGCTCAGCTGCAGCTGCAGCTGCAGCTGCACCTGCACTAAGAGAGACCTGTGTAGGAGGGCAAAGTGGATAAACATAAGCACAGAAAAAGCTCGTGCCAAAATCTCCACTCGACCGGGAGGACGGCCGGCTCGGGCCCACGCAGGCTGGGCGAAAACGCTTTTGTGGGCCACCCACGCTTGGAGGCCCCACCGATTCGTGGCCTCGTCTCCTGCCACCCAGCGTGCCGCCGAGCGGCTGGGGTGATCTGAATCTGATGCAAAAACGGTCCCATGTCGCGTTCCGAGGTGCCGCTTTCGTGGTGTGTATACCACTCGCGGCTAAAGTGACAGCAGCTCACCTCTTCTAGTACCTCACACATACGCACGCGGAAGATTCTACTGGCTCGACTGTAGTTATCAATCATGGCAACTTTTAGTTTGTCGAAACTTAATTTAATCAGGATGAGTTTTGTCCGGCAAAATGCGTCAAATTTACAGGAACGTACCCACATGCTTATCGACACGCACAGTACTATTATCTGTTGTCTAAGGTGTACACGGTTCTTGTGCTCGCAATTTGGATAGATCTCAAATCTAAATAAAAAGATTCATCACCCATCGTGTATGCACACAGAGAGAGATTTCATCTCTGAAGGTGCCGCATAAAAAGCTACGGAAGCTCTGCATTTGCACGTCGATTACTGACTAACTAGCAAATCTTCCTACGCACGATCCCAGCAGCATATTAATTTGGCATATTAACAGGAATTTAGTGCAGAGTCTCGATAGCATACTGATGACAATATGGAATAATTACCCATGTAGGAGAGTAGGAGGTTGTTACTCGATCACAGCAAGTGGCATGAGGTTAGCAACAAAAACAAAGTGGGTCTTGCGCGTGTTATGGTACAGAGAATCCGTATGTGTTTTATCCTACGTAACCGGTTACATATGTTGTTTAATTACTAAATCATTAGGTGCAGCATATCGATAACACATTAATGAAGATGTAAAAATATTACATATGACCAGTAAAGTAGGAGGTTGTTACTATGGTTATTACAATTTCAACACAGTGGTATATGATTGGTATTACAAATGATATAGATATTCTAGATATGTGCTATCGTGTGCAATCAAATTATTAACCATATATATTTGCTCAATCATTAGACACCTGGTACAACAGAAAGAAAGTGTGTCTTGCAGATACGGTATAAAGAATCTATGTGTTCTATCCTGCGTAATCAATTACAAAAATTAGGAAATCGTTAGGTTTAGGTCCTCCGAAGCAAATTAAGAGATGACATAAAAAATACATATGCAGAAAGTAGGGTGTTGTTATTCTCGATCACGACAGGTAATGTAATTGCTCCTACACCTGTTATGGCATACAAAACTCTACATAATCAATTAAGTATGTTGTGTAATCAACAAGTCATCATGTTTAGGTTCTTAGTAGCATCTTAAAGATGAAGTGAAATAAGTATGGCATACAGGTAACGACAGGTAAAGTAATTGCTCTTGCACCTGTTATGGCATATAGAGCTCTACATAATCAATTAAGTATGTCGTGTAATCACCAAGTCTTCATGTTTAGGTTCGTAGTAGCATCTTAAAGACGGAGTGGAATAAGTATGGCATATAGGTAACGACAGATAACATAATTCGATCACAACAGGTAACGTAATTGCTCCTACACCTGTTAAGGCATACAGAGCTCTGCACAATCAATTAAGTATGTTGTGTAATTAACAAATCATATTGTTTAGAGTAAAATGGTTACGTACGGAGGAAAGTAGCAGATTGTTGCTCGGACATAACAAACGGTCACTACTACAGAAAAGATCTTCACAGACGGTTCAAAAACGTCATCACAGACGGTTTCGTGAGTTATCTAAGTCTATGAGTCAGTGATGATGAGGTCATCACAGCGGTTTGTAGCGGAAACCGTCTGTGATGATGGATATATCACAGACGGGTTTTAGATGAAACCATCTGTGATAGTTACTTTGTAGATAAAACAATATGTGATTATAGATATATCATAGACGGTTTGTAGTTAGAACCGTTTGTGATGACTTTTCTCTATAAAGTCTCCAAGCAAAGTGGTTTGTGCCTTTAAAATCGCATATATATATATATATATATATATATATATATATATATATATATATATATATATATATATATATATATATATATATATATATATATATAATTGGATGTCTTATCTAGTGCTAATGGATAAATTCATGAGCTATGAAGTTGCATGTCAATCTTATCCTCCTGGATCTAGATTGAACAACCAAGATTAATGCAAAGTTCCACCTCCAAATAATATTTAATCATCTATATATATATATATATATATATATGCACCTTCATTAAACACTCGCATACTTCCACATCCAACGATCAAGATATAGATTCAACGATCAAGATTAGCATTAGCACTTTGAGTATACTCGAATCACCCATTAGCACTAGATACCTCAAAGTGATATATATATATATATGATGAAAATATTTTTGATGTCTGTGATATACTTCTTTTATGTATGAAAAATAGTATATCTTAAACTTAAAAGGCTCAATGAAAATTTTCCGATTAAGTCACATTGGAGTATCTTATAATCCTCCTCATGTATGTGAAAGTGATAAAGAAGTATAATATATTCGAATAATGGTATATATATATATATATATATATATATATATATATATATATATATATATATATATATATATATATATATATATATATATATATATATATATATATATATATATGAGTCCGGTTTTAAAAACACAAGCAACAACGCTTAGAGACTTTATAGAGAAGAGATCATGAATGAAATGGTAGAACGTACCTGGCAAAGGTGAAATGAAGATTGATTATTGCTCTCAGAAGGCTAATGGCACAAGATCAAAACTTGCTAATATATTCAGACTAGTGGACCGCACAAGATTAACCCTACTCATGCCCTTTCCCCCATTTTTTTTCTTGTTCAAAAGGGACCGCCTACATGAACTAGATATTTCACAGAGAACTCAGCTCATCCCATAACCCACAGCCATATCATCATCCCCCAAAATCATAAAACATTAGCCCTCAAGGCACATCACAGAAGCATAGTTGATAGCTCTCAAGATTTATCACTGGGCAAGGGGAAGGAAAAGGGCTCATCCATATCGTCGAGGGAATATATTCAATATTCAGTATTCAACAATACTTCAATATTCAATATTCAGCAAGATATTCAGTTCAGTTCAATAGTTCAATATTCACTTATTCAGTATTCAGTTCATCAACAAGTATTCAATTCATCAACAAATGTAGGCATTATGCACATCAGATCAACAAGCAAATCAGTTCAGTTCATTAGTTGATCACAAAATCACAAAGCAGATCAGCAAGCCTCCACAATATTCAGTTCATTAGTTTAAAAATCACAAATTAGTCAGAGGAGGGGGAGCAGAGAGGGGAGGGCGGCCGCACGGGAGGGGGAGCAGAGGGGAGCGGCGTACCTCGATTTGGCGGCGTAGATGGCGAGGCGAGCTCGATTCGGTGGGGGAGATGGCAGGCGAGCTCAATTGGCGGGGGACATGGCGGCGAGCTCGATTCAACAGCGTAGATGGCGGGGCGAGCTCGATTCGACCACGGCGAGGTCAAATCGGCGGCCGGGGGAGGCGCGATGCGGGAGCCTAAAGTCTCGAACCCTAGCGCGCGATGGAGAGGGGAATAGGTGAGAGTAAGGGCACAAACCCTAGCGCGGGCTGTTATTAATAAAGGAATATCAGAGACGGTTCCATAAAAGAACCGTCCGTGATATGTACAATATCACAGACGGTTCTTTAAAAGAACCGTCTGTGATAGCGATGTTCGGACCTTGTGTTTGGGTGGCCCGATCGAGATCTAACGGTCCATAATCGTTGAGCGTTTGGATGGTTCGAACGTTTCCGTTTGATTTGGACGGTTGATTTAAAATCGGACGGCTGGGCGCGTGAGTACGTTCGGACTGCTGGGCGACTATTCAATATATATTTTGTATAATTCAAATTCAAACTTAGTGTAGGTCACTAAACCGTGATATGTATAATATAGTAATTCGATCACCTCCAAACTAGATTTTTTTTTTCATTTTAGAATTTACATGTAGTCAAACAGCGTGGCCAGTCGCTTCTCTGACAAATATTTTAAAAATAGAAACCTAAATAAACCGAAATTTTACGGCAAATAGTCCAACACCTTTGCAGAGAAACTGGCATACTTATACCTAATCCTGCAGTCATCGCTGCAGAAGACGGCGTAGTCGTCCCACCCTTCCACGCGCGCAGTCGGTGCTCATGCATCGGTGGTCGTCCTCCGAAAATGCCCACACCCGGCCCAGCGGCCCGATCTTGTTCCACGCCGCCACCTGGACCATATCTACGACGAGACTCTCGCATCGCCTGCACTCTTGGTTGGTCCTCTTGGCCGTCTCGCACCCGCCGCCGGCCGGCTCGCCCTCGACCTGCCTGATGTAGCTCTTCCCAACGTCGCGCGTCTCGCCGGCCATGTAGAGGAGGAGGCCGAGCATGTAGGTCACAACCTTGTGGCCAGCGACGGCCGCCCGTTCAAGGAACACGAGGCCGCGCTGCATGTCTTGGGGCGCGAAGACAAGCGCGAGGTCAACGATGAAGCAGGCCTCGGGTTGCCGGCGCCGGCTAGGTGGTTGACAACGGTGAGGTAGCGCTCGTTGTCCTGCCATTTCATCGCCTCCTCTCGCTCCAGCGCCACGTGCCTCCCTACGGCGCGCTTCTTGAACGCCTTGTATATGGCCTTGCAACTAAAATTCAAGACGATTGAATCTTGATACAAGAATTAATTACTCCATAAGAGAAAATTAAAATGCCAAATTAAGATCATTGTCACTAGTCAAATTGGATCACAATTCAAAAATGGATATTGAACACAAAATAAAATCACATACGTGGCTCGTAGGCTGCAGAGGTCAGCCATGGGCTGAGAAGAGCTTGCGGCCATGAAGAGGACGATGTGGACGACAACATTGTCAGGAAGAAGGACGTTGATTGCTGACCTCCCGCCAGCTTGGCAGTCATGCTCCGCGTGCTCACCATTGCGTATTGATCAATACCATGCGTGCTCACCATGGCAAACGATGATCATTCTTATAAAACGTCGAAGAGATGCATCGTACGTAACGTCGGCGCGTGAGACGAAGAGACGCATCGCCCGTTGGCGCAGGAGACAAAGAGACGCATCGCCATCGCCCGTTGGCGCAGGAGACGAAGAGACGCATCGCGCGAGAGTCGAAACGTTTAATTATCACAGACGGTTGTTTGTTAAAAACCGTATGTGATAGTTCTAAATATCACAGACGGTTATTTTTACGAACCGTTTGTGATACTTCACAGATAGTTTTCATAATGAATCGTTTGTGATATTACCTCTTCAAAGATGGTTTTTAGCGCAGAAAGTAACACAGACGGTCACTACACAAAAATTGTCTGTGATTGTTTTTAATACAGATGGTTTGGATGAACCGTCTGTGATCAGACGTCCTGTCTATGATATATGTTCAACATATAATATAGTATTTCGATCACCTCCAAACTAGATTTTTTTTTTGGAATTTACATATATATGGCCAAACAACGTGGCCAGTCGCTTCTTACAAAGATTAAAAAAAAGTAGAAACCTAAATAAATAAAGTTTTTCTAGTGGCGGAGGTAGGTTGCTATCTCTGTCTTCAAAACTTTGTAGGCGGCGGCGTTGGCATCGGACGGTTCGTGACCATCAGCCCAAAATGCGTCCACCCGCTGATGCGCTCGTTCGAGTGTCTTCCGAAGACCCTCGGACTATTGAAGCAAGAAGAATTGAGCCCATAGGCTCTCTTCCCTTGCTTGAGGGCTCTCGGCATGGTCGACTCGGTCGCCTGCCGCCTCGATTAAGCAATCCAAGTGACGGTGAGCCTCCTGGAGATGTGCAACGTCGTTGTCGAGGACCATGTAGATGACGCGGTAAACTCGCCGAAAGTGGGAGATCACTCGGAAGACACGATGGAGGAGGATGTCAAGACGGCGGAAGGTGGCCACCACCTGCTCTGGCAAATCCTTGGACAGAGGAGTTTGGACACTATTGGAACAATGTCCTTCCGCCGCATTCGCCAACGTACGGCCGGAGAGGTGCTCGTACAGTATGGCCAGGTAGACCATCAATACCGACGACAAGAAAACAGAAAATGGAGCCATATATTTCTGCTTTAGAAGTATATACAGTAGAGTTATATGTGGAGATGATGATTATCTTCGATGGTGGATGGTTCTTTTTATAAAACAAAGAATAAATTCGACGCATGAGACGAAAAGACGCATCGGGGAGCCGAAGCGGCATTGAAGCGACGAAGAAACTCATCGGGCAACAAACAACTCACCGAGTGAAGCGATATTATCACAGATGGTTTTTAATATGAACCGTATGTGAAATCTACAATTATCACAGACGGTTCATGTTCAGAACCGTCTGTGATTCTGTGATACTTCACAGACGGTTTTTAATATGAACCGTCTGTGAAGTCTACAATTATCACAAGCGGTTCATGTTTAGAACCGTCTGTGATACTTCCCAGACGGTTTTCAATATGAACCGTCTGTGATATTACCTCTTCACAGACGGGTTTTAGCGCAGCCAGTAACACAGACGGTATCTAAACCAAAACCGTCTATGATTGCATTAATACAGACGGTTTTGATCAACCGTCTGTGATGAGGCGTCCAGTATTAGACTTTTTGTAGTAGTGAGTATAGTTGTTCATACATGACTACCTGTTTAGGGTTTAGGCATAGAGAACCTAGATGCATGCTTTATGCTAAGCAACCAATTAGCAATTAATTGTGTCTATCTAATAATCAATTCAACAAGCATATAAATAGTGACACAAGTCAAAGTCCATACTACATTCCACTTTCAGTTTCCTTTTATGCCCCAGTCCACGCAAGAGGAAACTGAACAAGGCAACCAAACACTTCTCTACACCTCTTCTAATCTAACCCATCAATTAATTTAGCTACACTTAATCACCATGGAGGCGGCACGGTACACGCGTACGCTTATCTGGTGCCACGCCACGGCTCTCACGCCCAAAACGTGCGCGCGCGTGGGGCACACACAGAATCATACGGCGTCCAGCCCAGCTCCAAATCCTTATATATAAGGGGCCCATCGGCCATCGCCTCAATCCAAGCAAGCTAAGGCAATTGCAAAGAGCAGCCTGCGCAGGAACGGTAAGTAGTTACGCCCGTCTAACGGACGATCATGGCTTTCTACCGCGACGTGGGTGGGCCGTCGTCGTCGTGGGTGGTGGCGCCGCAGGCGATAATGGCGCCGCCTCCGAGCAGCAGGCCGTGGAGCAAGGCGGAGGACAAGGTGTTCGAGAGCGCGCTGGTGACGTTCCCGGAGAACGTGCAGAACCGGTGGGCGCACGTGGCGGCGCGGCTGCCGGGGCGCACGGCGCAGGAGGCCTGGGAGCACTACCAGGCGCTCGTGGCCGACGTCGACCTCATCGAGCGCGGCATGGTGGAGGCCCCTGACTCCTGGGACGACGACGCCGCCTCCGGAGGACGAGGTCGCGGCCGCGGCGGGGGCGGGGGCGGCGGCGCCGACGAGCGCCGCCGCGGCGTGCCCTGGACCGAGGAGGAGCACAGGCTGTTTCTTGAAGGGCTGGAGAAGTACGGCCGCGGTGACTGGCGGAACATCTCGCGGTGGTCGGTGAAGACGCGGACGCCGACGCAGGTGGCGAGCCACGCGCAGAAGTACTTCATCCGCCAGGCCAACGCCGCCAGCCGCGGCGACAACAAGCGCAAGAGCATCCACGACATCACCACCCCGTGATGGGTGGAGATCGAGGACATGCAACAAGATCCGGTCTAATCCAAGCTTAGCTGCATTCACTCCCTAGCTTCTACCTCGACAGGAAAGAAGAAAACAAAACCGTCGCCATCTGTCTCTACACAAATGTAGGCTGAAGCTAGCTTGGTTGGATTCTGTGATCAAGATAACCAATTATAAAAACAGTGTATGATCGAATAACAGTGTCCATGTGGGACATGTAAGGAAGGAACAGAGCCTGGAAGGATTTTAGCAGTCCAGCGCATGGTTATTACTTAATTATTAGAGACAATGGTAAACTAGTATTGATGATCATGGCATGGTTTTTCACATCCCATTGTCATCTTACCACTACATCTATCCTAGTGACAAGCGTCTTTTTAATGGCATTGTTGGTTCTTTCTGTTGTGCTGGTAGGTTTTCGTTGCGATGGCACCAAAAGTGGCTTGCAAATGTTACTCGTTATGTAGCGTCACTCCTGTGTGTTCGAGATATGCCGTGACGAACATATGTTGAAATACTTTGACGACGTAATGACCGGATTGTATCTAGCCTTGTGGAAATAGACTACACAAGCTTCAAAGGCACGTAGTTAAGAAGCTGTCAAAAATCCCCCTGTCAAATTAACGCCCGAGACCAACATCATAATTTGGCGCACTCTCACTAGTGTCAAAGTTATCATCACCTTGGTGTCATCTAATCAGGCAAAGGTAAAAGCTTACGCAGTTGCTCTTTTTTGCATGTTCCGTGATGGAAACAAGGTTACTAGTGTGGACGTGTGGGTTGGATCAGTCCGGACCTAAATGTCACGGTTGGCAACACTTTTTACACAAGTAGCTGTTGTAGCACTGTAATGTTAAAAATGTCACCACCGGTGCCCGATACGTGTGCAATATCAGGATTCCCGCGCCTGGATTTAATCTCCGCCACACCTCCCTAGCCCAGATGTCCGTCATCCAGACACGTGTCTGCCTCCGCTCGCACATTGCTAGGACAAGCTTGTTCGTGCGCTCCTCACCCGGACACGGGCTGTCCGCATGTGTGTCTCCCGGACAGTCGGATCTGCCGGCCACCCCTCGTCCGGACGCACCATGTGGGCGACCTCCGCTCCTCCCTACCCTGGACGCACTTCCACATCGGCATTTCCTCTCGTCCCATGCCCGTATGCGCTTTATTCCCTGTCGCACGTCCATCACCGTCATCACCATCTTGTCTGTGCATGCATGCAAGCCGTGTGCAGGAGGGAATCCGATTCCTCCCATTGCTTCGCAGTCGGCCCTGATTTGTGTTGGGCGGCTATAAATTCTGAGTCGACTGCGAGACGCTTTGCTCACTATAATCCTCGCTCGCTCGCTCGCTCTCTCATTCTCGCCTCGGTCGATTTCGTTTTCGCAGACGATTAAGAATTGTTTAGAGCCGTCATTAGTGGTCATATTAGCAGGTAATTTTTTTCTCGTACGTATTTTCTTTATTAACTGTGTAGTTAGTTAATTAGTCGTAGTTAATTAGTTGTATTTATTTAGGCGTAATTAATTTAGTCATAATTAAATTTGTGTTAGTTAATTTTTTATAATTAATTAGGTCATAGTTAAATTAATCTTAAGTAATTATTCATGGCATAGTTAATTAGTTATGAATTATTTAGTTGTAATTAGTTAGTGTTAGTTAATTAATCAGTTAGAATTAATCGCGTAGTTAATTAAGTCTTAATTAATTAGTCACACTTAATTAATCATAATTAATTTAGTGGCATTTAATTCATTGCAAATAATTTATTTGTCATTATTAAGTCGTAATTCTTTATTTATAATCCATTTATGGTAATTAATTATTCCTAATTAATTTAGTGGTATTTAATTAATCGTATTAATTTAGTCACAACTAATTTAGTCACACTTAATTAGTCGTAAGTATTATGTCATATTTAATTAATTGGTTGTATTTAATTAGTTGTACTTAATTTGGCAGTAGTTTATTAGTGTATATTAATTTGTTGTCTGTATTTAGTTATAATTTTAAATTTCTAGTAAATCATCGTCATTATTAATTTATTCACTAATAATCTATGTTTTTTTATCTCATGCAAGCTATGCCTCTATTGGAGCTATTGGAACCCTTCTACGACGAGCATCATCGATGCAAGTTATGGATCACCGAGGACGGATAGCCCTCCACCCCTCATGCTTCGATTCGAGAGGCATTATTGGCAGCTTGACGCTCGTTACGTCCCAATCGTTGGGGACATGGGCTTGTTTCCCTTTGTGAGATTGCTCTCGGTCGGATGCTACTTCACCCTAGATGGCAGTCTGATGTCGGCACTTGTGGACTGGTTGAGACCCAAGACGCACACCTTCCACTTTTAATGGGAAGAGATGAATGATCACTCTCCAGAATGTCTCATTCTTGACCGGTCTTCCGATCAACGGTGAGCCACTTGTTCCAGGTCATCTACCAGCGGACTAGAAGGCCTGGTTGGGGCATCGGTTCGGCATACCTATCCCAGACAGCACCATGGTGTCTCTCGGACATAGCTGAGGAATTTCAATTAATGCTCAGCGGATGCACCTCACGAGGTTGTTAGGATGCACCTCATCGCTTGCCTTCTTCATCTCTTGGGTTCCAGCTATCGTCTCGTTGTGATGGCTCTATTGATGAAGTAACCGACTGTGCAAGTCCATGTCTCCTCAACGATCGCGGTGATAGGGAGGCACCGTACACCTTTCAGCATGATGTTGTACACCTCGGATATGTTGATCGTCATAATTCCATGCCTCGCACCGTTTGTGTCATAGAGCAGATATCATTTCTCCAACTCAGGAGCGTGGAAACTAATCCACTACGTGAAACTTATCGTGCTCCCGGATTGCTCGCTCGCAGCTTGTTTTCCCTCCTATGCCTTCAGAGGAGACTCCCTTGTATGCCTCGTAGTCCGATGTTCGTGGTCTGTCCAGATGGACTCAAACTTTCGCCTCTAGTTATGCATGCACAACGCCTTAAACGTCTTCATTAGTTCCTGACTGCGGAATAACGTGAAGAAGTTCGATGCAAGATGCCTCATGCACCACCGGGTTTCAATGTCGTTCCACTGGTGAGGGGGTTCCGCCCTATTCTTCATGGTGTTCAGAGCCGACAACAACCCAGCATTGTGGTCTGTGATAAGGCATACATTGGGCCGATCTCCCACAACCGCCTGCTTCACATTTGCTAGGAACCACAACCAACTGGATGCATTCTCATTCTCTACGATGTCAAAAGCAATCGGGAGAAGCTGGTCATTCGCGTAGGCTGCCACCGCGGTGAGAATGGTGTCCTTATACCGCCCCATGAGAAAAGTGTCATCCATCGTGAGCACCGGACGACAGAACTTGAAGCCCTCTATGGCCTTGGTGAAAGCCAGAACACCCGGTCTAGTATGAAGCAGTTGGGGCCTCCATCAGCATCTTCACTTTTAACCTTGTTTATGAACGTGTTGGGGTTTGCTTTGGCAATCTGGTGAAGTATTCTTGCCACAAGGTTGTACGCCTCTTCATATGTCCCATAAATGGACTCGATAATCTTCTACTTGGCTCATCGGACCTTGCTATAGCTAACTAGATAACCAACTGGTTTGGCGACTTCTGACAGTAGCATCTTGGGGGAGACAGACGCGTCCTCCGCAACTAGCAGGCTGATGAGGCTTGCCACATATGTGAAAGTCACATTCTGATGCTGTCGTAGCGGTTTACTAAGCTCGCAAGTGTGGTCGGTCACCGCCTTGACTATGAAGATCGAACAGAAGAACTTTGCTCGGTGAGCGCTGACATTGCCAAGGCAGCCTTCCACTAGGCACTTCACTGCGTAATTTCCTAGGTTAGATTGGTGCACCGGTACACACAGCTGATGGACAAGGCGTATCGTGCTATAGCTTGCTACACGACCGCTTGCTAGGGAAGTGTTGCCCAACTAAGAGGATGTTAGCATCAAACCCCCACTGGGACCCTCTTCTTGTGACAGTACGAGTGATCACACTGTGATATCATCAAGTCTGGGTGCCACGCAAGGCACCTCCGATGATACAATTCTACTAGTTGGACCACCACCCTGGGGTGCGTCCTCCTCGCTACCATTTGAGCCTGGGTTGGTGTCCTCGTCGCACTCCAACTTGAGAGGCTGGTCTGGTAGATACTCGTGGCTGTCAATACGGGCCAACCACCACAGTCCCACCCCTCATTTTGCATAAAATTATGCATAAGTCTTCTCTCGTGGACTTCCTGCAAAACAACACATTCCATGCTACTATCTTCAAGCTCCACCAGTGGTTGCTTGCTTCCCGAGGCACCAACATCATCAAGGTTTTCCAATGGCCTGCGTACGAAATTCACGTATACCATCGGCTTCCCGTATATCGCCGCCTCGGGCTAGGAAGCAATCTGCATGTGTTGGCCCTATGCTACGCTTCCATTCACCTTGACTAGCTCCCATACGCCCTCCCCTCCCCTACTTGTGTAGGTGATCGTCTCGATGACAAGTTTCTTCGTCGTTGGCTTCGTGTCGAACTCACTCTAGATGCAGATCTTAAGCTCATGAATATTCATCACAACGAGCCCTTCCGCCGGACCACCTTGTACTGGCATCTCGACAGGTCTAACCCATCGGGTCCGGCCCGTACAAGATTGTTGACATAAAACACTACCAAGTCTTACATGTTCGAAATTACCTAAAGCCACAAAAACCTGATTTATGGTACGCAATATAACAAACAGGGTATGTAATTTCACACTAATTAATTAACTATACATGACTATTTACATGTGATTATTTCTTCAATTACCACTAATTAAATAGGAAACTAATTAATTATGAGTAATTTATTTGCCACTAATTACCCATGACACAAATAATTACGATATATTACAGACAACTAAGCAATTAAATATGAATAATTAATTAATTAGCAACAAATTGATTACTTCTCAATAAATTACTTACGAGTAATTCATTACCTCTAAGTAATTCCCACTGAATTAATTACGCTTAATCAATTAAGATTGATTAACTATGCATAAACGTAATTAATCATAATTAATTATGTTTATTTAGTTACCACTAATTAACTACGAATCATTACTTACCAACAAATTAATTATGGAAACGTATATTCGACCACTTCATTTGCACTAATGTAATTACCACTAAGAAACTATGACTCAAACAATTACTACGCGTGCGACAGAGCCTCGTCCCGGCTAGGGGTGACCGGACAAGCGGCCAAGTGGCACGTCTAGGAGAGGGGCGACCAGATAAGCCGCCAGGTAGCGCGTCCCGGCCAGGGGCGAAAATACAATTAATTAACCATGACTAATTAACTAACTACATAGTTAATAATGAAAATACACACGAGAAAAAATATCTGCTAATATGACTACTAATGATGGCTCTAAACAAGCCTTAATCGTCTGAAAACGAAATCGACCAAGGCTGGGCGAAGGATAGAGTGAGCAAAGCATCTCACAATCGACTCTAAATATATAGCCGCTCATCACAAATCACAGCCGACCACGAAGCGATGGGAGGAATTAGATTCCCTCCTACGTGCGGCTTGAATGCCAAAAAAATGCATGGGTGGTGACGGATGGACGTGACAAGAGGTGACAAGATGTGATCGAGTGAGGAGGGGCTAGGACACCTGCGTCTCTGTGTGCCACGCGTGCGGTTGTGGCACGTCCGGGCCACCAGCGACTGGACAAGGGCACTTTCGAGCTATGGACGAGTAGCAGTGGGACAGGTGGCGTGTCCAGGTGACACGAGGTGCATCCAGGGCATGGGCATGCGGACAGCCCGTGTCCGAGTGAGGGGCGCACAGACAAGATTGTCTGGGCGACGGGCGAGTGGAGACGGACACGTGTCCGGACGAGGGACGTCCGGGCTAGGAAGGTCCGACAAAGATTAAATCCGGGAGTGGGAGACCTAGTATTACACACGTATCGGGTATCGGCATGTCCGTGGTGACATTTTTGGCAATACGACATTGCAACGGTTACTTCTGTAAAAAGTGTCGCCAACAATGCCGTTTAGGCCAAATGTTCATTTTTGCTGGTTGGACTGAGGAGCTGACTAAAGGGGTTGAATATGCGTCAGATAAACAATGACCTCTTCAAAAACTTTTGTCTTAATTAGTTTAAAGTTCTTTAACTCCAAAAGCTATGCAGAGCTATGAAGACCAGAGAGAATCATTCAAACAAGAATAGGGCAACAAGAAGATCAAAACTCTCCAACATCCCCACTGGACTGGTCAGGCTGGATGAACAATTATGGTCAGAGTGGATGAACAGTTGCGATTAGACCGGAATGAACAGTAAAATCAGCATAAAACTGAATCTCAGTACGATTTTAAAATCACAAATTGATCCAACTTTTGATCGACAAGTCCAAACTTCATAAAACTTCAAACACACCTTCTATATGATGTTAGGAACCTATTACAATCAAAGATCTTGAACATCATTACCAAAGTTTTGATATTTTTCCGTTTAAGTGATGGCTGCACCAAAATCGAGCAAAATACGAATATGATGATAGAGTGGAACTTGTGGGAGGAATCAATCCAAGATGGCTAAGGATGGTTTTCCACACATCCTAGCATCCTCAATCACAATAAGAATCAAGCTAAAATTCCTCAAGAGCAGAAACCCTCCAAATCACCATTTCTTCAACTAAAACCTGGCAAACTCAAGAACTTGCAATAGAAAGTTCTTAGATGGATGAGATCTGGTCTTCAAGAGATATCTCCATCACTTACACATCCTAGGTACAAAGTAAAATCAAGAGGGAATGAAGAAAAACCAAAAACCAAGTCAAATCAAGAAATCAACACTTAAGCATATAAGAGGAATATTCTGACGAATTTGGAGACTTGATTTCTATTTGGAGATGAATGTTTACAGCTACTCTCTTGAGAGGACAAAGCCACTAGGGAAGCACGCACACAAGTGCCCTCATATCTCTCAATACATCTCTCAAACTCTAGCCTCCTTCTCTCTCCACTTTCCTTAAATTTTTTACATTAGGTTCCTTAGCTTAGTTGATGTGCAAATCCTGTACCACCCCTTATATAATAGATGATGGGTCTAGAAAGAAACCCTAACAGGCACCTATTAAGTCCACACACAAACAAGTCTCTCACGCACGCTTCTCTAAGCGTCATCTTCATCTTTAGCTCCATTAGGATAAATCCATCATGCCTTGCACTCCATGGAGTATTCTTGACCTAATCCACTTAGGCCACCGCCGTGGTTTCGCACACCACCACTTTTCGGTATTGGAAAATTTACCAAAACACCCCTCTACCGACCTTTCCCGAATCCTTCATATCGAAACATTGTCCATGCTTCACCATTATCCACGTGGCCCCAATGACTTCCCGCTAAGCCTCTCATGCGTCTGAATCCCATCGAAGCATCCTTGCTTGCAAACGGGCCTAAGTAACTTGGCGCAACACATGCCTTACCATGTACCATGACCAAACCTGGCTTCCCTGACCGTTCTAGACCTCTACTCTTCCCTGACCTTAGTCCCGGTCGACCTTGCCATTATCCATCATGTCCATCACCGGTAGATCCCGCTTTGGTTCTATGTCTTCTCGGCTTGTAACTACACTGGTTGCCTCGGTCATCTTCCGGCGGCACCTTGATCGTTTTGGACCTTAGCTCCCCTAGCTTAGTCCTGAACCTGTTCACCTCACCGTGACGTAGCTTCGGAGTCCTACAACCAACACCAATAAGCAAACCGTCACGTAGCATTGCACGACAGACAAAATCATCAATTGACACAATTGATGAGTCAAGAACACATAGCTTCAAAGCTTTGTTCCTGGAAGTATCACTTTACCTCAAAATATCGTTGCTCAAACTTTGTCTTCCATGATCTATTCCATCTTGCACCTTGCTTGAATCCAACCATCTCACCTAGCATCCATGTCTGTTCTGAACCTTGGTTCTCCTAACCAAGTCCTAATCCTTCTTACCATTGACCATAGTTGACTTTAAGCCACCTGCACAACAATAGACCAAGCAACTATTTTCGAGCACAAGTTATTCACAACTTGAACCACATTAGCCAAAACATGCATCATGTGACACATATGCACTAATCCCATGACTTTGGCCAATTCCACAAATCAGCACAATTCACTATGCATGAACTCACCTAGGTCGATCAAACCGCTAGCCCTAGGCCGATCTGACTGCCAGCCTTTGGCTGGTAAGACCATCAACCCCATGGACGGTCAAACTGCGCCCCCCCGATAACAAGAGACCGGTCTGACCGCCAATCGTTGGCCAGTCAGGCCACTTCCCAATTCTAGAAAGCGCTCCTCTCTGGACTTTTTGGCAAATATGTATCTAGTTTCGCGTACAGACTCTATTTTCAATGGCACCTAGTGCAAACACATCCCCAAACACTCCCACACAAAGTGTTTGGTGTCCATTTGGACAACTCTTACACCGCCAGTCTGATCGCCCTCATGCTCGGATAGACCCCCCCGGCCTCAGTCATTCAGACTCCCTGAACCTGATAGCAAATCCGACAATTGGCAAAACAACGGCTTTACTCCCCCAAACTCTTCGACAACAATGTCAATTGTTCACCACCTAAATTAAGACCATACCGCATGGTCTCTACAATCTCTCTCTTGATAAACACATTGGCAATCTACCAAAAAAATACAATTTGGAATTTGTTTTGAAAATATTTGCTCGGTTTTACAAAAAGCACAACTTGATCCATATGAAAGAGAAAGCCAAGAAAATAACCAAGTCGGCTCAAGGAATGCAAAAGCAAACAAGTAGAGGCAATGAAGTGTATAAAAGCTTCAAATCCAGATAAGCCTTCAAAAACTCACTTGAGGTCCATATGAAAAAAAAAACAAATGTTCAATTTGACCTTAGATCATAGTGAGATGTCAATTTTGTGGGATTTTAGAATTTAAACCAATAAAATATCATTAGGGTATAGGAATGCATATGAAATGCTCCTCCTCACTAAGATCTACTAATTTTGAATTTTCTCCCCTTGTTTGCATGAATAACCCTTTTTCATAATTTCTGCTCCAATTCCCCCCTTTGATAATGGAGTCATAAAGAAATCACGTCTTCCTCTCATCCATTTTCTCCGGATTGAAGATGCAGGGAAGAAGCATAAGAAAGAACATAAAAGAAATGCAATGGAGTGACTTCATTTTTGGATTTTCAATTTTTAAGGACATAAAGCTTTGAAGATTACCCAATATGAACAAACTAGCATCTATTAATACACAAGACATATTAAGTATGAAAGCTAACATATCATGAATGACAAGCTACCGATTGACATCAAGACATATATCTAAGAGCCATTTAGTCTAGTGAATAAAATGAAATCACTTGATGACAATATGAATTGAGCACAATTTTAGAGTGCAAAAGTATGAACCAAGCCACAACAAACATGTAATCCAAGATAATAAAATAGGCATAAACTACTAGAAGGATTACAAAACCTACAACTTGAATCAACTTGCTCAATTTCATTTGAATTGCAATTTTATCATGAAAAAGTTCTAGTGGGGTGTAACAGACTACTGCTGAGCTAAGAGTGCTCTATGCATGTAACAGACCTTTTGTGAGCAATGATATCACATATGTATAGCATTTTTAGCGTAAAAATAAATTTTACAAGGTATTTTCATGATTAATCTAAGTGTGTAACAAACCATTATCGAGCAGTGAACTATTTTCAAGATACCACTTGTTATTTTCAAGATAACAAGATATTTTTCGTTAGAGTACTAAAATTGTGCAAAAACCATGAATTGTCTAAGATTTACTTCTAAGTTCAAGATAGATTCAAGATAAGCCAAGTAATTCTAGTTGGCACTCAATAGACATGTACAATATCTCAAAGGACATACAAACTTGGCTCGACTCATACCACAAGTTGAATTTAGATATCACTAGTTGATTTTAGATTAAGGCTAGACCTTCTAACTCTAGATCACATGCCAATACAGCAACAAGTAGCTAAGCAAATAAATCATGTTAAGGCAAGCATACAAGCTATAGCTTGACATCAACAACAGAGGTAATAAGCAAAGCTACATAAATCTACAAGTTGAAGCAACAAAGCTATATTACAATGCATGTTTTTTTTTTCGTTTTTTACAATGCCAACTTTTGATGTCTAGATCGATGCTCTGTACCTTACAATCTTATCCAGGAAATGAGGAGCGCTACTCATACTTTGGACAGTCTATCAGATGATGATCATTTATCCAAATCTAAGCTAACTTGCTGGGTACGTATGTAGGGCAAGTGAGGATTAGGGATTGATGTAAAACAAGCACAACGTTGGGGGTTAAAACCTAACGATATTTTCCTAAATAGGTGCAATAGTTGCCCCGTAAAGAGAAAAAAAAATAAACCCTATTTCTTACATATTGGCACAATGGCATAGTCGAAAAGGCTTTCCGTCGTCAACCCCGCACTGTAAGACCCGACAAATAGTTTGATGTCAATGACATAAAGCGTGCATCCACCTCGGATGTTTGTTTCTCATACATGTTTGGTGCTCATCGTCAGCAACTTTTAAGGAACGCAACTACACACGGTGAGATGGCATTTTGCATGTTTGCGAGGTGTCCACTACGTTTCTAGCGACACAATGTTGCATCAGTGTCTATCTTCACAAACTGAGGATGCTTTAATGCCTACTTGTATCTGTCATCTTTGATGTAATCATGTTAGGACTTTTCCGATGAATAAGGTCATGGGCGTGTTGACGCCCATGCTTGTGTTCATGAGGTTTCCACTACGTGTCTACATACGCAATATTGTGTCAGCGTCTATCTTTGTAAACCGGGAATGCTTCAACGCTTACATGTATATATCTTCCTTGATGTAGTCACGCCAGACCTTTTTTTTGGGGGGAGGGGGTGTTAACCTACGTCTACAAGCAGCGTATACCACGGTCTTCCCCTAAAACTGAGAGCACTACTTGTCTCTAGAAGAAACACATGCCCTACACGGCCGACCACATATTTATATCCCCTTAAAGGGAAAATAATCCATGGCCTCTGGGAGCATCCATATCGTCGGTTTTGTGGGAAAAAAAATCCCCTGTGTTTTTTGGAATCACATCGAGCCCTAGCTGAATCACGTCGAGCCCTAGCTGAACCAGCGAGAGGCAGGTTTTGTGTTCGCCCCTTTTGCAGAAAGGCCATCATGGTTCTTGGAATCCCACTCAGGTCCTGAATGCTTGTGGCCATCCGATCAGTGCCAAGGTGCAGATCTGACCGTCTGTGCCCGCGTTCCAGGCCCAGTGCCCTAGCCGTGCCATCCTCCTCTCCTGATCACCTTATAGAGGTCGCCTTCTCCCCCCTCGCTCCCGCCCGGCGTTGCCGCTCGCCTCCCTTTCGACCTCGCCGTCACTAAAACCATTGTCATCCCGAGCCATGCGTCGCCCTCGCCCTCATGCTTGTGGCCACCTCCTCTGCTCGCCTGCCCTCACCTACCTTGCCGCCGCCCGGCCGTCGGTCTCCTCACTGGCCTCGCCCTAAATTGAGTCGCGACCACCGATCCGTGGTCCTGCAACGCCGATCTGGTCATCTCCTCGCCTCCTTCACTCACCCTAAACCATAGCGCCGCCATCGATCCACTCACCTGTTGGACAGCGCCATCGGAGCACTAAACCAGCATCCGATCTCGGGTCCGCTAAACCAGCATCCCGGTCTTAGATCGTTGGGCCGCTAACCCGCAAGCCCAACTACAGAGCAACAACTAAGGGGTCTTACGCTATCTCCCTCCAAAAGACTAGCCTGATAGGTAAGTGTACCCTCACCGTTATAAAAGGTGCTCTGTCTCCTCCCACAACCGATGTGGGAGTGTGGGACTATCCCATCATCACCTATCGCCAGAAGGGTGTCGGCCAGGCCAGCGGTGCAGCGACGAGGGTCATCATTGTGCCTCTCACCCTCACTGTTGCCTGCCTTCAGCAGCTGCTGGTGCCCGTTAGCTCGGATGAGCCCTCTCCCCTCTTTGTTGCTTTGGTTGCTCCTCTTTCCTGGTTTCCTCTATTCGCCTGCTTTGCTCATGCCACCCGACCTGCTCGGTGTCGCCGCTTATGCTTGTGATTCTTTGTTGGAGATCTTGACATCCACCTCGATTGCTTCTGCTAAGGAAACATGTAAGGGATCAACTCAATCATCTGTTATGTCCTAAACTCGTGATGTAGTCGCAAGAGATTGCAAGCAAAATAGGGAGGCCGAAATGAAGAACAGGTGTAACAAAAATGGGGAAAGGAGCAGAGCGAAAAGGGGGAGAAAGAACTCTGTTCTTTTTCATCGACAAAAACCAAATAGCGTACAGGACTTGCTTTTTAAGGCCCAACAACTGGCCAAGTTCCTGACCCTCGGGTCCCACCTTACAACCAAAACTTTAGCCAATATACTCTATTGCCAACTAAGCTAATGCATCGTCTTTCTCTACTTCGTTGCCGACTTCTCTTGCGTTCTTGGCGCCAACTCCTTTGTCTTCGCCATGGCTGCTACATTGGTGATGACATTGTCGCCCTTGAGGGCCGCTTGCCGCGCAGCGCAGCTTGGAAAACGCTCAGAAGACATTGTAATCCTCCCAAAGTTGCTAACGCCATCGTAAGGATGTCCACTTAGTCGAATTTGCAGGTGCGCGGCGTTGCCCTTTTTCACTAAACGGCGGTCCAGTATTTCCTCAGGAACCAGCTCAGATACATCCAATGCTGCTGGAGAAGGTAAAGTGGAAAACACTAGAGAGTAATCAGCAGAAAATGGCTTCAATTGAGAGACATGAAAACGGATGCACCTGGCTATTATCGGGCAATGCAAGGCGATATGCCACCAAACCAATTTTTTCCAGTATACGGTAAGGACCAAAGTATTTGAAAGCCAACTTAGGTACTGGACGATTCACCACGATAGTGAGCATAGGGTTGGAGCTTCAGAGAACTTTGTCGCCACTTGAAAACTCCAAAAGAACGTTTCTTATCGTGAGCTTGTTTCATTCGGACTTGAGCTTTGTGCACTGATGCCGTAAGAGGTCGAGAAGAACGGCGTTCACGTAGCACCTCATCCGCCTCGAGCGACCTTGAAGGAGACACAGAGGGCACCATCTTGTAATGGGGATCAATGCCATACAATGCTTTGAAGGTGTACTCAATCAAGTGTGATAACAAGTATTGTACGATGCATACTAACGCTAACCAAGAAAACCATTTGGTGGGGGAGGTTGCGACAGCACAGCGCAAATACATTTCGAGACATTGGTTGACCCGCTCACTTTGCCCATCTGATTGAGGGTGATAAGCTGTGCTAAGATTCAGTTTAGTGTCACATTGTTTGAATAATTCTTGCCAAAAATGACTGGTGAACACCTTGTCCCTATCTGATACAATTAACTTTGGTAATCCATGTAACTTGACCACGTTATTGAGAAAGAGTTTAGCAACTTGGGTGCTGTAAAAGGGTGTTTCAAAGGTAGGAAGTGGGCGTACTTAGTATACCGATCCACAACAACCAAAATCACAATGTATCCTTCAGACTTGGGTAGGCCTTCGACAAAATCCATTGTGATATCTTGCCAAACACCTTGTGGTACAGGCAAGGGTTGCAGTAATCCAGGAGAATTGCAATTTTCATGTTTAGCTTGTTGGCAAACCGGACACTTCTTGATGAACTCTTCTACTGCCTGTTTGAGCCCTTGCCAATGGAATAATTTTTTGATTCGATGATAAGTGGCCTGCATACCGGAGTGACCCCCAATGGCTGAAGAATGAAAGGCATGAATAAGTTTGGTCTGAAGGCCAGCGTTAGCGCCAATCCAGATCTTGCCATCTCGACGAATGAGACCATCAGACAGAGTGTAGCCTTTACTGTTACGGCTAGCAACAGCAAGTTCTTGAAGCAGTTTCTGCGCTACAACATCTACCACATATGAATTTAGAACCTCCTGTAACCATAAGGGTTGAACAACAGAAATGGCTGCACAATTCAAGAGATGCCCCACGCGAGACAAAGCATCTGCGGGTGTATTGTCTGAACCCTTTTTATACTGAAACGTATATTGAAGTCCAATAAGTTTAGTCATAGCCTTTCGCTGCAATTCAGAGGTGAGAAGCTGATCTTCCAAATGGCATAAGCTTCGATGATCTGTGCGAATAACAAAGGGGCCTCTGAGCAGATATGACCGCCATCTGTCTACAGCCATCATAATAGCTAAAAACTCTTTTTCATATATCGATAAGTTCGTTGGTGATGCCCAAGGCCTCATCAGTAATAGGCAACCGGATGACCATCTTGTAATAAGACTGCACCTATACCAGAATTACAAGCATCGGTTTCAATCACAAAAGGTCGAGTGAAATCTAGCAATGTGAGAACAGGGACAGTACTCATAGCCACTTTCAAATTCTCAAATGCCTCTTGGGCCTGCTCAGTCCATTGGAACCCCTTGTGTTTTTGTAACAGATTCGTGAGAGGCTTAGCTAAAATCCCATAGTTCTTGACAAACTTTCGATAATATCCAGTGAGGCCCAAAAAACCCCTTAATTCAGTGACGTTGGATGGTACTGGCCATTGTCGCATTGCTTGTGTCTTAGCTGGATCAGTCGCCACACCCTTATCCGAAATGATGTGCCCTAAGTACTCTAACTGAGAGGAAGCAAATGTACACTTTGACCTTTTAACATATAGTTGATGTTGTTGTAACACTTGAAGTACCACTTCCAAATGTTGGACATGCAGCTCAAGAGTCGGACTATAAATGAGTATGTCATCCATAAATACTAAAACAAATTTTCTGATGTAGGGAGCAAAGATAGAATTCATAAGGCATTGAAAGGTTGCAGGAGCATTCGTGAGGCCAAATGGCATTACCTTAAACTGAAAATGACCATGATGTGTTTTAAATGCCATTTTGTCCTCATCCTCAGGTACCATTCGAATTTGGTGATATCCACTCCTCAAATCCAGCTTAGAGAAATACTTGGTTCCCGCCAACTCATCGAGTAATTCATCCACAATAGGTAGAGGAAATTTGTTCTTGATGGTTAGCGCATTGAGTCTTCGATAATCTACACAAAAGCGCCAACTACCATCTTTCTTTTTTACTAACAAGACCGGTGAAGCAAAAGGGCTAAGGCTAGGACTCACAATGCCTTTCTCGATCATATCCGCTACCTGCCTTTCTATCTCATCTTTTTGTTGAGGAGAATACCTATAGGGTCTGGAGTTCACTGGTATAGCATGAGGTAACAACGAGATAGCATGATCAAAACTTCTATGCGGTGGAAGTGCGCTTGGCTCTTGGAACACCTGGGCAAATTTCTGGACTATGTGTTCAACTTCAATAGGCATATGATCCTCAAGGGAGTCAGGACTGGATTCTACCACAGCAGTGGCCCACAGATCGTTCCCCTTATGCCATTTGATTACTTGCTCTATGGAAACTTCATGGAGAGTAAAGTCTGTATCCTCCAGTAACCCTTGTAGTCGGACTAACTGTCCATTATAATCAAATTCCACCCATTTTTGAACCCAATCACAGCTCATGGGACTATGTTGTTCCAACCAGTCCATCCCAAGGATTGCATCATACCCCCCCTAAGTTTAAGACTTTCATATCATGTTGGAAAGTTATCCCTTGGATCCACCATGAAAATTCGTTCAATTCCGACGTGCAACTCAGCACCTCCCCATTTGCAATCCTGACTGACATAGATGGTACTTGTGTTGGTTTGTCAGGTAAGTGACCTACAATGTCAGCATTGATGAAAGAGTGTGAACTGCCTGAGTCCAGAAGCATTAACAGGACCCGCTTGCCAACCACTACTCGTAATCTGATTGTTTTTGCGTTGGTGGTTCCAGCTAAAGCATTCAGCGATAAGAACATCTCATCCTCATGCTTGGAGTCCTCCAAGGAAGTGACAATATCCAATACCCCTTCCGACAAATATACTGGGCTCTCCTCTAACTCAATGTTTTTTAATTGAGCTTGATTAGTGCAATGAGGTCTGGTGAATATTTGTCTCCACAATGAAAACACAGTCCATTTGCTTGCCTGTATGCTTTCAATTGTTGAGCCTTCCATACCTCATTTGGGGTGAATTTTCCTCTGTTATCCCCCTTAGAATTTCCTCCCATCAGTTTATACTATTTATTTGTGTCGTTCTTGTATACCAGTCGCTTAGTTCTGTCCAGCACACTCTCCTGCACACTGACATATATCGCTGCTTTGCTGTCTGAATTTGGCATTTGAGTTTCGACAGCAGCCCTTAGCTCATCTTTCAGGCCCAACACAAACTGCGTAACCAGCATCATCTCCCCTACATTGTTGTCATAGAGCTTGATGTGATACACCAAGCGATCAAAGTCCTTTTTGTAGGCTTCGACTGTTCCATTTTGTCTCAACTGCAGAACTCTCTCAGTTTGTTGCTATGAGTGTTTGTTTCGAATTCAGACAACACAGCCTGTTGGAATTGTTCCCATTCATGCCAGGCATGTGCAGATTTATATGCTTGATACCAATGCGCCGCACTATCTTCTAAATACATGGTCGCAGCTGCTACACGAAACCCTTCGGGGATCTGATACATGGAAAAGAATGTGTGACATTTGTCAATCCAGATTCTAGCATTATCTCCATTGAATCTTGGAAAATCCATCTTCGGCATCCAAGTTCTCCTTCCTCCTGTCTCACTAGCTCTGTTGGCATCGGTTATCTCAGGCACGATAGGGGTGGGAGGAGGAAAAGAGATGTGTGGTGATGTCGGTGATGACCTTGCTTGATGTGGCACCTGATTTTCAGTTGGTCTTGCTCCCATGATTCCCGGCCCGTCTCTTGCAGGGATCAGTAGCGGAGGAGGGTACTGTCCCTTTCATAGCTTTTGCGACATGAACCTGTTCCTGTTGAATCTTCCCAATGGAATCCAAGGATAAGTTTACCTTCATTTGCATTTGATCCAGTTGTTCTCCATGCTGCTCTAGCTTCTGGTCTACCGCCGCCAATTGTGCCCGGTCGTTAGCTTCACCTCTTCCACCAACTCATGTTTCATCTGTGCTAGTAACTCATTCAATCGCTTCTCCATGGCTTCCATGGCCTCCACTACTTGCGTTACCTAGATTCCCCGTTTCGCCGGTGCCGTGGCGATTCCTCCTCCAAGCCAACCGAACCCAAATCAGGTTTTACACCGATCAAGCCCGAAGACGATCGGTAACCCTCTCCAGGAATTTTTACCGGTCAAAGCCGAGAGAGTTTGAGGAATCGGTTTCGGATCGACGAGGCTCTGATACCAAATTGTTATGTCCTGAACTCGTGATGTAGTCGCAAGAGATTGCAAGCAAAATAGGGAGGCCGAAATGAAGAACAGGTGTAACAGAAATGGGGAAAGGAGCAGAGCGAAAAGGGGGAGAAAGAACTCTGTTCTTTTTCATCGACAAAAACCAAACAGCGTACAGGACTTGCTTTTTAAGGCCCAACAACTGGCCAAGTTCCTGACCCTCGGGTCCCACCTTACAACCAAAACTTTAGCCAATATACTCTATTGCCAACTAAGCTAATACATCGTCTTTCTCTACTTCGTTGCCGACTTCTCTTGCGTTCTTGGCGCCAACTCCTTTGTCCTCGCCATGGCTGCTACACTGGTGTTGACATCATCCCATTTAGCCTTTCATTTGCTAGATTGTCTTACATCTTACCTTTCTTGCTGGGCGAAAGAGCACAAAAGGGAGTGGTTTCTATATAAGTTGCAATAAAAACTACTATAAGTACATTGAACTATGCCCGCTTTGGTTATCTTGTCAAAGTATTGAAAACTTTCTCGACTGGACTGATCTTTAAGCGTGAAATCGCTTTTTCAAAGATGCTTTTACATGTAGGGGGTTCCTTCCCGGCTTCCCGTCTAGCCCCTGATGCCTCTCTTTTTTTTTTGATAAAAGGATTTAATCCCTGCTTTTATAGAAAGCAAATTACCAAGTTTTTACAACCCAAAACACACACCAACCCAGCTGGGGAGACCAGCTAACACTAACAGCAGAAAACGACAAACAGACCGGAACCAAGGTCTTTAGATCAAACATCCAACGAACTATTACAACCACAATGATCATCTAGCTAGTCGGCCAGGCCGAAGAATTCCCTGATGCCTCTCTCGTGGTGCATCAGCCTCAGGACAGCATGGGATGGAGTTGCGGCCTACGACGGCCAAGGCCGGAGCCGGGGTGCAGCAGGGAGTAGCACGCATCATGGCACGATTGATTTTCCATACATAGTGCTTTTAGGATTTCTTCTAGGAGAAACGTTTTGCCATACGTGAGTTGATCAAAACATCATGGCAGCATTGCAAAATAATAAAATTAGTTACCCTTCTAGAGGTTGCTGGTGACTATGTTTTGTGTAACCTCCTCTTGCCAGTGTGTCGAATGTGCTGATTATGATTAAGACTTCTATTGTATGTTTTACATTTTTCTTATTCTATTGATTGTCGTAACTTTATTCTTATCTAATTGCAATATATGATTGCCATTTTTTTAGTTGTATCATGAACATTCATTTTCTCTTACATAAGGATTGACCAGTTGATTATCTATAGATATCCAGAAATGGGCAAAACTGTGCGATTAGCTCATATTTTTCGTGCAATATTTCCTCTCTTTGTGTACACTAGGGCGCCCACAATTGATGTTGCTCGTTCCATCTTATTCAGTTTTGTGTCGAATTTTATATTGTATAGACAGAGAGATATACAGATGAGGAGTTGTAGATTCTATGTTGTGTCAGGAAAAGCATGGGTCATGAAGAGTAACAGAGCAGTCAATACGAGTTGTCGACTAGTTGATCAACTACAATGCCATCTGAATTGCTCACTTCAAGTTACAACTGTTCGTTAGAAAAATTTCCCTTTTAGAATCTCTGGTTTGCTGGGTTTGGGTTTTTTTTTTGAAAGTAACCGGCAGAAGGGTTGCCCGTTATATTAATAAAGAAGAAGCGGGGCAAAACCGCACGGAACCAAGTTTAAAGATACATGACCTTAATTACAAAGCACTGAAAAACTCCAAAGATTTAGCCCCCGCAAGGAACCAAGCTCTTCCCTCCTCCTTGATCTTCGCGAGGAGATCTAGGGGCGCGGTTGCTACGTTGTTGAAGATTCTCGCGTTGCGCTCCTTCCAAAGCTCCCAAGAAATTAGGATCATGGTCGTTGGCCCGGTCTTCCTACGGGAGCCTGTCACCTTTGCCACATTTGACCACCAGTCAAGAATGTTCGTGCAAGAGTGCTAGGTGGAGGGTTGTAGGTTTTCGATTCCGGTCCAGTCCGCCATGAGCTTCCAGATACGACCAGAGAAACGACAATGAGCGAAGAGGTGCAAGGCTGATTCCGGAGTGTGTCTGCAGAGGAGGCAAAAACGTTGATTTGGCCATCCCCTTACTTCGAGCCTGTCTGAGGTCCATAGTTTATTTTGAATTGCTAACCAAGCGAAAAGTTTTCCTTTTGGAGGGGCTTGTGTTTGCCAAATTAAAGGTTCGAAGTTGGTCGCTATGGAACCCAAGAATTGGAGAGCGTAGGCTGATCTGGACGAATAGATTCCGTTTGGACTTTGTTTCCAAGAAATCACGTCGGGGGTTTGGGTTTTGAGGCCTAATTTTTCAGTTTAAATGTTGAGTTTTGAAATTGTAAGTAACAGGAATGGTTGCCAATTTCCTTTCAGTTGTTACTTGATGATTAGCTTTAGGAGATGCAAGATTGCAATCATTGTGTGAGGACATGATTCATAAGAGGGAGTAAAGAACCTCCATGGTAATGTAAAGAACCTCCATGGTAATGATTGCTTTATGAACTTCTCTAGAATTTCAGGCGTTTATTCCCTTTCCATTCTATGCAATGTTCAGCTTTTTCCATTGTGCCTTCTTATTGTTCCATACTTGCCATCCTCATCTTTGTCCAAACATATAGATGGATAGCTTGCAGATGTTTGTCACATAGTCGTCTGTCTGAAAATAGACTTTCCCCTGCTTGTCAGTTCAAATAAGATTGAATTGCAGGTTATGTTTGATACAAAATTTCATTCTTCTTACTTTGTACTGTATAGAATAATTGAGATTTGTTGTTGTTTAGCATTTATCAGATTTAAGTGGATCTGTATGTTCTTGCTAGCTGCTTTACTATGGTCACATAGAAGCTTATACCATGTGAGATAAAAACAGTATCTGATTGGTTCCAATAGTTGGGACGAGAATGGAAATTGACACTACACAAGAAAAAAGGATATGTGGTTGTTTGTTTTAAGCTACTATAAGGAGGAAGGCGAAATCTCTACGACTAATCCAGAAGAGAAACTGAAGTCTTTGTGTTGTTGTTTTTGCGTGTGGGCAGGTGATTAAAACCAATGTTGGGATGTAATAGTTGTAGGAGTTATTTTAGCCGGTTAGCTATCTTTACCTTTTGCATGATTTGTACCTGTTTATTGACTTTTAAGACCTCTCTTCCCCTGCACTTAGCTGTATTCCCTGACATTGGCTTTCAATATAAGTTGGGAGACCCTTTTGTCTAAAAAAAGATCTCTGTAAAATTTCTTTGTCCTTTTATTTACAGGGCTAATGACGTCTATTTTATGTTCTTTCTATGTCTTGCACGATGCTCACAGCATGCCCTGCCTTCCTTTTGGTGCCATGCTATCCTTCCAAATATAGGTTAGGCTATGGTTTTTCTAGATATCATATAGGCATTCGAAGCCATTGGTGCTGAATTGCATTTCTTTCTTTCATGATACGATTTCAGAGGCAAATATCTGTGAATCAAGGGAACCAACTGATGAGAAATGAGTTTTACATGAATTTTCACTTACAATTTGTTGTCTTCCCAGGTGATTCATGTACCATTCAATGTATCATCTCCAATATGTTTGATAGCCTCTTCTTTGTAAGTGAACAGAGTCATATGAATCATGTTGACTTGCTGGTTGTTTTGATTTGAGGAAACAAAGGTAAATATTTTCCCCTTGTTTTCTTATAGTAGTTAAGATTCTACATGCTTATTTCTTGCATGTGTTTGTAATTTACATGATTGCAATGGCATACACCATTAACTTTCCAGATAAGAAATCTGAACACAGAGATTGATGGATAGTCCATTAATTAAAAAGCTTGATATGGATTTCTAAGAATATGTATGCTTCCGTTTTGGTGCCAACACCAATATCTACAAACCTAAGAATTGAAGCATACAACAGCCTTCGCCCGGTCGTAATATTCTAAGTATTTGTATCCTTCTCATTTTTAGGCTATACAGTTGTCTGATTAGTATGTATTAATCTAGGAGTTGCATGCTCCTATTGGAAGAGATTTTGTACTAAGAAATTATATGTATTCAATTTTCTAGAAGAGTTTTGAGACAACATCAAATTATTTGAGGCAACATGAAGTTATGTGAACTGATGTTTCATGTGAAGGTTTAAGACTATGAAATTATTTGGACCAATGCTTCCTTAATTAAGACAAGTTTTTCTGTTTTCCTAATTTATGAAGATATTCCTATAAGTTACTATGTTATTCATATGCTAACAAAAAAACTTTTCTATCCGGTGATGGTATCTTTGCACATGCTGTTTGATTTGAACACACTATTTTTTTAAAATTCTTGGGTGCTAAATGGTTGTCGCTTGCTTTTTTTCAGTTGTTGCATGATGATTAGCACTGTAGAAGCAATGTTGCATTAGGAGTTTTCATGAAGAGGGGTAAAGCATCTGCAATGGTATGACTGTTATCTGGACTTGCCTACAGTCTGAAGTGTTTTCTACTTTTCCATTCTCTGTGTTGTTCAGCTATTATATGTACATCTATTATTCCGTGCTTTACATCCTCATCTCATTTGAGGTATCCGGATGGATAACTTTTAATGTTTCTCAATGATATGTCAAGTTGGCTACTATGGTCCGAACATTTCTTATTTGTCTATCGTTGTATGTATCTATCTATCCATCTCTTATGTGAAGCTAATCCAGATATGTCAAGATGCTACCATATTGTTAAATGTATTTCGCATTCTGAGTACTATGTCAAAAATCACCCGACGCAGTGTGCAACCCTACCTAGTTGCCAACTGAAACTTTGAACCGATGCCAAAGCAAAGTGGATTGCTTGATTACTCGAAAATCAACGAAAGATCATTTTTTTTTATTTTTTTAGATTACAAAAGAGGGGACACACTACACCACACACATATGCATCCTATTGAAACACATGCTAGATCTCACATGCTAGATCTCTTAGAGGTCAATTTTCAATTTATCCTTAGTATCTCATCGCAGCACATGTACACGCCTTTCATTCCTAACGAAAGTACGCATCAGCGTCAAATATGGGGTTCGAACACGTGGGGGCCAGGTGCACGTAGGGGTGCTAGTGGTGTAGAGCCCACCCCAAAACCAGCCCAGCCCACTTCCTTGATTACACACCCACCAAACCAACTCAATCCACTTATCATTTTCTTAAAACCAAACCAGTCCAACCAGTTTGCAAAATCAGTCCAACCCAAACCAAACCATTTTCCTGAAATGGGTTCCCACCCATTCTCCCCCATTTCCAACCCAGGGAAGGAACCACTCAGTCCAACTCAGCAAAGCAACAGTCCACTTCAACGTAGGCTGAGATGATGGCCTAGCCGGAGGTGGCGATAAAAGTGACTTCAATAAACAGTCGTGTTGTCCTCAACAGCCACGGCGTCTTGTCCGGTAGAAATTCTCAGTCCAATTCAGAAAATAATGAAAAAATACAAGGAGAAATTCAGAAAAAAAAAAACTTAAAATTGATACATCCATTATCATACCAAAATAGATAAAAAAAAAATACATATAGCCCTAATTACTAACAAATTGCAAATACATCGCAAAAGGCTAATGCTTAATTGCTTATAACATAGCTTTACAAATCATTAAATGATTATACTCTTCTCAAACAGCATAAGTCATGAAGTGACCGAAGCATCACAATCATCAATTCAAGTAGTATGAAGTCCTCGATTTCAAGTAGACATCTCGATTGCTTGCAATGCCACCCTTGAATAATTCACAGTCAGCTCTGATAAAAGTAACTGGAACGACTATCCATTTGCATTCATCCCAGAGTATGACTGGAAGTGTAAGATGCCACAACAAGAAATCTTGAAGTAAGTCTAGTGCATGACAGAGGAACAGGAATCCCAATGAGCTGCTCACAGACACCAATTCCTAGCAATCAAGAAAATAAATAGCATTAGGTTAAAGATTACATTATGTCTTTAGCATTGAAGGCTTTGCATACCAATAGGTTGCCAGCTAGAGAACAAAAGATAGTCACTCGATACGTCTAACATAAACACAGAGTTTTGCAAATAAGACAGATTACCATGATGCTCCCCTAATGTACCTCCAAATCCAACATCTGAAGACTGAAACTAATTATGACACTGAAACAAAAACATCAATTGTAACATTAATTGCAGGACAAAGGAGTGAAAACAAAACCACAACAACTATAATTTCAGAGATTTGTCAAATTACTAGTTTATACTACAAAATGCAGAATATAATCTGAAGCGTGTGCAATAGCCAAATAAAACACATATACATACTGATGTAGCGTATCGATGATGTCAAAGGGTTCCTTGTACGATATCTGCACCTTGTGATCGTGCTTCATTCTCACCTGCATAAGAAAACACAAGTTAGTTCATATAAATTTGTGATATATAGAACATCTATATAAAAATAACAATTATACCCAAGGTAAGGGTTCCTCTGAATCTCCCAGCCATGATCGTAATCAATTTAGTAGTGATGATAGTAATGCAACATCTCAGCAAGCATGTTTCAAGAGTGGTAAGTTCTGGACAGCAACTTAGGAAAAGTAAAAGAGTAAGAGACATAGTTGATGCTTAACTCCCAAATCCTAAGTGCCGCCTGTAGCGTATCCATGGTGTCAAAGGGTTCCTTGTACGATCTCTGCACCTTGTGATCACGCTCCATTCTCACCTGCATAAGAAAATACAAGTTAGTTCATATAAATTTATGATACATAGAACATCTATAGAAAAATAACAATTATACCTTCGCTAATTGGAACTTTGCTTTATGCCCAAGAATGCCCAGAATGCATAAGCTAGCTGGTCCACTGGAAAGATGTAAAGAATGCCAAGCTCAAAAGACACTTCTTTTTTCTTGTTTAATTAACCCCCAACGAATCATGAGCACTAATGAAAAGTAGCCTAATCTTGTTGCATCTAGCTAGCTCTTGTCTTGAGAAAAAGAAAGAAAAATATAAAGGGGTCGTGTTCTTAGACCCTAATCCTCCCCTTGACCCCCAGCAACTTTTTCAACAAATTGAAATGATGCATTGGACTTCTTTTTTTTGTCCTGTGATATCTATGAAAAACACTGCCAATTATACTATGCTTGGCAAGTGGCAGGATCATGAGTCATGACAAGAGTTTCTGCTATGCTGTATCTGAAACTCTGAATGCCTCTTTGCGTAGCTAGTATCCACTACTAGCACGTTGGGTTGGCGTTCAGTAGCAGTATATGTATATTTACCACAGTCGTTTATAGAAGAACTAGAGTACTCGATCGAGATAGAATAAAGTCAGATCAATTGGTGGGAAAAAGAAAAGCAGAAACTCATTCTTGCAAATAAATTAACTCCTAACAGGCTCCCAAGAATCAGGACTTACAAGATCAAGAAGGGAAATCGAGGAAGGGAGAGGGGGAGGGAGGAGGTACCTTCGGGACTGGAGAGGCGACGGGGGCGGGAGGGAGGCGAAGAGGTGCTAACCGGTGACCCCCGGCATCCTCGGCGGTGAAGGGGGTGGCGGGAGAGGCATCGCGCGACAGAGGAGGAGGCAGTGGTTGGGGTGCGAGAGGAGTCGAGGGAGAGGAGGATGGCCTGCTGGATCCGGATCTCCTCGGCGTTGTAGGAGGCGACGAGGAAGGCGGGGAGAGGGGAGGAGGATGGAGTAGACGGTGCAGCGGTGTAGAGCGGGGAGGAGGATGGAGTCGACGGCGCGACGGCGGCTTTGAACCCTAGCCCCTCACGCGGGGAGGAGGACCGAGGATGGAGTTGACTGTCAAGACGAATGCGGCACAGCGGCAGCACGCCCAGCCCATTCCGACCCACGGGCCGAAACCGTGGTTCCGAACCATACGAACTCGAAAATTATTAGTCCAAACCAAACTAAACTAAATCAATTTTGATGTAAACCCAATTCAAACCAAACCATTAGCTACCTCAAACCATTTCTATCCATCCAAAGCCAATCCAAATTGAAACCCAAACTGTTTCATCCATTTCAATTCAACCCATTACCAGGCTTAGGTGCACGACGGCAACCATAGCCAACTGAGCGCGTAGCTCTCCTGTGGTAGATCACCTACTCGGTAATGCCTGTTCGGACCACATGAGCTCTCCCTGTTAAGCTGGGTTGCCTACAACCCCAGGCCCACTCACCAATAGCAGCCCATCCGGGCCTTGTTCTTCTTCTCTCCTTTTTGCACCGTCGACAGTAAAGGCCTCTGACTCTGATGCCTATGATCATTGGTAACGGTGGCCCAGCCCGGCCCGTGTTACTCTATTTAGCTAAAATCTGCCTCTCCGTACGGGCACGGCAAAAGCTTCATTGTATGTATCACTGAAGCTTTTATTTTGGAGAAATCGCTCCACTTGAAATTGTTCATGTAATGTGCTCTGAATTGAATGGGAACCGGTAGTTTCGCGACCAGACGTTGATCGCACATCAGCACCGGCGCGGGCGCACCGCGCACGGCCCATAGGACGGCCGAATCGAGCTCACCGAACTTCGCTTACACCGAGATGGTCGACCGCGCTGCCGTGGCCGCGGGAGCTTGCGGACGACGCGCGTACTATGCGTCGACCTAGTACTAGCAGATCGAGCACCTCCGGTCCATGCGTGTCTCGCCTCGGGACGTGGGCGCGACGGTGCTTCGTGTTAGGAAATCGGGCTCAGGACCGAGTCCTGATCCAAGGTGGACTCCTCATTCTAAACCCTAGCAGAGCGTAGCTTATAAATAGGGGATGCTATTCATTGTAAATGATTGATCGATGGATGAAGGAATAAAAAAAAGCAAGAAGTTCCCCTACATCTCTGTGTTCTATCTCTTATTCTGTTCTTATTGTTCATGCATTGTTCTTACGATTCTACGCTTATCTACGAGGTAATTGCTCGACCGACTCGCCAGCGACGGTTTCTCAACACGTTATTAGCACGATCGACTCTCCTCGCATCGAAAAGGTAACCGTCGTTGAACGACACTCGTAGATTGAATCGTTTTCTAGATCGCTTTCAATTCTGCAATTGTTGCTTTCTAGATTGGTTTCCTACGGTGCAAATCCGGTCTAATCTACCGCGAGCCGACTTGAAGGCGCCGGCACAATGTCGATCGGTGGATTGCATGAAAAATTGGATGTTGATTGTACCGTAGATTGAAAGTTGCAAGTTCGTTTTAATCTACCGCGAACCGACTTGAAGTCGCCGGCCAAGCCGATGGTAATCGCATGAACGATAATTGCATTGATGAACAGTACTGCGTGTATGAACAGTGATCCTCACATGAACAGTGTTTTCACATGAATAATGATTGTGTTGAAAAAAAATTGGCCTAAAGCCATCGGCAAACAGCATGGCTTAGAGCTATGTGCCGCCACCATGGCCGGCCTAGAGCCGCCCTACACGAGCGAGCCGCCGGCCGTCACATCTTGAAGGCGCCGCCACGAAGCGTCGGCCACCATGCGCCGTGACCCGAACGATGGCGCCGCCGTGCCCGAGCTGCGCTTGGAACGCCGGGCGCCGCCCGTGCCGGAGTTTCGCACCGTGCCTGGGGCACCGCCTGACCCTCGCTTGAAGCAAGTGCGGCCCGAGCTCGCGCGCGCCGCCGAGCCGCCGCCGACCGCGCTGCTTTGTGGCGCGCCGGTGATGGTCACCAAAGAAATGAAAAAGGGGTGGAGAAGTGGGGTCGCCGCCGCCGTCGGCCGCAAGCCGCCCGCGCCGATCCGCCGTCGGCGCAAGCGCCGCGCGCGCCTAGTCCCATCGCTCGCAGCGCGGCGCCGCGCCGCCCACCGCCGCCGCACCGCCGGGCCACCGACCGGCACCACGGCCACCGCCGCGCCGCGCCGCCACTACGCCGCCTTCGCATCGCGTGCCTCGCCGGTCGGTTGCGCCGCGCGCGCCCGAAGCCGCCGTGCGCCACCGCCCGCGGTCGTCTTGAAGCCGCCGCCGCTCGCGTCCGCCTTGAAACCGACCGCCGTCGGGCTTGCACGAGCATAGCCGCCGCCGCCGCCCCCTTACCCGAGAGCAGCCGCCGCCGCCGCTTGCTTACACGGGATGGGAGGGGGACAAGAAACCCTAATGGAAGACCCCCTCCTCTCTCTTGATTCGGCTGGGGTGGGCCAAGAAGGCCGGCCCATGAAGGTCGGCCCAAAGGGAATCGGCGCACGGGCCTGAGAAAACACAGAAGAAAAATAAAAGGAGAAGGGGGGCAAACGGTGGGAAAAGAAAGAAAGGAGGGGGCGCGGTGAAAAAAAATGGAATTTTTGCAAAGAGGCCCTCCGAATATATGTAAAATACGCGCAATTTCTCTCAGAACTGAGATTTCGTGTTTTAGCCCTGAAACTTGCAGTTTTCACCGAAAAATCCTTTTTTCAGCAAGAAAGGGCTTCGGGAATCCAAATTTTTGCATAATTTTGAAATTTGAAGCATATTTAACTTTGTTATTATTATTTCTATGCAAATTATTACCGCATTTACTGTTTTGATTATCTGTGATTGTTTATATTGCTTTTAATCACTAAAAATAGCAGTAAATCATGAAAAATGCATAGAAAAATACGGGATCACGAACCGGAAGTTCGAATAGCATTATGAGAATTTTACAACCATCTTACGCAAATTACCAACAGTAATCTTATGAATTTTGACATGAATATGAAGATGACTGGCATCATGAATCAGGAATTCGAAGAACTGACCTAGCATGGCCAGATTTTGTATACAATTTATATCGGTCTTCAATTCTGTGGTAATGTAATCACGGATGAGCAGAAGATGGAGAAGATTTTTCTACCTTTCACCCGAATGCGGTGCAATCCGCACGCAACTACTGTCAAGATGGCTACATGCAGTATGTCGAATTAATTGATATTATGCAAGTTGCGAAAACTCATGATGATATTCTCAGAAAGAACTACATCTCACAGCCACCTAATAGCAATGTTGGCCATGAAGCCACTGCTAGCAGCTACATGGTGATGAAGCCTCTCACGAATGAGAGGAGCAAGAAGGGTAAGGTAGTGCGTCGCACGTTATTGATGCTTTCCAGTCTAAGAAAAATGGCAAATGATAGCATGAGGCACACCACGCCATTGCAGACACAGAGGATTCACATCCATTAGTTGCACTTATGAATGTGGACAGCCCAGTAGCAGCCCCCATCATCCCTCCTTTGGACATCGCGTGCGCGCCTATAGTCGCCAAGAGAGAAGATCGCGCATGGAGCCGATTGAGGCAGAAGTTCCTGAATACTTCACCTATTAGATCTAGTGCACACATTGCAATCGGATCTTTTATATAAACTTGCAGTTTGTAATAGAAGCAGAACTTTGAATTATTGAATAATGGTTGCAATCTCTAGAAGAGCAAAGCATTAAATTCTTATTATGAGTCCTGCAAGACTTATTTTCCTTCTTTATAATAGTAAGTTACGTTCTGATATCCGAAGTATTTTATTTATGTGTTGCTTGCTTTCTGCTACATATTAATAAAGTACATTATATTAGAACGTGTGTGGTGCCCTATGGAGGAAGTGTGCTTAGCAGGTAGCAGCACAACAAATACCATCCTGAGATAAACGAAAAAATTTCAGTCGATCAGCAAGAATGCTGGTAGTCTTACGACAATCGCAAGCAGCGATACTTGTATAATAGGCTCAGGAAGGGTCATAATTATACTCCCAATGGGCACAACTTTGGTCATTGAATAAGACTTATTGTACCCAGAATCGACTAGAACTCTCAAGGATATTCGCGCTAACAGTTTCCATGTAGAGACTGAAGAAGAGTATGGTACAGAATACTTGCTCATTACAAAGCGTGAAGAAAGTGAAAAATAGCATTAGAATGTCTTCCTTCATATGAAACTGGGCTATACTACACTAATATTAAGGCACCTACAACCTATACTGGCTTGAAAACCATATTTAGAAGCTCTAAACTATTCTATCTCTGGCATGATAGATTATGCCGTCTAGGTCTTAAGATAATAAGAGATATAATTAACAATACACAGGGACATAATATGAATGTAAAGAATTTCGAATCTGGAAGATTTTGTGTGCCCCGCATGTACCACCGGGAAATTAATTATTAGATCTTTTTGCTCTGAAAGCGAAGGATGAAGTCTCTGCATTCCTGGACCGTATCCAGGGTGACATTTACGGTCTTATACAACCCTTGCAAGGGTCATTTAAGTATTTTATAGTGCTCATCGATGCTTCCTCGGAATAGTCGCATGTATGTTTATTGTCTACGAGAAATCATGCTTTTGCAAAGCCAATCTCGCAGATAATTAAATTAGAAATATTTTCTCTGATCATCATATGAAGTCCACCTGAATGGACAACGCAGGAGAATTTACTTTGAAAGCATTTGATGATTATTGCATGAAAATGGGAATTAAAAGTTGAGCATTCTGTATCGCATGTCCGTACACAAAATGGACTAGAAGAACTTTGAAGAATTGTAATTTACCAACTATATGTTGGGGACACGCAGCCATGCTCGTAGCATCTCTCATCAATTTTAGACCGTCGGCCTATAACATCCATCCAACTATGCAACTAATGCAAGGGTCAGCACTGAAAAATTCTCATCTTCGCAGGTTTGGTTGCAAGGGTTATATATCTATACCACCACCGCAGCGAACTGCAATGGGTCTTCTCCGAAAGTTTGGGATATACGTTGGTTATGAGACAGCATCCATAATCAAGTATTTGGACCATATGACTAGAGATTTGTATAATGCCCGATTCGTTGATAGTACATTAGATGAGGTTAGTTTCCCGTCATTAGGGGGATGAAATCAACCCTTGATAATAATGTCGGGAAACAATTGAAGTCTAGAAGACAATTGAAACCCAGAAGATAATTGAAATCTATGTATATGACCCGCGCACTAGTGAAGCAAATAGAGAAGTCCAAAAGATAATTGCAGTCCAAAAGATAATTGAATTGAAGTCTAGAAGACAATTGAAGTTCAGAAGATAATTGATTCGCAAGTATTAGCGAATCAACTGCCAGACTACTTTAGTGATTTGAAGAGCGTGAATAAGTAGCATTTGCCTGCAAGTAATGCACCGGAGAGGGTTGAAATACCATTGAAGGTATCCCTAATCCCGTCCAGAGGCCTCAGAATAAAAGGATGAGAACTCCGGTCCCTCGAATCCAAAGTAACCGGGGACGCCTGGTGAAAAAGGATAAGAAGGACTTGACACAGCCAATCACTGAAGTGCCCCAGAACCAGAAGGGGAGCCAGTTGAGACCTGACACCGGTATGGAACCTTCAGAAAAGGAATACTAGGATTGAACATCCCCATGAAGGGAGACATCAGTATGGATGTGTGCGCACACATCGGAGTTGAAAAACTAAAGGGACTTGCCCCGCAATTGAAAGCAGAGGTGAGCAAGTAGAAGCATTAACTGAACCACCCCATGAAAAAATAGCTATAAATTATGTGACCACGGGAGAATTTTTGAATATGATAACAGCCAATGTCGACATTTACTTTGCAAAGAAACTTGCCACGATCATCAATCTTGATTGAGCTCAGACGTCATTGAATGAAAGAAAAGATCAGATTGAGAAGATTGGGAGAAGGCAATAGAAACTGAATTATTCTCTCCGAATAAAAGAAAGACGTTTGGGCTTGTAAACTGCACGTCTCCCCTTGTGCACCCTGTAGGGTATAAGTGGGTATTTGTTCAAAAGAGAAATGAAAAGAAGCAAGACTCGTTGTACAAGGTTTCACTGGACATCCAGAAGATGATTATGAAGAAACCCATTTCCCGGTCATGGGTGGAACTCCCTTTTAAATATTTATCTCAATGGCAGTGAACTTGAAGTTAGAAGCGAAATTGATGGATGGGGTGCCATCATACCTTTATGAAATATTGGATTCGAACATTTATATGAAGATACCTGAATGTATCGCTGTCCCGAATCAAAACGGAGCAAATAGAAATATGTGCAGTGTGAAACTCAGAAAGTCATTGTATGAACTTAATCAATCAGGCAGAATGTGGTATAATCGCTTGAAGCGACTTTCTAGGCAAGAAAGGCTACACGAATAATGAGAATAATCTTTGTGTTTTTATACGACGATCCCAGAATGGATTTTGTATAATCTCAGTGTATGAAGATGATCTGAATATCATCGGAACCCTGAAGGATATTAAGAAAGCAAGCTCTTACCGAGTCGAGTCCAAATGAAAGGTTTGGGTAAAACCAAATATTGATTAGGCTTGCAGCTTGAGCATGCCCCTGAAGGGATATTAGTGCATCAGTCAGCCTACACTCAGAAGGTGTTAGAAAGGTTCGACTTTGCAAAGGCATACCCCTTTGAAAGTGCCAATGGTCGGGAGATCTTTGTAGCAAGACAAAGACCCGTACAGACCTCAAGAAGAGGGGGAGGAAGTCCTGGGACCGGAATTTCCATACTTAAATATGATAGAAACACTCATGTATTGAACAAACTGTACTAGAACGGGCATTGCATTTGCCGTGAACCTATTAGTAAGGTATAGTACATAACCTACCAAAGGCATTGGCAGGGAATGAAGGACATCTTCCGATACCTCTAAGGAAGCAAAGAACTTGGTCTGTTCTACAGAAAGAACTAAGACTTAACTATGAATGGTAATGCAGATAACGGGTACTTGTAGGACCCGCATACAGCCAAATAGCAAACATGCTATGTATTCCTATGTGGTGGAACTGCAATTCCTTGAAAATCATCTAAGCAGAGTCTTGTATCGACTTCGACGAACCACTCAGAAATAATAGCATTATATGAGGCCTCACGAGAATATGCTTGGCTTCGGCGGATGATTCACCACATCCAGTAGTCGTGTGGATTGAATACCGCGCAAACCCCCACTGTTATCTATGAAGATAATGCGGCTTGTGTTGCATAAATGCAGATGGGTTATGTGAAGAATCCTCTCACAAAGCATATCAATCTCAAGTCCTTCTATGCTCATGAATTGCACAAGATGGATGAAATTTGCATAATAAGTCATGTGAAAATCTTGCAGATTTATTCACTAAGTCACTTCCAGCATCTAGCTTTGAAAGGTGCATATGTGGAATTGAAATGATAAGACTTAGAGAAGTGCGAATCTGGGGAGAACCTTCACGAACTCATTATTAAAGCTTGATCATGAAGATCAAGTACCCAAAGAATAAATCCTGGAGATTAAACGAAATTGGGTGGATTGTACTCTTTTTCCCTTGACGAGTTTTTCTTGAAGTTTCTCGGCTAAGGTTTTTAATGAGGCAATTCGTGCAGCATAGCGGAACATGATTCATGTACTCTTTCTCTAATTTTTTCCCACTGGGTTTTTATGGAGTTTTGACGAGACATGGACATGAAGGATGAGTGCCCAAGGGGGAGTGTTAGGAAACCGGGCCCAGGACCGGGAGTCCTGGCCCAAGGTGGGCTCCTCATCCCAAACCCTAGCAGGGCGTAGACTATAAATAGGGGATGCTATTCATTGTAAATGATTGATCGATGGATGAAGAAATAAAGAGAAGCAACAAGTCCTCCTACATCTCTGTGTTCTATCTCTTATTATGTTCTTGTTGTTCATGCATTGTTCTTACGATTCTACGCTTATCTACGAGGTAATCGCTCGGACTGGACTCGACGGTTCCTCAACACTTCGTACGGTGCGCGGTCGACGCTGCCGACCCCATCCACGGCCCGCACACCGCGCCCGTCGTTGCCCGACAGAACAGAACCCCTGCCACCGCGTGTGGCAGACATACCTTCGATGCGCAGTACTCGGAAGTCGGAACGCCGTGAACAGTACAGGTCTGGAAGATTGGCTACGCTGCAGATTGGACCTCGTTTTAAGCTCATCAAATCAGCGGAGGAAGAATTTTTTCCCCCAAGAGCAACGTCGAACGGCATTTAACTACACGTCTACACCCCGGCCCAATAGAGCAGACTACAGAGCATTTCACACAAGTCACGGCCCGTCGACATCACGTCGGTGGGCGAATCATAGTGCGCACGCGCTCACACGACACAGTACTCCTCCCTAGTGCTTGTACAGTGGAGTGCCGCCAGCTTCCGCAGCCGTATGCCCGGCCGTATGGCATTTTATTCCTTTGCCTCCGGTGGTGCAAAAACGCAAATGCGATGAGGGGTGACTCACGACTGTACCGCACACCTCCTCCCGGCCGACCGGGCTAGCTAGCTCCCACATGCATGTGACACAGCATCAAGTCACCTCCTCCGAGTAAAGATTCTGCCGAGACATAAAGACCGGCACATGGCCAAAATACCAACTACTATCTCGCAAACTTATTTATGCGCCCGGCCGGCTTGTGACAGCCAAGTCGGTGCCATTTACGCGCTTGTACACTTCCCTTTTGGCCTCAGTGACAGTAACATCTTTTTTTTTTTTTTGCTTCCTGGTGGGGTGGTGGTGCTGCTGGTATCAGACCGATTTATTTATGGCCTGTTCACCAGGTGGGCAGATTTGAACCCGATTAGCACGCGGTAATCTTGCGACTGGGCGACGTGTCCGGGCTCGGCACTGCTACTAGCTCGGGGATTGTGGGGGCGCGCAGCAATTAACCGTACGTACGTACGTGCTGCTGCTGCGTGTAGTTGCAAAATCCAGTTCCAATCGCGGCGTGGTCCCGAATTCGACAACAAACGGCACGTACGGTCGAGCGAGTCAGCAGGATGCAAAATTGTCCAAGGAATATAGAATCGCCATTCATATATATATATATATATATATATATATATAGGAAAACGATCCCACACATACATCTGATTAGAACACTACGTATCGGACATTCAATCCAACGCATCCAAAGCAGGTACGTATAGTTGTGTAAATCAATCAGCTTTTCCGTAGAGCCCATTCAAGAGCAAATGAAGATTTTTATTCAAGGGTAGACCTCGATAACTGATCGAGCTCCCAGCACCGGTGTGATCTTGTAGTCAGTGAATCCGGCTTGGAAGAAAATCCAATCGATGCACATCATGAAAGCATCAAACAAAACGTAGGGATTTTCGTGAATCGTCAACTCTTTATGTGTAGTTTACAAGAGGTATATATGATGCGTTTACACGGCGAGTACAACGGAGGTCATCGACATCGATGTGAGGGCGAGGAGGATCGGGTGTCTCACTTCCTATATATATATCGATTATGTTAGGCTATGACTTAGAGTGTCCTTTATCGGAGTGTCCATCTATATATCGACATCGTTTTTTGACCTTATATATAAAGAAAATGATTTTTGGGCCACCAGTAGCATCGATCCGCCCTAACTCGACGTCTGGTGCCTCCAAAGCGTATGGCACCAGTTCTGATGTTGTTTGCAAATAGTTATCATCTGTTATTTCTATTGATGTTGTTGTCCGTTGAAAACAATGTTACGGTCTGTTGAAAGCAATGTTGCATCTGTAGAAAAAAATATTGTATCTGTAGAAAAAAAATTACATACTATTCACGGCGATGTTGCAATTTTTCTAACGCGTTTTTTTTTCTCTAGATGCTTTGTTTTTTGATTTGTGATGTTGCAACCGTTGTCCGGGGATGTAACAACCATTATCCTAGGATGTTGCAACCATTGTCCGGAGATATTGCAACCGTTGTTTGGAGAAGTGTTGAATCAGAGAAAAAATATTGCATATTGTTCACGACGATGTTGTAATTTTTTTTTCAACATCCATCATGCCATGGAGCCTTTTATCTCCACGCAAGCAACCAGAAAATAAATACATACATGCATACGACTCCTATTCATTCTCTTAGTTGACACGTACAGAGAGATCAGAAAGTTAATTTGTTTTTACATGAGGAAAGGCTGTACGACCTTAGAGAAGAGCTTCTGCGCGTGGCTTCGGATTTGCACGGAAGTCTTGGTGCCTATGTGCTCTGCATGCACAGACGAGAAGTGTGTTCGATTCAGGCGTACGAGATGATCATGAGACATAGGCGTAAATTGATTGATTGCTTCTAGCATGAATACGTGCATGCGTACCTTGTATACGGCGCCAGGCGCTGTCGTATAACTGCAGGGCTTCCAAGAACCGCTTGTGCTCTTCCTCGGTCCACTTCTCGCGCTGCTTCGTGATCGTGTAGGCTTGTGGCGCACCCGGTCGTCCGATCCTAGCCCATATATATATATATATATATATATATATATATATATATATATATATATAAGATCTGTATGGATCTCTGGAGACCATTTAGTTACATGTTCTAGAATTAATTCATCAGTCTAAACCATGAAAACCTAGAGGGAAACCCCTATTTCATTATTGAAACCGGATAACGAGTACACATTCAAAAAGGGTATACATACTAGATAAAACAAAGTGAGGATTTAGACAAGTCCGAAGCATATACGAACAACAAATATCTTCTTTTCAAATTTAAAAAGAGAGAAAAAGAATTTATTATATTTTTTTAGAATACACACGAGACGTGCATATTTAACACACGCTTAATCTAGAGCGGAGGCTAAGATTCCACGAAATATGTATATGTTTTGACGATTGAACATATCCATATGTGTATGTATCATTTCTAAAAGAATAAACATCCGAAAGATGAAACAACCTAGAATCGATTTCAGACCAGCGCACATCTGCATGCGAGCCAACGGAGCAAACGCTCGGTCCTCAAGAATCTGTAATATTGCATCCGTGAGTATGGCCAACCAAACAGCTAGCCCTTGATTGGGTCGTACCCCAGAGTGTAAGTACACCGGGGCCCATGTATGAGCTACAGCTCTTCGTACGGGCAAACGACCTGTCGCGCGCGGTGCATGTGTACTAAGCAGGCGCAACCGCGCAACACAGTTGTTAGTCTTGTGCTGTGACTAGCTGTTTGCTCGTTCAGGTATCCTCGAAGGTATAAGCAATCACAATGCTGCTGTGGAATGTTGTTTTGTCATGTCGAATCTTAGAAAGCCCAAGGAGTGGTGAGGGTGAGCTAACTGCAAGACTAGCTGGACCGTATTTTTTCATTTAAATCAACAGTAGTCCATTTACTCAAAGGCTGTTTCCAATTTATGTCCCATTTACTATATAACCAGTTCCTACATTTATCCACTCTATATTAGCTTAGCTCGATTATTCCCTCTTTCTTGTTTAGGAAATTAGGTAGCGTGTTGTTGTCCAAATATTGGGGAAAGGCTATAGAACGCTTGCGCCCTCCAGCCCGGGAGTGTGTGGTGTGCGCGCATCCTCTTCTCCGGCGACGGGTTAGCATTTATCAAGGTTATGGAAGGGTTTATTGGGACTCTCGGGTATAAACAGGAGAGGGGGTGTAGCGGTGGTGGCACCGCCTGGCACGGTCTCAAAGGAAGGTGGTGGGTAGCGAGTGGCACGGCGACAAGGAGGACTTAATGTTAGGTTATGTGGGATTGGGGCGGTGACAACAGGGAAGAGGGGGCGGCGCGGGGAGGTGGCGAGGGTGTCAACAGCCGTGAGTGGTGGAAGCGGGGGTAGCGGCGGTGGAAGCGCACGAAGCTCACTGGGGAGGAAGAAGAAGACGGACGCGGGGGCGAGGGAGGAGCTCCCCGGGAGGAAGAAGAGGGGCGAGGAGGAACTCGTCGGAGAGGAAGAAGAGAGGCGAGGGAAGTGCACGGCAGCGCAGCGCGTGTGCGCTCCGTAGACCTTCCCAAATGTTGTAAGACAAAAAAAAGTATGCCTTTTGTTTTCAGAAAGACATGAAGCATATAAGAGAGTACGTAGCATGTACTTTAAGTGATTTGTCGAAAGATATTTGCGCAAATGCTGAAGCATCTTGATGTGGATCTAATAATATGTAATTAAGTTATTTATCTATAATTATTATTATAGATAACAATATCTTCATAATATTCATGAGTATAGCCCTTATCGTTTATAAGGGAAAAACTTAACTAAGTGGTCATAAATTACGTTACGATCACCTTATATGGTCATAAGATTTTCTACGACCATGTGGTGATTGTAAGCCTTTCTACGATCACCTCGTAGTCGTAAGCTTTTCTACGACCTCCATGGTCGTAAGTCTTTCTATGACCAAGTCAGCTATGACCACTCTATAGTCGATAATGCCTGCAGACACGTGGGCCCAATCGACTAACTTCCATCAACGTGCGGATTTTTAAAGGATACGGGTAGGCTACACTATCTTGTACTTCAAAATCTACCACGTAAATTAGGAAACCATGCAAACAAGAGATAATAGATCGTTACCACTAGACGCACAGTGTAACGGAAGAAGAGTTAGAGCAGCCTAATCCAACATCGAGCGCATCGATGTAATGTTCGTAGTCGATCGTCCAATGTCCTCGATACCAATCGTCTCCTCCAACAACCTATGATGTTCCTTGCATAGATCATGGATCGTCCTCGATCAGCATAACAACAACCGCAGTAGCGCCTCTACGATATCCACACGTCTAGAGGTGGAACACCGTACGTCATTGTGCTAGCACCAACGCACACGATAGGACCTTCAAGAAGATAGTAGCTAGGGTTTCGGTGGAGCAACTCACGTCAATCCCAACAGCCCCATGCATCCCCTTATAAAAAGCCCATAACGGATTCCATCCGAACTCGTTTGTTTCAACCCGTTAAGTGTGCTACCCTGTAGGTTCATGATTAATCAGTTGTGATGCGAAACCAGCTTTCCGACCACGAGTCATTAGTGGTTCCTAATAGGACATAATGATTTCTGAATACACATAAATATTTATATCCCGAGCCTGTTTCCCTTAGAGCAGGAGATTCGGAAGGTTCCTGGAGCCCAACATATCATGATGATTTCACTGGCAGCCTCCATGTTGAAGGCCTGGAGAGAACATCTGAGGAAAATCTTCTCTTCACCCTGTAATACAACTCATCCTCTTCCTCAGAGGACGATGGCATATTCACCCCTTCCGCCTGTTTTGGTGGTTATTAGGTCACCGCCGTCGGTGACAATCGATCCAATCCCAGCGATAATCCCGAAGCATCAGGGCAACGCCAAGAACGGGAAGAGCGGGAACGCCTCCAACATGAGGAGGCCCGACAAGCCGAGATACGTGTCGCCACACAAGCGCACATCTCGTAGGTTCGCCAACATTACTACCGAAACGCCATGGCTCCTCAGCGAGGGCGCCACAACAGACAGTGCATACGCCACCGCTGCGGGCAACGATGGTAAGGAATCCAAATGCCTTATCAACCCCCACGCAGGAGGATTCCCCTGCAGAGCGTGTTCGCTACTTAGCGAGCGTCATTGCACACCCTCCGAAGGATTAACTCCGGAGCAAGGAGTGCAAGTAATACGTGCTATTGCACAAGAGCTGCAGGATGCCACGGAGAATATCTCCACCTGATCGCATACTATGCTTTCTCAGACGGACTCTCACTTAGAAGGGTCCTCATCTGGAAGACGAAGGCAAGGTCAGAGTGATGTAGTTCCTGGCCATCACGTCCAAAGCCAAGGTGAGCATGACACTCATTTTTTAGGATGAAGTAGACGTCCCAGATCTCCTGCTGGTCGTAATAATCGTCGCAATATATGACAATGTGTTGGACCTTATACAGGTTGCAAAGCTTTCTCTCCCGCGCTAAGGGATGCTACTTGGCCGAGAAGTTCAAGCCAGGAAGTATGGAAAATTTTGAGGGACACGAAATCCGTCAGAGTTCCTCTAAATCTTCACTACCGCCATTCAGGCTGCTCGAGGTGATGAAAAGGTAATGGCTAATTATTTGCCTACAGTTCTAAAGGGTTCCACTAGGACCTGGTTGTTTAACTAGCCTGAGGGATCCATATATAACTGGAAAAATGCTTTGTAATGCATTGCAAAACAACTTCAAGAGTTGTTATGCAAAACCAGGAAGGAGGATGATTTGCATCAGCTCCGCCAAACCCCTGATGAAAATTTACATCAATTCGTAAAATGTTTCATAGAAGTCCATAATACTATCCCAAATGTTTCTGATGACTCTGTGATTCGAGCTTTTAAACAGACGGTGAGGTATCGGAGGTTCACAAAAGATCTTAACATAAACCCGCCTAGGACCGTGTTAGAACTCTTCGATATGGCCGATTGGTACTCCGATGCCAATGAGGTAGTGGAGTGGAACCGAATGGTGGATAAAGGGACCACCCTTCCTTAGCTAGGCCTCGAGGAGGTCAAAGAAAAGAAGTCCAAGAGGTCTGAAGGCTCCACAAGTAGCAAAAGAAAACCCAAGAAGAAGGAGAAGGGGAGGTCCAAGCAGTCCACCAAGGAGATTGTAGCCTTTGACTAGCGACCACCCTATGACAAAAACAAGGGTCCTTGGACCAAAAGAAGGCAAGGAGGTCGTTTAAACGACCGTGCTGCCCCACAATATGTGAATACGTCTAGGAGAAATGAGCGTTGGTGCCCATTGCATAAAGTCCCTGGACATGACCTCCGCAACTACCGTACTTGGTAGAAGCAGATGGAGGAATACTATGATGGGAAAGGCCCAATGCCTATCCTACCAGAAGATAGTGGACCACCAGTGGTCCAAAACAATGACAAGGACATAGAAATATCATTTCAAAGGACGGATCACCACGTCAATGTCATTTATAGGGGTTCGGCCATGTATACCTCTAAGCGGCAGTACAAGGCGGCAAGGAGGGATGTCAACAACACTGATATCTCAACTGGTCGTCCGGAATACCCCAAGTGGTTGGAGACCTCCCTGACCTTCACTAAGGAGGATGTCCCTAAAGTTATGTCTACTTCTCATAAATTACCATTAGTAGTTTCCCCTACCATAAGTAATTGCAGAGTAGGGAGAATATTAATAGATAGCGGTAGTTCATTAGACCTGTTATTTATTAATACCTTAGATGAGATGCAAATTCCTCACTCTGAGATTAAACTGATGACAAGTCCCTTTTATGGGATAGTGCCAGGTATATCTGTTACACCAATAGGGCAAGTAGTGTTACCAGTAACCTTCGGTACAGCTATTAATTTTTGAACTGAATTAATCACTTTCGAAGTGGTTGATTTTGAATCTGCCTATAATGCAATTTTGGGAAGATCATCTCTCACAAAGACTATTCGCATTGGGGTAACTTCCTACCCTGCATAGGAAGACGCACTTGTCACCTTCCTCCGAGCTAATGCAGATGTCTTCACGAGGCAAGCATCTGACAAGAAACCCACAAAACAAAAATTATTGTAACATCCCTAATTTGCAGAGTTTTTGAAAATTTTAAAAATAACCATTTGGTTTAAGTTGCAAGAGCTTAAATTGAAATTTAGAAATCAAAAACCATTTAATTTGAATTAATCCAACTTCAATTAAATTAAAAAGTTAGTTTATTTGAGCTTCCTGGATTTTATTTGGATTTTAAGTCTTTTCTTGCTTTTTTCTGGATTTTAATTTGGTTTTTTCCTTTTGTCCGAAAAGTCAAAATCTATTTTGTTTGCAAAATTAAAAACTAAAGTATAGTTAAAAGTATTTTTATTAAGTTCTAATTAATTAAAGGAACTTCTGTGAATTTTCCTACAATTTTTAGAATCTATTAGCTATTTTCTAAAGTCTTTTTGCTTTTCCAGCTTTTCATTAATCGGAAAAGCATTTTAATTCCTCTTTTAGCTTTGGGCCGATTTCCTATTCTCGGGCCACCTCCATTCCTTTCGCGCGGCCCAGCTCCGCAGCCCAGCTTCGCCGCGCAGCCCGCTCCCGCACGCCCGCGCCCTCCTCCTTTTCCAACCGTCCGATCTTGCTCAACAAATGAAACAAAGCAACAGATAATGCGGAAGCAATGTAATTCCCAACCCCACCTACTGTGCACAGTGTGTCAATTTAATATTTTCTATTAACCACGGACCTAAAGCCCGCTCGATATTAAGATTGAGTGGTAGTGCGTGCATCCAAACATCTACTCCCTCCCATGCATGCCGGTGTTGCCAGTTGTACCTAAAACACATCAAAGCAAGAGTGAGCCTAAAGACTCAGCATAGCATCAATAATCCAAGATAAACAATGCACCAAAGCATAGCCTTCATGCTCATGTGAATGCAACCAATGCAATGCACCTTTTCAACTTTATCTCTTTTCGTATTTTATCGGTAATACGGGGTATACATCCGTCATTGTATACCCTTGCTCATGCTCCTCCGCACAGGACCAAAGCCTATACACCACATGTATAGGGACCTTTGCCCATCACTTTAATGATGGGGACCTCTTTATTCATAGCCCACATTCCACGAATGTGGGATTTCAAGCCCGTCATCTACATGACGGGGACTCAATCAGATGTGCTTGGTCACCACGTGACGAGGCACTGTATGCTCTCAACATGCATATGCACCATGATAACATATTCATAAGCGAGAATACATCATTGATGGACGGCCTCGATCGCGCCACCCCTTTCCCCTTCGAGGGCTAGTTTCAATTGTTGAATTTTGAGTATTTACTAGAGGTCCGACTCGCCCACTCGTTGTGGACTGTCTAATCTGGATCGGGCGGCCAAGATTCACCGTGCCCCTTCCCGTTCTCCCGCTCTCTCTCGCTGCCAGGTGGGCCCGCCCTGTCAGGCGTCTTCTCCCTCCTCTCCTTCTTCTTCGCCGAGCTGCGCCGCGTCCGTGCGCGCATGCGCGGCTTTGTGCCGCGAATCCCGCCGATACCCTCCGCCCTCCTCGCCTACCCTAGCCATCCCCGCCTCCGCGCACCTGTGCGCCCCCGCTTTTCCCCTTTTCTCCGCTCCTTTCGCCGACACCGTCGCTCGCCATTGATGGCCGAAGCGAGCTCCTCGCCGCTCTCCTCCGCCCCCCCCCGAGGCCTATAAAAGTGAGCCTCAGCCGCGCCTCCCTCTCCTCTCTCTTTCCCTCTTCTTCCTCGCCCTCTCTCGCTCTCCTCCGACCGCGATTGGTGTTCTTCGCCGCCGGCCACCGAGGCTCGCCGTCGCCTTTTGCTCCGCCGTCAAGCATCCTCAGCCGCCGCCGCCTCCACCTCCGGCATCGCCTTGCCAAGAGCTTCCTCGTGCGTGCCTCCTCGTGGTCGAAGCCCCACCGAAGCTCCTCGCCGCGTTCAACCGCCGCCCGCCGTCGCCTTCCTCGCTCGCCGCCGGTCTTCCCGTGCCTCCGCGTCCTCAAACCAGTGGGCACCATGTTCGCCTCGCCGAGACCTAGCCACCGATGCCCTCGCCGTCGACCATCTCCCAGCCAATCACCGGCGACCCTCGGCTCCCGTGCGCCGCCGCCGGTCCGACATGGCCGAGTCACATGGCGCCAAGTCATGCCCAGTCAGCGGCCACATCACCATTTTGCTGACGCGGCTGCCCCGTCAGCGCCTACGTGGTTTTTCCGGGTTTTCCCGTTGAAAAATAATTCGGCCAGAAATTTAAATCCCACCGCTGACGTCAGCTGGCGCAATAAATCTGTTTTTCTTTAGAAAAATAATTTAGAAAATCAGGAAAATTCCTTTTTCTTGATTTTCAATCTTCCGAGGCCATAACTTCTTCGTTCGAACTCCGATTTGAGTGATTCAAATTTCTAAATTCATATAAAATCCTCCTCTTGCTGTTAGTGCTAATTTGGTATTTATTTGGAATTTATTTTGAGTTGTATTATTTATTTTACTCTTTTCGCACGTGTAGAAACCGACATTTCGGAAGATTTCTCAGACCCGACGACCGAAGCTCCTCAACTCTTCAACGAAGGCAAGTCATATACCTTTGATCATATTGAAGCCATTTTATAAAACTATATTGTTTGATATAAACATGCATTGCTAGTTTTATATTAAATGGTTCCGGAGTAGATAATTGCCAAATTGATGTATGCCTCCTTGATAAATTGCAAATGACATGTACCCTTGAATGACATTAATCCTTGGACACCATAGGATGGTCTACTTTAGTTGGACATTGATAAATTGCCAACACGGGTATTGTATTATGCTTAGCCATGCTATAGTTGTACGTCGAGACTCATGATCACAAGCTCGTATGAATAAGCATGACTAAATGAATTATGGAATCGTGGCGTGGCCACTAGTGTTAAAAGATGTTGTGCCAAGGCTAGGGTGGTCTTTGGCCGGGTGGAACCGAAAATGTTTTATGCTCGCACGAGTGGGTGGTGGTATCTGTGGGTGCCGTAACGCACATTGGGACGTGGATAGTCTCGTCTGAGCAGCCAACTAAGGACTTAACCTTGAACCATTGATCTGGGTCATATCGTGCAACCACATATCCAGGATGGGGTGGATTTGGCCAACTAATTAGCAATGCTTTGAGTTGGTTCTGTTTTGGTTGAGAACGGCGCAAGAGGGGGCATGAATCTAGCGGGAGTAAGACCCGTCAGAAGCGAATCCTTAGCGAGCAGAACGAGTCAAAACAGAACTTTGTAAAGGTCTTGTCACGTGCTCTAGACTACTTACCGAAGGTAGTGAGCGGTGGTATCGAAGGATGCCAAACAAACTAGAGAAGTCGTGTCTTGTGGGTAAATCTGTATAACCTCTGCAAAGTGTAAAAACTATTCGAATAGTCGTGTCCCCGTTTATGGACATGCCCAGAGATTTCACGCCAGGGGTAGATGTCTTCATTAAAATGGTGGAAATTGTTGGTTTGGATGTAAAGTTTGGGAAGATCTCTAGTTGTTTCAAAGTACTGAATTACTTATATACTAATCTTTTAAATTGTGCTTTCAATCTACTTATTGTATGTACTGTCAACATTGCTTTTCGCAAAACAACCATAAAGCTATCTTTGTCTAGCCTCGCACGAATAATAATTGCATACATTTTCTTATGACTTGCTGAGTATATTCAAAGTACTCATGGCTTGCACCCTGTGTGATTAATCCCCACAGAAGAACCAGGGAACTCAGAGTATTATGAAGAGAAGTATCTTGAAGACTTTGTGAACTAGGTCACGTCCTCCACTCGATTGCCTGTGGGCATGTCGAATGGCCTCCACGAGATATTTTGTTTCGCTGCAAGTTGTCTTTTGTTGCTAAGCCTGCGAGGCGCACTCTGTAAGACTTGACCATAAGGTCCATTTGCTACTAAGTAATATTAATTTGTTCGCTTCATCGTTAATTGGTTGTATGGCTATGATTACATCTTTGTTGTAACTGTGCGAGCTAGCTACTGATCTGGGACTAGTTCGGAATGCATAGAGGGTTCTAGGGTTGCATACCCGGGGTCCGACAAGAGGTGGTATCAGAGCCATATCGACTATAGGACGTAACCACAGTTAGCATGGTCATTTAGTCAAAAATTTCAAAATTTATTTTATAAATCAAACCAACGAATTAATGTAAATAGCTATTCTCCTCTTACTTGATTCTATTCTTTTCTGATCTCCCTCTTAGATTCTTACTTCTTATCTATTCTGAAACATTGTTTTCAAATCTAAATTGATCCCCTTACCTCAGAAATCTCTATAAGATCGAGCCTCGTTTCGAGTTGACTATCCATAATAAGTTAAATTAGAAGTGTTCTAGTAGGGTTACCCTCCTAACTGTAGTATCGTTTAGTAGGGCTTTTAGGCTTGAGTTTTGTTACTTCTTGGTAGCTTTCCGGCTATCCGTCCCTCGAGTTTAACCGACCATCCCCAATTAGGTTGATCTATCCTTCCCTCCCGCTCTTCCTCGTCTTTGTGCTTTTCCCTCTTACCTATCGTGCTTTCTTCTTCTCGTCTATTAAACCTAGAAAGATTTATGCAGATGGTTCAGACCCGCAACTCCGCAAGCCAAGTTGACCCGGTGGATCTCAATACACCACCACCACCACCACCACCTCCTCTAGCAGCTATGACAGATCAAGGTTTGGGTCAGTTCATGGCAGCCCCGACCCAGCTAATAAGTACAATGATGCATAATATAAACCAGATGATGACTCAGCAGAACTGCTATTGCTGCCCTTCTCGCAATAATGAACCAGAACAGCCAAGCCGCAGCCGCGATACCGCCACCACCACCAGCTTTCCCTCAGTCCAGGCTGGCAGAATTCATGAGGACTCATCCACCTACATTCTCTAGCTCCTCTGAGCCATTAGATGTAGATGACTGGCTGCGCTCAACTGAAAAGAAGCTTGCCATTACCTGGTGTGATGACCGTGAGAAAGTCCTATATGCTGCACACCAACTTGAAGGTACTACCGCAGAATGGTGGGAAAACTACTATACCGCCCATGAGAACCACCAGAACATCGGTTGGGCTGAGTTTTTTTAAGCTTTCCGCTACTCCCACATCCCTGATGGAAATGTGAAAATGAAGAAGAATGAGTTTCGCGAGCTGAAGCAAGGAAACATGTCCGTGAATGAATACCTTAATAAGTTCACTCAACTCTCGCGATATGCTCAAGAGGACGTCGCCACTGATGACGCACGTCAGAAGCACTTTAAGCGATGACTCAACCCTAGCTTGAAGGTTCAAGTCATCGGCACCGACTATGCAGATTTCTAGAATCTAGTGAACAAGGCCATGCTCATAGAAGAGTCTCGCCGCGAGTTGGCAGAGTCTCATAAGAGGAAGATGATGCAGCATGGTGCTCATCAAGGCTATTCACAGAGAGCCAGGACGAATGTGCAACACTCTACCCGTTTTGCTCCTCCTGTCACGTTCAAGGACCCAGCAACAGCACCCCGCCCAACTGCACCAGGATTTCGCAGCCCCAACAACAACACCAATAACCAGCAGCTCAGGAACACTAATCCTACTACAGGAGTCACCTGTTTCAACTGTCAGCAATTGGGACACTACGCCAGTAACTGCCCGCAGAAGCAAGGCCCTTCGCCTGTCAGATTCAACTTGAGAGCTACTCCAACTAGAACCCCCATGCCCGGAGCCAGACGTGGAGCACCTCAGACTCCAGCTGCACCATCTAAGACCCCTCAGTCTTATGGAAGAGGCCGTGTGAACCACATCACAGTGGAGGAAGCCCAGACAGCCCCGGACGTCGTGCTGGTTAAGTTCCTAGTAAATTCGCACTGCCATCGCTCGCTTGATTCTGGAGCTTCGCATTCGTTTGTTTCGCGGATTTTTGCTGCAAAACATCAGTTAAAGGTTTCAAACCTTAAGACTGCCTTGTTGGTTCAATCCCCCGGTTTGAAGTTAAGCACGAACCAGGGTTGCCCACAAGTTAAAATGATTATAGAAGGGGTAGAATTACTAGCCAACCTGATAATCATTAACACCAAATCCTTAGATGTGATTTTGGGAATGGATTGGCTTGCTGAACACAAGCAGTTTTGGATTGTGGTGGTAGAAGCATCACCTTGGCCAGTCCAGATGGGACTAAAGTACAATTTGAAGCCCCATGAAGAAGCATGATGGAGCTTTAGTTTGCAGTGTCAAGACCCTATCCTTGGAAGATGTATCCGTAGTAAGAGAATTTCTAGATGTTTTTCCGATGAATTACCTGGAATGCCACTAGACAGGGACCTAGAGTTTGTTATCAACCTAGTTCCAGGAACCGCACCAATTTTCAAGAGACCCTACCGCTTGCTTGTTGATGATTTTGTGGAACTGAAGAAGCAAATAGAAGAGATGCAAGAAAAAGGATTTGTCCGACCAAGTTCTTCACCTTGGGGAGCCCTGGTGATCTTTGTTGCAAAGAAGGATGGTACCCAAAGGATATGTGTGGATTACCGCTCACTCAACGAAGTCATCGTCAAGAACAAGTACCCTCTGCCTAGGATCGATGATTTGTTTGATCAGCTGAAGGGAGCCGGAGTGTTCTCTAAGATGATTTAAGGTCAGGATACCATTAGTTGAAGATCCGTCAAGAGGATATACCCAAGACAGCTTTCTCAACCCGTTATGGACTGTATGAGTTCACGGTCATGTCTTTTGGATTGACCAATGCCCCTGCTTACTTTATGAACTTAATGAATAAAGTATTCATGGAGTATTTAGACAAGTTCATCATTGTCTTCATTGACGACATTCTAGTATACTCCAAGAGTGAAGAAGAGCATGAAGAACACCTTCGCTTGATTCTGACTAGGCTTAGAGATCATAAACTCTATACCAAATTCAACAAGTGTAAGTTTTGGATGAAGAAAGTTACTTTTGGGACACGTTATGTCTACAGAAGGAGTCACCGTCAACCCCAGTAAAGTCAAGGATGTACTCAATTGGGAGTCACCCAAGTCAATACCTCGATCAGAAGTTTCCTTGGTATGACAGGATATTATAGCAGGTTTATAGAAAGTTTCTCCAAGATAGCAAGACCCCTCACTTAGTTGTTGATGAAGGAAAAGAAATTTGCTTGGACGCCAGAATGCGAGCAGAGTTTTCAAGAATTGAAGAAGCGCTTGACCACCGCTCCAGTGTTGACTTTGCCAGATGTCCAAAAGGATTTCGAGATTTACTGTGATGCATCGCGACAAGGTCTCGGTTGTGTCCTAATGCAAGAAAGGAAGGTAGTAGCTTATGCTTCACGTCAGTTGAGGCCTCATGAAGTAAATTACCCCACCCATGACCTAGAATTGGCCGCAGTGGTGCATGCTTTGAAGATATGGCGTCATTACCTCATCGGTAATCGTTATGAAGTCTACACTGATCATAAGAGCTTGAACTACATTTTCACTCAAGCTGATCTCAATATGAGGCAAAGAAGATGGTTGGAATTGATCAAGGATTGCAACATCGAAATCCATTACCACCCAGGCAAAGCTAATGTTGTGGCAAATGCCTTAAGTAGAAAGATATATTGCAATACTCTGATGATCAAGGAAAGTCAATCAGCATTACATGAAGAGTTTCAGAAGCTCAAGCTTGAATTGGTTGAGGAAGGTTATTTGGCTGCTTTGGAAGTGCAACCAACTCTACAGAGTCAGATTAGGGAAGCCCAGATCGAAGATGCAGATATCAAGGAGATTAAGAGTAACATGAAGAAGGGTAAATCCCTAAGATTTTCAGAAGATGAGCAAGGAACCATTTGATTCGATAAGCGTATCTGTGTACCGGACCAAAAGGAACTCAAGCAATTGATACTCAAGGAAGCTCATGAAACCTTGTATTCCATTCACCCCGAAAGTGCTAAAATATACCAAGATCTTAAGGAATTGTATTGGTGGCCTAGTATGAAGCGAGAAATTGCGGAATACATAGCACAGTGTGATGTTTGCCAGCGAGTTAAAGCCGAGCATCGAGACCGGTTGGATTCCTGCAACCCTTGCAGATCCCTGAATAGAAATGGGAAGAAATTGACATGGACTTCATCACTGGTTTGCCAAGAACAAGGGCCAGATATGATTCCATTTGGGTGATTGTGGATCGCCTGACAAAAGTTGCCCACTTCATCCCAGTTAAGACCACCTACTCAGGGAACAGACTTGTAGAATTGTATATGGCAAAGATAGTATGTCAGCATGGAGTACCAAAGAAGATTGTGTCAGATCGAGGATCTCAATTCACCTCGAAATTTTGGCAAAAGCTGCACAGCGTTTTGGGTACTAATTTGAATTTCAGCACAACCTACCATCCTCAGACAGATGGACAAACAGAAAGAGTAAATCTAATTCTTGAAGATATGTTGAGAGCCTGCGCTCTAGAAAACCAGACCAGTTGGGATCAAATGTTGCCTTATGCAGAGTTTTCCAACAACAACAGTCACTAGTCAAGTCTGCAGATGTCCCGTTTGAAGCCCTTTATGGAAGAAAATGCAGAACACCCTTGTATTGGACTGAAATAGGAGAAGGACAAGTACTTGGACCTGATATCCTGAAATAAGCCGAAGATCAAATTCAAATTCGGGCAATCAGGGAAAAGCTGAGAACAACGCAGACTAGGCAAAAGAGCTATGCTGATAACCGTCGCCAAGATTTAGCTTTTGCGCCCGGAGATCATGTGTACCTAAAAGTTTCACCCCTGAAAGGAATGCGCCGTTTCAGAGTAAGCGGGAAGCTTGCACCAAGATACATTGGACCTTTCCCAATCCTAGCTAGAAGAGGAGAAGTTGCTTACAAATTGGAACTCCCACCCCAGCTGTCAGATGTGCATGACACCTTCCATGTGTCTCAATTAAAGAAATATCTACGTGTGCCAGAAGAGCAGATGCCGCTAGAAGCAGTTGATTTGTAGGAAGATCTCACCTACAAGGAGCAACACATCAAGATTCTGGAAGTATCCGAGCGTGTAACCCGAAGCAAGATCATCCGTTTTTGAAGTTCAGTGGAGCAATCACACTGAAGAGGAAGCCACCTGGGAGCATGAAGAGGACCTGAACGCCGAGTTCCCGCACCATCGGGGTCGAGATTCCCTCTAAGGGATGTAGGATTGTAACATCCCTAATTTGCAGAGTTTTTGAAAATTTTCAAAATTTTGAAAATAACCATTTGGTTTAAGTTGCAGGAGCTTAAATTAAAATTTAGAAATAAAAAACCATTTAATTTGAATTAATTCAACTTCAATTAAATTAAAAAGTTAGTTTATTTGAGCTTCCTGGATTTTATTTGGATTAAGTCTTTTCTTGCTTTTCTAGATTTTAATTTGGTTTTTCCTTTTGTTCGAAAAGTCAAAATCTATTTTGTTTGCAAAATTAAAAACTAAAGTATAGTTAAAAGTATTTTTATTAAGTTCTAATTAATTCAAGGAACTTCTGTGAATTTTTCTGGAATTTTTAGACTATATTAGCTATTTTCTAAAAGTCTTTTTGCTTTTCCAGCTTTTCTTTAATCGGAAAAGCATTTTAATTCCTCTTTTAGCTTTGGGCCGATTTCCTTTTCTCGGCCCACCTCCTTTCCTTTCGTGTGGCCCAACTCCGCAGCCCAGCTCCACCGCGCAGCCCGCTCCCACGCGCCCGCGCCCTCCTCCTTTGCCAACCGTCCGATCTTGGATGTACGGCCTCGATCGCGTTCGCCTTTCGGAGGTCCGATCGGCCCACTCCCTGTGGACCGTCTGATCTGGATCGGGCGGCCAACATTCACCGCGCCCCTTCCCATTCTCCCTCTCTCTCTCGCTGCCAGGTGGGCCCGCCCTGTCAGGCGTCTTCTTCCTCCTCTCCTTCTTCTTCGCCGAGCCGCGCCGCGTCCATGCGCTCGTGCGCGGCTTTGTGACGCGAATCCCGCCGATACCCCGCCGCCCTCCTCGCCGCCTAGCCATCCCGCCTCGCTCGCACTGTGCGCCCTTTCCCTTTTTTCTCCTTTCGCCGACACCGCCGTTCGCCATTGATGGCCGAAGCGAGCTCCCGCCGCTCACCTCCGCCCCAAGCCTATAAAAGTGAGCCTCGACCGTGCCTCCCTCTCCTCTCTATTTCCCCTTTTCTTCCTCGCCCTCTCTCGCTCTCCTCGGGCCGCGATTGGCGTTCTTCGCCGCCGGCCACCGAGGCTCGCCGTCGCCTTTTGCGCCGCCGTCAAGCATCCTCAGCCGCCGCCGCCTCCACCTCCGACATCGCCTCGCCAAGAGCTTCCTCGTGCGTGCCTCCTCGTGGTCGAAGCCTCACCGAAGCTCCTCCACCGCGTTCAACCGCCGCTCGCCGTCACCTTCCTCGCTCACCGCCGTTCTTCCCGTGCCTCCGCGTCCTCAAACTAGTGGGCACCGTGTTCGCCTCGCCGAGACCTAGCCACCGATGCCCTCGCCGTCGGCCATCTCCCAGCCAATCGCCGGCGACCCTCGGCTCCCGTGCGCCGCCGGTCCGACGTGGCCGAGCCACGTGGCGCCATGTCATGCCTAGTCAGCGCCACATCACCATTTTGTTGACGCGGCTGCCCCGTCAGCGCCTACGTGGTTTTGTGGGTTTTCCGTTGAAAAATAATTCGGCCAGAAATTTAAATCCCACCGCTGATGTCAGCTAGTGCAATAAATCCCTTTTTCTTTAGAAAAATAATTCAAAAAATCAGGAAAATTCATTTTCTTGATTTTCAATCTTCCGGAGGCCGTAACTTCTTCGTTCGAACTCCGATTTGAGTGATTCAAATTTCTAAATTCATCTAAAATCCTCCTCTTGCTGTTAGTGCTGATTTGGTATTTATTTGGAGTTGTTTTATTTATTTTGCTCTTTTCGCACGTGTAGAAACCGCATTTTGGAAGATTTCTCGGACCCGAGGACCGAAACTCCTCAACTCTTCAACGAAGGCAAGTCATAGACCTTTGACCATATTGAAGCCATTTTACAAAACTATATTGTTTGATATAAACATACATTGCTAGTTTTATATTAAATGGTTTCGGGAGTAGATAATTGCCAAATTGATGTATGACTCCTTGATAAATTGCAAATGACATGTACCCTTGAATGACATAAATCCTTGGACACCATAGGATGGTCTACTTTAGTTGGACATTGATAAATTACCAACACGGGTATCGTATTATGCTTAGCCATGCTATAGTTGTACGTTGGGACTCATGATCACAAGCTCGTATGAATAAGCATGACTTAATGAATTATGGAATCGTGGCGCGGACACTAGTGTTAAAAGATGTTGTGCCAAGGCTAGGGTGCTCTTTGGCGGGGTGGAAACGAAAATGTTTTGTGCTCGGGCGAGTGGGTGGTGGTAACTGTGTGTGCCGTAATGCACATTGGGACGTGGATAGTCTCGTCTGAGTAGCCAACTAAAGACTTAACCTTGAACCATTGATCTGGGTCATATCGTGCAACCACATGTCTAGGATGGGGTAGACTTAGCCAACTAATTAGCAATGCTTTGAGTCGGTTCTATTTTGGTTGAGAATGGCACAAGAGGGGGCATGAATCTGGCAAGAGTAAGACCCATCAGAAGCGAATCCTTAGCGAGCAGAACCGAGTCAAAACAGAACTTTGTAAAGGCCTTGTCATGTGCTCTAGACTGCTTACCGAAGGTAGTGAGCGGTGGTATCGACTTTGTGAAGAGGAGTATCTTGAAGACTTTGTGAACTAGGTCGCGTCCTCCACTCGATTGCCTGTGGGCATGTCGAATGGCCTCCACGAGATATTTTGTTTCCGCTGCAAGTTGTCTTTTGTTGCTAAGCCCTACGAGGCGCACTCTGTAAGACTTGACCATAAGTTCCTTTTGCTACTAAGTAATATTAATTTATCCGCTTCATCGTTAATTGGTTGTATGGCTATTATTACATCTTTGTTATAACTGTGCGAGCTAGCTACTGATCTGGGACTAGTTCGGAATGCATAGAGGGGCCTAGGGTTGCATACCCGGGGTCCCGACAATTATAGAGATTTATACCTGATCGACGAGATGCTATCAGATCAGAATTGGACAAGCTATTTAAAGTAGGCTTTGTAAGAGAAGTCGACCACCCAGAGTGGTTGGCTAACCCTGTAATGGTTAGAAAGTCTAATGGTAAGTGGCGTATGTGTGTAGACTTTATTGATCTCAATAAAGCTTGTCCAAAATATGATTTTCTTCTTCCTCGTATTGATCAGTTGGTTGATTCTGCTATTTGTTGTGAAATATTAAGTTTTCTAGATACATATTCTGGTTATCATCAGATTAGTATGTTCCTAGATGATGAAGAAAATGCCACATTTATTACTCAATTAAGAATATCTTGCTATGTCAAAATACCATTTAGTTTAAAAAATGTTGGCGCTTCTTTTCACCGCTTGATGCAAACAACATTCTCTATTCAACTAGGCTTAAATTTAGAAGCCTATGTGGACGATCTTGTTGTAAAAACTTCAAGCACCTTAATCATATTTTCGATCTGCAGGAAACGTTCGATAACCTTAAAAACTCTATTTGAAACTCAATCCTGAGAAGTATGTATTTGGAGTCTCTTCCGGACAATTGCTTGGAATCCTTGTTTTTGCATGAGGAATCAAAGCAAATCCTAAAAAAAAAAAAGGGCACCCTCAAACCCTAGGTGGACGGCTTTAAGTCATTTCATAGCACAATTGGGAGGAAAAGGACTTTCTTTCTTCAAAATCTAAGGAAACATAGGGTTTTGATATGAGTGATCTACTTTGAGGATGTCAAGAGTTATCTTACGAGTGGAACTTGTTTCCGAAATCTAGTCTAAGGTCCTCAACAATGAGTGATGTAGTTGAACCTCCATATGCTAAGACCACGATACCCACAAGCTATATGCCCAAAACAATCCTCGACGAGGCATTATCAAGCCCACGATGCGAGTTTCCCTTAGGAGAGAGCCTTCAAGAAACGAATGGCCCTTCTCTTGGGAGTTTGTGGTCGATAGCCTCCTTCGACCACTCAAATCTGGGCTTATTCAGGACCACGCAATGGACAAGTCTGATGGGTCACTTGTAGTGGTCGATAAGCCTTCTCGATCAATATGTGGTGGAAGTAGAGCAACATGGCAGATTGGAGGTGGAGTTGTGGTGGGATTCGACGACTACCGTGAAGGGTTCATGTCCTCAGTCGCAGTACAGACTCTAATCCAACCATGTCTCAGTACTTATCGGAAGTCAGGAAGCTTGAAAAGCATTTTTTTCGGTTTCAAGGTACAATATATCCTTCAAAGGATAATTTTCTCATTAACCAATTAGCTCAAATGGCTTATTCTCAATCACAAGTACCATAAGGAGTCTTCTTAGAACAGCTCCATAAGCTGTCTCTAGTCAAAACACTAGAGACATGTCCTATTTAGATAGCCTCTCTAGAATACGAGGTTACCTAGATGGATCTCATATATGAGTATCTTCAGAAGGGTACAGTACCCAATGATGATCTTGAGGCCAATCGTTTATCCCGGAAGGTCAAAATGTATACTTTAGTTGAAAGAATCCTCTATAAATGAGGCAATCAGGGAGTTCTCATGCGATGCATATCACATAAAGAATGATTAAAACTCCTTCGTGACATACACGGTGGCATCTGTGGAACTCACGCTTCTTACAGAACACTGGTCAAAAAGCCTTTCGACAAGGTTTCTATTGCCAACAACCCTCCATGATGCTAAAGGGTTGGTTAAAAAGTGTGTACAATGCTAGTTTCATAGCAGGCAAATACACCAACGGCTCAAGCATTGCAAACAATACCTCTCTCTTGGCCTTTTGCAACATGGGGTCTTGATATCCTTGTACCATTCCCAAAAGCACCAGAAGGCTTTGAGTTCCTTTTGTGGCTATTGATACGTTCACAAAATATATTGAAGTCGAACTTGTGAATGAGATAACAACGAAAGCAACCAAGAGGTTTATGATGAAAAGTGTGATTACTCGATTTGGTGTTCCAAGTCGAATAATCACAGATAATGGTGCACAATTTTCGAGCATAAAATTCCAGGAATTTTGCGAAGAGTTGGGTACCAAACTGTGGTATGCCTCTGTCGTCCACCCATAAAGCAATGAGGTAGTCGAAAGAGCAAATGACCAAATTATGTAGAGAATTAAAACCCGAGTTTTTGACCAGCATGTAAAACGCTTGGGGGCTTGGGTAGAAGAATTACCCTCGGTATTATGGGCAATTCGCACGACGCTAGTCGGGCTACTGGTGAAACACTATTTTTCCTAGTTTTTGGGGCTGAAGACATGCTTCCACCAGAACTAAAGATTCGATCGACAAGGGTAAAAAATTACAACAACTCTGGCCAGGAACAATTTCAAGCAGATGACATCAACCTACTCGAAGACAAGAGGAGTCAAGCCTTAATCCGTTTGGCAATCTACCAACAAACCCTACGCAAATACTACGATCTTAAAGTCCAACCTCGTAGTCTTTCTGTAGGTGACTTGGTATTGAAAAAGATTCAATCCTAGTCCAATTGGAACAAACTTCCCGCAAGTGCGAAGGTCCTTACACAGTGGTCGAAGTCACTTGATCAGGCTCGGTACGATTAGCAATGGAGGATGGCAAAATCCTATCCAACTCATGGAATATCGACCAGCTACGCAAATTCTATGTGTAACTCTGTATATTCTCAATAAAGTTTATGCTTTCTTCAATCTTTATTATATTGAAATTTTCATTGAGCAACGCTTTGATTTTCGATCACTTTTTAAAACACTTGGTTTTCTATAAACTGGTCGAAGGAGGGTAACATCACCTAGTCGAAGCCTTTTCTTTCTACATGTGGTTTTGCCCACTAGAAGAAAATTCCTAGCGTCAATCTATTCCTAACTTTTGCTGCCAAAACAAAGAAACTAGTTTCAATAAAATGTGATCGAAATGATTTACAGTAATCTCTTTTTAAATTATAGTTTGTTCGACTACTCTATAAATGCTCGATTCGATTAACCTGGTCAGAGGAAGTACACCACCTAGTCAAAATCTTTCCTTTCTGCACGTGGTCCTGCCCACTAGAAGGAACTTCCTAGCGTTGCGCTGTCTCTAACTCTTGCTACCAGTATATGGCAATTGAGTCTAGTTTGTTGATCCCTTCGATTTGGTTAACCTGGTCGGAGAAAGGAACATCAACTAGTCGAAGTTTTTCCTATATGCATGTGGTCCTACCCACTAGAAGGAACTTTCTAGTTTTGATATGTTCCTAACTCTTGCAACCAGTACATGATAATCGGGATCAACAACAAAGGTCGAACAATTTATTTATGTAAACACTTTTCTGACTATTTGCTTAGTTTAAATAATTAAACTAAGCAAATGGTTGGGGCTAGGATAAAGTTATACATATGAGTTCAATTCTTAGTCTTAAATTTATTTATTTTTCTATTTATTATCTTATGAGTTACTGACTACTCGATGAGACAATTTGCAGGAAAATAAAGATTTATATTCATAAACAAGAAATTGTCTACTCTGATGAAGGAGATCCAATTTACATCTCTTTTGCGACCTTCTTGCCGATCGGCTGCACTTCTTCAATCAGTTGTGCTGCCTCTGCTTCTAGGCAGTTGAAGTTGGCTTTGACTGGTTGAAAGCTAAGATTACGGTCATGTACCTTAAGTTTTGCCAAGGCATAACTCACTACACTTTCGATTGCCTCTCTTATCAAGTCGGCTTGATTGGTCTTGAGTTGTTATCAACTCCTGTAGAGTTTCGACTTGTTGTCCAATTGTACTCGTATGGGCGATCATAGTGTGATGAACCCGAAGGTCTTTGTTTTGGCCCGATCTTTCGATGAGACGATAAGTTTGGTAGTCGTCGATCAACTCTCACGATCCTGGCTACGAACTCGCAAATCTCGAAACCACGCAATCGCTGAACTGATTGACAAGTCGTTATCAACCGTGCACGAATACCCGGTTGACCTAACCACGAAGGTTGATTCCTGCATACACCGAAGAAGCACGCAAGAACAAGATCAAGCAATCTGAAATTGCAAATAGGAATTGAAATATTTGAATTGAGTTGGGATTCTGAATAAGGATCTTAATTGGGTGGTCTAGCCGACACACGCAAAAGATACAAATTGCAAGGAAGGCAAACTAAACATAAACAAAATCAAAGAAAACTAGAGGGGGTGTGGCCTCCTTAAATAGGAGATGAGGAGCCATACATCTAATAGAACTAAGGGGGTGGGACTAATCTCATGGGTTACTGTTCACATGAACAGTAACTACATCCCCAGGTGGTCCGCCGGCAGATGGGCCAAGTTCAGTATGATTACAAGGCCCAGATTGGCCCAAACAAGTGATATGATGTCTTCTTTTGATGATTGCAACCAGTCCAGAAGGAATTTGAAGATGAGGCCAGATCCATTGGAAAGAGGACGAAATAAGCTTTCAATCAAGTACTCGTGGACCTCCAACGGACTCCGGATGTGAAAGTTATGCCTGTTTTAAGTTGATGTTGTCAAGCTGATTCCGGAGGCTGGACTTGTTGTAGTAGTTGCGGTACCCCCATTGCCTTCGTTCCTGAGTAGAATAACATCACCAGACTTAGGTAGCAATCCATCCTCAATGGAACAATTATAAACTCCTAGAAACGAAGTTACCTGATAATTCAGTTGGCGAGCACGTGCTCTAGTAATTGGTCCTTGCATATCAAGTTGAAAAGTAGAAGCAGTAGGGATGGTTGTATCAGTGGAAGGGATGTCCTCATCATGGTGTCTCCAAGTCCACCAAGCACGTTGTTAAGGAGTGAAATGTTGTATTGATCTACATAGCCTTCATTTCCTCCTGACTACGAGTCGAAGCTTCTTGGAGTCTTTTTATTTTGACTGCTTGATCTGAAAATATAGTATGATCAGTCAGAAAAATAATCCTTAATGACTAGTAAATAAAACTGGTTGCACGTAAATAAATTCTTACCTACTAATCGAGAATCAAGCTTCTTGATCTCATCATCATGGGAGGCAACATCCTTTGTGCACTGCTCCTCCTAAGCTTCTTGATCTCGTCATCATGGGAGGCAACATCATGGGAGGAAAAAGAGTTAGAGAAAGAAAAAAAGTCATTAAGATGAACAGTCTTAAGTACAAAACTTACTATTTATTTCATTCTGCAATTGACAAGCTGCAGAATTTACCTCCTAAAGGTTCTTTAGCGAGTCTTCTTTTTCATCCTTTAACCTTTGCACCTCGGCTCTTACATGGACGAGTGCGGAGATTATGATTCTTTCGTCACTTTGAGACCTACAAAGGTTAAAGTAGACATGAGTATTGAACGGGTGGCCGTTATAAAATATGACTTCTTGCAACAATGACTTACGATCTCATTGCTAGTTGACAGAGTTCAGATTGTTGCTTCTTCAGCAAAACTAGTTGCCTGTGGTATTCACCAACTGTAGTAACTTGTTTGAGAGCTCTCTGAACAAAGGAAGAGGTAGTAAGAAAAAGAAGAAGAAAATCCAAATATGACAATATTTGGTATCGAGTACTTACACTCATAGTTGCCCGAGCAAACTTGGTGTACACAAACTCATGATCTTATAGTTCATCAAGTCTGTTGACTTGGTCCCATCATACTCTTTGAAGACGCTCATAATCAAAGATATGTCCCCTGTTCGGAATATCCTTAGGGTGTGGGACTCTATCATGAGACCTGAATGACGAAGATCCAACAGTTGGTGGACCGAAGAACTCAGAAATACCTTTCCGATCACGAGTCATTAGTGGTTCCTAGTAGGACATAACAATTATCGAATGCACATAAATATTATATCGGACGAACCTTACGTAATATGATCTATGACCAGGTCCTTATAACTTACGACCCACTCGTATCTCCATACGACCAGTCCATATTTAGTTACGGCCACTTCGTAACTCCTTACGACCAGTTAGTGATCATATCCGACCAGTTTACGACCAGTCTGTATCTCCATATGACCAGTTTGTATCTGGTCAGATTGAACGACCTACTTGTGTATTCTCCCTTTGCCTCATGATATCTAGTTAAACTCCATGTGAGATATTTTATCATCCATAAACTGTTCAATACTTTCTCAATCAAGTGATGGATAACTTCACGTGGTCGACTCTTCGACCACTAGTGGCATGGTCATGCACTTTCTTTATCCAACCACATCGAGGGGTCTAGAGATATCCAACCAGTTACATCCCTCTGCATGTTTCATAACATATCCAAAAGCTACCTTTATAACTACCTAGTTATGGAGTAGCATTTTCAACCCCTAAGTGTAATATTACACATGTAGGAAATCATGCTAATATCAGGTCTAAGGATTATACATCATCATTGCATGAGAGCAACTGATGACACATAAAATCATAACAATCTTAATAGTATCTCAAGGTGGGTCAATCCAACACTATGTTCTCTAACATGTGTTCATATTATTGATTCGACATCCCCATATCTATGACCGGTGAAACATGGTCATCAATCAATACATGTGCTAGTCGATAAGTCACTAGTGTTCCGACTAGTGACATCCGACCAGGGATACATTTAGAATGACATCATATAAGTTAGAGAGCTTTACCAACAACTCACATACTTGTTAATATTTATTAATAATAATTCATCCAAGGAACATAATAACATTTATTCTATAACTCACAAACATAGACGTGATACAATCATCTCTATGATTGCCTCTAGGATATATCGCCAACACTCCTTTCTAGTACGATGATCGGAGGTTCCTCCTCCATCCTGACCAAAGGACATTTTTGGTAATCGAAGGACCAAGTTCCTTGTCCGATTATTGATACCCTCAATAATCGGTTCAATCACCATAGTATCTAGGTCTTCCGCCGTCTTTGCCTCTGCTTCTACGACCGCTTTAGTGTTCGTGGCTGATTCAGCGGCAACGACCTCCTCCATCACTACCACAAGGACAAGGGTCAATTCTTCGACCACCACCGTTGTTGTCTCTTCGACTGCAGGGGAAATAACTACGTGCCCCTCAACAAAAACATCCTTGGGGGCTGGAGAAGTCGGACTAAAACCGCAAGGGGAAAATAAAACATGTTAGGTTATAAAAATAAAAGGTAAATACTATTTTTACGCTTTTAGTTTTGTATACCTTGGCTTTTTGGAAATAATCTTGAATCCAGAAGAAATATTCCCTAAGGAAAATTTCTTTTTCTTCTTCTCTTCGACCATGTTTGGTCGAAAGTCTTATTGAGGATTTGGGATCTCTATGACCACGTCTGGTCGTAGGTCTTGATCGAGAGCTACCGCTCCCAAAGCTTCCTACCTCTCTTGATGGTCGAAACTTGTTTCAACCACCTAAGGGACAGCACTCGCCTCGACCATGGGCTTTGCTGTTGTAGAGGTATGCTTCACAAAAGATACAAAGCTTTTCCAGTTCTCCTTTTCTAATTGCTTGACAAAGCCATGAGAAGCAGAAACTGAAAATGTCTTATTATCATAGTAGAATTGTACCTTGGTCTTAGGGGCTTTATGCTTAAGCACTTCGACCACTCCTTTTTTCTCTGCAGCGATCACGTCTATAAAGAATTTACTAAAGGGACTGGTCGGAGGAGGGACGAAGCTTGAGCCCTCACCCTTCTTATCGATGGCCTTCACAAGATGACGTGTTTTGACCAGAGGAACTCTATCTTCCTCTGACCCTTCTTCGACAGTCCTAAATTCGACCTCTTGGTCGTCTTAACGATATGCCATGCCTACTTTCTGTAAAAATCAGAAAATGAACATTACTTAATAGTCGAATTATACGACTGTAGAACCCTAAAGATGAAATCAACTTTTGATTACCTTTAGGCATTCTTTCCTCTCTTCTGCGAACACAACCGCCAGGATTCAATTAACCCCTAACGTGGTTGTTGGAGCTTTTTCACAAACAAATTTGACTCGAGCGTCAATCTCTTTTTTTTGAGAGATCTACAATTACAAGGATATAATCAACAATCATACTCAAAATTAACTAAAAGAGTTAAGTTGATTGTTTCTTTACCTCCTTCGAAATCTTTGGTTGGGTTGGTAATCCCTAAGTACATCCACATGGGGTGTACTTGATTCTTTAGAGGATTGATGCGGCTCGTGATCAAGTCTCTCACCACATGCCATCCGGTGAGCCCCTATTCCTTCAAGTTCTTGATGGCTTTAATGTAGGGGGTGATCCCACCGAGGTTGCTTGGAGTTGAGTCCCAGGAGGAACTCTTCTCTGCAGGCTTCTCCGTGAAGAAGAGATTGTCTTCCTTGGACACTACCCAATAAAACTATCTCTTCTTCTATCCCGGTCATGACGATCGGGTGAACATCTGAATATACTCCCTTGACTTCCCGTCATGGAGCTTCAGATCGCAGCTACCTACGATTCCGTTGTGCTTGCTCATCTTGTAGTAGTACTAGAAGAGCTCCAAATAGGCTTCGCATAGGTAGATGAACACACTTAGCATTGTGATGGAATTAGGAACAAAGTTCACCAATTCCACCCCAAAATACTGGAGTACGACTGTACGAGCATGAGCAAAGAATGAACGGGCAATCGGAAGTCACATTCACAGTATGATTGGAATACTGGAATGGTGCCCTCTTCACCTGAGCGCCAATGCTGCCCCTCTGCATTGATCCACATCACATAAGCTCGTTTGGGCATCTTCTCGGCTGTGACCAAAGCCTTCATCTTCTCCACATCCATCTTTGATTTTTTTCCTACTTGGAAATGGTTTCGCCATCTCTTCCAAGTGAGATTGATTTGGATAAGTTTACAAAAAGATTTCAACTTGGTTAGCGGCAGAGAGAATAAGAACTCGGGAGCAGTTGAAGCAAATGGGGAAAGTAAAAACCCTAAGTCACACCCGCGGTAGATTTTATAGCTGTAGGTCTGAGTTTGAGATCGTGGGAACTCAACAGTTACCACTTCTTTGGGGACCGTTTCAACAGACAGATTTTTGAGAGTCGATTGGAATTCATTAATATGCCTGTTTGGGAAAAGCGATTCTGTCTTTACAACTCAAGCGAAACTACCTTCTTGACCAAGTTAATTTTTGATCAAATAAAATACCAGTCGAAAAGACTTTGCTTCCGACTACTTTTTTAATGCGTCCTTTCCAAGTAAGTTATTTTCACTTGAAGTCGGGGGGCTAGTTGACGAGGATCTAATAATCCTCAATTAAGTTATTTATCTGTAATTATTATTATAGATAGCAATATCTTTATATTATTCATGAGTATACCCCTTATCGTTCATAAGAGAGAAGCTTAATTAAGTGGTCATAAATCATGCTACGACCACCCTATATGGTCGTAAGATTTTCTACGACCATCTGGTGATTGTAAGTCTTTCTACGACCACCTCGTAGTTGTAAGCTTTTCTACGACCATTATATGGTTGTAAGCCTTTTTTACGACCAAGTCATCTATGACCACCCTGTAGTCGATAATGCCTACAGACATGTGGCCCAATCAACTAGGAGTCTAATACGCTATGTTTAATACACTGAGCAATTAGTATATCTTGTTATTCTTCGGAATAACTGTATGTATTATACCTCTGTTTTTGGTAATGACTGTGAGGTGATGTGGGGTGTTATCTTCCTGACAATAACTTCCGTCAACGTGCACATTTCATCAAGCGTTGAGGCGTCTCTTGGCCTGGAGTAACTGCCACCCCTTCACACGCCATATAAAGGCTAAAGTTAGTGAACACAAGGAAAGAAGGGAGGAATCAGGGATTGCAGCAAGGAGTCATTAAACTTTAGTTTTAGTGATCTCTTTCCCAATTGTAAAAGCATAGTCAATATAACAACACAGGAATAGGGTTATATTCTCTGAGGAGAAGGCCTGAACCTGTCTAAATCCATGTATCTTTCTCTACGTGGATCTAACTCAAGGAAAGCCCCAAACAACCATTTGTAAGATCAATACTAGATCATCGACACAACTAAAGTTGCATAAACCCATTATGTGCACTTAAATGATGTAGTTTAAAATATTTGATTTTTCCTTCTATTTTTTTTCATTTTCTGAAAGGCGTGTATTCTTCAAAAGTACATGTAGCTAGGATTGCTTCCTAGGAAATTGTAGATATCTTACATATTTTTTAATTTCAACTAAGAAGAGGAGTTCTTTGTGCTTGTTGATGAATTACTATCGATTTTTGTGAGTTAAATGATGGGGACACGGCTCTCGAGATCATACAGGAAGAAACATGAGTTTTTTAGAGAGGTTCAGGCCTTATCCGGAGATAATAACTACCCTACTCATGTGTTGCATTGAATGAGATTACAAAACACAACAATCCACCGAAACTAGAAAATGTTGTCAGGGGTTTTTTAGATAGGTTCAGGCCTTCTCCAAAGAGAATAATAACCCTACTCTTGTGTTCTTGTATTGAATGAGATTACAAAGCATAACAAGCCACCAAAACTAGAAGATGTTGTCAATGGCTTCTATTTAAGCAAGATAACCGAGTACACAAGGTACTCGCAAGATCGACGTTGGAATCTATTCATATGCTACATGCAAGCTTATTTAGGTGGAGGTTGTATATAAAGCCAACTTTATTTGCAATAGTGTAATACATTTAAAAGCAAGTTCGCAAATCTGTTTTGTTGTCAAGATAACAGTGAAATAAAGGTACATACAAGTAACCACACAGAAGTGACTATCCCAATAGCCACCACAACATATAAATCCCGTGTCAAGTTTTAGTTTAAAAGGTTGTAGTCTAACTCTTGAAAGTAGCGTGTCCATAACCTAGGGCGAGGCGAATAGTTTTAACCTCGCAGGGTGTACCAATGTACCCACAGCGCGCCAAAAGCACACTATCAAGGTATGCTAAGTCCTACGAGCGCTTTCCAATATTGTGCATTGACCACGAGCCGCTCGTATGGATCGAATCCATACGCTTTGGACACTACAATGCTCGGCACCAATCAAAGTACTAAGTCAAGAGAGGTCTCATACCCTCTAGTGTGGTTAGCACGCTAAAATGCTTGGTTTAGTGTAACAAGATGTTCGGTCCTTGTTGACTCGGGCACCATTCGATCACACCCAAAAGCACACCAACCATACCATTGTGCCCAAGTCTAAATCATTTTGTTTTCAGTTTTAGTTTTCATAAGTAGACATGGCACAAGGCTGAAATCATAATTCATAATAAGTTTTATGTGATCAAGATTATCGACAAGTCGATAACGCTCATTTCTACCGGAAGCTAAGCATGACTAAGCAATTAGTTAGCAAACTACTAAGTGACAAGAGCTCATCCAACGAGCTCTAAATCATAGCAATAACCGGCATCTACTAGGCCAACTATCGACAATAGTTAAAACAAGATAGCAATGCATACATAGAAGTTGTAAACAACATAAATACTTAAAATACTGGGATTAACATGATCAAACTGCTTGCCTTGATTCTCGGGTTCAATAATATCTTGCGAAAATGCGATAAAACCAAATAAGAACGAAGAACACCAAACAAAACTCAATAGCAAAAGACATCCAAATCCCATGAAATTTACACAGCAACTAGAAGTTGATTTTAGACAATTTTAGAAACAAGAATTACTTCATTTGGACTTATCATGAAAAAGTTACTGAAATTTTTATAGCAAGTAGACTATGACATCCTTATGACAGCAAAATTGAGTTTTAAGTTGCAAAACTAGCACATTACATTTTCGAGAAACATATATATGTGCAAAACCTATTACATATTAAAGTATGCTAACAGAGGGATTTTCTAGCATCAATTTCATATTTTTAGGATTTCTGTGGTATTACTTGTGTCTTTACAACATTAAATAAATTTTTAAATGCTACCAATAAGGTTAAATCTATTAACATATTTTTAGTGTTTGATTTAGGCCTACAACCATTTTTAGATTAAAATTTAGTTAAAAACAAATTTATCAAAGTGAAAACCATTCTCGGTGATCGTGAGTCACAAATGCGGGCTTTAACACACGTGCACAGTGTACGGGCCCCACAGGTCAGTGACTAACCAGGGATTTTTAAGACAGATCATTAATCACTGAACTAATGATTAGGGATGATTAGGATTTAATGTGTCCTAAAGATTTGCACAGGTGAGATTTAAGTGGTTAGAGGGCCCACCTGGCAGAGACCTAAAGTGGCGGTTAAGGACCAATTTAATGCTACTAATGATTAGCATTAAATAAACCTAAAAGAGACACTAATGACTTCTAGATTTTGATCTTAACCCCTCGGGCCCACATGTCAGTGACCTGGGGTGAACTTCCGACAGCGATTAATCCTCGACACATTAATTAACTAATAATTAGTCATTAATGATGTCGGAACAGTGCGGGAATGCGCTAGAGGGTGATTTAGAGAATCGGGCCCGCTGACAGTGGCACAACGATAAAGATTAGGACACCATTAATTAACTAATGATTAGCACTCACAGTGCAATTAATGTGTCATAAACAAATGACGAAAACGGGAGTTTGCACCGGCAAAATCCCGAGCGACTTCAACGGCTTGCCGCCGGCGACTCCAGCCGCGGCGGCGCCAACCAAGTACTGAGATGGAACCGCAATAGCACTACGAACCTAAAGGTGGCAACCTCGCCGGCGGTGAGGGACCAGAACGCCGGCGAGCCGGAGAATGAAAAAGGGAGCTCTTACTGCTAAGTACTAAAATAGCGAAAAGCTCAGCTGCAGTCCAGAGAAGCTAGTGCCATGGCCTCTAGGGACTAAAAAGAAGCTACCTTGATGTAGAGAAGCTTCAAAGATGGCCGGAGAAGCTTGTCCACGGTGGAGGCTCGCCGGACTTGAGGAAGAAAGATGGAAGATGATATCCTGAGCCAGATGGGTGACACCAAAGTATCAATATAGCTTCATTATGCTCCACAGAAGCTACATGAGCAAATAATTTGAAAATGGAGCACTCACCTGAGCTGAGGAAGAAGATGACCAATTTCGGCCGAATTTGAACAAACCCCAAATTGGATAATTCCTGAGAATCAAATCCAAAATTAAGTGAGGGGAAATGTTCAAGATAGTAAGGTGATAGAAAGGGTGTAAAGAATTGTGAAGGAGAACCACTGGAACACCAAATTCACCAAGGAGCTCCACGGGTCAACAATGGTGTAGTGTCAGGGTTTGGACCAAGAGCCTCTCGGGCGGCAAAGCACAAAGCACAAGAAGTGGCCGACAACGAAAGGTGGTAGATGATGCATTAGGGTATGGCACGGCCGAGAGTGTCTCCCATACCCTAAATGTCGGCTAGACGATCGTAGGGCGCAAGATTTGACACGGCCATACCTCCCTACTGCTTCACGCAGCGTTCAGAGGTTGAAGATGACCAGAGACACGCTCGGCGATCTTTGGGTGTTGGATTGAAAATGAATGGCTCGATCTTAGGGTTACGGTGCTTTTAAAAACAACAGAGAGGATCGTGGCCTTTAGATCAAAATTGAACGGTCCCGATTTAAAGTGCATTGTAGTGACCCGAACGGCACATCCGGTATGCACCGTTGGATCAATCAGGGCGGCCGAGATTACATGTGCCCGCCGGGTGACCGAGCGACACACTCGGTAGCGAGTCGCGCGATTTAAATCCTACGGCTGATATCAACCGCGCGTTTAAAAAGGAGTCCGGTGCAGCTAGGTTGTTCGATCGAAACGATTGACTCGAGCCAGTCGACTCGAACGAGTAATGATGTGAACTGAGACTTAGGTTTTTAATTTAGAACAGAGACTTTTGAGGAATCATTTGAGGTAGCAAATTAACTCCAAAAATTCTGAAAATTTTACAGGAGCTTGCTGATTAAAATATTGACCTTGTGTAAAATTTTCAGAGGTTTTTATGCAGTGCATTTTTCTCCAAAAATTTGGCAAGGTTCTGATTTAGGGTTTGACTGAAAGTCAAACAGGTTTGACTGCCCTCTAAAAATATTCAAACAATTTCTAGAAATTGTGAAATCTTTCAGAGGGGTCACACATCATCCCAAGAACTTAGGAAAAATGTTTCATCAAGATTAAGATCAAAGGCTTGTGACTTTGCATTTCCATAACTCTTGTACAAGAACTGTTCAGTACAAACAGGAAATACATGATGTAAGAAAAAGTTTTAATTTCTACTCATTTTCTTACATTTGAAACTCAAGCCTGAAAATTGGGATGTTACATGGCAGTTGCTACTCGCCAGGAGGCGCCTTGACAGTTGTTGGAATCCACACGTTGATGACGGTTGTTGTCAGTGAGACATTCTCCTTGCACATTCACGAGGTGGTTATTATCATAGACAGAGACATGTATGTGCAGTTATGTCAGAGACACATACATGCACGTGTTGTATTAACTATCACGCATAATCGAGCATGGTGTACAAGATCCCTAGTCGATAAGATAGGGCACGCATGTCTGTCTATGAGACATATCGTCTAGCAGATGGTCATGCTTTGACCTTGTCTTAATAGGCCTTACGGCCAGGGGGTGGTCATAACCTGAATTGGACGTAGCCTGACCTGGTCATGATTGGCATCTCTGACCAAGAGTATACCATATGGCTATTAGAATATCATTATCTATAATGAATATTAATAAAATAGCTTCATTAATTGAGGATTATCCAATCCTTTTCATCTAGCCCTCCAACTTCTAGTGAAAATCACTTGAAATTGGAAAGAAAACTTTTCGATGAGTATTTCTTTTGACCAGAAATTGACTTGGTCAAGGAAGCTTATTGCGAGTGTGGACTCAGACTTACTTTGCACCTTTTTCTAGCTGAAGCGCTCGAGCACTTCAACATGGAATTGGTGAACTTGGTTCCTAACTCGATCACAATGTTGAGTGTATTTGTGTACCTCAGCGAAGCGTACTTCGAGATCCTCGCAAATCTAGAGCTCTTCAAGTACTACTACGGGTGAGCAAGCAGATGTGTGGGATTGCGATAAGCTGCTCGATTCAACTCCACAACTAGAAGTCAAAGGAGTATATCCCCATGTTCACCAAATCATCTTGGTCTGGTTGGAGGAAGAAGTGGTTCTACATGACTGTCGCCTGTGAGGATCATCTTTTTTTGCAACAAAGGCCATAGAGAAGAAATCATGGGACACAACCCGGAATGGTCCAGGCCGGATCATCCCATGGATCCAAGCCATCAAGGTCCTAAAGAATGAAAGGCTGACTGGATGGCATGTGGTGAGAGATTTCATCACACACCGCATCAACCCATTGAAGATGCGAGCACATCTAATGTGGATGTACTCAGGGATCAAAGATTCGACTAGGGACTACAAGAATGGTAAGTTTGTCATAATCAATTTAGCTCTTTGTTTTTTTTTAATTTTTGAGCATGTTTTGATTGTCTTTTCTTATTTGTAGACCTGGTCCAGAAAGAAATTGATGCTCAGGTCAAGCTCATGTATGAGAAAGTGCCTCCGAAAATAGAAGGGGTTCCTCAAATTTTGGTTGTTGTCTACGAGGAAGAGAGACGAAGGTGCCTAAAGGTATTCAATGGTTTATTGATTTCATCTTTGGTGGCGGTGGTCGTGATTTCGACCACTAATCAATCTTTGATTCTTGCATTTTGTAGAAAGTAGCGCGACGGAGACCATACATGATTTTTATATCGATTTGGGCTTCACTAAAGATGATTCAGAGGGCCAGTGAGCAAGAGACGCAACATCATAAAGGGAAGATGGTCGTGTAACCTAAGAGAAAGGTTCCAAAGTCCAAAGTACCATTTTACTACGATACTAGAACATTATTAGTTTTCCACACACCTACTTTGTTAGGCAAATAAAGAAGAAAAACTAGAAAATTTCTACTTCTTTTGTGAAGGCTACTGCCTCTCCAGCAGAGCCTATGGCTTAAGAATCCCGAGCCCCCAAGTGATCTAAGTTAGTTCTGATTAGAATGAAGGGGATATTACAAAGGAAGGACCTCTGCAAATTCAAGAGACTCGACCGATTGAGGTCGAGCAACACATGCCCACCATTGAGTTCAAGCAACACATGCCCACCTTGACCATTGAAGACAAAAACCAGTTGGAGGCTGAAAGCTTCAAGTTGGTGAGGTCGGCTAAAGAAAGGAGAAGAAAAAGAAGATTGATCATGTTGCTTTAAGCAAGGTGTGTTCTGGCTTCATGATCGTATCTAGGAAATCAGGTTATGTAAAATTCAAAGATTAGTAATAATACTTACCTCTTTCTTTTATGACTTGATTTCTAATTTATTTTTCCTCTGTTTTGTAGTCCTACTCCTTTAACCCCCGAGGAGGTTTCTAAAGATAAACATGTCACCATCGAAGCAACGACCACTGAGATAGTAATCTCTCATGTGGTCGTGGAGACAGAGACAAAAGGTTTCAGGAGAAAAATAGTAATCTCTCATGAGTGGTCGATGAAACATTAACAAAGCTAAACTATGACATTTTACTAAATTTCGGCAGAAACTTGTAACATCCCAAAGTGTTGTTACCAAAATAAAAATAAATAAATTATTATTTTACTGGTTTTTCTGATAATTTGCCAGAGTTTGATTGCTTTATTTGAATCTCTGAAGTTTTGAAAGTCAAAAGTAAAAGTTTATTTGAAGTTCTTGAACTTTTATTTGGTTGGATCTGAAAAAGGAAATTTAATTAATTTCTGGAATTCTCTAAGGTTTTTAAAAACTTTTTCCTAAGTATTTTCAAGCCAAAATAATTTATTTGCAAAAACTATAGCCAACTTTAAGTTGGAACTATTTTTATTAAGTCCAAAATAAATAAGAGAATTTATGTGAATTTTCTCATAATTTTTGAAATTTATTTGCTATTTTCTAAGGCCAAATTGAATTATCAGATTTAATTAAATTGCGAAATCATTTAAAAACCCTAAAAGCCTTTTGGGCCGAAACCCTCTCCAACCCACCTCCTTTCTCCCGCTTCCGGCCCACTCGGCCCGCGTGCGCCGCCTGCACCCCCGCTCTCTCCACTCTCTCGCCCCACCGCCCGATCCCCATCGGATGGCTCTCACTCCCCCACGCCATCCCCGCTCCCCGCATCGTCAGATCGGCATCTGACGGTCGCGCCACTTTCTTCTCCCTCTGGCCCTCTTCTTCCTCCCGCGCCGACACGGCCGCCATTGCCGCACGCGCCCAGCTCATCTCCGCCGCGATTCTCGCCTCCATTCCCCGTGTGGACATGCGCATTAACTCCCCCAAATCTCGCCGCCACTCTTCCCGACCTTTTCCCCCTCTCTCGCGGCCGTAATCACCGAGACCGCGCCATCGCCGCCGCCTTCCCCGCACCCGATCTTCGCCCCCACCCCTCCTCCGGCCCCTATAAATGGCGCACCGGGTGCGCACTCTCTCCCTCATCCTGCCCCCATCATCCACTTATCGTCTCCCCTCTTCAATCGCTGTAGTTTGAAGTTTTTCCCTGCGCCGCCGAAGCTTTTTTCGTTCTTCGTCTCCGGTGCCATCCGAGCTTCAACGTCGACTCCGACCGCACGGAAGCGCCGCGCGATCACCTACGCCGTGCGCGCTCGCCCCTCCTCGAAGCGCCACCGTAGCTCGCCGCCGGCGCGAACCAGAACTTCACCGCCGCCGAGCTCGCGCGGCTCCTCACGCCCTTGCGCGCTGGGTAAGCCCTCAACTCCCGCACTCTCCCTTCCTTTGCGCCTCGCCGTGCGTCGCCGTGGCGCCAGTCTGCGGCGACCCTAGGCGAGCTCGCCGGCCTTGTGCGGCCGTGGCGATGCCACCTCGGCGCCACCTAAGCGCCACGTCGCCTCCCCCGCTCGCGTGTCACGCTGAGTCAGCACCCGCGTGGCAATCCACGGCACCAAATCTCCCTGGGCTCGGTGGAACCAGTCCACCGTGAGCCGAGTCAATGACAGGTGGGTCCCACCTGTCGGAAATACTTTTAATTCTTTTAAATTCCGAAAATTAGTCGCTGACGTCAGCCCTTGGGCAATAAACCGAATTTCCTTTAGAAAAATAATTCAAGACATTCAATAAAATCTGAAAATTAGGGTTTCTTATATTTAAAAACTTCCCGGGGTTCGTTCTTTCTCATACGAACTCCGATTTCGTCGATTCAAATTCCTAAATTCCTATAAAATCAAGATCTAGCCAACTAAACCAAAATTATTTAATTTGGGTTCATTTGATCAATAATTCCTTTAGACCCTAATTTATTATTTCATGTAAATTCAAACTTCTAAAATTCATATCTTTTGAATCCCAACTCCGCTTTAGTCCATTCAAGTTTGTAAATTCATATAAAATTATTATATAGCTATATAAAATAAAATATTTCTATTTGGATTTAATTTGGTCTATCTTTTTTAATTTATTTGAATTTGAGTTGAATTGGTCGTATTTTCACGATTAGATTCCGACGACTTCGGAGAATCAGATTTCGACACCGATTGAAGAGCAACATAAGAGGATTAATTTTGACTGTATGATCATCGTGATTGTACACTTGGACTACCTGAAGATAGTACTTGTGAGTACTAGGTGACCTGTTAAGAAAAACAACGTCACCTCAACACCAGGCGTTCTGTTAAGGTGACCTGTTAAGAAAAACAATGTCACCTCATCAAGCAAGGCAAGTTATACCATTGATCATATTGATTCCATTATTTTAAATTATTTATATTCTGTTTTTAAATTATTACTGCATGCTTATTTATATTCAGTAATATAAATTCATAGTTATACCTAAATCCTTTGTATGACCAATGTTGATATTGAATCAAACACATTGACACCCTAGATAAAACCTGGTTGATACGATAGTATGAACTAGGATCATTTAAACGTATTGCTTAGCCATGCTTATAAACCAAACTTGTCTGATTTGGGGAATTTCAGCCAACAATCAATTATTGTTTAAATTGTACCCTTAGCATCGGTGTGTCATGGGAGTTTTACAAATGACTTGAAAAATAAAATAAAAATGGGTTTGGACTTGGGCGAAATGGATGATTGGTGGGTGCAGGTTTATGCACGGGCTTAATCTGGTTAGGGTTAAGGCCCAGGGGTTTTTATGGAAAGTCGCCCAAGTCAGTTAAGGACCGGTCTTCGAGCGCATGATGCTACGCCTTATCGTACTACCACATGTCCTGTGTGGGCGGGACTTAGCTAAATAATTTGTGATGTCTTCGTGTCATTGGTGCTATGTTGTTGGTATGGGTGTTGGTCAGACAGTAGACCCATCTGGCGCAGGAGGGGGCTTCCGGAGGATGGCCAGTCCAATGGTAGCGAAACCTTAGCGAGCATAAATACATTAAGACAGAACATTGTAAAGGCCTCGACACGTGCTCTAAACCGCTTACCAAAGGTAGTGAGCGGTGGCATAGATATATGCCGGACAAACTAGAGAAGTCTTATCATGTGGGTAAAGCTGTACAACCTCTGCAGAGTGTAAAACTATTCGAATAGCCGTGTCCGCGGTTATGGACATGCTAGCAGAACTACTCAAAGTTAGACTTTGGTTTTTGTTTGAAAAAGACTTCTTCAAAACTGGTTTATCCAAATGGGAATTGGGCAGGAAGCCATGTGATAGGAGGGTGTCCTTCACCATTCATGTGTGAATTTTATCTGACTATAAAATTGAGAATTTTATAAATTTTAGTTATAAAATAACTGCTTTGGAACTTAGTACCAGTATTTAAAAGAAATGCTGCTTTATGCAAATAAACCAATAAGCCTTTATATTGTTACATCCATATATGCATGTCATTCATTTACTTGTGGATGTAACTTGCGAGCCTTTGTATAGTTAAATATGGCGATTAACTGGACCCTACTACATCTTCGTCTTCCGCTGTGTTTATTTTATTGTGGGCTGTAAGCCTTCTTTGTAATAAACTCGTTGATTATTAATAAAGTTGTGATATGAGAGGTTCCCAAAAGATAAAAGTATATCATAATTAAATATTCTAGTATCCAAAATCACCACTAAGCATTAGGATATGCTATTCAGCTAGAACATATTAAAAGATAACCAAAGTACGTTACTCATCATTATTACAAATAATCTCGACGCATGCGACCTAACCATAATCATAAGCAGTTCGCTTAATTATTAATGGACACTCTAATAGATTAATCAACTTTTAAAGATGCGTGGTAGTGTGTGATTCCAACTCAAGTCTACTCCCTCCCGTGCATGCCGTTCTTGCAAAAGGTACCTAAAACACAACAAAAGCAAGAGTGAGCCTAAAGACTCAGTAAGTACCAATAATGAAACATTAACCTCACAATTACAGCATCATCATTCAATTCCAAAACTTAACTCATAAACATATCTCAGATTGTATGAATGCAAATGTGCAATGCATCTTTTCTCTTTCACTCTTTTGACGTTTTACCGGTAATACGAGGTATGCAACCGTCGCTGCATACCCATGCCTGTGCTCGCAAGCGCAGGGACCAATTGCCCAATACTCCGCAAGTAAAGGGGACCTCAAGCCCACACTCTACAAGTGTGGGGACCATAAGCCCATCGTTTTCATGATGGAGACCTCTTCTCAATGCCCACATTCCACGAATGTGGTGACCTCAAGCCCGTCATCCACATGACGGGGACCTCAAATATGCATACCCGATCACCACGTGACCAAGTCTTATGTATGCTCTCATAGTACACATGAACAGTTACAATTTCGTAATAATCATGAACCGCATCAACACCATACATGAATAATAATCATTCGTATCATAAGCATTCACCATCCTTAATCAACATATCACACTATCAACCAAGCATAGCTAATATGTATCAAAATACTAGCACTCACTGTCAACAATTCATAATTACTCTATCAAACAGAGTACTTGCCTTAACCGCGTGAGAACGGAGGATGTGAAGAGGGTGTTGCCTCCGGGACCAATCCCCCAACTAAATTCATTTAAAAGCATACTAAGACAATAGTAATGGACCAAACAAACTATAAGCAAACACGAACTCACAATAGTTTTTAATGCGATCCCAACTCCAATTTCCTAAATGTTAAATTGTCCCCTCTGAGAACAATCGCGTTCTAAAATTCATATCTTTTAGTAAAGAAGTCCAAATGAGGTGTTCTTGGACGCCCTGGAAAGGTTATAAATTTTCCCAACTAAACCTAGTTGGTAAGCCTTCCTGGTTTGGCCATCTAATACCCCTACCAAGCTAATTAATAGAACATCGATTTCACGTCAGGTTCTCTGGACAATACACTAAAACTACCATAACATTCAGCATGGTTGACCAAAATTTGTGTTCTTGAGCTTCCCTGAAATCTACGTCAATTATCAACAACTTTATTTGTACTGAGATCCTCTAATGTTCCATTTAACTGATCTCCCAAGTCAGATTACTAAAACTTATCAGAATACCGACAGATTTGCAGAACAGACACACTCAAAAAATCATAACTTTTGCTACAGAGGTCCAAATGATGCGATCTAGCACTTCATTGAAAGGTGATGACTGAATCCGCAATTAACTACATCAAAACAACTGTCTAACGAAATCTGTCCTGAGCAGACCATAATACCGACATTGCTACAACAATTAAATGTGCATCTAATCGGGGGGAAACCCAGGTTACCCTTGAAGAACCACCGCCGAATGTGATGAACACTCACCCCAGGCCACAATCTCTCCCTTCCCCTTTCCTCTTCTTCTTCTCCTTCTTCTTCTTCCTTTCTCTTCCTTGGCCGGCAGCACCCAAGGAGGTTTCTCCTTTCCTCCTTCTTGGTTGGCAGCGAAAGCAAGGGGTCCTAGGGTTGCCCCCTCTCCTTCTTATGTGGCCAGCTACCCCTTCCCCTTGGGCCTAAATACTGTGGGTCAGAAGCCCACAACCCAGGTTGTCCAAATTTTGCATAAACCACCCTCTAATCTCTGTTAAAATACTTTTTTTAATTGGTCATTCTCTCTAATTTATTTCTTCTCTCTCGAATATATTTGGGGTATTACAAAATCACCACCATCAAGCAAGTCATGGCCACTAAGGTGGTAGTCTCCTCCATATTCATGGAGATAGAGGCGAAGGCGGTGGAGGATTCGACAACTCCAGTGATCGAACCAGTTCTCGAGGACATCAATGTCCAATCAAGAGAATTAACTATTCGATCCCCAGAGGTGGTAAAAAAACAAAGGAAAGGCTCTGATCAAGGCACCGTGAAGGAAAAGAGGCTACGGAGGTGGTACCCCCAACGCCCCAAGGTACAAGATCCTCTTCGACTGAAGAAGAACAAGAACTCAACCTCTTTTTTCTAGACTTTTTGGTGTTCCATAAATCAGAACTTCATCTTAGAGATCTTGCGACTGAGCCCCTCATCCTGAGGATATCCCCATCCGATGGCACATTTTTTACGACAAGCGCCTTCAAAAAGTGTGGTGGGACAAGATAGAAAGGCTCAAGAATTATGAAGACCGCAAGGAGTTCTATGGGATGTATGCTCGTACAATAATCGACGTAAGTACTCGATACCAAATACATAACCTGAAGTACTTGGATTTTTTTTTTCATCTCCAACCTTCTATGTTTTTGCTTCTTTTTCATAGAGCAATCGAACAAGTCGTTGTGAGTGGAGAGCTGACCTGGCGACTTTTCGAAATCAAGAAGGAGAGGGATCTCCTTTGCGAGCAGACAAAGAGATGGTAAGTTACCCTTGTGAGTAATCTTCGACAATATTTTTATTCTAAATATCTTAACCTTTGTAGGTTGAATAGTGATGCCAAACCTCTTGCGGAAAAATATGTCAATGCGGGTAAGCTTCAAGCTGAGCTTCAATCAAAGGGCTTAGTGATCAAGGAGCTTAACCGCATCATGAGGGAAAAATATAAGAGCCTTAGGACTAAGAAGATCACTATATGATGAGTGCCGCTTCCCATGAAAAAGAAAAACAAGAGCTCAAAAGCCGCTTGATAGGTAAAAATACTTTCCTATGGCCACTATAGGATACCAATCGAATATCTTGTTTATTGACTAACATATACTCTTTTTAAATAGAGAAAGCAGCAGAAAATAAACGACTCCACAAGGTGCTAGCAAGCAGTCAGGAGGAGACAAAGGCGACAAAAGTCAACTTTCAAGACAATGTCTCCCTCCTAAATAGCACACTCGTTGGGCTAGGTGCCGAGGAGGTCAATCCTCCAAGCGACACCCTGGTCGGACATTTAAGCTGTCTTGGATAGCAGGTCGAAGCCCCCAAGAGTTAATTACTACTATGAAGACCAACCAGGCTCAGTCGATGAGGGAGGCTATCGAAAACAGAGTGACCTATGCCATGGCAAAACTCAAGGCGTACGACCTCACCCTCTACCTTGTTCCAGTTGAGGCTGATTTTCGTATGTCCTAAAGTAAAAGCCCTTAAACTGATCGAACAAGCTAGACCAACCAGAAGGAAGGTCACAGAGGAGATGCAGCGAGGATCTCCTTCATAGTAGTTTGTAAAATTATGTACATGTAAAGACATATTTGATCTTTTTGAATACACACACATATACATATAACTCTTTATTTTCCTACAAATTTTCTTTTTTTAGTAGTCCATAATTGATAAGACAAAATAGAAATGATAAATAAAAAGAAAATACTATGGTATGAAAGTCATAATTATAACTCTTCCCCTGGCCCTTGATTGTTTGCTTAGTTAAAGTAAATGTACTAAGGAAACAATGGAAATGGCTTGTTCAAATTCTTCTGACCACGTTGTTGACCCTAGTCTCCTTGTATTGGCAGCAAAAGTTAGGGACACATCAATGCTAGGAAGTTCCTTCTGGTGGGCAAGAACACGTGCAAATGGAGATACTTCGACTAGATGACGTCGCCGTTCTTCGACCAGTGTAAGGAAAATCAAGTATTTTAAAGTGATCGGAGAAATAATGAAAACTTATATCATCAAGTTCTTATGTAAGACAATAAAGAATGAATAAAAATATATAAACTTTATGGAAAGCATAAAAGCTTATATAAGAACTTTCTTAACTGTTTGATGTTCCATGAATTAGAGAGAACTCTGCCATCTTCCATCGCCAATCGTACCGACTTCGACCACTGTGTAAGGGCCTTCCCACTTGGGGGAGAGCTTATTCTAATTAGATTGGGTTTGAATATTTTTTCAAAACCAATGTGAGGACCCCAGTTTATTTGGCTTGTAATGCTTAACCAACCACCTGGTCCTAGCAGCACAAATCAAATAAACTGATCCTCGAGATATGTATACTTCCTAAAGCAAGATACACACCTCGGTACAAAATTAGACATCAACTCCATTCCAAACATAGAGTCCAAACACTACACTACCAAACGGAAGATAAACAAATAGTAGAGTTATTACGCATAAAGGCCGATGTGCCAAGATACACAAATAAACAAGAACGACAAAGAAGCAAAGTGCCATAAGATGGCTATAAACAAAGCCAATCGTGCCTCCAACCCACAAGGCATCCGACCGACCGCCAAGCCTAGTCGCCCACGAAAGCGGCAACACACTCACGTAAGTGAGGCCCTTGGGGCTCACCTTCTTCCTCCGCAACAAAAACATTAAGCAAAGCACCGAGTACAAAGATTGTCTTTGTACCCGCAAGACCGACGTGTGAACTAGCGAGACCTATTCATATGCTACATGCAGCTTGTTTAGTGGAGGCCATATGTTTCATTTGCATAAAGCCGATTTTCATTTGCAATAATATAATACGGTTTGAAGGCAAGTTTGCAATTCATTTTAAGATTGAAATAACAAGAAGGATATTAATAACAAAAGCGAAAGATAAACAACCTAGAAGTGACTATCCCAATAGTCACCCCAACAATAGCACGAATCCCGCATTCGCACCACCCATCAAGTTTTAATTTAAATGTTGTAGTCTAGTTCTTGGGGCGATCCGAGCGTGTCCATAACCTAGACGAGGCTATTCGAATAGTTTTAACCCCGCAGGGTGTACCAATGTACCCACACTTCGCATCGCCTTTAAGCCAAAACACACTTAGAAGGTATGTCGCACCGACTAAGTCCTACGAGACTTTTTCCAATATTGTGTATTAACTACGAGCCGCTCGTATGGATAGAAATCCATACGCTTACATGGTAAAGCCGAAAAGGCAACTACCCACTCGTGATAAAGCTTTTGGACAACTACCATGCTCCCACCTCCATCCTCCCGCGACCTCCTGCGACCCGAGCCAATACACGCCAAAGTACTAGGTCAAGAGAGGTCCCATATACTCTAGTGTGGTTAGCACGCAAAATGCTCAAGACGGTGGCGCAAGTAACTCGGTCCTTAATCGACTCGGGCACCTTTCGGTCACACCCAACAGATCACACCGCCTTACCATTGTGCCCAAGTCTAAATCATTTTTGTTTTCATTTTTAATTTTGCAATTTAAACATAGCGAAATGCTAAAACATAAAGTTATAGTAAATTTTGTGTGATCAAGGTTACCGACTAAAGTCGATAACCGCCCGCTTCTACCGATAGCTAAGCATGTCTAAGCAAGTTGACCGGATCTACTAAGTGACAAGAGATCATCCAATGACCTCTAATCACAGACAAATAACCTAGGCTCGTAGTAGAGATCAATATTTTGACTACAGGATATGCAACACGGATTTAACTAATCAATTTAACACAAATTAAGCAATGCATACATACAAATGAAACAAAATATTAGACTTTAAAATACTGGGATTATCATGATCAAATCGCTTGCATTTTTCTTTGTTGCTCAATTTGTTGCGAGGGTCGCTCTCGTGGTTGCCGCAAATATCGAATCCTAACGATTGAACAAATAACAATAATAAGAGCGAATAACACCGACAAAACTCAACCATACAACAACATCAAAACAAACCAAACTCCCACAAAGAACCTAAGCATGATATAACAAAATTTCGAAACAGAGAACAATTCATTTTAAGTTATTAAGAATTTTCTATGAATTTCTAAGCTAAAAACACATCAAAACACTAGTTAATTACTTAACAAATTTTCATGAACAGAAACAGTGTCTAAAACCTATCCTAACAATTAGTATACTGAAAATAGAATTTTCTGAATTGGGTTCATTGAATTTGGACAATTATTGAAAGAGATATGCATTTTCTAATTTAGAAGATACATAAGACATCATTTTATTAGTTAACAGATTTTTGCTACAGAGACATGGATGAAGCTAATTTTATCAAGTAGTACACTTAAAATGAAAATTAACAGCACTGGTTTCATGCAATTTGGATAAAATTTGAATTAGTTATGCATTTTACAAGTTTAATTGAATTAACAGATCAACAAAGAAACCCAAACCGGAAATACTAAATCATTTCCAAATCTATAATGCATTTATACTACTGCGCACCCATTACCACTAGCCCTCGCATCGACAATGGCCACGCGAAAAATGTCGACTGCAACACCGGCCGCGAAAGTGACGTCGAAGGCGTATTCTAAGAATACGTCTTCGGCTTACCAAAGTGCAAACCTGACTTATTCTCACAAAGAAATACGCTTCCCAACGGAGAAAACGCATTACCAGAGCTACACAACCCTAACTGACAGCATGGACCCACATGGCAGCGACTCAGAGAATAAATAACGGGCTGGATTAAAGGATTTCTAAACGCGATTAACCAAAGAGGGCCCACAAATCAGGGATACAACTAAAGAACTTAATTACAGCTAAAGACGAGATTAGACCTTAATGTACCGCGGCTCGACGGAGCTCCGCGCGAGGCCGCGACGGCAGGTGGAGGATCTGAGCCGAGCGGTTCCCTGGGCTCGCTAGTGGCCTCACTGGTTGCGCAGCAGCCCCACGAACACAATGGTGCCGGTGCAGAGCCAAATGGTCGTCGGAGGTGAGCTCACGACGGCCGGAGGCGGAGAAGAAGCCACTGCTCCCGAGGAGAAGACGCTACGCGCCGAGGAGCTGGGAAGGTGCGCACAGACCGCCTTGACTCCGTGAAGGATAAGCCCAAGATAACACCGATGAAGAGGGACCGAGGCGGCCGGAATTGCCACGGCGGCGGAAGACCGTGCTCGAAGAAGAACCGGTCGCACAGCCTCGGGGATGCACCAAAGAACAAAATAAGATCACCACTAGACTCAGTGAAGCAATGCGATCCTAAAGGACCAAGCGCCGAAGCTTGATACTTACTAGAACGCCAGGAAGCTCGTGGGGCCGAGCTCACCGGAGGCGGAGACGAAGACACCACCCTTGGCGATTCACTGGACGACAAGGATCCGGGATGGCCAAAATGGACGCGGCACCGAGTGTGGTTCACGATGGTGAGGTTGTGGGCTCAAGGGCTTCTCCAACGCGGCAGCGCTACCTTCGTTTCCCTCTCCGGTCGAAACAAGAAATCGGGCGGAGATAGCACGAGAACGCAAAGGAGAAGAAGTGGGTGAGCTCAGGGCTTTTATGAAGTCACGCGATGCCCCCAACCGACACGAGGGCATAAAGGTGGCAGCGACGAGGTACGTGGCGCGCATGCGATTGCCAGCGAGCTCCGGTGAGGTGCGGAGAAGACGAGGTGATATCGACAGTAGGGTCCACTGTCGGCCGATCGACGGCGGTGCGAACCGGTGGTTTGATTTGATCAAGAACGCACCGACCGCTGGATCCAAATGGACTACCGAGATTGGTGTATGCATTCGGACAGTCGGTTGCGACGCGACGTGGATCGCTCGATTTGCATCGACGGTCACGATCGATTGACTCGGGCGGTGCGATTAGTTGACGCGACCGAGCCAAGTGGTGCGGTTGGTTTGAGTCGGACTCGGTTCGAGCCCGACAAAGCGATGATTTCGATTTTGAGTTTAAAAGTCGAGAGAGTTTTAGGGAATTTTTAGAGATAGCTCCTGAGCTCCAAAATTCCGAAATTTTTATGGTAGCTACTTGAGACAGAGAGCAACATTTCATAAATTTTCTAGAACTTTTTATGCACTGAGATGTTCTGCAGAAAATTCACAAGCATGCTGACCTAGGGTTTGACCAGATTTCCAACTAGTTTGACTTGGCCATTTGAAATAGCAAATAAAATCTAAAAATTGTGAAATAATTCAGGAGGTAGATAGGATGATCAAGATGACAGGAAAAATATTCCTAGGGGATGATCACAAGTTTGAAGGCTAAGAATGCTGACAACAATTTCCATTCACAAGAATTTAATTCTAGAAAGTGGAAATTGCTAGGAAAATGTAGAAACTTTCAAATGATTTGAAGAGACAACAAAAGTTTTTATTTCTCCTCAAAATTTTACATTTGAAATACAAACCCTAAGTTAGGGCTGTTACAAATCTCCCTCTTACAGAATCTCGCCCAGATTCTCGATCATCGAGAAGAATGATGGGTAATCTGCTGAGACGATCTTCCCGCTCCCAAGTGGCTTCATCCTGAGTGGTTCGACCACCGAACTTTAAGGAACTTAATCACACGGTTCCTTGTTCTGCTCACTTCTTCGAGGATACGAACGGACGCCACGATAAGACAGATCTTCCCGCACATCGATATTTTCCAATGGTGTTTCCTCAACCGAACACGGAGGCACTTCTTCAATTGCGATACATGGAAAACATCATCGCACCCTCGAGTGTAGCCGGCAACTCCAACTTGTATGCAACAGCTCCCACTCTCTTGATGATGCGATATGGCCCGACATATCGAGGAGCCGCTTGCCCTTGACACCGAAACGACGATATCCCTTCGTGAGGCGAGACTTTGAGATACACAAAGTCATTGGGCCGAAACTCAACTCACGGCGACGCCGACCGCATAGCTCTTCTCGCTCGATCGAGCTACGCGCAAGTGCTCACGAATCAATCGCACTTGACTTTCATTTCATTGATGGAATCGACCAAAGAATTGCCTTTCACCGTTTCGACTAGTTCAATGGTGTTCGCAGTACGCCATACAAAGCCTCAAATGGTGCCATACCGAGACTAGCTCGAAGTCGTTGTTGTAGGAGAACTCGCAAGCGGTAGGCACTTCTCCCAATTCTTTCCATAGGAAAGAACACAAGCACGAGCTTCAAGCACCGATTGACGCGCTCCGCCGACCATCACCGAGGATGATAGGTCGAGGTGAACGAAAGACGGTACCCATGGCCTCCTGCAGATCGTGCCAAAATCGGAAGTGAAAAGAGAACCACGATCCGACACTATCGCTCGTGGCACACCATGCATCACAATGCGGATATGTAAAGATCCGCTAGCCGATTCACATCAATCTTCGATCGCGACCGAAGGAAATGGGCCACCTTCGTCAATCGATCAATGATAACCCATAATGCATCCTTCCCCGCAGAGTACGGGCGTACCAGCTGATAAAATCCATGCCTGCGTAATCCCACTTCCATTCGTATAGGCAAGGGCTGAAGAAGACCCGCTGGACGCTGATGCTCGGCCTTGCCACGACAACATATGTCACATCTCGCAACGAACCTCGCAATCTCGCGCTTCATGCGAGTCCACCAGAATTTCTGACGCAGATCTTGGTACATTTTGGTGGCCCCGGATGGATGGACAAAGGCGAATCATGGGCCTCCCAAGAATCAAATCCCGCAACTCTGGGACCTTTGGGACCACAAGCCGCTGCCCAAACCATACGACACCGTGCTCATCTTCTGTGAAACACTTGGCGGATCCATTCTTGATGTTCTGCTTGATTTTACCCACACCATCATCTGATTGTTGTGTCGCCTTGATTTGATCCACCAAGGTCGGTTGCACAACCAAGGCGACAGAAGGGAACCATGCTCAACCAAACCCAAGTTGAGACGTTGAAATTCGCAAGAAGTGCAGGTTGTCGCTCTTGGATCATCAAAGTATTGCAATACACTTTTCGCTAAGTGCATCAAGAACCACATTGGCTTTGCCAGATGATATCAATACCCATGTCATAATCTTTGATCAATTCTAGCCATCTCTCTCGCTCGAGGTTCAGATCTGGCTGAGTGAACAAGTATTTCAAGCTCTTGTGATCGGAATACACCTCACAGCGGTTACCGATCAGATAATGCCGCCAAATCTTGAGTGCATGCACCACCGCAGCCAACTCTAAATCATGGGTGGGATAATTGAGCTCGTGAGGTCTCAACTGCCTGGATGCATAGGCAACTGCCTTGCCTTCCTGCATAAGAACACATCCAAGTCCTCGACGAGAGGCATCGCAATAAATATCGAAGCTCTTGTGGATATCAGGAAGAGTGAGGACTGGGGCTGAAGTCAAACGCTGTTTGAGCTCCTGAAAGCTCTCATCACAAGCAGAGGACCACACAAACTTCTTGTCCTTCTTGAGCAATTCAGTCATCGGCTTGGCGATCTTGGAGAAGTTCTCGATAAAGCGGCGGTAGTAGCCCGCTAAACCGAGAAAACTCCGCACATCGGTGATCGACTTTGGCTGCCCCAAGATAGAACATCGCGACCTTATCGATCCACAGCTATGCCTCCATTTGAAAGAACATGGCCCAAGAATGCCACTTCCTTCAACTAACTCACATTTGCTGAACTTCGCATATAGTCGGTGTTCCCGCACTTGCCCAAAACAATCTTCGATGCTCAAGATGATCTTTTTCATCTTGGAATAAATAAGAATATCATCAATGAAGACCACCACAAATTTGTCCAAAAACTCCATGAATACCGAATTCATTAAGTTCATGAACAAAGTCGAGCATTGGTTAAGCCAAAGGACATGACGGTGTACTCGCATGACCCATAACGAGTAGTGAAAGCCGTCTTCGAATATCCTCGATCCGATCCTCGACTGATGATACCTCATTCTCAAATCAATCTTTGAGAACACTGGCTCCACCAAGCGATCAAACAGATCATCAATGCGGGCAGAGGATATTTGTTCTTCACCGCCACCTCATTGAGAGGACGGTAATCAACACACATGCGCAAAGTCTTGTCCTTCTTCTTCACAAAGATCACCTGACAACCCCAAGGAGATGAACTGGGACGGATGAAACCCTTTGCTTGGAGCTCACCAAGTCGCTTCTTCAATTCTTCTAGCTCATTGGGAGGCATTCGACACGGCGCCTTCAAATCGGGCGACGGGCAAAGAACTCGATGACAAACCTGTGTCTCGAACCGAGGCATCCCTGCAAGTCTTCAGAAAGACATCCCCAAAGTCGATACTATGGGAACATCCCGACCGCAAGGTCGGCTTTGCCTCTAATACACATAGATGTGGCCCCGGCCGCGCGAAAATCCGACCGCCGCTCAAGGGTCGGTGAGATAGACAATCTTCCCGCACAATCGATCTTTCCCAAGTGTTGGGACAACCAATCCATGCCAAGAATCACATCCGCACTCGCTGAACCGAAAGCGTAATAAGGTTTGCCAAAAATCCCACTCCTTGACTATGATAGGAACATCCCGACATCAGAATCGCTCTCATTTCCACCCCCAGAGCGGATGAGCAAAGGAACTTCCAAAGCAACACGTGAAGACCACTAGCAGCAGCAAATGATCTTGAAATAAAGAATGCAATGCTCCGTAATCAAATAATACCGCAGCAGGACGAGAATTAACAAGAAGTGTACCCATCACGACATCCGCGCCTCCGAGCCTCCTCACCGAAAGGTGGTTGACTCGACCACGCCGCACTCGGGCTTCGGATCATCTTCCGTCGTGGATGACCACTCCCGCCCGCGCCCTCCATTAGGACGAGGCTACCGCAACACTCGAGGGCAAGCGCTGGCGAGTGGCCCTTGTTGTGGCAAATAAAACAAGTAACCTCGGCCGCCGGATTATGAGGCCGCTCGTTGCCGATCGCAGCGCACGTGGTCGAACCACGGCCCGCGGTGGACGAGCTGGTGCAGATGGCCTCGCGCCGGTGGAGCAAAAGAACGGCCATCGGTGCCGCCCACCGAGGACGCAGTGAGGCCGGTGTGAGTAGACCGATGTGCCTCCCATTTGCGCTATGACTCGCCAACGCTTTGCCTTATGCTTCGCAACAATGGCCTTATCTACCAAGGCCCGAAAGTCGAGAAGTCCACAATAGATAGCTTGTCCGCAGCCTCCTCGCACAAGCCATCCATAAACTTCTCCCGCTAGCCTCATCCGAGGCCACCTCCCCGGAGCATAACGAGCCAAATGATTGAACTCGCATGTGCACTCGTCACGATTTGCGCCTTGCTTGAGCGCGAGGAACTCCTTCTTCTTCACTTAATCAGCCATCCGGGATGTGGGCCCGACGAAAGTCGATCCGAACTCCTCCCACGCGACCACATGGCTCGCGGCCGCATGGCGAGATAGTTCTCCCACCATGAGAGTGCGCGCTCAAGCCGTGGGACGCGAAGAGTGCCTTATCTCGCGCCGCATCGAGCTATGTTGAGCTTTCGCCAACCATGCGCAGCCAATCATCCGCATCGAGAGGGTCCTCGAGCGGAGAAAGTCGGTGGTCGCAGACGAGGAACTCCGCAAGTCCCCGCGAGTCCGTGGCCGCCACCACCGGCAGGAGTGGAGGTATTCCTAGCAATAACCGCCAAGATGCGCGTCGTCCATGCGGTTTCGCCGACCGAGCGAGCACCTCACCATGGTCGGAGGAGGGGAAGCTCTCATCATGACCACCGTTGATCGCCACGCTGCTTCTCCCGCCATCCTGTTTCACTAAGACAAGTTAACAACACCGGAAAACACAAAATCGACAACCCACTGCAAGTAACTTACTAACAAAGACAAAATAAACACAAGACTTGTAAGTTACAAAACCAATTGACAAAAATCGACACTTAGCAAACTCATATATATCTTACCCTTATACCCCACAAATTTTAATTAGACTAATTCTCTATGGTTCTCCCAAAGACTGATTCTACCGGTAGTAACTATCTTTTGAAAGGAACGAGAGAAACCAAGTTTTAAACTCAAATTAGAGTAAGATGAGAGTAGAAGGCTAAGATAGGCAAGGAGTAAAATCGAGAATCGCCTAGGTTTTCATAAACCCTTTTATACTTTGAAATTAAGCTTTTTCAAAATATCCTAAGGACGACTATGCTTGGGTTACTACGGTCGAATGGATCTCGATACCAACTTTGTGAGGACCCCAGCTTATTTGGCTTGTAATGCTTAACCAACCACCCGGTCCTAGCAAAGACAAATCAAATAAATCGATCTCGAGATATGTATACTTCCTAAAGCAAAGATACACACTCGGTACAAAATTAGACATCAACTCCATTCCAAACATAGAGTCCAAAGACTACACTACCAAACGGAAGATAAACAAATAGTAGAGTTATTACGCATAAAGGCCGACAGGACAAGATACACAAATAAACAAGAACGACAAATGAAGCAAAGTGCCATAAGATGGCTATAAACAAAGCCAATCGGCGTGCCTCCAACCCACAAGGCATCCGACCGACCGCCAAGCCTAGTCGCCCACGAAACGGCAACACACTCACGTAAGTGAGGCCCTTGGGGCTCACCTTCTTCCTCTCGCAACAAAAACATTAAGCAAAGCACCGAGTACAAAGATTGTCTTTGTACCCGCAAGACCGACGTGTGAACTAGCGCACCTATTCATATGCTACATGCAGCTTGTTTAGTGGAGGCCATATGTTTCATTTGCATAAAGCCGATTTTCATTTGCAATAATATAATACGTTTGAAGGCAAGTTTGCAATTCATTTTAAGATTGAAATAACAAGAAGGATATTAATAACAAAAGCGAAAGATAAACAACCTAGAAGTGACTATCCCAATAGTCACCCCAACAATAGCACGAATCCCGCATTCGTACTCACTCATCAAGTTTTAATTTAAATGTTGTAGTTTAGTTCTTGGGGCGATCCGAGCGTGTCCATATCCTAGGACGAGGCTATTCGAATAGTTTTAACCCGCAGGTGTACCAATGTACCCACACTTCGCATCGCTTTAAGCCAAAACACACTTCCAAGGTATGCCGGCACCGCTAAGTCCTACGAGACTTTTTCCAATATTGTGTATTAACTACGAGCCGCTCGTATGGATAGAAATCCATACGCTACATGGTAAAGCCGAAAAGGCAACTACCCACTCAGATAAAGCTTTTCTGACAACTACCATGCTCCCACCTCCATCCTCCCGCGACCTCCCCGCGACCCGAGCCAATACACGCCAAAGTACTAGGTCAAGAGAGGTCCCATATACTCTAGTGTGGTTAGCATGCAAAATGCTCAAGACGGTGGCGCAAGTAACTCTGGTCCTAATCGACTCTGCACCTTTCCAAATACACCCAACAGATCACACCGCCTTACCATTGTGCCCAAGTCTAAATCATTTTGTTTTCATTTTTAATTTTGCAATTTAGACATAGCAGAAATGCTAAAACATAAAGTTATAGTAAATTTTGTGTGATCAAGGTTACCGACTAAAGTCGATAACCGCCTGCTTCACCGATAGCTAAGCATGTCTAAGCAAGTTGACCGGATCTACTAAGTGACAAGAGATCATCCAATGACTCTAATCACAAAGAAATAACCTAGGCTCTGTAGTAGAGATCAATATTTTGACTACAGGATATGCACACGGATTTAACTAATCAATTTAACACAAATTAAGCAATGCATACATACAAATTGAAACAAAATATTAGACTTTAAAATACTGGGATTATCATGATCAAATCGCTTGTTCTGGCCGTTGTTGCTCAATTTGTTATGAGGGTCGCCTCGTGGTTGCCGCAAATATCGAATCCTAACGATTGAACAAATAACAGCGAATAAGAGCGAATAACACCGACAAAACTCAACCATACAACAACATCAAAACAAACCAAACTCCCACAGCAACCTAAGCATGATATAACAAAATTTCAGAAACAGAGAACAATTCATTTTAAGTTATTAAGAATTTTCTATGAATTTCCTAAGCTAAAAACACATCAAAACACTAGTTAATTACTTAACAAATTTTCATGAACAGAAACAGTGTCTAAAACCTATCCTAACAATTAGTATACTGAAAATAGAATTTTACAGAATTGGGTTCATTGAATTTGGACAATTATTGAAAGAGATATGCATTTTCTAATTTAGAAGATACATAAGACATCATTTTATTAGTTAACAGATTTTTGCTACAGAGACATGGATGAAGCTAATTTTATCAAGTAGTACACTTAAAATGAAAATTAACAAAGACTGGTTTCATGCAATTTGGATAAAATTTGAATTAGTTATGCATTTTACAAGTTTAATTGAATTAACAGATCAACAAGAAACCCAAACCGTAAATACTAAATCATTTCCAAATCTATAATGCATTTATACCACTTCGCACTCACAAACCGCCTAGCCTCACATCGATGGCCCGCGCAAAAATGTCGACTGCAATACCACCACAAAGTGACGCTCAAGGCGATTCTAAGAATACGCCTTCGCTACCAAAGTGCAAACTCGACTTATTCTCACAAAGAAATACGCTTCCCAACGGAGAAAACGATTACGAGCTACACAACCCTAATCGACAAAGATGGACCCACATGGCAATGACTCGTAGAATAAATAACGGGCTGGATTAAAGGATTTCTAAACGCGATTAACCAAAGAGGGCCCACAAATCGTGATACAACTAAAGAACTTAATTACGCTAAAGACGAGATTAGACCTTAACACCGGCGGCTCGACGGAGCTCCCGCGCGAGGTCGCGACGGCGAGGTGGAGGATCCGAGCCGAGCGGTTCCTGGGCTCGCTAGTGGCCTCACCGGTTGCGCAATGCCCCACGAACACAATGGTGCGGTGTAGAGCCAAATGGTCGCTTGAGGTGAGCTCACGACGGCGGAGGCGGAGAAGAAGCCATCGCTTCCCGAGGAGAAGACGCCACGCGCCGAGGAGCTTTGGGAAGGTGCGCAACGCCTTCGCTTGACTCCGTGAAGGATAAGCCCAAGATAACGCCGATGAAGAGGGACCGAGGCGCCGGAATTGCCACGGCGCGAAGACCGTGCTCAAGAAGAACCGGCCGCATGTACCTGGTGCACCAAAGAACAAAATAAGATCACCACTAGACTCGGTGAAGCAATGCGATCCTAAAGGACCAAGCGCGAAGCTTGATACTTACTAGAACGCCAGAAGCTCGTGGGGCCGAGCTCACCGGAGGCGGAGACGAAGACACCACCCTTGGCGATTCACGGACGACAAGGATCCGGATGGCCAAAATGGACGCGCACCGAGCGTGGTTCACGATGGTGAGGTTGTGGGCTCAAGGGCTTCTCCAACGCGGCAACACTACTTTCGCTTCTCTCCTACGAAACAAGAAATCGGGCGGAGATAGCACGAACGCAAAGGATAAGAAGTGGGTGAGCTCGTGGCTTTTATGAAGTCACGCGATGCCCCCAACCGACACGCAGGCATAAAGGTGGCAGCGACGAGGTACGTGGCGCGCATGCGATTGCCGAGCTCCGGTGAGGTGCGAGAAGACGAGGTGATATCGATGTAGGGTCCACCGGCGCCGATCGACGGCGGTGCGAACCGGTGGTTTGATTTGATCAAGAACGCACCGACCGCTGGATCTGAAATGGACTACCGAGATTGGTGTATGCATTCGACAGTCGGTTGCGCGCGACGCGACGGATCGCTCGATTTGCATCGGACGGTCACGATCGATTGACTCGGCGGTGCGATTAGTTGACGCGACCGAGCCAAGTGGTGCGGTTCGTTTGAGTCGGACTCGTTCGAGCACCACAAACGCTGATTTCGATTTTGAGTTTAAAAGTCGAGAGAGTTTTAGGAATTTTTAGAGATAGCTCCTGAGCTCCAAAATTCCGAAATTTTTATGGTAGCTACTTGAGACAGAGAGCAACATTTCATAAATTTTCCAGAACTTTTATGCACTGAGAAGTTCTGCAAAAATTCACAAGCATGCTGACCTAGGGTTTGACCAGATTTCCAACTAGTTTGACTTGGCCATTTGAAATAGCAAATAAAATCTAAAAATTGTGAAATAATTCAGGAGGTAGATAGGATGATCAAGATGACAGGAAAATATTCCTAGGGATGATCACAAGTTTGAAGGCTAAGAATGTGCTGACAACAATTTCCATTCACAAGAATTTAATTCTAGAAAGTGGAAATTGCTAGGGAAAAATGTAGAAACTTTCAAATGATTTGAAGAGACAACAAAAGTTTTTATTTCTCCTCAAAATTTTACATTTGAAATACAAACCCTAAGTTAGGGCTGTTACAACCAAGTCACCTACAGCAAGACTGTGAGGTTGAACCTTATGATTGTAGTACTTGTGTAGGCCTTGTTGGTATATTGCCGATCGGATTAAGGCTTGGTTCCTCTTTCTTCGAGCAGGTTGATGTCATCAGCTTGATGTTGTTCTTGATCCTGATTGTTGAATTTTTTGACCCTTATGGACCTAATCTTTTGTTCTGGTGGAAGCATAGCCTCCGCACCAAAAACTAAGAAGAATGACATTTCGCCTCTAGCCCGACTAGCGGTCGTGCGAATTGCCCATAATACTGATGGTAATTCTTTTACCCAATCCCCCTAGCGCTTTACATGCTGGTCGAAAACTTGAGTTTTAATTCCTTGTATCATTTGACCATTTTCCCTTTCGAATGCCCTATTACTTTGCTGATGGGCAACAGAGGCATATCATAATTTGGTGCCTAGTTTTTCGCAAAGTTCCTAAAATTTCGCTCTTGCAAATTGTGTACTACTGTCAGATATGATCTGACTCAGAACACTAAATGAGTGATCACACCTTTCATCATAAATTTCTTAGCCTCTTATGTTGTTATCCCAAAAATAAGTTCAGCTTTGATCCATTTTGTGAACATGTTAATTGCCACAAAAATGTACTCGACGCCACCGGTGCCTTTGGAAATGGACCTATGATATCTAAACCACATGTTGCGAAAGGCCAAGAAAGAGGAATAGTTTGTAATGCTTGAGTTGGTCGGTGTATCTACCTACTATGAAAATGTCATTGTACATACTTAGTAATAAGCTCTTTAGCATCATGGAGGGCTATTGGCCAGTAGAAACTTTGTCGAAAGGTCATACCGACCAGGGTTCTGTAGGAAGCATAAGTTCCATAGATACATTCGTGTATTTTGTTAAGGAGTTCTACTCCTTTCTACAATATACATCACATGAGTACCCCTTGAGTACCTCACTTTTAGAGGACTCGTTCGACCAAAGTATACATTTTGGCCTTTCAGGATACACAGTTAGCCTCGAGATCATCATCGGGTATAGTACCCTTTTGAAGATACTCATAGATGGGATTCATCTAAGTATCCTTGTATTCTAAAGAGACTGTCTCACTCGGAGATGTCAAGAAGACTCCTTGTGGGATGGGTGATCAGGAATAAGCTAGTCGAGCTAACTAGTCAGCAAGAAATTATCCTTTCGAGGGATGTACTGAACCTTAATACCGAAAATGCTTCTCAAGCTTTCTGACTTTTGATAAGTATTGAGACATGGTCAAATTAGAGCATTGGTACTCTTTTCCGTCCTGGTTCGTGACTTAACCGAGAATCACCTTTAACCAATAGTCGGTGAATCACGAGTACTTTTGTTGCTCGGAGGCCAGCCAATAAACCTTTGTACTCCACCACATTGTTAGTAGCAGGAAGTTTGACTGGATAGCGTATTTTAAGGTCTCTCTGGATGAAGAAACCAGGACCATCCTAGCCGCGAGCCACTAAGCGTTAGTGTTCGATCAAAGTACATTGTCCACTTATCATGGGATTCATGCTCGAGTTCCTGAACTGGTTCAGGATTTGTCTATTCGGTAACAAAGTTTGCCAAGATCTGGGATTTAATGATCATTTGGGACACAAAATAAAGGTCAAACTCGCAAGTTCAACCGACTATTTAGCCATGTACCCCGCTACTTCCCTATTCTAAAGGACCTCTACGGAGGGAAATCCAGATGGCACAGTAATCTTGTGCGCCTGGAAATAATGCCTTAGTTTCCTTGAAGACATGAGGAGGGCATATAAAAGTTTTTGGACCTGAGGGTAACACTCCTTCAGCTCATGTAAGACTTCACTAACATAGTGTACTGGTCATTGAGTATTTCATGTTCAACGACTAGTACTGCACTTAACGGTTGTGGTGTAGCGGCTAAGTACAGTGAGAGTGACTCATTTGGTTGAGGGGAAACCAAGATTGGAGCAATCGTAAGATATCTTTTGAAATCCTCCAAAGCTCTGTTTTCCTCTTCATACCACTCGAAACCCTCATGTTTCCTAAGAAGTTTAAAGAAAGGGAGTCATTTTTCTCCCAAACGTGCTATGAAGCAACTTAACACTGCCATTCACCATGTGAGTTTTTGGACTTCCTTCTTTGTGGTCGGAGGGCGCATATGATCGATGGCCATAATTTTTTCAGGATTGTCTTCAATGCCTCGATTAGAGACAAGGAACTTAAGTAGCTTCCCCGAAGATACTTCGAATACACACTTCTCACTATTGAGTTTCAAGCAGTGTTTTCTGAGGTTGTCGAATGTTTCTTGTAGGTCAGAGATGTGATCTAAGCATTTTATGCTTTTTACGACCACATCATCAACGTAGGCTTTCATGTTTTGACCTAGTTGAGGATAAAAGGTATTTTGTATAAGGCGCTAGAAGGAAGCAACATCATTCTTTAACCCAATTGGCATTTTGATGTAGGAAAAAAAATCCAAATGGGGTAATGAATGTGGTCCTTTCTTCATCATCTAAACACATAATAATCTATTGATATCCAGAATATGCATCTAGAAACTTAGCATCTCACAACCAGTAGTAGAATCAACCAACTGATCAATACGAGGAAGGGGAAAATCATTCTTCGGGCAAGCTTTATTTAAGTCAGTGAAATCTACACATATTCTCCACTTACCACTATATTTTCTAACACTACTACAGAAAAAGCCATCACAGACGGTTCGGAACCGTCATCACGCATTTGCCGAACCGTCTCGAAAAAATAGGTCTCGATATCAGTGGTTATCACGCACGTTGTAAACCGTCGTGATATGACTATCACGCACGTTTTTATAAACAACCATCTGTGAAGACAGAGTATCGCTGCACGGATATGGTCACAAAACGCCTCGGAAGTCGAATATCACGCACGGTTCTATGTAAAAACCGCTCGTGATACTCTTTCTTCACGCACGGTTATTTACACGTAAACGCTCGTGAAGTCGATTATCACGCATTTCGTTCGTTGTTAAAACCGCTCGTGATACTCGAAGTTCACGATGTTTTTACTTAGAACCGCTCGTGATACTCGAAGTTCACGACGCTTACTTAGAACCGCTCAGGATATTCGTTTCGCTGCATCGCTTTTATAAAAACCGCTCGTGATAGTTCATTAAACTAACTACATTTTTTCGATTTTTGGCTAGCCTCAGAATTGCTAGCCATGCCCTCTCAAAACAAGCATACAAAAAAACAGATACATCACGTATAATCAATTGTCGCATAAACCGAACTGATCATTACTCAAAATAAATTACAAAAGATCACATTTGTTCAAGTATTGTTACAAAATAAATTGGATTACAATTGAGTCAATTGTTTGTGTGGTTGAGAAGTGCCGCAGGTGATGCGCTGATCGGCAAATGAGTGAAATTCTCCTGTCCTTAATTATCTCTCGATATGATAAAGCCGCAGAGCTTTCTCGAATGTCCTTGATCTCATTATCAAGGAGTCCATCTAATTCTATATTCAAGCCTTGTCGCTAGCAAGAGTAAAATGTTATGCATATATATTTAATTTTATAATTAGAAAATAATTATTTGGAGATTCACAAACCTCTGGATCCTTCTTCCTAGCTCTAATGATTTGGTCCATATGATGGCAAACGAGATTGCACATAACTCATCATTTTTTCTTGGTGGCACCGCAAAAATAGAATTACATATATCGCTCGAGATGCTATTATAAAGTATGATATAGTATTATCGTATTATAGCTGCATCGAAATTTTGTCCTGTGTTAGTTGGGCGCTGCTCCATCGTATATTCCTTTGTTGGCAACATAGTCGATGAACGACCTACATGATTCCAAAATTTATCCTCACCATTTCAAACTAATGAAGACTAAAATAGAGTTATGTATGAAGGAAATGAGCATACCGCGAGTATTCCTCCTAGAATGTCAAGTCGTGGTTGTTGCGGATTAGGGAATCAACGATATCACATGGTTCCTCTTTGGTATGATGACTAAAAGGATCCAGCGGTACCTACTCATGTATGTCACTATAGTCATTAAACCCGAAGTTCGTGGCCGCGATAAAGTAGAGCAAGTAGTGACACTTACCCTCGGTTGTAGGGCACCACGATGTACTTCGTGTTCTCACGACGAAGCAATGCCCGTGTTATGTATTTCGACGAAGGACGGTCTGTTTGGATGGTTTGCAATTATACCACATGTGGGTCGAGAAACCCACCGGTTCTTTCCAAATTCCGGACATTTTTCATCATGTATCCGCATAAGAAATGAGTTATGATATTTATCGGTATTACGTGAATGTAGAACTTGATTGTATGCACTTACAAATGTCCAACATCGAGAAGCGAGGCATCAAGGCCAACGAGGTTGATAGGTCATATAGGTCGTTGAAGCTCACGACGAAGTGGTTCGCCTGCTGAAGAAATGCTTATCCTCGTATTCGACGGTGATTCCAGATCGCACCCTCCTTTTGGGTCCTATCCAAGTACCAAGCATGCAAAGCCCGACAAGCATATCCAAAGACGCCCTAATATCGCGTGGGAGCACAACGGTTTTCCGAGGATGTACTTCCGGATGTTGCCGACTTGCTTGGACTTGAGGGGCGCCGTCGATTTTGATTTGGTCTTAAGCATTGTCGCTTTCTTGAGATGACTCGGGACCCGATACGGTGACACGCTTTTCTTGTTCCTTCGATGTCTTCTCCAAGGGAACCAAAAGGTGGCCTTCGAGGCGAAATATGAGGTGGAGTCATAGAGGGTCCCGCTGGAGAGGAATGGTCGTGTTGAGATCGCGCAGATCGCTGGGTCCGGGACGATGTCCTTCTTGGGCCATCGATAAAACCGTGCACGCATCCCCTAGTGTTGTTATCTCTTCGTTCGCGAATCTCCGGACGGCCATGAAATGTTCATGTACCATGTCCACCTCCACCGGGCGTAACCTCGCGCCACTGACACCGGCCGCACCGCCTTCCGGTATGGATGCACCATCCCCGCGCGCCTCACAGAAATGGACCCAACTAACCTCACTACGAGCTTGCAGCCGTCGGCTCAGAACACACCACCAAAGATTGAGCCCGAATGCTACTAAAATTAAATTAAACTAAACTAAACTAAGATCAATTGCAAATTTTCGCAAAACCTCCTTTGTATAGTCACTATACCGAGGTTCCAACAATTAATCATGGCATTTATCAATATCTTCATAATCGAGTTCTTTCAAGCATGCAGATAATCTCATAAACATAATCAAAATTTGCTATTCTCATTATTACAATTAATCAAACTCAAACCATCCATAAGTAATTCTTAAGATTGAGTGGTAGTGCGTGCATCCAAACATCTACTCCCTCCCATGCATGCGGGTCTTGCCAACTTGTACCTAAACACATCAAAGCAAGAGGAGCCCAAAGACTCAGCAAGTACCAACAAGGCTAAGCAAGTTATCATTCATAGCATCAATAATCCAAGATAAACAATGCACCAAAGTATAGCCTTCATGCTCACGTGAATGCAACCAATGCAATGCACCTTTTCAACTTTATCTCTTTCGCATTTTACCGGTAATGCGGGTACACAACCGTCGCCAGATACTCCTTGCTCGCGCTCCTCCGCACAGGGACCAAAAGCCTATACACCACATGTATAGGACCTTGCCCATCACTTTAATGATGGGGACCTCTTTATTCATAGCCCACATTCCACGAATGGGGACCTCCTGCCCGCCATCTACATGACGGGACCTCAACTATTTGTACTTGGTCACCACGTGACTGTGGCACCAGATGCTCTCAACATGCATATGCACCATGATAACATATTCATAAGCGTGATTACATCATATTCTCATTATCATGTAAGCAACCTTACTTCGCTATCGATATCAAAACATGCATACATGACCAAGTATCCAACACGCTTGAAACATGCAAATGCTCCATACCCACGCTTTCATACCCAAGAATTTAACATGTACATAACAACATGTAAGATTTAGCAACGCCAAGGGAAACGTTAACCATAGCTTGCATTCATCAAGATAAAAGGAAAACTCATTACACTAACATTCGTGCAAGGCTACATCAAGCAATCACAACAATTTTATCATACAACCGAAAATACGCTTATAACCCGAATACTTGCCTTAAACGCGAGAACGGCGTGACGCAAGTGGGTGCTGCCCTTGGGATCTGGCTGCCACCTGGACAAGAAGATACCCCAAACTAAGACTAGCATACTGGACCAAAATCATACATCACATCACTTCTTATCACGTCTAGTTTTTCTAATTTCTAGCGATCGGTCACTGCGGACAGCAGACTTCAAAAATTCATAACTTTCTGCTCAGGAGTCCAAATAGGATGATCTTGGACAATCTGAAAAGGTAATTAAAATGTCTAAATAAACTTAGTTGGGGAGACCCTCTGATTCGGCCATCTACCAGACCTACCAATCTATTTAATCAGAGCAAACATTTTACGTCGGGTTTCTGGACAGCGACAAAGAAACTATCATAACTTTCTCTACGTTCGTCCGAATTCAGTGATCTTTAGCTTTCCTGAAAGATAAGAGGATTAGCCTCATTTTTCGTTATGGTGGGACCTCTGAAAACCCTCTAAATATGCGCTTCTATCAGGTTAACTAACACTAGCAATTCTGCTTCTCTCCAGAAACACAGAAATACTAATAAATTCATAACTTTGGCTACCGAAGTCTGAATGACTTGATTCTTGTCGGAAATGAGAGGTAACTACGATAGCTACAACTTTCTAGGAGACACCCAGACCCAAATCTGCCTCTAACCTAATCAAACCGACAAACTTCACTGCTGCAGAATATCGACGAACTGACATCCGAAAATTAGACAACTAGAAATTGATCTAAAGCAAAGAACCACGGGTTACCCTTGCCGAAATGAAGAGAGCACACAGCGGGATGATGACCACCACGCTTCCGCCATGGATCCCTTCTTCTCCCTCTTCTTCTCTCTTCTCTTCTCCCTCTTCTTCTTCTTCCTTCTCTTCTTTCTCCTTCTTCTTCTTCCTTGGCCGGCTGCAATGGAGCTCCTTCTCCTCCTTGGCCAGCAGCAATGGAGGTGGTGGGGATGGAGAGGGGCGCAAGGGAGGGTGGAGGGGAGGTGGAGAGGTGGAGAGGGGTGGCGGCACAAGGGGTGGAGGAGAGGAAAGATGGGGGCGGCTAGGTTTGGGGGAGGGTGGCGCCCCTATGGACGGCCAGCCCCACATGGGCCTAGGCCCAAGCCCAAAGTTGCCCACAAAACGCGGAAAACCCCTCTCATTTCCTGATTTGGTGTTTTACTAAAAGAACCCTTCTCCCGATTCAATTACTCTCTCCGATTTAATTAGTTTCTCCCGACTAATCCTTTCGAATATAATTTAGGTATTACTGTGCTCCTACAAAATGATACGCAATTAGCTAAAGTGTCCTATAGGTCTATCTTTGTTGCATTCCATAGATGTACATTACCTTGATCTCGTTTATCGGTAATTGGACATCGCCATGTCCGTAATTATGCGCGGACGCGACGCCATCCGGCGTCGAGCAGGATCGCTCCCAAATTAACAGGCGCGCCATGCATCGCCGGGCCGAGGAGTTGATTCAATTGATCCCGCAATGCTGCCGCTTTCCTTCAAAATGTTCAGGTCATCCGCATGCGAACCGGTCCTCACGCCGCCTTAGATCTCTTCCTACTCCTCAGCACGCGCAGAGTCGTCTGCGAATCCATGACTCCATGGTACAGAACCCCAAGACTCGCGTGCGACCGGTGTTCCTTGTTTCCAGGCCAGAGAGTATATCCTTCTCCCTATCTACATGGAAGGAGCCTTGGAAGTTTGGGAAGACAATTCACGCCGCAAGAAGTCATCATGTTATTATAGACACTATGAAGTTATATATGGAGTTATTAACTAGGTAGTTCGACATACTTACCAAACGTTGAGACACTTCCTCGTCTGGGTTTGTGAAAGAGATGCTTCCCAAGACAGACCTTGCCCTCGCTTAACCAAAGCTAGGGAACGCGGATCCGTGACATCGTGAAACGTGTTGTCCTCCGCCGCCCATTCATCATATTTTCTCGCGTATCCAGCGTGCCGAGTCTGGGCGGATGAGTGTTTCGTGTCCGAGAGCTTTGTGTGCCGCACTTTGCTCGTTAAATTCGGGCGCCGTCTTCATAGCAACAAAGGCGCCCCATGTTTCTCGCATCAAGAACTGTGATTCGCGAAGGGCGCCGACCCGTGTTCACGCATTTCGTGACAAGAATGCTCTGAACGACTTCCACGATTTATCGATCGTGAGCATCGCCGTCCGCTCCACGCTGCCTATGTCCGCTTCGATAGTGAACTTTGTAATAGTTCTATCCACACGCTCTCGCTTCTTTCGTCGATCCTTCCACCTTGGTGTGGTGATGGGGACCGCTTCTTGCAAGTATCCCGCACATGGTCCGACCGCCACGAGCTCTTGGGACGCAGAGGACCCCAAACTCACTAACCTCCGTTATGACCGGGCCGCCCACATGCATCTTCGATTCTCTCTCGCCATCTCGCTTCGTGTCATTGTCGTCATGGCGCGGCGACGGCGGGAAGATGGTGCCTCGCCATCTAAACACTTGCTATCTATATAATTAGTTTGAGATATATTACTACCGTGCCAGGCCGAGGGTTAAGCACACCAAAAACAAACCGTATGTGAAAAATCTATTTTGATGTGGAGATCACTATAGCTCAAAGTATGTGAAAACACGACAAATATATATGGTGCCATCAATATCTATATATTGCAAGTCCTTATAGTACTCAATATAGCTTAAGAGTGAGCTTGATGTTTACATATACAAAGGAGGCAAAAAAGTTACATAAACTAATTAGTAGTGCACAGAGGTACATATTACATGCAACACTAAAACACCATCAAACATGGTACATATTACATCAAGGGCAGCTGAAATGCAAAAGGAGGCTACAAATGTTTAATTATGTGTTGTAGCATCCGAATATATACCAAATTAATTCCAGAATAATTAATGACATCCCAAAGATAATTCAACCAGAGTTTAAATGACCAAAATAACATGAAATCATGAAATTCTACCATGTCATCAAAACACATCAATAGGCTTATCATAAATATCAAGAACACCATAAATCAAAGATAAAGCTCAAATTCTTGATGTTAAAAGGTGCTCTCGTAAGGCTAGATGCAAAGTTCAAAACCTTGCCATGACAAATCCTTAAGCCTAATATACTTCACAAACTGAATCAATTAACTAAAATTCAGACTATGAGCTCTTATTATAGCTAACTAATCAGACGGTTTGAGACCTCTCACAATGTACAAGGGAGAAGTACAGCACGAGTGGTGATTGGGAGGACATATGATTGATAGAAGGGAGAAGTATGCGTATGAATATTGATTGGCTAGACATAAATATTTAGCTTTCGATCCACCTCGAGTGTATCCAAATTTGGAATGTACAACAAATTGCTCATAAGAGGAATTGTTTCTAGCTCAGTGAGAGGCCCGAATTGTGCTCACAGTGCCATTTCTATTGAAATACCTTAAAATTTGTTTTATTTTGACGAACAAGAAACGAGACACTGATATTTATTTGATACTTTTTAAGTACACCGTGGACACATTGCACCCCAACAAACACACATAGACAAAGCAGGTAGCTACCTCAATTATAGAGCTCAAAAGATCGAATTAATTATTGAAACAATTATCGAATATGGCTATGAACATCACAGAGCAAAACCCGAATCACTCATTTCTTTGCAATATCTTCCGAGCTAGTCTCAAATATCAATCTCAATCACATATCAAAACAACTAGCACAAAGTGTATATATATGCAAAGAGACAGAGCACGTTAAGTCGCAATACTACAACGGCGCGGTCGGGAGCGCGCGCCGAGGTCGGGCGGCGCAGTGTCGAGGTCGGGGTGCCGAGGTCGGAGCGCCGAGGTCGGGAGGCGGGCGCGATCGGGAGCGCGCCGAGGTCGGGCGGCATGTCGAGGTCGGGGTGCCGAGGTCGGGAGCGCCGAGGTCGGGAGCAGCGGTGCGGTCGGGAGCGCGCCGAGGTCGGGCGGGTAGTGTCGAGGTCGGGGCGCCGAGGTCGAGCGGCGCGGCGAGGTCGGGTGGCGTGTCGAGGTCTGAGGCGGCGTGTACGGAGCCCTAGAGGAGGCAAAGGAGCGCGATAAACTCGATGGTGCGGGAGAGGAAGGGACAAGTGAGGAAAACCTAGCGTTCCCACCTTATAAGAGGCTATCACAGACGGTTCTTTACTAAAACCGCTTTGATAAGTAATCATAGACGGCTCTATCTAATAACCATCGTGATACGTTCCATATCACGCATTGGCGCAGATTTAAACCGCTCGTGATAAACTCATATCACGCAGGAGCGGTTTGTGTATTAAACCGTCTGTGATTAGCTTTTATCACAGATTACCTATTGGTTTTGTCGGGATATCACAGACGGTTATCAAATAGAACCGTCTGAGATAATCTCATATCACATACGGTTCTATTATAGAACCGCTCGTGATAGATCCGCATAATTATCAAATACAATAAACACCGTGACAACTATATATGAATTACAATGAACATCCACATTCACATCAATATCAAAATATATGAGAGATGACAAAACCTGGTGACAAGTATATATGAAGACAAGCTCATAACACATTTTACTTCAAAAACCAATTGTCGGTTACGATGAACGCCCACATTGACATCAATATCAAAATATATGAGAGATTACAAGTCCACAACACATGATGTTATAGAATAAATTAATTACAATGGATTAAATTCTTAATTAAAATATAGCCCTTCATGATGATCGCGCGCATATAGCTAGCTTCCTCATCGGGTTCTTCGTCGAGCCCGATGCCATCTCCGAAAGGAGGCAACTCGTCAAATTGATTGTATTCTTCCTCGCCCACTACATTCTCAACTCCGACAATCCTTCTTTTCCATGAAGAACTACGTGGCGTTTCTTATTTGCGGTCGGTTACATAGAATACTTGAACAACTTGATTAGCCAAGACGTAATGGTTCGCCTTTGTATCCGACACGCTCAAGGTCCACGTAGTGACGCCGCATTTGTCAACCTTCACCGTGGGAGATGGACCCAACGGCACCGAAATAGAGGGATCTTGAAAAGCACGTAGTCGAGCTCCCATATCTCCTCTATTTTCCCATAGTACGAGCTCCTCAACCCCATCGGATCGAATGCATCTATGCGACACCTGCTCGACTATGCTCTTCCTATCCCGAATGTCAGATAAAATGTGTACCCATTTATGTCATATCCTTGCCATGTGACAATTGTAAATTGTGGCCCTTGTGCCAACCATAGCAATGTATCATCACTTGATGACCTCCAGTGATTCGCACCTTTAACCATCCGTTGAACCGATGGTTGTGTCTCTCATGATCCAAACCTCCACCGCTTTGGATTCTGTTGGCGCACTCATGTCTTTGTGCTCGCCGATGTACGGGACACTTCGTCATGTGCCGCAAGACCATGAAATGGGCTTGAGCGTATGTATCCGATCGGGAGTGATTGATTTCCTTCCGATGGTCCCGATACCATCAAGTCTCCCTCATGACGAGATAGAGGCACACCTATCGGATCCACCGAGCCATATAGTCGACGCGAACTCAATGATCTCTTCCGCTGCATAACCTTCGATGATGTTGCCCTCCGGTCGAGATTGATTCCGCACGAGGACTTGAGAATTCCATGTACCTCTCGAACGGGTACATATAACGAGGAACACAGGCCGCATATCTTTATCTCTTTCACAAGGTGAACAATGAGATGGACCATGATATCGAAAAATGACGGAGGGAAATACATCTCAAGATAACATAGAGTCGTCACCACCTCGGCCTGTAGAGCATCTAGTCCTTGGGGATCGATGACCTTCTGAGCAATTTAGTTGAAGAAATAACACAGCCTCAAGATTGCTACTCGGACCTTGTTCGGCAAGATACTCCTAATTGCAACAGGAAGCATTTGTGTCATCAGCACATGACAATCATGCGACTTCATACCAATTAATTTCAAATCTTGCATAGAAACAAGTTTCTTAATGTTAGCAGAGTAACCAGACGGGACTTTCACACCATGCAAGCTCTGGCACAGTTCATATCTCTCGGCCTTGGACAGAGTGTAGCAAGTGGGGAGGTACGTTCGTCCTGTATCAGTCTCTTGCGGTGCTAACTCGGTCCTTATGTTCATATCGACCAAGTCTCTCCGTGTGTTAACACCATCCTTTGTTTTGCCACTAATGTTCAGTAAGAGACCAATCAAGCTATCACATACATTCTTCTCCACATGCATGACGTCGATGCAGTGGCGAACTTCTAAGTGCTCCCAATAAGGCAAGTCCCAAAAAATTGACCGCTTCTTCCAGATGTTCTTCTGACGGGTTCTTAATTGACGTCCCTTCCCAAGCACAACATCGATATCCTTAACCATATCATAGACATCTTTCCCTCTAAAAGCCCTTGGAGCTGAACCGCCCTCCTTATTTCCGCGAATTGTTTCTTCATCTTCCAGTATGGGTGACTCTGGGAAGGAACCTACGGTGACGCTGATGTATACGCTTTGCGTGAGTTGTTTAGCCATATACTCAGTAGCATCTAAGCAGTGCGGACAAGCTTTGGCTCCTTTTGTAATCGGGTCCGACACAGTTACCCAGTATGGGAAAATCATTGATGGTGCAGAACAACATGGCGTGTAAAGTGAAGTTCTCTCGCTTGTACGCATCCCATACCTGCACCCTTCGCTCCACAAAGTGTCACAAGATCTTCCAAAGAATGGTGCTAGGTACACATCAATATCATTCCCGTGTTGTTTGGCCCTTGATAAGTAGTGACATCAAAATGTACTTCCGCTTCATACACACCAATGAGGAAGGTTGTACATGCATAGATTCACAAAGCCGTGTGCTATGTCGATCGCTTCATGTTACCGAAAGGATTCATTCCATCAGACTCAACCCTAACCTTATGTTCCTTGGTTCTCACCGAACTCTTGAACCTCCGATCAAGTTTCTCCACCGGAGCGTAATCAAAGCAGGTGTCTTAGCTTTCCATCTTTCTTACGGTCCTCCGAGTGCCAACACACCAATCTTGCCTCTTTTGAGTTCGCAAATAAACGCTTCAAACGTGGGATCACAAGTGATACCACAACATCTTAGCAGGAGGTCCTTGCTTCAACCTAGCAGATTCTCGACGCTTGTATCGGGATGCTTTGCACACGGGACATACATGCATGTCCGCATACTCTTTACGATAGAGGATACAATCGTTCGGACATGCATGTATTCTTTCTACTTCCATTCCCAATGGACAAAGAACCTTCTTTGCTTGGTAGGTGGTGTTGGGCAACACGCTTCTCCGGAAGAATGTCCGCTAGAGACCTAACAACGCCGTGAAACTCTTATCGCACCAACCATTGCTTGCTTTTAATTTAAGCAGCTCAATCACGGTTGACAACCTTGTATATTCGGCTTGCGGCCAGGGAACAAAGGTCTCACCGAAGTCCTCCATTAAGCGCCGAATTTACAAAACTCTCTCTCACGGTAGTTCTCTTTCGCATCGCGTAGCATCCGATCCATTGTCATCGTGTGACCTATCCTCATCAAAAGCACAGTCTACATCCGCATATCGTTGACTTCCTCGGCGATGTTGTTATTACTAACTTCTGCCGCTTCTTCACCGCGGATCGTCCAACATGTATACCATTTTTGAAACCCTCCGAATCAAGTGTGCTTCTATCTCGTCGGGTTGGTAAACATCTTCGATTATCGCAATCAATGCATGGACAAGACATATATTTTATCCCCTTTTTCAACATATCCCGCTCATGCTCTTCTAAAAGCAACCACGCCATTAATGTACTCTTGACTCACACGGTTCACACCATACATCCAGCTGGTCCATCTACGCTACACATGTAACAAAATATATAGTGTCAAATTAGATTAATAAAATCTCTCTCAACCGCTCTCTCTCCATTTCCTTCCCCTCACGTAACTTTAATATTATTCCAACTACCAAATGAAAAATATTATTCTATTCCCTTACATCGGATACAAAAGTTTACTCCCACTTGACTTTTATACACGCGATGCTTAGCATATTCTACCATATCTCAATTGGGTTATAAAGAATGTTACCCTCGGAGCTCACGACTAAAAATACCAAATCGATCTATTCCGATTGTCGCCTCCCTCCTTTCTCCTCTCCTTCTCCTCCCTTTCTCCTCTCTTTCTCTTCTCCTTCCCTTTCTCCTCTCCTTCTCCTCCCTCTCTCTCTGTCGGTGGCGCAGCGGGTTTTTATCCGGTGGCGGCTCAAATGGGAATGGGCAGGGGTACTCAAGGTATTTATAGCACGAGGATATCACTGATTTATTCAAAATATGAACTCATCATGATAGGGTAATATCACGCACGGTTTATAAATAAAACCGTCGTGATATTTCACGACGGTGCTTTTATCAACCGCTCGTGATACGGAGGATTATCACGCAGCGGTTTATGTACGTAATCGTCAGGATATATCACATACGCTCTATTAATAAACCGTATGTGATATGGGGATTATCACGCACGGTTTATGGCTGCAATCGTCGGACATATCACGCACGGCTCTATTTATAAACCGCTCGTGATATGCGGGATTATCACAGACGGTTCATAAATAGAACTGTCTGTGATATTTCACAGACGGTTCTGTATATAAACCGTCTGTGATAATCATATATCACAGACGGTTACTAGTAAGAACCGTCTGTGATAGGCCGGCAAAGCAAATGCTGCGCCCAACAGACCCAACACAGACGGATTCAAATTAACCCGTCTGTGATGGGGTGTCTTCTATAGCCTGTTTTATAGTAGTGTAACCATTACAGGATTGGCCAACCACTCGGGATGATAGACCTCTTTTATGAAAACTTCTTTAAGTAGATTGTTGAGTTCTGGCTGGATAGCTTCTCGTCGGTCGAGTGTGAAGTGTTACAACTTTTGTTTGATGGGCTTTTTATCAGGGCGTAAAGGTAGCATGTGCTCGATCACCTCCCTTGGGACCCTGGGCATGTCGGATTCTTGCCACACAAATAGATCTACGTTTGCCCAGAGGAAGGCAATGAGCGCGCCTTCCTATTTGAAGTTGAGGGAGACTTCGATGCGAACAGTCTTAGAGGTCTCCGTAGGATTGAGTAGAATCTCCTTAACTTGGTCGTTCGGCTTGGGTGCGATCGTTGATCCGTTGAAATTCTCAAGCAATATTTGACTGGTACTGGAATCGACCGGGCATCCTATCCTGGGCCACAATCCTTCTTCTCCTGGTAGTCTCGGGATCATCCATGTCTGAGTCTGCCGGGGCATCTCTAGGTGGAGTGTGATTGCCTCGAGAATGTTGGTTACGCTCATGAGTGTTGAGATTTCTTTCATTGTCAGAGGGGTTCTCGCCATTTGGATGAGTGCCAGAAGGGCGTGAACGGCGAGCGGTATCCTTAGACCCGTCGCGTGGAGAGCGATTAGGATATGTAGGGAGGGCAAAGACCTCCTAGGTGCTGCTGGCACCGCTGGTGGTCGAGTCCTCCTGGCTCGACGTGTAGTTGAAAGACAATGCCTCACGACTCGGAGTAATCCCTACCAAGAAGGAGAATTCTTGGTTATAACCATCTCCGATCGAAGGTGTACACTCTAGGTGTGTGGTCGGATGACTTACAATTGCAGAGTTGTCAACCATGCCCTCGGGAGTGGTAAGCGCACAGTGACGGTTAGCAGGTGGTGTTTGAGCTCTGGAATCGTGTGTTCCAAGGCCGTGCCCCGAAGAGGAAGCCTATAAACTAAGCATCCTCAACTAATGAAGCTATGTATCTATAATATTCATTATAGATAGTGGTATTCTAATAGCCCTCTAGTATACCCCTGGTCGAAGATACTTGCCACAACTAGGTTAGGTCACGATCCCCCTTGGTCATAAAATTTGTTACGACTAGGTCAAATCAAGATCAGCTTCTGGCTAATAAGTCTCACAAACTAATATGTGGGTCTTATCTTATCGACTAGAGACCTTGTACACTATGCTCGACTATGTGGTAGCAAATACAACACGTGCACCTTTATGTCTCTGACATAACTGTGCACATCTTTCTTTGTCTCTGGCAATAACCGTCTGACGAACGTGCAAAGAGGACGTCTCACTGGCAACAACCGTCATCAACGTAAAGATTTCAACAACCGTCAAGGCACCTCCTGGCGTACAACAACTGCCACCCCTTCGACACTTTATAAGGGGTGGTGCCTGGAAAGAGGAAGAGGAGAGACCGATAGACACAATTAGAAGCTATTGACAACATTCTTAGTTTCGGTGGCTTGTTCTGTATTGTTACCTCATTCAATACAAGAACACAAGAGTATGTTTGTTATTCTCTTCACAGAAAGCCTGATCCTATCTAAAAATCACCGTGTCTTTTCTTGCGTGATCTCGAGAGCCGTGTCCCCAACATTTACTCACAAATATCGATAGTAATTCATCAACAAAATTAATGGTCAAAATGACATTTTAGAGACCGTATATGTCCAAAAACAATATGTTTTTGTGACACTAGTCATGTGCCCGTGCGTTGCAACGAAAATTCATTACTTTTCAACTAATCTTCTTAAGAATGATGTGTGCACTTCAATTTTTTATTATTTACAATAATCCATTATTCATGTTGTACTCCAAATTCAGAAATGTTGTACAGATACCCAATAATATGTAATTTGGATCATGTTATAGGATAGTTTTTCACAAGTGTGTGTGATAGATGAAACAAACAAGAGTGCGTGGCAGATGAAACAAATAGCCATCATATCTACAAATTTGGCGTATGATGTACTTCTAAGGCTGCTGCATAAATCTTTTGCGTTGTCTGGTGTGCAAACATTGCTAAAATAAAGTCAAGGAGGGATATTGTCTCTCGTCCTTTTTTTTTTATTCAAATGTATGTTTTATTCAAAGGTTACATACGATACATTCATTTCATACATCTAGTTATCCATCGGAAGATTTTGGCAGGAGCGCACAAGATGATTACGCAAACCAAACACCTCGTGATTTACTCAGACATCACATATCCGAAAGAAGCGTAACTTTGGATGTGAAGCATCGGCTATGTTGCACTATTCGCTTGTATGTTGCAAATTGCAACAAGCCACCAAGCACTTCGATTATGCAGTACGAGAGGTCTTGAAGCTATTGATAATGCCCCACCCACACCGCACGGAGTATATTAGAGTTCCCAAAGACAAAAGAGAGTAGGAAGGTGGTCAGAGCATAAACAAAGGCCCGGCAATCGCCTACTTCTTCTCATGGTGTAAACTTCAGCAGAAAAAGTAGAAATCGTGCTCAAGCAACCGAGGAAGCCGAATTCTATGCCATTAAGAACAACTGTCGATCGCTTTGTATTTACCTACGAGAAAATCAAACCAATCAGACCGACAGATGATAAGAAAGAACACAACAACTGCCAAAGATGAAACTGTATGAACAAATGTTCTATCATACCGCTTTGGCCGTTACACACAGTATTTAAATGAAATTACCATCTTGTGATCTGGAGCATTTGAAGCATATCATGTGATGTTGTTATTTGAACATTTTTTTTCTCGTAATATGTTTTTGGGTTTCTTCCTTTTATGGTCTTGCAAAGTACCTCCATTGCAGCATGCAGTTCCAAGGTCAAGCAGAGCTGAACCTATATTAACACTCCACCTAACAGTTACTAGCCATCATAGGACTGGTGTACAGTTGAAACTTAATGAATCTCTACTACTTAAAAATGTGATGCACTGGCACATACCATCAAATAATCAGATTGATGCATTGGCACAAGTCTTGCCAGGTGTGACACACTGGCACAAATCAAACTACAGATAGACTGATCCTTGGCACTGGAAAAAATGAATAATTGCAGCTAAAACTTTTCTTATACTAACTGCTTGATTGTTCTGGCTTTTCTTATACTTATAAAACTTTTCTTATGCATTTTCTGATCACAAACTTTGGGGTGCATCCAACTAAAAATTCCAAAGTAAAACAAACCAAATAATGCTAGTTAATTTTGGTCAACATGATTTTTGTGTTCAATTACTCTAGTATTCAATGATGGTGCAAATAAATGTGTATCACTATGTCATAAGGCAATCAAACTGCAAATTTTGGTACGCTGTACATATAGGGCTGTCGTAGGGACGACCCACCGGCCCCCGTGGCCAGTCAAGCACCCAAGCGTGCCTGCCCCGCAAGGAGGGCCCCGGAGGGACCGAAGGGCCCCGGAGTGGCGAAGGAGCCCGGAGGAGGCATCATCCGACACGCAAGGCCGGCCGAGCAAATGCCCCGCATTCCCTTGCGGGAACAGTCCCCCTGGACCAGGTGCACTAGCCTGGTGAGCCGGGACCAGGACGGTCCACCAAGGACCAAAGGCTACACTTAGGGTTAGGAAAAGACCCTGCAGCCCCTATTTAAGTGGGGCCATGTAGGGGGTAAACTTGTAATCTCACGTACGGAGAGGAATGGCTATAAGTAGCCATCCCACCCCATGTAAGAAGGGTCCCCCCTGGACGGAAAAAAAGAAATATACCCAAGTCCTTTTCCTTACAGCTGGTCCCCTGTCTTAGGATACCCGGTCTCGGGGACGCGGGGGTTCCCCTTCTCTTCTTGTCAGTCTTTTCCACTCGACGATTGGCGCCGTCCGTGGGGACTGGCAGAAAGTCCTGGCTCGACTTTGGGACGCGGCATGGCTCCCAAGACGAGGGCCAAAGTGGCGGCAGATCGGGACACCCCCGGGCCAAACGGGCGTGGCCTCCCAAAGGCGCGCCGCGGACACAGCGGAAGAAGCAAACGACTCCATACACAATGCGGGGGGCGCCAACCAAGGGTCTTATGAGGCGCTCCAGCAGGAGCTGGCCGATCTCCGCCGGGAGATGGCCATCCTTCGGGGCACGCCGACGGCGACCCTCGCGGTCCTACCCCGAATACCGTCCGAAGGGGGGGCGCCCCGTCAACTTCAGCACCGCTTCCAGCGCCGCCCTCGGTGCTGCTGCCACCCTCAGGGACGTTGTCACCCCCGGTGCCGCCGCCGCCGCCCTCGGCACCGCCTGCGTTGCCGGGAGATCCTAGCTCCCGCCAAGATCAGATTAGCGCGGCCGCGCCACTCGGTTTCAAGATGCCGAGGTGGCGCCATTCGAAGGGACGCACGGACCGTCGGAGTTCCCGAGGTGTCTGACCGCCATCGGGCGGCGGGAGACGATAGCACTAAGGCGAAAAGCATCACCTCGCCCTCAAGGGCGTGGCGCTCACATGGTTCTTCACCATACCCCTCGGTCGGGTATGCGCATGGGAACAGCTGCGGGACACGTGCGCAACAACTTTCGAGGAAACTCACGTGGAGCCCAGGACGCGGGCACATTCACGGTAAACAGGCCCGGCGAAACCCTCGCGCCTTCTTGTGAAGTTTGCGGAAGTAAAATGCCGAGTTAGCGTCAGCGAAACAATCGTCATCAACGCGACCACTGCGGCTGCGAAGGCCCCTGCCGAGAGGTTGGCCGCAAGGCCATCCGCGCGATGGCGAACTCTTCGATAAAATGGAAGAAACGCGAGGCGTAAGAAGACAAGATGCGGAGGGCCCGCCACAGATCGCCCACACCAGCGCCGCACCCGCTAAGCCTCACGCCAGCGACTACAAACACAAGGGACGCGACGTCTACCATGTGGACGGCGGGCCCCAGGAGAACGCGAGGCAAGCAGCCCGGGGAGGCCGATTCCGGGGCCGGGGACAAGGCCGCAATGATGGCCGAAGCAACGGGCGCCGGCGCGGGCGCCCGCCGCTATTTTGTGATTTCCATGGCGAGGTTTGCACACGACCACGAGAGTCCGCACCATCCGACCATGAAGTACTACATGGGCGAACCGCGCGGCGGCCGGCGGGAGGCCCGGGGCAACGCCGGCAACGCATTACCCGCCCCACCGCAGAGACCCCGCATAGACGAGGGCCGGGGAGACCGCCACCAGCGGGTCATCAACATGATCACCGGAGGATCCTCGCTCGGCATTTCGTCCAAGAGACAGCGCCGCGCGTACGCCCGCTGAATCCATCATCTCGCAACATACCCGGTTTCCAGCCCGCCTCGTTACGCCGAGATACCCATCTCCTTCGGCCCCGAAGACGCCCGAGGGGTGTACTTCCCGCATAAGGACCCCCTCGTGGTCTCCGCTAACATTGCCGAGTTCGAGGTCCGGCGAGTCCTCATCGACGGGGGGAGCTCGGCGGACCTCCTATTTGCCGACGCATTTAACTGGATGATGATCCCCCCCGACCGTCTGTCCCCCCCGGGCGTGCCCCTTGTGGGCTTCAGCGGCCGGCCCACCACGGCCCTCGGCCAGATCAACTTGGTCGTAACGTTCAGAGACAAATTTGCCTCGCGCACCGAGGTGGTCACCTTCGACGTTGTCCAGATGCCCTACCAATACAATGCTATTCTGGGCCAAGCCACGCTTAACGCCTTCGGCGCCATTGCCCACCACAACTACCTGTGCATGAAGCTCCCTGCACCAGAGGGCATCGTCACGGTGCGAGGCGACGGGGCGTTGCCGGGAACATAGGCGAAACCATCTCACCAAAGCCGCGGCACGTCCACACCGTGGGGCAGGACGGACGCGAGCAATAAGCCGCGCCTCCTACCAAGTGGGCCCCGAAGCCAAAGCCACATGGGGAACTCTGGAGGATCCCCCTGAGCGACGCCTCCCCAGACAAAATGGTAGCCCTCAGGGCGGAGCTGCCGCCAGCGGTACACAAGTCCATCCTCAGGGTGCTCCGCGCCAACGCGGATGTCTTCGCCTAGGGGCCGGAGGACATCCCTGGCGTGGCAAGAACGACCGCCGAGCACCACCTGGCCCTCCGGGGCGACGCGATGCCCAAGAAACAAAAGCTGCGGCGCATGTCGGCAGAGTGCGCGGCACTGGCCAAAAGCGAAATCGCGAAGTTGTTAAAAGCGGGGGTCATCCGCGAGATCAAGCACTCGGAGTGGCTGGCCAATCCCGTATTTGTACAAAAATAAGTGGGCAAGTGGCGCATGTGTGTCGACTTCACCAACCTCAACAAAGCCTGTCCTAAAGATGATTTCCCCCTGCCGTGCATCGACCAACTCGTGGACGCCACTTGGCCGCGAGCTCATGAGCTTCCTCGATCGTGCTCGAATACCATCGGTACTCATGGCAAGGAGGGCGAGTGAAGGCGGTGTTCATTACCCCGTGGGCTGCGCTACACCCGCATGCCCTTCGGCCTCAAGAACGCGGGGCAACCTTCACGATCCCGCCTCATCGAAGGTTTTGGCCAACCACTCGGACGCAACATAGGCGTCACGTTGATGACATCGTGGTAAAGAGCAAGCTTGGAGAGACACATGTGGGCGACCTCGGGAATCATTCGCTAGCCTCGCTCGGAGGAATAAAGCTCAACCCGCAAAAGTGCGCCTTTGGGGTAAAGCGGTAGCTTTTGGGCTTCCTCGCCTCCGAAAGGGGTATCGAAGCCAACCCCGTCAAAATAAGGGCCATCCAAGAGATCAAGCCCCCCGGTAATGCTCGTGAGGTACAGAAACTCACGGGCCGCCTCGCCGCCCTCAGCCGTTTTCTGTCCAGATCAACCGAAAGGGCCCTACCATTCTTCAAAACACTCCGGGGGCGGAGCCGTTCCGATGGACAGACCAATGCCAGCAAGCATTTGAGGACCTCAAGCAGTACATCGCCCAGTTGCCAAGTCTGGCTAGCCCTGAACAAGGCGCTGACCTCTTACTGTATTTAGCAGCCTCACACGCGGCGGTGAGCGCCGTACTCGTCCATGAAAACGGGGGCCAACGCCCCGTATACTTCGTCTCGGAGGCCTGCGGCAGTCGGTACATGGAACTTCGAAAAGGCGGTATCGCCCTACTAATGGCCTCGCGGCTTCTGAGACTATTTCGAGCGCACTCCATCACTTGTCCCAACCGCGTTCGCTAGCGCTCATGCTCCACAACAAAGATGCTTCAGGGCGTATAGGGAAGTGGGCGGCGAGCGGCGCTGTTAAGCGTCACACCGTTCGCGAGAACGGCGATAAAATCGCAAGCGCTCGTGGACTTCGTGGCAGAGTGGACCCCGCAAGGGAACGTACCAACCAACATCGAACCAACATGGACAATGTACACCGACGGATCGTGGTGCGCCATTAGAGCCGGGGTGGCGGCCATCCTAAATCGCGCCGGGCGGTCGCCGCGTGTCGCACGCCACGCGACTCGACTTCCCAACCACCAACAACGCCTCGGAGTACGAGGCATTGTTGTTGGGCCTCCGAAAAGCGAAGGCCCTCGGGGCAAAGAGGGTGATTGTAAAGCAGTTCCCGGTGGCGGGACGCCGACAAATCGCCGTGGCAAGGGTGCGAAATGGCGGCTACCTCGCCACGCTCGAGAATCACGGGCTTCCTCGGCATCACCGTCGGCCAAATACCAGAGGCGACAACGAAGAAGGCGATGGTGGCCAAAATTGCGGCTGGGCGAATCCCCACGGGGTCTTTTACGAAGTGGTCAGCGCGCCCTCCGCGACGCGAGGCGTTGCGCCCAAAGCACAAGGGGCTGCACCCAAAATGCAAGGGGCTGCGCCCGAAACAAAAACGCCAAGTCGCCCGGTCCTAATCGTCACCCACGACTGGCGGCAAGCGATCGCAAAGTACCTCGAGGGGCATGAGCCCGACGACCCAAACGAAGCACGGCGGCTGCGACATAGAGAAAGGAATTACCGCCTCATGGGCGGGGAGCTGTACAAAGGGGGCATATGCACACCCCTCCTCAGGTGCGTCGACCGAGAGGAGGGTCGCTCCCTCCGAAAGGAGATACATGAGGGCCTTTGTGGCGCACATCAAGCGCCGCGGGGGCTCGTCACAAGGGCCTTCCGCCAGGGCTTCTACTGGCCGACCGCACTCGGCGATGCACAAAACCTCGTCCAAAGATGCCAGGGGTGCCAATGGACCAGCCGCAACCCACGAGCTCCCGCGACACCATTGCAGCCCTACCCCCATCGGCCCTTCGCTGGGCTGGGACTCAACGTCATCGGCTGTACCCGGTGCCAAGGGCAGCTTCGCCGCCTTGCCGCCATCGAGTACTTCTCGGATGGGTCGGCCGAACCGTCGCCAAAATAACCACGCGGCGCCCAGCGGTTCATGTGGAAGAAGCGTGTCTGCGCTACGGCGTGCCAAAGGGAGCAAATCGCGATCGCGGCACCCGGTTCGACTCGCGGAGTTCGCGCCTTTTGCCACAACCTTGGCATAACGATACGCTTCGCCTCCGTCGGACACCCTCAGTCCAACGGGGCCGTAGAGCGGGCCAACGGCAACTTGTTAGATGGCCTAAGAGGCGCCTCGTCGGCCTCCCCAGGGCCTCGGCGAGGAGCTGCGGCGTTATGGGCAATCGGGGCGTCGCCGACCGGGGCCGCAGGATTCTCCTGTTCAAACTCCTATTTGGAGATGAGGCGATGACCGGGAGTTAGCCACAATATCTCACCGTGCGGCAACGCAGCTCGACCCGAGCGGCGGGAGGTCTCCCTCGATCTCCTCGAGAGCAACGCGTCAAGCCATATCAACCATGACCAAGTACAGGAAGGCGTGGCGCGACTACAACAAGAAGGTCGGCTGCGCGCTCGAGCGGCGACATGGTCCTCAAGCGGTCGCGAACCCCACGGCGATGGGCAAGGCTGAGCCCAAATGGGAGGGCCTTATATCATCACCGGGAGGCGCGGGCGGCTCCTTCTACATTGCAACACCGGAGGACAAGCGGTTAGGCCACCGTGGGAACGAGCGACCTCGTAAGTTCTACCCCTAGGTCTCATGCGCCACCGCCGCTGAGAATCCCCTTCCCCGCGAATAGCGGCGGGGATGTATCGCCATAAATGTACTCCGGCAATTCGCCCTTTCAAATGTCTAAGCGAGTCACGCGCATGGCCTTCGAGCCCCGGTGCACACCTGCGGGTGTCTAAACGAGTCACCGCGCATGGCCGTCGAGCCCCGGTGTGGCATGCTTAACCCCCTCCCCCTCGCAAAATATAAGGGCTCCAGCGGAGCCCTATTTTAAGAAATATGGGGGCAGCGCGAGCTTCGCCTCCCCTCTGCATAATATAAGGGCTCCGGTGAGCCCTATTTTAAAAAATATGGGGGCAATGCGAGGCCGCCTCCCCTCGCAAAATATAAGGGCTCCGTGAGCCTATTTTAGAAATATGGGGGCGGCGCGAGCCGCCTCCCCTCGCAAAATATAAGGGCTCCAGCGGAGCCCTATTTTAAGAAATATGGGGGAGGCGCCCTAGCAAAATATAAGGGCTCCAGCAGAGCCAGGAGGATAAAAAATAAAGAAAAAAATGTATAATATATATGTGGCACGAGGCCCCGCCCCCAGCCGCGTAGGAACACCACAGCAGTAGCCGAGCGAAGTGACCGCTTTATTCATTAACTCGAAAATACAGATACAATCATACAGCACGAGCAACGGGGAACCCAACTGGGTAGGCCCGTTCCCGGAAGACCAGACAACCCTAGCCTTGTCAAGCCTGTAAAACAATCTCACGGGTAGTCGGGTGCCGGAGGTGCAAATTCCTCACGCTCGTCCGCGGCACCACGCCATCGGCTCCTCGTCGGACGGCCGCCCGATCGCGAAGGTATTCCTCCTCGGCGGCCCCCGCCACCGCCACCCGAGGAGGCGCTCGGCGACACCTCCGCATCTCGGCGGTGGCGTGAGCCCCTCAGCGGGCACGCAGCCGTGAGCGCCCAAAAGCCGGATCTCCTCGAGCGCGGTGGCGCCCACGAGCGCGTAAACAAAAAATCTCTTCGCCGAGCCTCGGGTTAGCCTTCTTCCGGCGTTGCCACTTCGCGTCGTGACACACCACGCCCCGTAGCATATCGGAGGGCCGCTTAGTGACCAGCCGCTCGTCCTTCGATCTGCGGCGGCGGCGGCGGTCTTCACGCGCGCATCTCGCGGGCGTGGCGCGCGCGCGCAGCAACGGCCGGCGGCCCACGAGCAAAGTTCAAAGGCACATAAAGAAGATATCAGCACAAACACATACTCGCGCATGGCTGAAGCCTTGGCGTTCATAACAAAAAACGCAGATTCTGGTCATTACATCAAGTCGCCCGCTCGCCCGGGCGCACTGGCCGCGGCGAGCCACCAAAAGCAAAAAAAGGGGGGAAAGGGAAGGTGAAACCCTAAGCTAAAACCCTAAGCTAAAACCCTAGGCTAAAGCCCTAAGCTAAAACCCTAAGACACAACACTACTTAGCAGTGGAGCGGAGGGTCACACCTGGTTTCCGGTGGTGGCCCCCACTCCGCCGCTTTAGCTCCGGCAGCCGCGTCCTTCCCCTTGGCCCGTTGGGCTAGCACTGCGCGGAGGGAATCCGTCGTGGCTTCCCGACCGAAGGAGACCAAAAGCGGTGCGGCGTTGTTGGCTCGCCGCACAAGCTTGCGCCAGCGGCAACCTCGGCGCGAAGCCACGACCAAGAGCCGCCCCAAGCTCGTTGACATGGGAACACCCGCTGCTGCGAGGGACACGAGGGCTGCCGTCCACGGTCTTGGCGCAATGGTTGCCATGCGCGGCGGCCGGGACGAACACCTCCCCGGCGCGGTGCAACCGATCAAGGGTCCGATCCACCTAGTCAACGGTGTGCCCCCGAGGAGGCGGCACAGCGCCAACGTCAACCATGGCGCCCTCCATGTGCTCCATGGCCGCCCGGTAGCACTGTGGCTACGGCGCGAAAGCTCCGCTCGCCGTCACCTCGCCTCGAGCACGGAGTTAGCGCTCCCGCGTCGCGCTTCCTCCTCGACACGCAAATTGCTCTTCTAGCTCGGCGACCAGGCTCTGCCGACCCTCTAGCTCGGTGACCCTCGCCTTCAGCCCCTTCACTTCCTCGGCGAGGCCTGCGCTCAGCGCCTAGGCCGTGTTCGCGCGTGCTCGGCATCGAGCAGGTCTGAATCTCCGTGTCGCGTTGGATATCCGCTCGGCGTCGCGGGAAACCATCAGGGCCTGCACAAAACAAGAGGTCACTACAACACCGACGTACGAGGGGGGACGTCGTCACTCACCCTGCTGCGCATTCGCCTCGATCTTTGCGGAACATCTGATCGACGGCACCCACTCGAAGAAACACGTCGAGCGGGCGGGCGTGGCGGGCCACCTCCTCGCCAGCGGAGGCCACGTCGGCTCAACTTGAAGTCCACGATCGTAGCGCCCACGCCCGCGGACCGGATCCCCGACGGGCCTCCGGCCCCTCCTTGGCGGCAACGCCGACAGCGGCATTGGGGCGAGCAGGCCTTGTGCCGCCGCCGAAAGCCCAGAGACCCCAAACCCCGAAGCATTTTTGCGCCGCGCGCGGACACGGAGGAGCAACAGCGCGTTCCTCCACTCGGTATCCGCGAGACCAGCGCGTACACCTCGGCGCCCCACGGACACTTCCTCGGCGGCTTCGCTATCCCGAGCAGCGGCCACCACCTCACAAGTCGCGGGGCCGACGCGGCCGAAGAGGACCCCGCCAAGAGCCGCGACTCCGCCGCATCTCGGAGCCACCGCCACCGCGTCGGCGAGCCCGCGGCCCGCGGCGGCGCCACCGCGCGGCTTGCGGCAGCGCGGCGCGCCGCGCGGTCGGGCCGGGCGTCTCAGCTCGCCGGGGCGCGCGCGCTTCTTCTTTCGCGTCGGGATCCAAGCGCTCAGCAAGACGGACGGAGGGGTCCGCGTACGTGCGATTCAACCGCGGCTCGCGCACCACCGCCGCGCGCGGCGTGCTCTTCCGGTGCACGGACCCGGAATGCTCGGCGCGCGTTCGGCCTCGTCAACGGCCAACACTGCAAAACAGATAGAAGGCGGTTAGGGGACGACTACAAGAAGGCCAACCCACTAGCCCGAATAGCCATCGAAACGAACCTGAGCGGCCCCCAATCTCCAGCGCGGGGACGCCGTCCCTTGGCTCGCCGACACGAACGTCCCAACCTGCGCTTCGCGGCACAAAGTGAGCGCGAGAACTCCTCCGAAGTCCCGGTGGACATCCTCCGCGGACGCGGCGGCGGCGCTAACGGCGCATCCTCCTCGGCGTCGGTGGATGGTCGGGGCGCGATAAGATGAATGGGGCCCCACGAGCGAAGGCGGCCTCGGCACCGCGCTGTGGTAGAACCACGGCAGTCAATCCGTCTCCCACCGGTGCGGGCGCGGGAGCGAGCATGTCTTGAAGGAGCGCCTTCGCCGTGGAAGTTGACGCTGCCAGAAGTTCGGTGTCTCGCCGGTGCTCTTCTTTTTCTTGGTGCACTGCCGTCATGAAGATATGCGAAGAGCCTGGACTCCCCGGCGCCAACCCGCGGGCCGGAGCACCCACTCAAACACGCCCAGCTTCACAATGGAGTTAGGGTCGGTGGCGATATTGACCCGTGAGGCGCAACACCTCGAACAACGATGGCACACGGCGGCCAAGACCAGCGTCCGGGAAGGCCACGAATAGAATCGTGTCGTCTTCGGCGCGAGCACGACCTCCGGTGGGGTGTGAGCGTCCTCCAACTTCCTCAGCTTCCCCTCCCCGTGAAGGGCCCGCGACCGCAGCGTCACGGTCGAAGGCCCAACTCGTCGGTGTAAACGCGTGGCGCCCCATCCTTGCTACGCCGTCATTACAAGCGGCGAGCGAGCAAAGAGCAAGCGGCGGCAATAGGAGACAATGACGATGGAAGAATAACACAACGGGGCGCCGCACCACATATTTATAGGCCAGGGGGAAACGAAATGACACGGAACGCGGGAGTCGAGCGATCGCGACCCAAACAAGGGCGACGCGTGGCATCGATACCCAAAGACGCCGCGGCGCGCGATTCACGACACATGGGGCGGGCGCCGCACAGCACCCCAAACGTCTCGGGCCGCCTCCATTTATGTCGCCCGACAGGGCACACCACCCAACGGATCACAGGCGGCGTCCATTTATGTCGCCTAACGGCGCATGGCGCCCAACGAATCCCAAGCGGCGCCCACCTACGCGGCTAGGAGGCAAACGCCACCACCAACCTGTCCGCCCAGCGGGAGGCGCGCATGGAAGCTTCACCGGGCGAAGGGCGGTGGACTGCACCGCCGGAAGAGCGCGGTTTCAGCCATGGCGAAGCAAGACATCGACCGCGAGGGGCTTGTCGTAGGGACGGCCCACCGGCCCCCGCGGTCAGTCAAGCACCCAAGCGTGCCTGCCCCGCAAGGAGGGCCCCGAGGTCGAAGAGTCCCGAGGGAGCCGAGGGGCCGGGCCCGGAGTGGCGAAGGGAGCCCGGAGGAGGCGATCGTCGGGCCACGCGAAGGGCCTGGTGGAGCAAATGCCCCCGCATTCCCTTGCGGGAACAGTCTCCCTGGACCAGCTACACTTAGGGGTAGGAAAAGACCCTGCAGCCCCTATTTAAGTGGGGCCATGTAGGGGTAAACTTGTAATCTCACGTACGGAGAGGAATGGCTATAAGTAGCCATCCCACCCCATGTAAGAAGGGTCCCCCCTGGACGGGAAAAAAAGAAATATACACAAGTCCTTTTCCTTACAGCTGGTCCCCTGTCTTAGGATACCCCGGTCTCTCAAGGACGCCGGGGTTCCCCCTTCTCTTACTGTCTAGTCTTTTTCCACTACGACAAGCGCTAACAACACAAAAGACATCTGGAGAACTACAGCTGACATCACATAGAACCAAGGGATAAGTGCAACCATTAGCATCCAACAGAACAACTAATAAAAGCTACAGGAAACAGATAACAATGTGAACCACACTCACCTCTTGTCAACAAGGTCAGTTTTGTTCCCAACAAGCACAATGATAATATCACTGCCCCTCTTAGTGTGGACTTCCTCTATCCACTTTGAAGTGTTTAAGAAAGACTGCCTGCCTGCAGCATGAATGAAAAACTAAGGGAAAAGGAAAGACAGGAACGATCGTATTAAATCTGAAATTAACTAAGAAAGAATCTGCTAGTCAAAATTGCAGCTTTTGCACATCTGACATCAAAATTTGCTTAAGAAATTCTTTACTGTCTTTGCGCGTTTGGGTTTAGAAACAGCTGATGAAAAAAACGTAGAGAGAGAGCATACTTGCAACATCATATACAATAACAGCAACCGAAGAATCTCTGATTTAGCTTGGAATTAAACTCCTAAATCACATCATATACAATAACAGCAACTGAAGAATCTCTGATGTAGCTTGGAATTAAACTCCTGAATCTTTCCTGACCAGCTGTATCACTGAAAAGTATAGTACGAAAATACATATCATAAAGGCAAGCACTCAGTAGTACACCAATGGACAGACCAACTTGTCAGTCATGCAGTAAAAGATGTCACACCAGAGTTGGAGTCCCACAGTTCTGTCTTTAAGGTACATTGTCTTCGATAGAAAGTCAATACCAATTGTACCCTATTTGCAAAAGAACAAAATGTAAGAAGACAATTAACTGAGCAAGATTACTATATAAAACCAAACATTTTATTTTTTACTTCCATGAAGGGTGTTAAAAAATTTAAGCATCAGAACACCATCATCACTCTCACAACCATACAACACAGCGTACCAACCATCACCATTCATCAGGAACAACATGTCTATTGAAGATGTAAATATGAAGGAAGCACAATAGTAGTTCAGACTAAGATTGTGGCATCTATTCCATACTGCCTTGAAGGTCTTTAAGTCATAACAATTATGTGAAAACAGGCTAGTGTTAGGCCCTAGAAATGGCAAAGGTTCCATATCAAATTGGGATCCGAGGTGTCACGTTACTCCGTGCTCACATCGTAAGAGGCCGTTAACACAACTCTTAGTTTGTGTTCCCTACATTCTAACGCCTACAATTACGCAGCAGACATTCCTATCATTGTGCCAATGCACTCAAAAGTTTGGCCCTAACCCCAAGCACCGGACATATTTTCACGAACATCGCCGAGATCAATGATAGCATCGATCGCGCCACAAATTCTCACTCCTAAACCCCAAAATATACCTCAAATAAGATCATAGTGATTACACACATACACGTGACATGCCAATTCGACTTCCTCGATTAGGGATCATGAGCATTACATCATTTCATGATATATATATATATATATATATATATATATATATATATATATATGATATAAAGAATGATGATTGCCGATTGCCAAGAACGGCTAGACCACACGTCGCATGCTTGATCGCAGATCCAATCACCCGTCCACGAGAATAGATCAAGCGAAACCCCGCGCTTCGCTAGCGCCGGATCGTCCGATCACTCGATCGAATCACCTGACCCCGGCTCGAGACGAGCAAATGGCAAAATCAAACATGAAATAGACACGGGATTGGGGAAGGCGAATCGACCTGGTAGGTGTTGTCGAATTTATCGTACATGAAGCGGGTGATGATGCTGGTCTCGCCGACGGACTAGGCGCCCAGGAACACCAGCTTGTACTTGGCGAGGGCGACACTGGAGCCATCTCCTAACCTCCTCGTCTTCCCTTCTCCGACGTGCGGGGGCGGCGGCGAGATCGGATCTGATCTGGTGGGCGGGTAGGTCGGGAGGGGGAGGGGGATCTCGCTCTCTGGCTCGCTCGCGGCCGCGGTATGGGTGGGTGCCTCCCCGAAGCTCTCGCCCTACCCCTTCCTCTCTCGCGCGACTCGCGAGTGATACGCTCCGCTCCGATCCGATCCGATGTGTGGATGTCTACGACTTCGTGGATGGCGGCGGTCCGGGCGAGGACGACACCTCCGAGAATTCCCAACCGTCATCTCCGAATTCGTCGTCATCATCAACATCTGGCGTACCCACATCTGCCGCGTCAGGGGTGGAGGGAGGCCGAGATTCGTAGAGGCCAGCGATGAGGTCCTTCAGATCCGCAGGCTTTGATCCGTTGGAGGAGAAAGACGGGGCCCGCTGGTGTGCCGTGGCCGGCGGCGGCGGCTTGGTCGGCCCTTCCTCCTCCTGCCCGTCCTCGTCGTCGGCTGGAGGGCGGCTCGGACTGGGAGGGAAGGAGTAGGGAGGGGGAGAAGACGGGGCGAGGGGCGGGGAGTGGAGGTTGTGTGCCGGCGCGTGGGGAGAGGAAGCGGCGGCATTGGCGGGTGGGAGGAGGCATGGTGTTCGGTTGGGAGGGGGAGAGGGAGGGGGAGAACGGGGAGAATAGGAGGAGGAAGGAGAAGAACGTGGGAGCAGTTGTTGTGGGAGGCGTGGTTGCTACTGCCGTGCTGCTCGAAGCCATCTGGGCTGTCTATCCTCTGCTTCTCGATCGGACGGCTGCGAAAGAAAGTGGGAGGACGGACCACGGTAAACTTCTTCTTTTAAGTAGCAGAGATAAGGGAGTAGTCGTTAGTTTGCGCCAAAGTTTGAGCCCAGTTCCTAGATTAAACTGAAATCGTGGCGCGCGATTGCAGCACCATTTCTACATTGTACGTAAGCTCAACACCTAGAGTATTTTTTGGGACCTGCACGTGTATAATTTGAACTTATTAATCCTCAATATCAAAACATAGTGATTTTGGTCTGTCACTTCATTTGTCCCTATCGATTTTCATCGTTTTAGCACAGAAATCACACTAGATGCATATAAATGTACAAGTATAGCCATCAAATATTGTTGTTTTTTAATACGTCATTTATACTACAAATTAGGGCTTGTTTGGAATGAAAAAAATTGCAATAATGCACTGGTGGAAACAGATCAATTCTGGCAGGATTGGTATGGAATTCACAGTTATATGCATCTAGTGTGATTTGGTGTTTAACCAAATTGAAGAGCTTAATTGAAGATGGGTAAAATTTGAAGGTACCGTAAAAGAGCCCTCAAAATAAACTAGGTTGATCTCAGTAAATGAACACGTATGGGTAGACTAGTAATAGGTTCAATGAAAAGTCCACAATACCCTCATAACAAAAATTACAGAGAAAAGACTGTTATGCCCTCAACAAATCAATGGCCCGATTTAATTTCTGCTATCACCCTCTTACTACCAGTAGAAGGTATCGTAAAAATTCCCCATTTTGAAGAAGCAAACTCGATTTGGAAAAGTTCTGCAAAAAAATCCATATAATTTGCCCTTCTTAATTAATTGTCCACAAAATCTTACATAAAGCAAATTAATGTGGGTATGGAAGAAACACATTAGTTGATGAGTTTCATGGAAAAAAGAAGTTACACGTACAGGTCAATTTCCTCGCTGTCCCTTTTAGTTTCAGTTGTATTCTCCCACTAGACACCGGCTAATTATATTTACTGCAGACAGACACTAGTATTAAGGTACGTACCTACAGCTCATTAACGCATCCTCCGTACATATGCCGTCGTTCTCACTTCATTTCGTCAAGAGAAATAGCCTACAAGTATATAGTTTCATCTATGCCATCCATAATAGATTAACCCTTAACTCTCTCAATCCAATTTGGCAATCCAATTAATATCCCCAACCACAGGAAAGAGAAGGGGAGCTTACTTAAAGGCCAACATGGAGGAGCTTAGCTTATCTTAACTGTACTAGCAAGCTAGCATCGGAATCGGAATGCATCGTACGTGGTTGTGGGAACGGAGGAGGGGCTGATCGAGAGGGAGGGAAGCAACATGAATTTAAATGCTGCTGTTCATGGCAATAAAGAAAACCATCACCTCCTCCTCAACGCAGCGCCCTCCGCATTATATAACGCAAACGGGAGCTGCACCACCACCCCACAAATACCTAGGCAGGCACAAGGGCTTCACTTCGGTTCCGGCCGGCCTTCATTCCGGTAGCACCTACCAGTACATGCACGCGAGTGGCCGGCCGCCTCCTAGCTCCAGCTAGCTCCACCGCTCCACTACCACCCCAGCCACGCACGCTAGCTACATATAAACCCCTCGTGTGTGTACGACTGATCGATCGATCGACAGATCGTATATATCGCGACTCTTCAAGTCCAGGCAGGTAAGTAATGTGCATCCATATATGCTACGTTGATTGATTGATTACATTGATCGGTCAATCATTGGTACGTAGCTGGTGCTACTGTTCTGTGTTTTGGTGACACGAGCTGGCTGGTGTTGTGCAGTGGTGAGGAGCTGAGTGCGGGAGCTAACTTGAAGATGAGCAGGAACAACGGCAAGGGGCCGAAGCTGGAGCTGCGGCTGAACCTGTCGCGGTCGCGCGGGGGCCCGTCGGCGGCGCCGGGCGGCAGCAGCTCGCCTAGGAGGCTGTCGTCGTCGTCGTCGTCCACGGCGTCTCCGCCGAGCTCGTGCGTGTCGTCAGAGGGGAGCCCGGAGGCCGGCGGCGGCGGCCCGCCGATGATCCTGGCTGGGTGCCCCCGGTGCATGATGTACGTGATGCTGTCGCGGGAGGACCCCAAGTGCCCCAAGTGCCAGAGCACCGTGCTCCTCGACTTCAACGACGGCGCCGACCCGCGCCACGTCGGCGCCGGCAAGAGCAAGGGCAAGCGCGGCTGATCTGACCTGTCCTGTGGCATGGCGCCGGCCGGAGCGGACCTGAACTGACATGGCTGGCCGTGCATGTCATGACGACGATCTGATCGTGCAAGAAACTAAGCTGCTACTAGCTACTATCTCTTCTGTTAATCCTGTGCGTGTCCGTGTTCATGTGTGAGTTGATCGAAAAGGAATTATTCCGTAGACCCGTTCTTCCATGGACTAGGGGGCGTAAGCTAGCTAGCTAAAGCCATGCGTGCGTGACTGGGTGTGTGTGTCGGACATTGGGGTGCCAATGGAACGGGTCTAGGTAATAATTTCGCGTCTCTTCTCTATCTGTGAGGTGTAGTGTGCGCAGTGTGTGTGTTCTGGTGAAAGTGATGTGCTTGTACGGGGCAGTACTGCTAAGGATTAAGATTTTGTCTTGGAGATTTTATAGAACGTAATGCTCTTGTCTGGCGTCCTTTCGCGCCCGGGTACAGCTTGACGCGGCGTAAATATGCTGCAGTGACGTGCGGGAAAGCGGTGGGTGCAAATGCATTTCATACGGACGGACGGACCGACCGACGTCGAGCTAGCTAGCACCTAGGCAGCTCATCGTTAATTAAATCGCGCACATGAACACTGCGCACATCGATCGAACTCTACGTATAAATACGTACGTACATTGGCATAAAAAAACTTCTGAATACTCCATAGTCCATATATACTAATCCATCTCAATTTTCAGACAACACAAATGTATGCAGAGAACACACAAAGATCACGAAATAGGAATCAAAGGTTCAGACAACTTTTTTGCAAAAGAAGTTTGCGTGTTGTTTGGTTCAGAGATCGAAAGACCATGCCATGCATGAGGTAGCGTTTCTTTGGACAAGGAAAATAAGGCAGGCAGGCATGGGGAGATCGATCGAAGATAGGAAGATGCTGGGTTGTTAGGGTCATTCAAAGGGGAGACTATTGAGGATTAACTCGCTTTTAAACCAAATAAATGCACGAGTAATTGGAGACAGTTGAGGGCAATATGAAGGGGGGGATTGTGTCAGGGTGATGAAACCACAGTTCATGCCAACCTTGTCGCTTCAATGCATTGTTGCAAAGGAGGAATTGAAGCACACTGCTTCGATGGCCAGCCACTAAATGCCCTCATATTCCACTGTAGTCGCCTCTGCTGCACACAGAATTAAGGCACACTCCCTCCTACTGGTACAAGTCAACAGCTGCCTACAAGCAACAATGCAACAGCAGCAACAAGATTATAAAAAGTATTACCAGTATATATAATGTATATCAAATTAAATAAAGGCAGTGATCTTGCCCATGGAGCAATGTGTTGGTAACATCACTTCATGGCCGGTCTCTTGTCTGAAAAGGGCCAGTCGAACAGTGATCCGGAGAAGCCATTGCGCTCAGGTGATGTTCACGCAGTTGCATCGCATGGCTTTCTCACACTACATTTATCAAGCTAGCTAGCTACTTTCGGGCAGATGAGGCAGAGATTTTATGGTTGCATTCAACTGATGATGGCCACTTGGCCAGTGCAGTGTGTCAACTGCATGCATGCAGAACATGCATCACATCACATCCTTGGTGTGTGCATGGCCATGCAGCCGTGGAGTAGTAAACCGCAACAATAGCATCCATCCATCCATCCATCCATCCTTGTCAAGCAAATTAAACCGAGCTAGGGTTGCAATGCAATCAAGGTCGACCAACCATACACTCACCTTTAAATTCCCCCTCCTAAAAGATCAGCTCGTAACCTCACCGCAATTAAAGGCCATATAGTGCCTAGAGAGAACATACATAATAATAAGTGCTCATGAATAAGAGTTGTTGCTTGGCCAGGGTTACAGCTCCTACTGAGCTGTTCTTCCCATGCATTGAACCATCTACGGCAAATGAATGCCAAGTGTTCAGATCGGATGCTAATTGAGTACTCCATGTGGCCATCGATCTAGAAGTACTCCTGCATCATACATGGAGATTAGCAAACCACAATCATGCATAGACGCACTTTGGTCCCGAATGAAGTTAGCTAACACAGGTGAGAAGGACCGATCGGTCGAGTAATAATGGCCGGATAAATCCGCAGCATGGATATATCATGGTATGAGGAATTAATTTAGGGCTGAGCAGAAATTAAGCAGTGTGGGTGCAATCACAACTCAGCAGAACTGTCGTAGTGGATACGCTAGTGTCAACAGCTTGCAAAATTGTTGCGCAAATTGTATATTTATTACGAGGTCAATGGTCCATACGTGCCACTTATTTGATATATTCCATCTGCTAGACCTGCTACTACAATTGGAACAGGTACTCGAGGGATCGGCCACTGCTCATCACCTACACTGTTAATGTTGTACTAGGTTCATTCTTTTTTACTTGTCATTTTATACATTAGCACGATCTCTAATATGTATATTGACAATTACTTTTTTTAATTATATGTTAGTAAAATTATAAAAATATATATAACGATATGAAATTATATTTATGACAAATCTAGTAACACCATTTTCGCTCGACAATACCAAATAGTTTTATAAATATTAGCAGTCATTGTTTTAAAACATTGATTGTACGCATTCTTAAACTGCATCTAAAAAGGAACGAAGAGAGTATAAAGCAAGGCAGAATCTTGTACAGGAAGAGAATCTGCAAGCTATCTACGTGCTTTATTTGATAGCGATAGCTTCTGGAAGATTAGAGGGGAGGTATAAAGATATAATCAAGATTTATCATAATTAACTGACCATTTGCTATATGGGCACTGAAGAGTTAGCAATAGCTTTTCTGAAGATTAATCAAAGGCGAGGTTAAAATAGAATCGTTCACGAGGCATGCCCATCACTTAATTAATTTGGTGAGGTTAATTTTGGTTTTGGCGTACAAATATACTCCCGAGCATGGTAAAACATCCCTTGTACTAGCTAGGTAGTACGAATTACCAGAGCAACTGGGCGAGCAATCGGGACGGACAAAGTCTCCGAGCTTGCTGAAATGCCAGATGACTTTTTTTTATGTCCAGGATTCCTCGTCCGGTCCGCATTATAGAAGAAAAAACACCCTATCCGCGAGGCGTTCACGAAAACAGCGTTCGAATCGTGGTGGACTAAGAGCCTAAAACTCCCATGTATCACTATACCTCTGCACAGTTCTTCACTCGAGCCCAGCTCAAGCCTCAATAAATCCCGGGTGAGACACCCAATGCCAAGCCCCGGCTCGAGCACGGGTGGGCTGGGCAGACAACGCTGCAACTAGCCAGCTGAGCCCCAGCTCACTTCTCTGCCAGATGACTTTGAAGGGTTTGTATTTCGGAAAGTTCTTGTGAGCATAAGAGTGCGATAATTCGGTATATAGACTGCCGTATTCTTGGTCAAACAAATCCCTCTCATATATAGCCGTATCAGAGGTCTTGTATTTTCATCCTCGAGCCTCCGGACACCGGGAAGCAGTACATGTACGCACCACCACCTGCATCTCAACAGCAGCGACACATATAACGCAGCAGACACGAGAAATACCTTTGGGACAGGGACAACGCTGCAGGCTGGGCTATAAAGACATGCAGAAAACAAGGCCGAGAAATCCACCCAATGAGCGCCCCCGCCTGTCGCCTCTGTCACCGCGACATCAATGGAGAAAGAAAGAATCGCACAGACAGACCACGGTACGAGAGCACGCGCGCGGCGACCGGGGCACGACGCCGTCCCTCCGTCGGTCCGTCCGTCCTCGCGCCGCCGACGCCAATAAAATCGGTCAGTGCGGGTGTCGCCGCCGTCTTGCTCCTCCTCCTCCTCCTGGACGTCATCGGCAGCCCGTACGTACGTGCGTGCTGCGGTTGAATTCTATGAGCAGAGCGAACCAGACGGGCGCACGGGAAGGACGAATTGGCTCACGTACTCACCTATCAGATGACGAACGTGCCGGGCCACGCCTCTTGACTTCGATTTCCGTACAGACCGGCCTAGTGATTTGACTGGACGGCCCATGTTGCTGTTTACGACTAGTGGGAGGCGGATGTTCTGTAATAGGAAGCTGGGCCAGAAGGTCTCCTCCGTCCATAGGCAAATGGCCCATCAAGAGGCCGCTGATCCACGTAGCGATTCTCGAAAGTCGAAACGATCAAGGCAGCGCACTGATGAAGTCTATGCACACGCACACGCACACGCACACGCACACGTACGCATGCAGTGGACGCCGAATGTACTTGCTGTGTGAGTGCGTGAAGTCCACTTAGGTAGCTGTAAGCTGAGCACGAGTGCACGAGCTAGCGTTGCAATGTAAGTACAGCCTACGCTTCTGGAATCTGGATGCTCCGTCGTCGTAGTTGTGACGTGCCTAGCCTTTAGCCGAGAAAGATGACACATTGACTCCGGCCTGGGTGAAGGATGGGCCTGACTGGACGAGGTGAGAGTGAGATACGCCTTAGGCCTAATAGCAGATGGACCTCTTAGCCTATCATTGAACCTCAGCTCCAGACACTGCATCGGCCGTATTTTTCGTCACCTGAAGCAGGTGTCGTCCGTGTGGCCCTGTGCTTTTCCGCCAAAATCTAAGGTAAATTTGTCAGCAAGATTGTAGTCTAACTGCCAAGACCCTGATTAATATCGCAGTTCCTGTCAAGCGACTGATAAGTGATGATTAGCAAAGCCGGAGAATCTATCGCAGACCTTGTGAATGAATTCCGATAATGGGAATCCCATGGCTCACTATCTCTTGAAGCAAAGCGTGATCAACTACGGATCAACCGTACGGAATTGCGCGGTGTGCGCGGCGCGTGTCTCGCGCTCTGGCCTCGGCGCATCGCAGGACACGCTTGCCCGCGGGGTCCCGATTGTAAGCGCGGGTCGTCCGTGCCGCATGATTGTGTCCCCGCCCTGCTCAAATCGGCGCAGTGAAATGCATTTGCATCATTTCCTGAATCTGGCGTACACCCAGGCTAGAAGCAGAACGATTGCACAAATGTTAGTACATTGGCTAAAACTCAAAGCAAGTTTGAAGTTTCAACTCTGTTTCAATAATGGGGCAACGACCATGCACATCTCACTTCATGCTGTGAGAAAAGAAATTCTGAAACACCTAAAGGACACTGCGCATATGTAGTATGGCATTGGCAACAGTCAACACGAGGGAAAGGAACACATGATGATCCATACTTCGTAGGCTGCACCACCCTATGGTCAGATATTCAGACGAGGTGGCAAATGCCTCAGACTACAGGGTACTACAGTACTACTCCTAAATAAACAAGCATTTCTTCTCATATTTCTCACCATGCAGATGCAGAGCTCTGCACGCTGTGCAGAAGAACAGTGCTGCAAGCCACATATGTACCCCTGCACCCCGCGCAGCTCCTGCTTCCATATCTTTTGGATTGCCTTTCAGGCCAATGGAGACAGTAGCTAGCCGCCTGTTTTTGTTTTTCTTTTCTTTCTTTGCACTTGCACCTTCTGTACGAACTTGTCTGAAGCCCAAAGGTGAAAAGGGGAAAACAGGCAGGTAAATTTCATTGTTCAAGTGTTCTTACTGCTAGCGTTGCTTGCAATCTTGCTGTAATTTATTTTCCCTGTACTGTACTTCTGATGCTGAAGCGAGACAAGGTAATCATGACGGGGAGGCCGGCCGGGTGCATTGAAGAGAAGCCGGGGAGATGTAGATGATAAGATGTTGGAGATATATATCGAGTATGGAAATGGAATGGTACTAAAAAAGCCTGACCTGTTGCTGTTCCTCTGATGGCAATGTGCAAACACAAGACAAGACTGGTCTCCCTGTGAACTGCGATGATATTTTGGGTGGATTTGCCGCTTGGTAGACATGGTAGAAAAAGATAAATTTTTACTATTATAAATCATTATGTCGCCAAGATTTGGTTTCTTTACTTTCCATTTGCTCCTTGTGTTCTATCTGCTGCTGCTACCACCACAGTACAGCATCCAAGATATACATGGCCATGCATACAAGACCATACATGTAAACTGGGAGGAAAAAATTGAAGTCGATAATTTGAGGCCATGCAAAACTCTGAAAGCTACAACTGTTACACACACAGCTCGCCTGCAAAACTTTTCAAGTCTAGATGTAGAAAAGCGCAAACGCTTTACACTGCTCTACTACCAGGTTACCCACACATGCATGCACCTTTAGGACCAGATCAGATCGATCAAAGACTTGCTTTCTCGCGAGTAACCGAGGCGAGCTGCGGCCGGCAGCGTGCATGCAACACAGTGCGATACTACAGGCGCATACGTACAACTGTTCGGTCATCATGGTAAATAGTCGCTGAGCCGCTGAGCAACGCGTTGGACGCGTCCAAAGATGGCAGCTTACGCCCCACAGTGAGGGCGAGCTGTCCATCTTTTTTTCCCCTGGGGCACGGTGCCGATGCGAGCCTATTCATCCATCGACTTTTGGATTCCAAAATTTCAGAGCACATATCACATGATCTCATCGCCATCGATCCATCCCTTTCCAGCTAGGTGGCTGCAGGTATTTATACACATATCATCTCTCCCGTCTCTCTTTCCTACATGGTTACAACGAGAATCTGAATCATCTTCGTAACTTGGCATGAGTACACCATTACGTGTATCCATTTGCATGTTGCAGCTTTGACGTGGTTCATATAGTGCTACAAAGTCGCTAGTGTTATTTGCTCCATACGTGGGCCTCGCGAGATCTAGGCCCTGCATTATTGCGTGAAGCAGTCATATAGAAAGATGGTCCTGGCAGTAAGGAGTAGCCCTAGCTCATGTCCTGCATGCGCCCACACTTCAATTCCACACTTAATCATGCATGCACTGCACTGTTCTGTCCTCGCTTTCCCTTGCAAATATACGTCATGGTGTTCGCCGTGATTTGCTCTCGAGAGGCAGATCAACGTACGTCCTTAACACCATGTTGTCAAGCTCTCATTGTTGCATCCTGCAGGCAGGAACACTAGCCCTTCGGTTGCAGAGAATTGAGTTCCTTGCATTGTTATACTCTGATTACTCATTCTTATACGCAGCAGCACTTGGATCGCATCAAGGTCTGTGAGATACGATACGAGTGTACACGGTATCAATAATGAAGTAGATGAATCTCATAGAAATAACCGAAATAACGGCGACGAAGCAACCACGATAAAATAGAAAGATTTGACGAAGCCGACTGCGAATTTTTTAAACACAACCTCAAAAAGTACAAGGGATTGCCGCTCTCTCACAACCCTCTCGAATATTTTAGAACTCTCCAATCCTTACCCTATCTACTTTGGATGAGTTTCTTTTGCTCGGCTTGCTTCTTTTCTTGGAATCCTATGGCCACCCCATCATGGGTTTATATAGTCATGCTCCAAAGTGAAGTAGGAATCCTACTCTACATAGAAGTAGGAGTTTTAAGCCTATTAGAATTTATCTAGATTTCTTTGTAGCACACCTCTCCAAGTCATAGTATACTATGATATGAGTAATTACCATACTCAACATGCATGAACATCGTGGCTTTACGCTCAGTGGTGGAGCCAGGAGAAAAATCTAGCCTGGGCACACAAGTCTTACTGTGTCTAGCATGTCATAAAGTTCGATATGTGCATACGAAGTTGACAATCACATTAGCTTTAAAATAAAAACAGATCATGCATAAATGAAAATTAAATGCATAAAACCATGGTAGTACCTCTCTACCGAAGCTTATGTAGACATTTGTGCTGCCAAAAGTACAATCAGCACCAAAATGACACTCTACAACTGTAAGATAAAAATATGTCGATTATTTCAACAATCATATAACATAACATATGTCTAACCTCTGTCTATGCTAATCGCCTAAACCAAAATAGTCTAATCCAGATGGAGTTGTTGGGATGATCTTCGGCTAACCGTTTCCGAGATCCACGGGAGACCACGTCTCCACCGCGCCTTGATCGGAGGCGCGACCAACTGCCTTTTGGTTTGGGTCCCGGTCACCTAGCGTCATACAAAAGAGAGGAGGTTCGGCAGGCTTCGGACATGAGTTGTTCTTGGCCATCTAATCCTCACACAATCCCGATCGCTCACGGGTGCTAAGGTGGACGAAGACCCAAGCCCCGTCGTCACCGTGACACCGCCGACCACGACTGCTACTTCATCCCGACGGCATCTTCATCAACCCCGACTCATCTTCCTCTCTAATGGCCTCCTCAGGTTCGGGTATGTCAATCTAACGCTTCCGCATCTAAGTTTTTGTAGGTGTTCATGAGTTTAGAGCTAGGGTTTATGTCGAGATCATGATTAGTCTAAGTTTTACTCCCACATTTGGTATCAGAGCCTAACCTAGCTCATCTTGAACCCTAATCGGCCAAGAACCGAACTTGTTTTTGCCTAAATTCAGTGATTAAAGGTTTAGATCTAAGGTTCTTAGGCTCGGATCTAAATTTTAATGGCCAGACCTAATTTCTACGGCTTAGTTTAGCAAATAGAAGGAGGGGATTTCAAATTTTATGGAACCCTAATGAGATCCCGAGCAAAATCCCCAAATCCCCAAAATCAGAAACCTTAAAGAACTCTTTAGATGCGGCGGGAGCTTACCTTTTGAGTCGCCGGAGTCTCTTCGGTTTCCTCTTTTTGGCGCCACGCGCTCCACTCGACGGTCGCGCGCAACCTCGGTTTGCGCCGCCGGCGAGGAGGGTCGCGAGGCGCCACTCCCGCCGCTGCGCTAATGCTCCCGCTTCGCTCGCGTTCCGCGCCCGCTCGCGCTCAAACCGCGATGTCGCTGACGCCGCATCGCGAGATCCGCCTCGCGCGTGTGCGCCATTGCGTCGCGCCGCGTTTTCGCGAGGAGAAAGGGGAATGAGGTTAGGGTTAGGTTTTCGGAGTTTTATCTCGCTATGCGAACGCACATCACCGTCCGATGAGATCCAACGATCGTTTTTTCGTGCCGTGGAAAGTTTTGGGTGTTGTTTCCCAGCCGTCCGATTTGATCGGACGGTGTTCGTCGATCAAGGGCTGCCGGCGCTTTTTGGACAAGCGCATGTGCTGGGCCGGGCACGTGAGTTTTGGGCCGACCATGAGTTTCGGGCCGAATAGTGTTTTTTCTATTTTTTGTTTAATTTCAGTGCAATTTCTTATGATTAAGTCCCTTTTGTGCACTGTTTTAATTATTGTTATGTTGCCTAAATTATGATATGTCATAAATAATGTATTATTGCCCAATATTATGCTTAGTCTCTGATTAAAATTGAACCAACGAGATATTTTAATTAGAGAATTTCATGTTTTATCATTGTGGCATTATGTATATGCATGTGATTATATTCTGACCAACGTTGATTATAATTATGTGTATAGCCATATTAATTATTTAGTTCTTTTTCATTTTCTGCCCATCGGTGATGTGAATTAGAACTATAGTTTTGTGTGTTATTAATCGGACCAACGTAGGATTAATTGCATGCAACATATTTCTTATGATTGTTTCGATTTATACCTGTATTTTGGTATTCAAAGACAATAAATGCATCAAATGTCATTTGCCACCATCGACAACATTGAACAACTTACGGAGTAATTTTCCCACCTAGAAGGAAAGGATCCATGTTGTCCTTGGGGTATTAGATCTCGATTATGCTTTAAGGATGCCGGCTCCATTTCTCCGAGGGTGAAGAAAATTATGATGATAAAAGAAAATCTATGAAACTAATGCTTTGAGAAATGGGAGCGGTCCAACCGTCTATCACTTATGATTATGAAGACCTCCATTTCGCTTGGGATCAGGGAGCAATCCCGATTCAGAAAATGCTAAAGTATCCGCTTGATGAGGAGAAATTTAAAGGCTCCACAAAGGTTTATGCCGTACACTAATCCGAGGCTCTTGACAACTAAGTATGATGGATCCGGCAGATCGTGAGAACACATAATGATGATGACCGATATGGCTGAGGAAAACTTAAGGGATGGACATGGAGATTTTTGATGGTTTCTAGTCCATTTCATCATGACTTCTCTTCCTTCTGAATATACAACTTTTAAGATCAACTATAATACTCAGAAAGAAAAGTGGAACATGAGCGATTTAATCGCCATGTGTGTTCAGGAGGAGGAAAGAATAAGGACGGAAAAGAGGGATCTTGCACTTCAAGTTGGTGGCTCCAATAAAAGGAAGTTCCAATGGGACTTCAAATCTAAGAAGAAGCTGGCGTTCTCCCCCAATACTGATAAGTCGGGGCCGAAAGTGCATACTGCACCTAAGCCTCATGTGGCTCCCGCTGGAGCACCTAAAGGGGGTGAATGTCATTTCTGTAAGCAACCATGGCACTTTCAGAAGGACTGTGTCGGATTCCTAAAGTGGCTCGCAAAGAAGGGTAATGATACAATAACTTATGTTGATGAAACTCTTTATGCTAATTTTTCCATTAATTCCTGGTGGATTGATTCAGGTGCAATCGGCACGTTACTAATTCTTTATAGGGATTCCTTACACGAGAACCCTAAGAAAGGGGCGAAGCCTTAGAGTCGCGGATGGAAAGGAAGCGAAGTCGAATCAATAGGATCAATTACATTAGTCTTAGACAACGGCTTCTCGCTTCGTCTCAATAATGTAGTTTATGTTCCTTCTATTAAGAGGAATTTGATTTCAGTTTCTTTGTTGGACGATGAAGGTTTTAAGTGCATTTTTGGTGATAATAAATGTATTATTACGTTCAAATCTAATGATATTGGTCTTGCTTTTAGACGAGACAAACTCTATATGCTTTCCCTTAATGAATCTCATGTATCTTTGAATGTGTGTGATGCTAAGTGTAAAAAGAATAATGAGACTTCTTTGACATTGTGGCACTGTCGTTTAGGCCACATTTCGAAGGGGAGAATGGAGCGTCTCATTAAGGAAGAGATTCTCCATCCATTAGATTTCTCTGACTCAGACCACTGCATTGATTGCATTAAAGGAAAATATGTGAAACAAATAAAGAAGGGAGCTACTCGTAGCATAGGACTTTTAGAATTAATTCATACTGATATTTGTGGTCCTTTTCCTGTGACATCAGTGGATGGTTTTGATTCTTTCATCACATTTACTGATGATTTCTCCCGTTATGGTTATATCTTTCCCATTAAAGACCGATCTGAGTCACTTGATAAATTTAAGATATTTAAAGCTGAAGTTGAAAATCAGCACAACCTAAGAATTAAAGTGGTAAGATCGGATCGTGGGGGAGAATATTATGGAAGACATGCCTCTTATGGACAAATTCCTGGCCCTTTCGCTAAGTTTCTTCAAGAAAATGGCATTGTTGCCCAAGATTCTATGTCGTGAACTCGAGAATGGAGTAGCTGAGAGACGCAACCGTACACTTATGGATATGGTACGGAGCATGCTCAGCCACTCTAGTTTACCCATTAGTTTGTGGATGGAAGCACTAAAGACAGCTGCACATATTCTTAATCGGGTTCCCAGTAAATCAGTACCTAAGACACCTTATGAATTATGGACTGGGAGAAAACCGAGTATGAAATATTTATGAGTGTGGGGTTGTCGTGCTGAAGCTAAGATATTTAATCCACATATTGGGAAATTAGACCCTAAAACAATAAGTTGTCATTTTATTGGATATCCTGATAGATCCAAAGGGTATCGTTTTTACTGTCCTGATAGGACAACTAAGTTTGTAGAAACAAGGCACGTTGTGTTCTTAGAGAATAATGAGGAGCTGGAGCTCAGGAAAATAGATCTTGAGGAGAAGCGGGTTTACATTCCTTCACCGCTTATCCTGAGACCTTTATTCTGGTGCCTCGTGTGGTTGCACCTCCAGAGAAAATCTTGTTGTTGCACCCATTGTTGAGGTCTCTGAAATTCCTAATGTTGCACCTAATGATGAGCCTCTGCCTCTCTGTAATAGCTAATGAACCTATTAGAAGATCACAGCGGGAGAGAAGATCTGGCATCCCAAATGATTATGTTGTATATATGAATGAGGATATTAATGATATAGGGAAGGTAGATGATCCCACCTCTTATAAGGAGGCCATGATGAGTGAACATTCTCCTAAGTGGCTTGATGCCATGAAGGATGAACTAAAGTCTATGAGCACTAATGATGTGTGGGACCTAGTAGAAATTCCTGATGGAGTCAAAACAGTAGGCTGTAAATGGGTCTACAAAACCAAACATGACTTTAAAGGAAATATCGAAAGGTTCAAAGCAAGGTTTATAGCAAAAGTCTTCTCACAAAGAGAGGGGATTGACTATAATGACACATTTTCTCCTGTCTCAACTAAGGATTCATTCAGAATCGTAATGGCACTTGCAGCTCATTATGATTTAGAGCAGCATCAGATGGATGTTATAACGGCATTTCTTAATGGCGACTTGTAAGAAAATGTTTACATGGCTCAACCAGAAGGTTTTGTCGTGGAAGGCAAGGAGCATATGGGATGTCAACTTAAGAAATCAATTTATGGTTTAAAACAAGCGTCGAGGCAGTGGTATCTCAAATTCGATAAGATTATAAGGAATTTTGGTTTTAAAGAAAATGAAGTTGATAATTGCATATATGTTAAGTTTAAGGGGAGTAAATTCACCATCTTAGTGCTTTATGTGGATGATATCTTATTGACCAGCAGTGATAAGGATATGCTGTTTGAGACCAAGAGATTTCTTTCATCTAATTTTGATATGAAGGATCTTGGTGATGCCTCTTACGTTCTTGGCATTGAGATTCACCGAGATAGGTCCAAAGGAATATTAGGTTTATCTCAGAAGGCATACGTTGACAGAGTACTGAAGAAATACAATATGCATAAGTGCTCTGGCTCGCCTGCTCCTATTGTTAAGGGTGATAAGTTTGGGACATTTCAATGTCCAAGGAGCCAATATGAAACCGATTAGATGAAGTCGGTTCCTTATGCTTGGTGCTCGGAAGCATTATGTATGCTCAAGTATGTACACGCCCGATTTAGCTTTTTGTAACCGGGATGCTTGGCGATATCAGTCAAATCCAGACGGACCACTGAAGGGCGTTAAGAAAGTCTTGCGCTATATGCAAAGCTACTAAGAATTTCATGCTCACATATAAGAATTCGATAACCTTGAAGTTGTTGGTTATTCGATTGATTTTGCAGGATGTGTTGATACTAAGAAATCCACGTCAAAGTTATATCTTCACACTCACTCAGGGAGCTATCTCGTGGAAAAGCTCCAAACAAACTCTTACGGCATCTTCAACGATGCAAGCTGAGTTTGTGGTATGTTATGAGGCCACCGGGCAGGCTGTATGGCTTAAGAACTTTATCCCGGGTCTTAGAGTGGTAGACAACATCTCCAAACCACTCACCTTATACTGCAATAACGAACCTGCAGTCTTTTATGCAAGTAACAACAAGTCAAGTGGTGCTGCCAAACACATTGACATTAAGTATCATGTTGTGAAAGATAGAATCCAGGATCAAACTATTAGCATCAAGCATATTAGTACTAAGTCAATGCTTGCGGATCCGCTTACTAAAGGCTTACCACCCAATATTTTTCGTGATCATGTTGCCGGCATGGGTTTATTGGAAAGCCTCTGATTCTGGATAAAAGGACCCTAAAGTAAACCAACTCCCATTAAGTATAATGTATATCCATTTTAAGATGACATAGTATACTATAGGTACTGAGGTTGTATGGCACTTCATTGGTCATGTGACACATTATCTTGGTGTGTTGTTTTATTGAGAATGAGCTTATGATGTTAGCCTTACGATCAAAGGGGAGAATATTGGGATGATCTTCGGCTAACCGTTTCCGAGATCAACGGGAGACCACGTCTCCACCGCGCCTTGATCGGAGGCGCGACCAACTGCCTTTTGGTTTGGGTCCCAGTCACCTAGCGCCATACAAAAGAGAGGAGGTTCGGCAGGCTTCGGACATGAGTTGTTCTTGGCCATCTAATCCTCACACAATCCCGATCGCTCACGGGTGCTAAGGTGGACGAAGACCCAAGCCCCGTCGTCACCGTGACACCGCCGACCACGACTGCTACTTCATCCCGACGGCATCTTCATCAACCCCGACTCATCTTCCTCTCTAATGGCCTCCTCAGGTTCGGGTATGTCAATCTAACGCTTCCGCATCTAAGTTTTTGTAGGTGTTCATGAGTTTAGAGCTAGGGTTTATGTCGAGATCATGATTAGTCTAAGTTTTACTCCCACATGAGTATCTACTCAACTAAAATACTACTAGAGTATCTTTTTGTTAAAACAAGCTTCGAATTGAAATTGCCTGTCTCTCGCGTCTACCTCCAATTAATGTCTGACGAGAAAAAAAAATAACTTCAAATGTCCGAAGTACAAGAGGTTTCAGAAAAATGCCAGTCAGTCCAAGGTGCAGATCGCCTAAATCAAAATAACAAAGTCATAATAGGGATTTTGGCATTGGGGGGAGCCGGGAGGGGGAATCACCTTCTTGCGTGCCGTGAACTGGGTGGGTCTGGCATCTGGGGTTCGGCAATGGGCAGTTCGCCCTTCACATACGCTGGTCGGGCAGGACTATAGCTAGGGTCAGCTAATTTGGAGGAGGCTTGATCTCTTAGTTATGTACTGTAAACTGCTCCTGTAATTTGACATGCGTGTGGTAAATGCTCGATGAGATATATGGCATATGTATCTTCACGTGCAGTTTTGATCACAATTAAGTAGTAGCTAGGTTATGTGTGAATACAACGATGCATGCATACATGTTTGAGGAATTGGCAGGTATCAGATGAGTGCAAATAATGCAAAATGTGGATGGTCCAGGGGACAGTGACCTACGTACATATATGCAAGGATACACGGTTGGTAAGCTGGGGCCAATTAGGAATTTCGAGCTCGTACGCAGCACTTGAAATCTCCGAGACAACAGGCAGGCATCAGAGACACAAATTCGCTATTCCTTAATTTGCCAACATCATGATCATAAATGGATGGAGAAGTGTATGAGATCGATGCAGCAGTTGTTGAAACTTGCAAGGCAAAGCCACATCTCCAATCAGCGCGCACATCATTGAAGAAACAGAAGTTTATATAAATGGGGTGAATTGCTCGATAACACACGGGTTAGAAAATAACATTAATTTACCACTGACATATGACTTTAAGCCCTACTTATTATTCTCACATTGGATATTTTACTTTCTAATTCACAGCTCTTTGAAATGTTATTGAGCAAATTTTCCGTATGTATATAAATACTTGCATGGCAGGGCACAGCAGAAAGTGAAGGAAACTAGAGGAAGGTAGTTCTCGACGTGAAGGAATGAAAGCTTCAGTTTCTGACGTACTACTACGTGCTTTCACCTCAGGGTAAATGCGAGTGCATGCACCGATGCACGGCAAAGTAAGCAAGTCGTGCGATGGTAAGATCTCCAGGTGTAAGGCTATCAATCAAAACTCAAATCTTAGTTCTCACAAAAAAGCCCTCACTGTGTGTTTTTTTGTAGTCGTTGCATGGTCACTATGCGAGCGTGCGGGTAAGAACCAGTTTTCGGGGTTTTTTTAGATTTTATTAAAATATCTTCGGGATGTCTCTCATCTTGAATCTAGTTTTTAACATTAACATTAAAGCAATCAACAACAACCAACTACTAATCAGCTAGTCCTCCAATTATTCCATTCGCATTGTGCGTCCCCGTACAACCCTTACGCGTGTTGGCTCTTGCAAATTAAAGGCGGTTAGTTCTCCGGATCCTTCCATCGCCATGTATCAACGACTCCCGTTAACTATGATCACACGATTGCCTTCTTCGTGCTTGCATGACGGTAGTTGTTTTGTCGTAAATTCTACATACATGTCTCTCCTTTTCTTTTGGATTTCAGTTGAATTCCTAACCTTTACTACGTGCTTAAATATTCTTGCCACGCATATTAAGAACGACGAACTTTTAGAACAGCCCTTAGTACGTACCTTCTGCATTAGTACGTACCTTCTGCGTAATCAATATTGTTAGAAATAATGCACGGATCAACAGGGACAAGAGACACGAATTTTACATGGAAAACCCTTGCGGGAAAAAACCACGGGCGCCAACCGGCGATGATCACTATATGTGGAGCGATTACAGAACGCCGGGGATTACAATGAGGCGTCAGACGTCAACCCTCCCCGTACGGCTTACAAGAGGTATATAAAGGGGTAAAAGGACTTAGAGTCCAAGTAGGAAACTAATCCGCTAATATGGTAACTAATCCGGACACTTCCATATTAGAAATTCGGATCACAATATATCCCTTATTTCAACAATCTCCACCTTGAGACAAATTTCCTCTTGCAAACATAATGAAGAATCATCAATCATCAAATATCTCCATAATAAGATAAAAATCACCGTCGCCAACTAGTCTCTAGGACTAGATCAATAATAACTAAGCTTGAGCAAAGCTCAAACTTAGTAAAAGGAACCGCTTTGTCATCATGTCATTTGGATTATCATGGGTACTTATCTTGCACACTTTGACATCACCTTGAGCAATAACACCTCGAATAAAGTGATACCTCACGTCAATGTGCTTTGTTCTCTCATGGAACATCGATACTTTGTAAGGCATATAGCACTCGACTATCACAAAATATAGTAGTGCAAGAATTATCTCCACAAAGCTCAGATACAAACCTCTCAACCAAATAGCTTCTTTACAAGCTTGAAATAGCCATGTATTCCTTCATGGTAGATAAAGCAACAATGAGTTTGCAAACTTGCCTTCCAACTAACAAAGACAACCACCAATGGTGAAAACATAACTGTGAGAGACCTCCTCTTATCCAAATCACCAAGATAATCGAATCAACATAACCAACAAGTCCATCTCTAGAATTCCCAAGCGCAAGCAAGCATTAGAAGTGCCACACAAATATCGAATATCCATCGAACGCTTTCCAATGCTCTTTTCAGATTAGCCATATATCTACCGACAACACTCGATGCATGAGATAAATCGGGACGAGAACAAATCATGGCATACATAAGAGAACCAACTGCATGGAATATGGAACTCTAGACATGTACTCAATATCATAATCGACTTAGGATATAAAGTCAAGATAATCAAATGCGAAGCTAATGGAGTACTCATCGGTTTTGCATCATGCATATTAAAGCGACGAAGGACTTTCTCAATATAACCTTTTGACTAAGGTATAACTTGCGATTTTTCTCTCTAATAATCTCCATGCCGAGAATTTTCTTTCTTGCACCTAGATCCTTCATCTCAAATTCATTACTCAATTGTGCTTTCGGTTTTGCTATTTCGACTTATCTTTTGCAGAATCAACATATCATCAACATAGAGAAGCAAATAAATGGTGAACCATTAATGATCTTTAAATAGACACGACTATCATAATCAGACCGCTTAAAATCATGAGAGAGCATAAAAGAGTCAAATCTTTTGTACCATTGCCTAGGAGACTGCTTCAAACCATAAAGAGATTTCTTTAATCTACAAACAAGGTGTTCTTTTCCAGGAATAACAAAACCTTCAGGTTGGTCCATATAAATATCTTCTTCCAACTCCCCATGTAAGAATGCAGTTTTAACATCCAATTGCTCAAGTTCATAATCATGCATAGCAACAATACTGAGTAAAGTGCAAATAGAACTATGCTTCACAACTGGGGAAAAGACATCATTAAAATCAATATCTAGAATTTGACTATAGCCTTTAGCAACCAATCTTGCTTTATACCTTGCTGGTTCAGTAGAAGAAATACCTTCCTTCCTTTTGTAAATCCACTTACAACAAACAGACTTCTTCTCCTTTGGCAATTTCACTAATTCCCAAGTGACATTCTTTTCAAGTGACTCCATCTCATCATGCATAGCAGTTATCCACTTATTACAATCAGTGGAGCTAATAGCCTCAGAGTATGATGAAGGTTCTGCATTACCTTCAATTTCTTCTGCTACACTCAAAGCATAAGCAACAATGTTAGCTTCTTCAATCAACCTCCGGGTGGATTAATCTCTCTCCTAGATCATTAATCGCAATAGATCGTTGTGGTTCTTTGCTCAACAATAGGTGCATCATGAACAATGGTATTTTCCTTATCGATGTGTTACTCGAACCAACAGTGCTCCACTGAACACTTGAATTTCGCTCACTCTCAACAGAACGTTAGTAGGCGGTTTATCGAGAAGCATAGCGATTCATTAAAGACAACATTTCGCTAATCACAACCTTCCTTGTTTCAGATTCCACAACTTATATCCTTTAACACCAGATTTATAACCAAGAAAGATGCACTTAATAGCTCTAGGCTCTAATTTTCCATTATCAACATGAGCATAAGCAGTACAACCAAAAACTCTCAATTCGAATAATTTTTGGGAACGCACCATACCTCAATTGGGGTTTTCTTTTCAATTGCAATATTGGGTGATCGATTAATAAGATAGCAAGCAGTGGAAGCGGCTTCAGCCCAAAAACGCCTATGCAAACCTGCATTAGACAACATGCAACGGGCCTTGGAAATGATGGTTCTGTTCATACGCTCAGCTACACCGTTTTGTTGAGGAGTACCAGGAACGGTGTAATGCCTAACAATGCCTTCAGCCTTGCAATATGATTCAAATTCATCAGAACAGAATTCCATCCCATTATCAGTGCGAAGTTTCTTTACCTTCTTTTCAGTTTGCCTTTCAATCATAGTCTTCCACTCTTTAAATGCTGAAAATGCTTCTGACTTATACTTCAAGAAATAAGGCCACACTCTTCTAGAATAATCATCAATAATTGTTAACATATAACGAGCACCTCCTAGAGATGTCTTGCGAGATGGCCCCATAAATCGTAATGCACATAATCTAAAATACCTTTGTAGTATGAATCGAGGTATTAAATCTCACCCTCTTGTGTTTGCCAAACACGCAATGCTCACAAAATTTAAGCTTTTGATGCTATGTCCATCAAGAAGTCCTCTCTTACTCAATTCGCAAACCAAGTTCACTCATATGCCCAAGACGCATATGCCAAAGATTAGTAGCATCGAATCGGATAATGAACTTGAAATTACAGCAACATTACGATATTGTAGTACCTCGCAGATGGTACAAATTGTGATTTAATATCACTTTCATCACAATAAGAGAGCCTTTTGATACCTTTAAAACTCCACCTTCACTGAATACTTGTACCCTTTAGTATCAAGAGTACTCAAAGAGATGAGGTTTCTTTTCAAATCTGGAATGTGCCTCACATCATCAAAGTTCGACAATACCATCAAACATCTTGATCTGAATTGAACCAATTCTGCAACCTTACAAGATGAGTTATCACCCATCAACACAAGCACCACCTTCAACGAGTTCATAGGTGGCAAACCAATCCTTATTATGACACATATGAAAGGTACAGTGTAATCAAGAATCCATTCATCATTGGTCTTAGCACATCCAAAGAAAGGCAACAAGGATTTCTCCATTAGGACTATCATCAGCAGCAAGAGGCTTTACCTTCATCATCCGGTTTACCTTTTGGCTTATAATGGTCGGTTCTCTTTTCTTTATTCTGCGACTTCCAAAGATTCGAGAGATGTCGTGCCCACTTTTCTTGCAATATTTGCACGACTTATACTTGCCTCTAGATTTCGAATGGCTCTTGTAGCGTTCGAACTTTTGTCTCGAGGTCCATTTTTGAGTTCTTTTCCTTTGCCTGCCACGAACAAACAAGCCTTCTCCTTTCGAGCTTGAATTTTGAAGGTACCATCATTTCATCTTTTCCTTAGCATGCAAAGCTTCATAAACTTCATTAAGAGTGAGAGTATCTCTACTATATAATATGATATCTCTGAAATTTGAAAATGAACTAGGCAGTGAACACAAAAGAATAAGACTCAAATCCTCATCCTCAAATTTTACCTCCATCGACTCTAGGTCGGCAACAATCTCCTTAAACGTCGAAAGATGATCAAGCACAGATTCTCCTTCTTGCAATTTATGAGAGTACAACTTCTGCTTGAGATGCATCTTGCTGGTGAGATCTTTTGTCATGCAAATTTGTTCCAGCTTCAGCCATAATGCAGCAGCTGTGTTCTCCTTCAAAACATCCTGCAAAATATTATTGGATAGATGAAGGTGAATCTGAGATAAAGCCTTACAGTCTTTACGCTTTTCATCTGCGGTCCATGCGATAGGTTCTTTCGCAAAACCTTCCAATGCATCATCCAAATCCATACGTGCCAACACGGCTCTCATCTTGACTTGCCACAATAAAATCTTGTGTCACGATCCAGAGTGGAAGATCATACTTCAAAGTCGCCATGAGGAATAAAACCTGAAAATTGCTAGTACTGATATGTGTAAACCTAGCAAAAATCATGACCTGTTCGGTACACGTTCTGTGTACGTGAAACAAATAATGTTTGGAACTCCTGGTATGCTTCGGGTGGATGTAGCAAAGATGGCCAAAACTTGTATCTTCACGGATTCAACAGGAACTTTCTTTGAGATTAATAAAAATAATAACAAAATCTTGGAACCTGTGTAGCCGAGAGCTATTGCTTGCTGTGAAGATTGAATAAAGAAAGGATTTCTTAATGTTGGGACTGTCTTTGTCTTTGTTGGTCCGCTTGCCAGATGCACACGCCGCGATGCTTTTCCACGCCATTGCTGCGATCAATCACGAGGATGCGCACGCTGGACCGTGATGAGGCCGCGCCAAGGAAGCGGCGCGAGTGGAGCGCCTCGGGAACAACGCGCTCGGGAAGAGTCGACGAAGCGACGACGCCAATCGATCGCCGCGAGATGCGCGCAAAGGATCGACGACCGAGACGACGAGCGACGCCGGCCGATCGATGCTCGCGAGACGCGCGCGGCGGAAACAGATCTGTTTTTTTTTTCTTCTCTCAAACCCTAATCTCACGTGCTCGATACCACTTGTTAGAAATAATGCACGGATCAACAGGACAAGAGACACGAATTTACGTGGAAAACCCTCATGGAAAAACTACCGGCGCCAACCGCGATGATCACTATATGTGGAGCGATTACGTAACGCCGGGATTACAATGAGGCGTCAGCGCCAACCCTCCCGCACGGCTTACAAGAGGTATATAAAGGGGTAAAAGGACTTAGAGTCCAAGTAGGAAACTAATCCGCTAATATAGTAACTAATCCGGACACTTCCATATTAGAAATTCGGATCACAATATATCCCTTATTTCAACAAATATTACAGCTTTCCTTCTGGATCGAGAGCATTTCAGTTGTTACCGATGACCGTTGTCCAGCTCTGCTTTTTCTTGTATTAATTACTCGCACATGAGTTGGTGTTGTCCCCCCCCCCCAACATCTGCCCCTCGTTTCCGTCTCTGTGGAACTACTGTGTACCCTGGGATCTCTGCGTGCATGCTCCATTTCTATGTCCACAAACTTTTTTTTTAGTTTTTTTTTATGGTGCACTTAATTTAATATGAGTCGTTCATTCTCTTTAATCAAATGGTTCGAATTAGTTAGGATTTAGTTATTCTACACTTGGTAGTATGAGTAGTAGAATCCTAAAGAGGTAGAATTGTAATTTCTTATGTGAGGATCACATGACACAAGAGTAATATTTCCAACCATAGTTGGAAAAGTTCATAATACCCTCACAAAAAATTATAAATAAAAATAAAAGTCTATTACATTCTTAATAAATCAATGGTCAGATTTGATTTATACTGCCATCATATACTACTAGTAGAATGTATCATAAAATTTCTCTTTTTTTCTCAATAACTATGTGGAGACTGGAGAGACCTTCGAGATGAGAGTAAATGTTGGTTGCTTATAGGAGGGCTTAAGGTGAGGTCCACAACATAGTAAAAATAGTCTCCCCCCTATGCCCCCCTCATCACCACTATCAATCACTCCCTCTCTCCACTCCACCATTGCCCCTCTTCACCTCCGCTGAGATTGCCACATAAGTCTTATGGCCTTCTTTTTTCACATATTGTGGATGCTCTTAGTGAAACAAAATAATGATAGGGGAGTTTGCAGACGAAGGAATGTCGTGTTAGTGTGAACGTGGCAAAAAAAAAACTTCTACGGGTTTTGCAAACTTGAAGAGACATCCTGGGATTTATGCAATTTTCCCTATTGAGTTTGAGCGTGATACTAATTAAGTTTAAGTGTGATACGAATTTTGTTTCCTACCCTAACTCATAGTTTTACTCCTACTTCCCAACTCATAGTTTTAATCCTACACGGAGTCTTTCATGTACCACTATAAATATAGAAAGAGCAAGAGCTTCATTGTAAATATCTCCTCATATAGTGATATTACCTTCGTGTGTCCGTCATTTTTCCCGAAAGGGTTTTTTCATATACAATTCGTGTCTCTCGTTCCTATTTTTTGTGCATTATTTACAAGTGGTATCAGAGAACATACGACATCCGGTCAACATCGTTATGTTCACTCTGATTTGTGGGGAGAAACCCGCGTTCCGTCCCTTAGAGGTGTTGGCTACATGTTGACTATCATTGATGATTATTCAAGAAAAGTTTGGTTGTATTTCGTGAAGCACAAATCGGATGTGTTCAATACATTGAAGAAGTGGAAGATTATGATTGAAAACCAAACTGGCAAGCATGTCAAGAAGTTACATACTGATAATGGTTTGGAGTTCTGTTCTAGAGAATTTGATGCTTTATACAAATCAAATAACATTGTGAGATATTACACTGTCTCGGGTACTCCTCAACAAAATGGTGTGGTTGAACGCATGAATAGAACCATTTTGAAGAAGGTGCATTACATGTTATCTGACTCCAGCTTATCTAGAAGTTATTGGGTTGAAGTCGCTCTCACAATTTGTTATTTGATCAATCGGTCATCTAACCTGGCAATTGATAAGAAGACTCCAATTGAGGTATGGTCTCGTTCTCCAGTAGATTATTCATATTTGAGAATATTTGTATGTCCTACTTCGCTCATATTAACAATGGTAAATTAGAGCCTAGAGAAGCTAAGTGTATTTTCCTTGGTCATAAACCTGGTGTAAAATGATATAAATTGTGCAATCCTAAAAGAAGAAAGGTGGTTATTAGCAGAAGTGTTACTTTATGAATCTTCTAGGTTGCATGATAAACTATCTATTGATGTTCCCATTGAGAAGCCACATAAATCAAACGTGCAGGTGGAGTATATTATTGATTCAGGATCTACACTAGAAACCGAAAAAGAAAACATATAGGATGTTCATATTGTCTTTCAACCACGACAATATTCTATTGCAGTCAACAGACCTAAAAGGAATATTCAAGCTCCTAAAAGATTGATTGCAGAAGTTGATGTTGTTGCTTATGCTTTGAATGTAGTAGAAGAAATTGAAGGTACTACATAACCTTCAACTTATTCAGACGCTATATCTTCTGGTGATTCAGAGAGATAGATAACTGTCATGCATGATGAGATATAATCTCTTGAGAAGAATGGCACTTGGAAGCTGGTCAAGTTGCCAATTGATAAAAAGGCTATTCACTGCAAATAAATCTTCAAGAAAAAATAAGGCATTTTACCAACTAAAGAGGTTAGGTACAAGGCAATGCTAATTGCTAAAGGATACACCAAATTCCATGTATTGATTTCACATGTCTTTTCTCCAGTTGTGAAGTATAGTTATATTCGTACTTTACTCAGCATAGTGGCTATGTATGATTATGGAGCAACCAGAAGGTTTTATCTTTCCGGGAAAGGAGAATTATGCTAGCAAGTTGAAGAAATATCTTTATGGTCTGAAGCGATCACTCAGACAATGGTACAAGAGATTTGACTCATTCACGATCTCTTATGATTTCAAAAGATCCAATTATGATAGTTGTGCTTATTTGAAGACTGTTAATGGTTTAGCTATTTGTTTGCTCCTATATATTGATGACATGTTGATTGATGCAAAAGACAAGGTAGAAATTTCAAAGTTTAAGACACAATTAAGCAGTGAATTTGAGATCAAGGGTCTCAGTGCAACAAAGAAGATTCTTGGTATGAAAATTACCGTAGATAGATGGTTTATAAAATTATATCTAAGTTAGAAATGGTGTATTGATAAAGTTATTCTTTGTTTCAACATGCATAAGGCCAACCCAGATAATACCCCGTTAGCTGCACATTTCAAAAATTTGGTGTCATGTCCTCAGTTAGATGATGAAGTTGAGTATATATCTATAGTTCTATATGGTAGTGCAGTTGGTTCACTTATATATGTCATGGTATGTTCTCGTCCGATTTATCTCAATCGTTGAGTGTTGTTGGTAGATACATTGCTAGTCCTGACAAAGAGCATTGTAAAATAGTTCAATGGATTTTTAGATACTTGTGAGTCTGATGCCTATTTACAGTTTGGGAAGACTAAATATGGAATCGTTGGTTATGTGGTCTCAGATTTTGCTGAAAATTTAGATAAGATAAGATCTCTTACTAATTATGTATTCACTGTTGAAGGATGTGCCGTTAGTTGGAAAGCAAGCCTACAAGCTACTGTTACCTTCTCCAGTACATAAGCCAAGTATATGACTATTTTTGAAGCTTGCAAAGAAGTTGTTTGGCTAATAGGTTTATTTACTGAGCTTTGTGGAAGTACGCTTTGCACTACAATATTCTGCGACAGTCAAAGTGCCATTTGCCTTAGGAAGGATTAGATATTTCATTTTGAAAACGAAGCACATTGACATTAGATATCATTACATTCGAGGTGTCATTGCTTAAGGTGACATTAAATTTAGCAAGATAAGTACTCATGACAATCATTCGATATGATGACAAAGTTAGTTTCTACCGCTAAGTGTGAGCTTTGCTCAGACTTAGTTGGTATTATTCAGTAGTCTTATGGGCGTTCGGTGCACAAGGTGTTCATGCTAATCGGTTTCGAAATCACGTTTGGTTTTGGCTACAGGAGGAATTCGTCTTAAGGTGGAGATTGTTGAGTTTTAGTGTGATATGAATTGAGTTAATTTGAATGTGATACAAATTTCGTTTCCTATTGCAACTCGTAGTAGTACTCATGCAGTGAATCTTTCATGTACCACTATAAATATATCATTGTAGTCTATAGGAAGAGTAAGAGCTTCATTGTAAATATATCATCATATAGTGATATTGTCTTCGTACGTCTATGATTTTTTCCAAAAGGGTTTTTCATGTAAAATTTGTGTCTCCCGTTCTTTTTCTTTTTTCTGCATTATTTACAATAGCCATAAAATAAGTTAATTCACAGAACTGAGTAGCCACAAAAAATCCCCCTTGCCCTGTCCTCCGGTCTTCCCTTCTTCCCTCCCACAAGTCCCTTCAAAAACCGAACTAACACAGACCTCCTACTCCCAAATAAACTCCCAGTTTCAAAGACACTGAAACATACACACACACAAACCTCTTCTACTACTCCGTCTACCTCTCCTCCTCCTACTGCTGCTGCTCCTGCTCCTCCACTTCACATCAACTGCCACGCCAATGGTGATGAAGCTACCGTTGAGCTCCCTGTTCTACACCATCAACTCGGCCAAAGACACCCCGCCGTTGTCACCTCCCCCTCCGACGGCCACCCCACCGGCATGGATGTGGCCTTCTTGCAAGAACCCAAGAACACGTTCCTTCCGCTCACCGTCCGCCGCGGCCGCGGCCGCGGCCGCCAAGACCATCGCGTCCCTCTTCCTCGACTCCGCCGAGTCCTCCTTCACCAACACGTCCGCGCGCATGCACCACGACTGCGCCTCGGACAGCCTCTCTACGGAGTCCGAGGCCTCTGCGGTGGCCGAAGACATGGCCGACGCCATCGTCCGCGGCATCCGGTCCGACCGCCTTCTCTTCGAGCCCCGGGCGCCCTCCAGCTCCATCCTCGAGAAGAAGCCTCCGGCGCGCGCGCGCGCCACCGACGGCGACGAGGCGGCGGTGTTGTTCCGCGGCGGCGTGGCGGTGGCCTTCGAGTCGGCGGACCCGTACCGGGACTTTCGGGTGTCGATGGAGGAGATGGTGGCCGCGCACGGCGTGGGCGACTGGGACTGGCTGGAGGAGATGCTGGGGTGGTACCTCCGCGCCAACGGCAAGGACACCCACGCCTCCATCGTCGCCGCGTTCGTCGACCTGGTCATCTCCATGGCCGCCTCCGCCTCAGCATGCGCCTCCTGCTCCTCCCGCCACTCCTCCTTCACGCTTGCCGGGAGCGAGCTGGAGAGCAGTAGCGCCGGCGGCCATGTCTCTTTCGGTCTGAGGTAAATCAAATTAGTCTCAGGCTAGCTCTCGCTGCTCTGTGTGCTACTGCGTGTGCTACGTGTGTGTGTGTGTGTGTCGAATGATTTTGTCGTGTAAACTGTAGTAGTTCCAGATTAATCAATCAGCTAGCCCGTACGTGGTTAATTCATGGATCATGCCTAATTTAATTGGTCCATGAGCCGCACATGGTTCGTACTCCGCGCTGTGTCCTAGATCACACTAGTTGGTATTAACTGTACAAGTGAAACTAAAGTGTAACTGCTAGCTAACTACCGGTACAACATGCGCGCAAACGTAACAGCTAACAATGACAACAATGTGACCAGGGTAAAACAGTACTTCACAGTAAATGTGACACCCAGCGAGAATATATATGCACATCACGCGCGCATGCACATACATACACGAATGCACAGCCGGACAATGAGCAGGTTAATTTGGACCTGATCGGCGGGCGAGATCGAGCCCATTTTTTAGGCCTGCACGTACGTACGCACACACATGACACCCGTCCGCGCGGCCAGACGGCGTACGTACGCACGTACGCGCGCTTGCAATACATGTGAGACGAACAGCGAACGACGTCTTATCGGCAGCGGTTTGGCCGGCTGGGTCATGGTCCCGGCATGCACGTGCCGTCGAGATCGGTAGGCGTCGACGTTGATACGACAACGGAGCCGCAGCCCCAGCGGCATCCACTAGTACTACGCCCCAGTTGGAATCGGCCGGCCGGTACCTAGCTAGCTAGGTGCAGGGTCTCCAATGGCATTCTGTTCTGTGTTGTGATCGTGAGATTCTTGTGCATTTAATCCTTTTCTTCCGACATATGTTCTACCGTTTTAGATGAGTAAATTTTCCAAAGCCACGATTGCAAAAACTATCATAAAACCACATCACCACAAAACCACACTTATTTTGACCGATCGTTGCATAAAAATATACTTCCATTGAATCCAAGAGGATCGACATCCCGGACCCACTGGTTACCAAATTGAAAGCAAGTGTACACAACTCACAACAATGGCAAAGGATAACAGGTTAATTGATCATTAGAAAGTTTAAGCTGGCTGTTGACAATTTTGGCAAACAAGCGAGAAATAAAATCCCTCCAAGTCCATGGCAAAGTGACTATTTTGTGGGTAAATTGTCCATGACAAGTTCATCCATGCCGACAAAATAGGGAGTTGTGGGGACGTGGACCGACCAGTGGGTCCGGGATGTCAGATCCGTTGGATTCAATGGAAGTGCAGTTTTGTCAAATGGTTGGCCAAAATAAATGTGTTTTTGTGATACAGATCTTTGAAAGTGCGCTTTTATGATAGTTTTGGCAATCATAGTATGGTTTTACGAAATTTACTCCTTTAAATAGAACTTATACAAGTTGCCGGTTGTTCATTTCACCACTTTTTTTAAAAAAAGTGTTCGACTACTTGGTTAAACTTGTTCTACGTAGGAGCGTGATGAGGGATGGTCTTGTTAATTAGAATCATTTCTCTTGTTAACGAACATGAGAGATGTCGTATAACCAGACAGGAAAACCGCCAAGTGAATATGATAGTAATCTGCTGAGTTTTGTATGTAGGAGTATTGTAGTACGTGGGGCATAAGCTAGCTAGCCGATTCATCTACGGGACACAACCTACGGCCTACGCCACGTTCATTTGGGCCACACCAGATGTGGCTCGGTATACGTTGCAAACAGCCAAACCCCGTTTCCCGCAGGGTTTCAGCTTTTCAGGTGAAAGAAACGGTACAGGTAGTCTGGTACTGTTCCATGCAACGCCCTTTTAACGGCCGGTGCTCCAGTGTCCAGTCGCATGTGGATGGGAGCAACTGCTTGTCTGCTCCACCCAGAGCTGTGCCCAACCGTGTGGCTGCTGTGCCGTTTTGTCCGAGCCCCTTAAATAGTTTGAGAGCTTCTTGTTCATTTAGACGGGGAGTTTTAGGCTCATTTAGTCTTTTTTTTTAAAAAAAAAATAAAATAACAAATCTAGTCTCTGATCGAAATAACAAAAATAGCATCGTGGTAGATTAAGCAAGCGACACGTGTTCCCTACCGCACTTCCTATCCACAGAAGTCACCTACCGTGATCTCCGTGCACGGCAGGCCACCTGTCGCGCTTAGCGTGTGCACGTGGGTGCCATGGGCATACATGTTCCTACCGTAGACTAGGAGCGCGACACGTGGCATGCCGTGAACTGGGAGCAACCTACCGTGCATGAGGATCGCGGTAGGTGACCTGCTGCGCACGGTGATCGCGGAAGGTGGCTTCCCAGACGAGGAGCACGCTGTGATGCCATTTTTATCATTTCAAAAATAAGAAGACTAGATTTGCTATTCTAAAAACAAGCTAAATGAGCAAGTAACTCTCTGTATGGGCAGCACCACTTCCATGAAAGAATATTTTGGCCCACGGTCCCTGCCTCCAATACAGGACACTCGGCTCCTCTCTCTAACCCCGTTCCCGTACTGGCCCACCTGTGGGCCCGTGTGTCATTGGCTGGGCAGGGACGTTACGAGGCTGTACGTTGCATGTATTGTACAGTACATACGTACCTTACGCATGTAGTTATAACCAAAAAAAATTAACCTAGGTAATTGTAGTGTACCAGCAGATGTATATTCGACAGGGGAAAAGGTTTCTGGCTTCTGCTGTTACCATAGAAAGGGTTTCTTAATCCAGAAATTATACAGCATTCTACCAACAGTCACTGGCAAATAGGCCGCCAAGATTTCAATTTTTTTACAGGGCTCGTTTATTAGTATCAGTAGAAAGTCCTCGCGAGGGGATCCGGATCGTACCTAGTAATGCAAAGGTGTACTGTAGTCTCTACAGTGTTTTAATGCGCAATACAATCGTAGTGTGTTGGAGATGCTGATATGAGCCGTTAGATCTCAATCGAACAGTTGAGATACATCTCTAAGGCAGAACGCTGTACTTCTCTTCATTTGCCTCGCCCCATGCCAATACAAAGGATCCATTAATTTCCCTCCCGCGGTTAGTATAGAAGTAAAGAACAATCATTCGTACACATAGCAGTAAGTACTCGCCCCCATCCTACGGATGAGAGGCAAATTAGCTGGTGACCAATCAATTAAGTGAACAATAATGTAGGCGACCCCAGAACGGCCACGGTGTCCATGAGCAAGGCAACCGGCATGCGTACGGGCGCGGCACGTTACTGCTACGTTGTCTCGTGCGTTTGCCCCGAAAAACAGGGATGCGCGCGGCAACGGGCCGGCCGGCCCGGAGAACGTGCGCATCCCGTCCGGTTTCATAGCAGAGAGGGCGCCGGGCGCTGGGGCGGCGAGCGAGCGAGCCGCGCGCGGTGGTCCAGGCTTCTGCTTTTGTTAGCTTGCGCGGCTCTTGTCCTCTTGGTCTTGGGCTCTTGCCTCTTGGTGGTGCAGCTTTATTGGCGCAGTGTTGCATTAATTTGTTGCCACTCGCGCGAGTTGCTCCGGCCTCCGGGAGTAGAGCTCAGCTCGCATATGCACAGTACTGACTACTTCTCTCGTGAGTAATTAAGCGATCGAGAGCGGTGTCTTCTAAGTAAGCAGTTTAATTAGCCTGGCTAATTAATTAAAGCAAAGGACGGGTAAACAAGATCTTAAATCCTTACAACATGTAGGTGGCGAATATGGTGCAAATATGCGATACATCATACGTGCCGCGATAGTTTTCGGATAAGTACGTACGTGGGCGAGCCAGCGCGAGATGCTTCGATTCATGCACGTGGTTCTTCCAAACATTAAGTTGCATTCGTGCATACAACGTGATCACATGCTTAATGATCGAGAGAGCGGAGGAGCTAGCTGCCATCAATATTAATTGAAAGCTCCATACCAACGGACCAGGAGGCTATTTCACGAGGACCTGAAGGGGACGGAGCTAGCTCGATCGATCGATTTATCACGGCGCGCTCATGCCTGCATTTAATCACTTGTTTTCTCGTACAACCTGCCTATTTTAATTGATGTGATCCAAGCTAAGTACAACAATCCAGCGTTCAACGCGAAATTAAACTTGCTGCCTTGCTGGAGACTGCAGTTCACGGCTGGTGTAGTGGTGTGTGGTGTTCCCAACCTCTAGCCGAAGGCACAAATGACCGTCAAACTTGAGAACGGTGGACCAGTTTATCGTTTGCCCTTTCGCGGCCGATCATAGCTGGAAAGGAATGAGACGGCATCACATCAGCCAGCAATTGTGCCCTGAATAGTTCACTGCTGGTGTGTGGTGTTCGCAGCTTTCCAACTCACCATGTTTTTTGGGCCAACCCGATGCATGTACCCCTCCCAGTTTTCACATACATCGATTGACATGAACCTTAGTCATATAACTTGAATTCCATCCATCCCACTATGTTCTGTTCGGAATATTCGTTGGCACACTTGATGGGATACATGTAGATCACTCCAGCGCACAGTTCAAAATTTTACTATATAAATTAGAAAGTTATGCAAGTAAGAGATCATAGATTGTTATAACTAGATACGCAGTGAAGCAGAAGAAAGGTTGGAGCAACTCGGTCCAACGTTATGCGTGTCTGTTAGAAATAATGCACAGATCAATAAAGACAAGAGACACGAATTTTACATGGAAAACCCTTGCGAGAAAAAACCACGGGCGCCAACCGGCGATGATCACTATATGAGAAGTGTTTACAAAACGCAGGGGATTACAATGAGGCGTCTAGCGTCAACTCTCCCCGTGCGGCTTACAAGAGGTATATAAAAGGGTAAACGGACTTGGAGTCCAAGTAAGAAACTAATCCGCTAATATGACAACTAATCCGGATCCCTCCATATTAGAAATTCGGATCACAATTCAACAATCTCCACCTTAAGACAAATTTCCTCTTGTAGCATAATAAAGAATCACCAATCACCAAATAACTCCACAATAAGATAAAAAATCACCGTGCGCTAACTAGTCTCTAGGAATAGACTGTAACACCAACTAAGCTTGAGCAAAGCTCAAACTTAGTAGCAAGAATTAGCTTTGTCATCATATTAGCTGGATTATCATGAGTACTTATCTTGCACACCTTGACATCACTTTAAGCAATAACACCTCGAATAAAGTAATATCTCACATCAATGTGTTTTGTTCTCTCATGGAATATCTGATCCTTAGTAAGGCATATATCACTCTGACTATAAAAAAAATATAGTAGTGCAAGAACTATCTCCACAAAACTCAGTATACAAACCTCTCAACCAAATAGCTTTTTTACATGCTTCAGAAATAGCCATGTATTCTGTTTCAGTGGCAGATAAAGCAACAGTAGCTTGTAAACTTACCTTCCAACTAACAATACAACTACCAATGGTGAAAACATAACCTGTGAGAGACCTCATCTTGTCCAAATCACTAGCATAATTAGAGTCAACATAACCAACAAGTTCATCTCTAGAATTCCCAAACTGTAAACAAGCATTAGAAGTGTCATGCAAATATATGAAAATCCACTGCTTTCCAATGCTCCTTTCCAGAATTAGCTATGTATCCACTAACAACACTCAATGCATGAGATAAATCAGGACGAGAACAAACCATGACATACATAAGAGAACCAACTGCACTGGAATATTGAACTCTAGACATGTACTCAATATCATAATCTGACTTAGGACATAAGGCTGAAGATAATTTTAAATGCGAAGCTAATGGAGTACTCACTGGTTTTGCATCATGCATATTAAAACGACAAAGGACTTTCTCAATATAATCTTGTTGACTAAGGTATAACTTGCCAGATTGCCTCTCTCTAATAATCTCCATGCTAAGAATTTTCTTTGCTGCACCTAGGTCCTTCATCTCAAATTCATTCCCAATTATGCTTTTAGTTTTGCTATTTCTGACTTATCTTTTGCAGCAATCAATATATCATGAACATAGAGAAGCAAATAAATAGCTGAACTATTAACAGTCTTTAAATAAACACAGCTGTCATAATCAGACCGCTTAAAATCATGAGAGCATAAAGGAGTCAAATCTCTTGTACCATTGCCTAGGAGATTGCTTCAAACCATAAAGAGATTTCTTTAATCTACAAACAAGGTATTCTTTTTTAGGAATAACAAAACTCTCAGGTTGGTCCATATAAATGTCTTCTTCCAACTCCCCATGTAAGAATGCAGTTTTAACATCCAGTTGCTCAAGTTCATAATCATGCACAGCAACAATACTGAGTAAAGTGTGAATAGAACTATGCTTCACAACTGGAGAAAAGACATCGTTAAAGTCAATACCTGAAATCTGACTATAACCTTTAGCAACAAACCTTGCTTTATACCTTGCTAGTTCAGTAGGAGAAATACATTCCTTTCTTTTGAAAATCCACTTGCAATGAACAAGCTTTTTCTCCTTTGGCAATTTCACTAATTCCCAAGTGTCATTATTTTCAAGTGACTCAATCTCATCATGCATAGCAGTTATCCACTTATTACTATCAGTGGAGCTAATAGCCTCAGAGTATAATGAAGGTTCTGTATTACCTTCAATTTCTTCTGCCACACTCAAAGCATAAGCAACAATATTAGCTTCTTCAATCAACCTCTTGGGTGGATTAATCTCCCTCCTAGGCCTGTCAACTGCAATGGACTGTTGTGGTGGCTGCTCAACAATAGAAGAGTCCTCAATAATATGTGCATCATGAACAACAGTATTTTCCTTATCTGATGTGTCACCTGAACCAACAGAGTGCTCCACCTGAACACTTGAATTCTGCTCACTCTCAACAGGAACATTAGTGGGCAGTTTATCATGAAGCATAGCAGATTCATTAAAGACAACGTTTCTACTAATCACAACCTTTTTTGTTTCAGGATTCCACAACTTATATCCTTTAACACCAGATTTATAACCAAGAAAGATGCACTTAACAGCTCTAGTCTCTAATTTTCTATTATTAATATGAGCATAAGCAGTACAACAAAAAGCTCTCAATTCTGAATAATTTGCTGGGGAACCAGACCATACCTCAATTGTAGTCTTCTTTTCAATTGCAATAGAGGGTGACCAATTAATAAGATAGTAAGCAGTGGAAACGGTTTCAGCCCAAAAACACCTGTGCAAACCTGCATTTGATAACATGCAACGGGCCTTGGAAATAATGGTCCTGTTCATACGCTCAGCTACACCGTTTTGTTGAGGAGTACCAGGAACGGTGTAATACCTAACAATGCCTTCAGTCTTGTAATATGATTCAAATTCATCAGAACTGAATTCCATCCCATTATCAGTGCAAAGTTTCTTTACCTTCTTTTCAGTTTGCCTTTCAATCATAGTCTTCCACTCTTTAAATGCTGAAAATGCTTCTGATTTAAGCTTCAAGAAATAAGGTCACACTCTTCTAGAGTAATCATCAATAATTGTTAACATATAACGAGCACCTCCTAGAGATGTCTTACGAGATGACCCCCATAAATCAGAATGCACATAATCCAAAATACCTTCTATAGTATGAACTGAGGTATTGAATCTCACCCTCTTGTATTTGCCAAACACACAATGCTCACAAAATTTCAACTTGCCGATGCTATGTTTATCAAGAAGTCCTCTCTTGCCCAATTCTGCCAAACCAATTTCACTCATATGTCCAAGATGCATATACCAAAGATTAGTAGCATCAGAATCAGATAATGAACTTGAAATTACAACAACATTACCTGATATTGTAGTACCTCGCAGATGGTACAAATTAGCAGTTTTAATATCAGCTTTCATCACAATAAGAGAACCTTTTGATACCTTCAAAACTCCATCTTCACTAGAATACTTGTACCCTTTAGCATCAAGAGTACTTAAAGAGACGAGGTTCATTTTCAAATATGGAATGTGCCTCGCATCTGTCAAAGTTCTGACAATGCCATCAAACATCTTGATCTGAACTGAACTAATTCATGCAACCTTACAAGATGAGTTATCACCCATCAACACAGTACCACCTTCAACAGGTTCATAGGTGGCAAACCAATCCTTATTAGAACACATATGAAAGGATTACTATATGAGAAGTGTTTACAAAACGCAAGGGATTACAATGAGGCGTCTAGTGTCAACTCTCCCCGTGCGGCTTATAAGAGGTATATAAAGGGGTAAATGGACTTGGAGTCCAAGTAAGAAACTAATCCGCTAATATGACAACTAATCCGGATCCTTCCATATTAGAAATTCGAATCACAATTCAACAGTAACGACGTGGTGGAAGTAGTCGATCATCCAATGTTCTTGGTCGTCGATCTTTTCCTCCTGTAGCCTCTCGTGTTCCCTACGTACATAGCTGATTGTACCTCTACGGTATCCACACGTCCAGGGGTGGAACGCCATGCGCTAGTGTGCTAGCACCAGCAAGCACAATAGGGCTTTCGGGGAGGTGGTGGCTATGGTTTCGGTAGGCGGTGCAACCTTGATCCCAAAAGCCTCATGCCTCTCCTTATAAAGAGCTCATAACGGATCCAATCTAAACTAGTTTGTTCTAACCCATTAAGTGTGTGACCCTGTAAGTTCATACGTAATCGGTTGTGACCCGAAAACTTCTTTCCGATCCGCAAGTCGGTATCGGTTCCTAGCAGGACATATCGACTCCTGAATACACATAAAGATCAAATCGAATAAACTTTATATATGCAATATGATCTGCGACCAGGTTCTTGTCACTCATGACCAGTTTGTAACTCATTATGACTAGTTTGCATCTGGTCATGACCAGTTCGTAACACCTTACAACCAGTTCGTGGACCAGTTTGTGATCATGTACGACCAGTCTGTATCTCCATATGACCAATTCGTCGACCAGTTTGTGATTGAAGGGATGCGGGTAGGCTAACTAGCTGGTAATTCAAAAAATCTACCTCGTAAATTAGGAAGCCATGCAAGCAAGAGATCATATATCGTTACCACTAAACGCATAGTGCAGCGGGAGAAGAGTTGGAGCAGCCTGATTCAACGTCGAGCGCGTCGATGTAGTGGTCGTAGTCGATCGTCCAACATCCTCGGTACCGATCGTCTCCTCCGGCAACCTATGATGTTCCTTACATAGGTCGTGGATTGTACTCGATCAGCGCAGCAGCAACCGCAGCAGCGTCTCTACGGTATCCACACATCTAGGGGTGAAACACCGTACGCTAGTGTGCTAGCACCAACACGCACGGTATGGCCTTCGAGAAGATGGCGACTAGGATTTCGGTGGAGCAATTCACATTCTTTCAATAGCCCCATGCATCCCCTTATAAAGAGCCTATAACGGATCCTATCCGAACTCGTTTGTTTCAACCCGTTAAGTGTGCAACCCTGTAGGTTGATGCGTAATCAATTGTGACTCGGAAACACCTTTTCGACCATAAGTCATTAGTGGTTCCTAGCAGGACATAACACTTCCCGAATGCATATAAATATTATATCGGACGAACCTTATGCAATATGATTTACGACTGGGTCCTTATCACTTACGACCAGCTCATATCTCTATACGACCCGTTTATATTTAGTTATGACCAATTTGTATCTTCATACGATCAGTTCGTATTTAGTTATGACCAGTTCGTAACTCCTTACAACCAGTTAGTGATCATATCCGACCAGTTTACGACCAGTTCGTATCTCCATACGACTAGTTTGTATTTGATCGAACTGAACGACCTGCTTGCGTATTATCCCTTTGCCTCACGATATGTGGTTGAACTCCATGTGAGATATTTTGTCATCCATGTACTGTTCAATACTTTCTCGATCAAGTGACGGATAACTTTATGTGGTCGACTCTTCGACCACTAGTGGTACAGCCATGCACTTTTTTATCTAACCACATAGAGGGGCCCAGAAATATCTCTCCTATTATGTTAGGAGGGGCAAATCCCATATTCAACCAGTCACATCCCTTTGCATATTTCATAGCATACCCGAAAGCTACCTTTATAACTACCTAGTTACAGAATAGTGTTTGACAACCCCTAAGTGTACTATTACACATGTAGGAAACCATGCTGATCTTAGTTCTAAGAATTATATATCATTATTGCTTCAGACTAACTGATGACACATAAAATTATAACAATCTCAATAGTGTCTCAAGGTGGGTCAATCTAACACCATATTCTCTAATATGTGTTCACATTATTGATTCGATATCCCCATATCCATGACCGCTGAAACATGGTCATCAATCAATACATTTGTTGGTCGATAAGTCACTAGTGTTCCGACCAGTGACATCCAACCAGGGATACATTTAGAATGACATCATATAAGTTAAAGATCTTCACCAACAAATCACATACTTGTTAATCTTTATTAATGATAATTCATCCAAGGAACATAATAACATTTATTCTATAACTCATAAACATAGACGTGATACAATAATCTCTATGATTACCTCTAGGGCATATCACCAACAATGATCATGTACGATCAGCTCACGACCAGCTCGTATCCCCATATGACCAGTTCGAATCTGGTCAGACTAAGTGATCTGCTTGTGTATTCCCCTTTTACATCACGATATCTGATCGAACTCCAGGTGAGATATATGTCATCCATGGCTTGTTCAATCTTTTCTCGATCTAGTGATGGATAACTTCATGTGGTTGACTCTTTGATGACATGTGGCACGACCATGCACTTCCTTTATCCAAGCACATCGAGGGGCCCAAGGATATTTCTCCTATTATGCTAGGTGGGGCAAATTCCATATCCGACAAGTCACATCCTCCGCATGTTTCATAGCATACCTGAAAGCTACTTTTATAACTACCAAATTACGGAGTATCGTTGCTACTGATAAAGTGCTACAGTGATGTGCATTAGACACTGTAGCTGACTCATAGCATTGTAGAAACAATGTCTCTCTACTGTATTGCGGAGGGTCCGAATCCGTGGAAGGCATGCAATTGTTTCACAAGACACACGTCCAATATGGTACCAACGTAATATTCATCTTGTCAAATGGCAAATTTGTAACTATGTGGTTCTTGTATTGTTCATATTTTTAATATAACTAGTTGAATACAATGCTTTGCCATGGATAAAAATATCATATTACCCTAGTAAGTTGTGTTGACGTTGTCGAGGTAGACATGCTCCACACCTTTGGATTCGCCTATGCGCACGGTCGAGCTCACCAAACTGGCATCAAGCCAAGGCAACCTACACTGCGCCCAATTGAACTCCGTTGTGACCCACATCGTAATTTTTTTGTGAAGTTAATTTATTTTGTTGGGAGATGATTTTTTTGTTTTTAGAGATTTTTTTAGGGAGATGAGGTGTGTTTGTTTTGGATAAAAGTCTTAGTAATGTCATTTCAAAAAAATAAACCCCTAATCTATACTACTTAAAACGAACCAATTGGTGGTGGTGGTGGTGGTGGTGGTATGTGGCCCACCTCCCACAACCCTAGAAAATATCTAACAAAAAATAGAAATAAACTAGCATAACATTACTAAGATTTTTTTATCAAAACCACCATAAAGGTTTAAATTGATCTAATTTTGCAAGTACGACCAAATAGTATGGTTGTATAGTTAAGGTGAAAACTAGACATTTGTTATAGTTGGGAGAGTATTGTGTACCTTTTCTTTCTTTTATGAAAAAAATGTCCTTATCCAACACATATCACATTGACCCTTGCAGTACAACTTGATTTTTTGAACTACAACGGTAATAAATTTACAACGTCTTATTCTTAATGTCTGTTTAGAACAAACAAATTTTGTAGAAATCTTATTAAAGAACTTAATTATTGCAGAAATATAAAAGAAAAAAGTCAATCCGTGGTTCCTTAATTGTTTTCATGGTTTAATTTTCACCCCTGATGTTCAATACCATTTAGAATCCGTCCCACAATTGTGAAAACTAGAGAAAACCGCGTCCCAAGGCTGGTTTTGTGTGTGGTTTTGGGTGATATAGTTGCCACATCATCAATTTTGCCAAGTCATCGGCCAAATCATAAGTCCAACCCCACATGTCAGTCCTCCTCCTCTGCCTTATTTCTCTCTGTTGTCTTACTCTCTTCCTCCTCCCTCACATCTCTCCTACCTCCAGCCACCGGCGAGGATAGGATGGCTCACCGGCCTGCCGATGTGACACCACCACATCGAAATCGTCACTTTATTCTCTGTAGTTGTTCACTACCCCACCACCATCTGCTCCACTACTTTCCTTCGTCGCAAAGTCTTCTTTTCTTGAGAGAGATGAATGTTGAACTAATCTTGTTGCTTAGTTTTTCTTTTCACTACAAGGACTTGAATTGGTAGTGTAACTACATGTGTGTGTGCTGTGCATGTAGAGATGTGCTCATTCACGTTAGTTTTGGATTGGCAGCGCAACTACAGGGAGTGATTGAGTAGTTAGCATAACTAGAGGGATTCATTTGTTTAGATTATTTCCTTCATGTTATTAGCATAATTATCGGGATTGAATACTGATTGCTAGAATAGATTGTTTCCTTCCTTTGCATATAAATAAGAGAAGAAAGAAATTGAAAGCTACACAGTTTGGGCGGCACAAAATATTCTCACCCTCTGTTTGTTGATTGGAGTTTTCAAAGTGTTTGCGTGCGTTGTGTCTTCGTGTTCGCGTTGAGTATCCATCGGTGTAGTGCCAACAATGAAGCCGGTGTGGTGCTCGAAGACAATGTCCAAGGTGTACATCGACGACGTCAGGGCGCTCACCGACCACAACCTTACCAGGTCAGCAAACGTCGTCGAGCTAGTCTCCATGACCGGTGGATGGAATACGTGGGTCGTCGTCGAGGCTTCAAATGTTTCGATTTCTTCCTTCTCAGGCTGCCCCATCGCCATGAGCGCCCTCACTGATGCCTCGCGACGCCCAGTATGGCAGTACACCTGTGTGCTCCCGGACAAGGGCCCCACGGCGGCCTACGCCATCTTTTCCAAGGCGTTGTCGACAATCGTCGTGGGGGGGGGGGGAACCTCCTGGTGGTCGACACGCAGAGCCAGGATGCAGCGAGGATGCTAGTGGCAGCGAGGCTAGGGACGAGGGGGTGGTGCTAGTGCACCACAATGACGGGAAGCGTCGATGGACGACAGGCGGCCCTGGCGGCGTCCATGGCGGCCAGGACGAGGGTCGTTTGTTCTATGTACCTACCAAACAACAAGGGCAAGAGAGAGAGAGAGAGAGAGAGAGAGTAGAAGGAAGAAGACGAAGAGGAAAAGTGAGGGGATTGTTTTTTTGTCACTGACATGTAGGTCTAGGGTTTACTGCCTAGAGGACAAGAATATGCTAACAAGAATTCTAGCTAGTGCCACGTCACTTAAACCACTCACGAAACCAGCTTAAGATGCGATTTGCTCTTGTTTTGTTAGTTGGGAGATGAGTTCTAAAAGATATTGGACATGAGAGACAAAAAATTAGGCGGCGGAAGGGATCACATATGGATTTTTTCCAATATAAAAATACACCGCAATCCAAATAAAGCCTTAGGGCATGTACAATGCAAGATGCTTATACATGGGTGCGTAAAGAGAGAATATAGTCATACCATCAAGCAACCATGCAAAAGTCATTTCCTTTAATGCAAACATATCTTTTGTGGGTACTGAAACAACATCAGTTGGTGGCTAAAAGGAGCAAGTGCAGTTTTGCTCATAACAAACTAGAATATTTGGGGCATATCATTTCTGATCAGGGAGTAGCTACAGATTGTACCAAGACACAAGCAATGATGCAATGGCCTATACCTACAAATGTTTCTGAGCTGAGAGGTTTCCTGAGACTGACAGGCTATTACAGAGAATTTGTGAAACACTACAATATGTTGGCAAAGCCTCTCACTGTCTTACTACAGAAAAAGAATTTTCAGTGGTCAGCAGAAGCACAAGATGCATTTGACAGACTTAAAAGAGCTATGAGTCAAACTCCAATGTTAGCTTTACCAGATTTCAAACAACCATTTTCTATTGAAATTGGTGCTTGTGATACAAGAATTGGAGCAGTTTTAACTCAAAATGGTCATCCAGTGGCATACTACATCAAGGCTTTAAGCAGTATTAACCAAAAGTTGCCCATTTATGAAAATGAATTTTTAGCTATCATGATGGCAATTGAAAAGTGGAGATCTTATTTGCAAAGAGGGCCATTTGTGATTAAGACTGATCATAAGAGCTTGTGTCATTTAGAGGATCAAATGTTAACTTCAAAATTACAAAAGAAGGCTATGACAAAACTGATTGGCTTACAATACAAGTTTCAATACCAAGAAGGAGAGGATAATAAAGTGGCTAATGCTCTCTCAAGAGTGGAACATGTATATGGCATGCAAGCTATTTCTATAACTCAACCTGTGTGGATACAAGAGGTGTTAAATTCTTATGAAGTGGATTCAAAGGCAAGAGCACTATTAGCTCATCTGGCAATTACTGGGACAAATGAACAAGGATATGCTTTGGTGGATGGACTGATTAAACATAAAGGTAGGATATGGATTGGATCCAATGCTGGTCTGCAAACAAAACTCATTCAGGCCTTTCGCACTTCACCAATTGGGGGATATTCAGACATACATGCTACATATCAAAGAACTAAGAAAATGTTCCGTTGGAAAGGATTGAAACATGACATGGAAAATTTTGTGAGGCGATGTGGAGTGTGTCAGCAAGCAAAGCATGAAAATTGCTAATTACCAGGTTTATTGTGTCCTTTGCCTATTCCAAAAGGGGCATGGCAAAATGTTACAATGGACTTCATTGAAGGATTGCCAAAATCAGAAGGCTCTAATGCTATCCTAGTTGTAGTTGATCGATTCACAAAGTATGCACATTTCTTTGCCTTGAAACACCCTTTTACTGCTGTTCAAGTAGCTAAAGTCTTTCAGAATAATGTGGTCAAACTGCATGGCATTTCAAGGATAATCACATCTGATAGAGAGAGAATTTTTACAAGCACATTCTGGAAAGAATTGTTCAAGTTAATTGACACCAAATTACAAATGAGCACATCATATCATATACAAACGGATGGTCAAAGTGAAAGAGTTAATCAATGCTTAGAGATGTATTTGAGATGTGTAGTTCAAGAAACACCAACAAAGTGGTACAATTGGCTTCCGTTAGCTGAATATTGGTACAATACCAGCTATCACACTACTTTGGGATGTACTCCATATAAGGCTCCCTATGGGATAGAAACACACCATGGTCTTATACCAGATCTGTCTTTGACAAACAATCAAAATGTGGTTGACATGTTGACAGAAAGAGAGGCTTATTCTGAATTCTTGAAACAACACTTGGCGAAAGCTTAGTTGCGTATGAAGCAGTATGCAGATAGAAACAGATCTCCTCGAGAGTTTCAAGTGGGTGAAATGGTATTTTTGAAGCTACAACCTTATTCTCAGTCATCTGTAGTGAACAAACCTTACCCAAAGCTATTGTACAAGTTTTATGGTCCATACAGAGTTCTGGAAAAATTTGGCAGTACAACGTATCGACTGGAATTACCTGAAGAAAGTTCGATTCATTCTGTGTTCCATGTATCTAAGTTGAAGCCTCAAGTCCCCAATCATACTTTGGTATTTACATCCCTGCCTAATCCGGTGGATATCAGTCTAAAGGATGTGCAACCTAAAGAAATCCTTGACTGGAAACTGGTTAAAAAATGGGAATTCAGCTCTTGTGCAGGTGCTGATTAAATGGACTTCGCTACCTGCAGCAATGACCACTTAGGAGGATCATGATGTCCTACAAGAAAGGTTTCCTCATGCACCAGCTTGGGGGCAAGCTGGATCTCAAGCGGGTGGCAATATCATGGCACTGACGGAGGCGCTAGGACGGGTCCATCCTAACAAGACGAAGCCAAGGCGATGAAGGACATCGGCGGGCAAGCAAGTGAAGCAGAGGATACTTTGAATCATACAAATGGGCCATCGAGCCTAAATGAGTTGGGCCTGGCCTAGGTAAGCGTGGTGGCTGTTGCCAGCCTGTTGTCAAGTAGTTACAGACGAAGGGTTATTTTAGTTATTGTGCCTCATTCGAAAACGTCAAGTTGATTAATGGAACCAAGTTCATCTCCTTCCTTGTCTATTCTTCCCCTTCTCTTTCTCTCGGATTCCCTCGAAACCTAGCATCTCGCCGGCGGCGAACCTGCCAACGGCCGCAGGACATGACACACCTCCAGCTAGAATTCAGACTAGTCACATAAAAACAGTGTGAATTGTCCATTCAAAAATTTGTGCAAATAGACAAGGATAGCTCGTGCGCAGTGGCGGAACTACCGTAGGGGCAAGCTGGGGCGGCTTCCCCGGGAGGAAGAACCCCCCCCCCCCCACCGCGCCAGCCCGCCGACGCCCCCGAGCTCCGACCAAGCCGCCATCGCCATGACCACGCCCCCAGCTCCAGCTGATGAGCGGGCGCGCTGCGTGTCGTGTGGACCGTGGCAGGCAGCCCAAGGCGGCAAGGCGAGGCCTCAAGGCCCATTGGCCCAGGCTAAATGCCCACACCACTACAAGCATCCAGCTCCACACCTCCACTACTCAACCCTAAATCCCGATGCGAATCGGTGGTGGCGGTGTGCCGCAAAGACGGCGTGGCTGCGGTGGTCGGCGACTCGGCAGGTACTGCGGCGCGTTGCGAGGGCTGCGGCAGTCGGCGCCTCGGCGGGTGCTGCGGTGGTCGGCGGTCGCGGCCGCGCGATCGGCGATCGGGCGTCCGCGCGCGCGCGGCTGCGGTGGTCGGTGATTCGACGGGGCTACTGGCGGCGGGCCGCGGCGGCGGCGGCGAGTCTTTGCGGCGGCGCGCGGCCGCGGTGGTCGGGCGATTCGACGGCTGCGGCGCACGGCACGGCCGCGGTCGCGGCGGCCGGCGGATCGGCGTCTTTGCGCGCGCGCGCGGCTGCGTGGTCGGCGATTCGGTGGGGCTGCGCGCGCGCGGCCGGGATGCGGCGTCGGCGATCGGGGCTTTGCCGCGACGTGTCTTCTGGCGATCGGCGACTTCGGCGGTCTTTGCGGCGTGAGGCTCTTGCGCGCGCGCAAGCGCGTGGATCGGGCGGCTAGGTCACGACCGTGAGGCGTTCGCCCTCCGCGGCTCCGCCTGTCCGCCGGCACCGGCCGTGAGCTGGTGAGGTGAGGTGAGCCACTGATGTGTGATGTGTCTGTCTGAGCCTTGTGTAATGAGCATTGTTTAAATTGTTTTGATTTTTGATTTCCTAGAGCACAGACCCACAGATGTACAATATTACTATATGATGATATGCTATGTTGAGCGAGAGATATTTGCGATAAGATAATTGATAACAGTAAGATTATGCGAGAAGCGTAGACAAGTTCGCCCCAGGTCAATTGAATTCCTGGTTCCCCACTGCTCGTGCGGATTTCGTCAGAGCAAAACGCGGCACGCGAGGCGCAGATGCCAAAGCCTACGTCTTATCTCTGCACTGTTAGCGGGGAATTACTCTGCGCCATAGGTCACATACCAACAGCCAAGCATCCACCGCAAAGTGGCAATACCTTCACATACAACCCAACCGACAATCGTTGGTGGTTTGGAACAGAACAGTGAGAGGGAACGCTGGAGCAAGTAAACAGTAAAGATACCTGGCTGGGAACAATTTAGGCACAATAAGGATTCAGCGATTAAGCTTGTGAGGGCACTGGAGATTAGTGAAAGGAAAACTTCACTATTTCGAATGCATGAGGATGCATTCTGGGTTGTCGTTGTTACAAACTTACAGTACAACTCGAGCAGCTTGCAAACTAGATCGTATGTGCTGACAGTGAAAACAGTATAGGTGCAACTTGAGCAAGTACTATATTGCCTGAAGATGAAAGCAATTAGCAGGTGAGGGCATTTGATCAGCAAAGGCAAACTTATTTATCTTTACAAGTCTTGGCTATGTACAACATGCGCCACAAAGAATGGTTGAATCAAAAATCAAAACCGGGCAACAAAGACCACACGCTGTTACCAAATCAAGCCACGTCGAGTTACTCAGAGCACATAAGTGGAAGCAAACAAAAAGCCTCAAGGTAACAAGCACTCACATCGATGTGCGACCTGCTTCGTCGTTCATCATCCCTTTAAAACTTCTCGCCAACCAGATAGCGGTTTCTCGCGGGGAGACCTTATCCTTCCCAAACGGCTTCAGAACAATGGCAAGTTCCTCCAGCCTGTTGTTGTCCAGTAGATCTGCAGAAAGCTCCAGGAGCCCCTCGAGAGCATCAGCTCGCTGCCTAAATGATGTGACATCTAGTGTTTCCTTAGCAGAGCTTGCCTCTTCCTTCACCCCATTGTTGGCCTCAGGCGTGTAAGGTTTCACGTCCATGACATCAGATAATTTTACTGCATCTGAGCTGGCTGGTATCTGACTGGCAGTATTAGCTTCTGGAACATGCAATATGGAAATAACCGAGGATAGTCCAGAAGGCACTTTGTTTGGTGAGCATGAGCTGCTTCTTACATCCAGATTTTCTCTTACCACATTCAGAAGTTTGCTGACATACATGTTCCGAGTTTCAACTTGAACATTTTCTGATATCGGCTGCTCATCGCTAACATGGAAATCGTTGTGTCCAATATTCTGCATGGCATCATCAACCAGTGGGTTTAAATGAGGAACTGTTTGTTTCTTCAATGGCTGAATAGAATTGGGCCCCTTCTCCAACAGTGTGCCTTTTGTGGTTGAAACAAAAGAAGCAATGTCTGGTATCGACGAAAGAAGTTCTTGGACAGTAAATTTATCCTCGCCACTTTGTAATGTGACAACACTCTGCCCATGCTTACTGGATTGCACATCATCCTTGCAAACAAGCTCCTGTTCAAAACTTGGAATGGATGGCTCCAAACCAGAGCTCAGGCTTGAATCATCATTACTAGCCAAACTCTTCTGCAAAATGTCGGTGTTGATTTCTGAAAATGGTATGGCTGTCAGGTCATCCTCTTCTGTGGCAGCATCAGGCGCAGAACTTGTGCACCATGAAATCAAGCAGGCTGGTGAATTAGGTTCAGATAGTTCAGACTGGTCTATCTTTTCAACACAACCAACTGTAGAACTTGAGCCAGCACTGATGTCTTCCTTGGTTGCTACAGTGGAAAATTCCTGAGGAGCAGATTCTGCATGTGGATTGTCTAGCTTGATGTTCAGTCCTTCTGAAGGATTTTTAGATATTCTTACAGTATGTGGAAGATCACTGAGAATACTATCTGGGCAATGGGCAGGATGGAATGGAGTTTTCTCATGCTCTGTGATGACCTTAGTATGAGCTCGTTTCGCCACAGTGACTTGGACGCTTGGAGTCCCTACTCCCACTTGTCTCTGAGGGCTAGACCGTCTAGTAGTACTAGGTGGCGTCTTGAACTTAGGCTTTCCTGCAGCTGCAGAACCATTTTCTATGATCTGTTTGGCAGGTTCAGGAGTTGATGGCCCAGCAGTTTTGATCTTTGGATGGTGTTCAACAATAGGTGACTGCAAGACCAGTACCGAGAGAAAGTAATTAGCAATAAAAACAAATTAGATTTGCACAATAAACAAACAGGGTCATACCAGTTGCTTCAAGGGTGGTGATGCTTGAACTGGATTCACACATCCATTGTTGATATTGGCCAATCCATTAGATGAAATGTCACCATACTTTGAACTGTATGAAACGCCACTGTTAAGCCTTGAAGTCTCCCATGATTGCTCTGCTTGATTCTTATTGCTGACTGCAGAACTCAGCTTTACACCACTAGCTCTCGCAGGAGAGTTGCTTTCTCTAAGCCTGCTCTCCTCTCTAAGAGTTGTCATTATCTTCTCAATGATTCTTGGTTGCTTACTCTCACCTCTGGGATGCTGATGTATGGATTTAGACGAATCTTGTCTTTTCAGTTCAACACACGAAATGTCCTTGTTGCCTCTGAGATCTTCTGGTGTTGCACACTTTTCATCTGAGTCAACTCGATCCACATCTTGAATGCTTCCAATATCAACGGCCTTACTATCAGTACTTGCAGCTCCCCCTGATGTGCTTCTGTCACTTGATTGCGTACTGTCTATATCACTACCAGAAATGCTACTGCTTTGGCTCTCAGACATGCTTCTCTGACTGCCCCGTGAAGTGGACAATGGTTTCTCTGGCATCCGCATGGGGTTTGAAGCATCAAAAAGAGCACGATATTGACTAACATAAGGTTGCAGATATGAATTCTTCAGAATCTCAGATGCCTGTTCACATGACATGACATATTTTTTCAGAACCCAGATGGAAGAGACAGCTATTATATAGAAGGTTTGAAGCATCATATAGCTTACAGTAGGCCGATGCTCAGGACTCTTCCTCAACATGCTTTTGATAAGGGTTTTCCTGTATCCAACAGCAAAAAAAAAAAAAAAAACCATTTGAGTTGTACATTCTTTATGAAGCTCTTATAACATCATAAGTGGGAAAAAGGAAATAAACTTTTAACCAGTTACCGACTTGCCGGTATTACTACATATGCTACCAAAGAATTACTTAGTTCCCAGGAATAAGAATAAGCATGACGACTTACAGTACAGATCATGCGATGGAAATGATAGGAAAAACCACTTTTAAACATAAAAAGAAAAAGAAATATCCAGCTTCCATACAACCTACTATATGAAGACAAGTCACGTACATAGGAGGAGAGTAGCAGGCAGGCAAGGGACCAATGGAAGACCTATTTATCTTACTTATCAATCCAGCCATATCCTGCAAGCATTGCTGGTCAGATAAGTCCACTTGTTTTTTAACAGCAATTACAATAGTAGCATCACCAAATAACACCCAAGAATCCCAACATTCCAGATTTTCTATTGACAAAGTTTAAATAGATCTAGTGGTGTACAGATTTTCTTTCATTCTTTTTTTTTTTGTTCTTGTTGTCAAATTATTTTGGATACCTTGATATATTCCAATTTTTTTATGCTATATCTAAAGAAATGGTTAGCTGGTTGAATTATAATCATCCATTAGCCAACCATTTTTTTTACAGAAGAAATCGTAATATTATATTCGACAATTGAGATAGATATTACTCGTAAGTTTGCATGAATAATTCGAAAATCAGTTATGCTCAAACACTATAAAATATGCATAGCTATGTTTAAGTCGATAATTGTTTACATCATTATGAACTAATAGATTGATTGACTTTCATTCTACTCAACTTGGCCAATTACCAATGGTAGTTAGTTTGTTTCCAGAACTCGGCCCAAAGCTCTTTTGAGCATTGCCTTGAAAAGATCATATATTTACATACCAATAGGCTTACAAATTAAGTTAAATTATGTGTCACTGCTTGTATTGTAAATTATCGTACCTGTCAAAGATATGTCCTAAAGAGAATATAGAGATTAGACCACAGAGTTAGTCGGGATTTGGGCTACTTCTGCCAAAATATTGCAGTTTATTCAATATGTTAACCAAGAAAAACTATAAAAGAGCACGAACCCTTTTGGACAATATGTAACATAGAAATGTTCAACTCATAATCCACCCAGGAAAGCTACTCCTAGATAATCATAGTGAAGAAAGAAATAAGATCTGGTAAGAGCTCACAAAAGCCTTGAAAGCAGGTCGATGAGCTGCCATTTCATACATACAGCATCCTATACAAGATGCATAAAAGTTAAATTAAATCAAATATACAGTTATGTGATCATCTATAAATATTACAAAGATACATGAGTCAGAAAAGAAATATATTACCAAGAGACCAGATGTCTGACTTGAATCCATAGGGAATATCTGCAAGCAGCTCTGGACACATGTAGTTTGGTGTTCCAACGACCTAAAGAAAGCACGGTGCTGTCAGTATTCAGTTCCACAATTCAGTAAAGAAAGCATAGAAAAATAATTATGACCTTTTCTTTTCCACAATTCAGATGAATGTAAGTGTCTATATAGTTTGTGGTATAAGGGAAGAGTATAAATGGTGTGAGGGATATACATATGACAAACAGCATGGTTATTGTCTCTGGTGATATACCATATGAGGGATAAATAGATCAATAAATGAAATATTCTTCTCGCATTGGGAAAGGCTAAGATAATGCAAAAATTTTACAAAGAAATCAATTGGAGGAAATAGGGAAAAAGAGCATACTGAAGAAGTTAAATCATCTTCCTTTAAAGTCTTAGCAAGGCCAAAATCTCCTGCATGCAAACCAATGAATTGTGAAATGATCAAATGTAGAATTAGAAGATGCTGATGTAGTATGAAACAGCAGACAGCTCCAGACTTGCTGTACTGTATTTGTTATCAGGAACTAACCAAGGCGTATATCTTGATCTTTGGTGAGAAATATGTTGGAGCACTGCAATTATGAGGAATTATTGTCAATGATACTATCATATAAACAATCGACAATGATACTGTCCGTTATCACTTACCTTCAGATCACGATGCAAGACATAGTTCAAATGCAAGTAGTCAACAGATAATACCAATTGAGCGAACCATTTCAGCAATTTCTGGGAATCAAACAGTAATATGAGCTCAATGTTGAATGTTTTTTTCCTTCATTCAGACAAACGAAAGAGAGAAGTCATTTCATACCTCCTCTGGAAAGTAAGTACCATTTGATTTCTTCATCAACTCATCCCTGTGGTAAAACAGCAAACTGAGGCGGATACAATCTAAAAAATTGCAGCGAGAAAACTAAACTCCACAGTGCCAAATCATACTCACATATCTCCACCTTCACAATAGCCCGTGACAATGCAGACATAGCAACCCTGCAAAACTCACCTTGTCAACTAAACAAGTACAGACCGAACAAGCAAAGTACAAGTTCCTAAACGACAAACCTTTTCAACCCAAGCCTCTTTGAATTCAACAATGTAAGGGTGTTGCAGCCGAGCAATCAGAGCCATCTGCAATTTGCCTTCCTCTTGATAAATTCCTCAAATTAACACCAGCGAATCAACAAACAAATCCTAAGGATTCCACACTGCTACTAACCTCTTGATGAGCGGACTTGCGACAGCGCTCCGTCTGCCTCGCAAGCCGGATTTTCTTCAACACATACCTGCCATCGAGACACAAGCATATGGTCACCAACATAAAAGGGAGAAAACAAACACTACACCTTCACGGAAGGGAACTGGAGTATGTCTTACTTCTTCTTCTCAATCTTGTGATTCACAAGGATGGCGGCGCCGAAGGCGCCACGGCCAATCTGCTCCATGATCTCGTACTGATCCATTCGGGACCCCATGCGTTCCCAATCCGTAACAAAAACTATCACAGCTAATTCACAGCAGCAACTCGCCTCTAAATACCCAGACGAATCACATTTCTTCTGCCCAACTGCAGCTCAAACACCTCCCCATCCTAGGCGAGTCCTGCAAGATGCATCGAGACACTTGCATCAGCCAGGCTGCTTCAATCAAAGCGTACCCGCGTCACGTGCCATCCGATCAAATCCACAGCATGTAGTACCACTACCTTTTCTTAGAAAGAAGAGACACTATTGCACAAGGAAAGTGTTTAAACACGGGAATCGATGAACTACAGGTTACGAACTAGTCCATGGTAATGAATCAGAGAGCATCGGATCAGCTATCCAAAACAGTAGCACCAAATTTACAGATTTAGCGACTGCGTCGCGCACTGCTCCCACCAACCGCAACACGGCCGAGACAGGGGGCCTTACCGCGGGGGTAGCCACCCGCATTGGCCAGCGGCCGGGAGCACCGTCCGCGGTGGCGCCGCTTCTCGTCCGATCCCGACAGAAACCGGCGATGTCGGCGGCGACGGGACGGGGCCGCGGCGAGATCTCCCGCTTCGCCGTAGCCTCTGCCCGCTCGCGCGTCTCGAGCTCTCGCAGCTTCCGCTACCCCCTACTGGCGTCGTTGGCCGCTTCGGGCTCTGGATTTTTTTTTTTTTGAAGTTTTGGTGCGGCGTAACGGTGGTGGTGTAGGCGACGGAGTTTGCTCGGTGGCTTATATACGGGGGCATGGCCGCAACAGTGCGTGGTGGTGATGGGGGGTGGGTGGGTGGGTACTCCATTAGTGATGAAAATTCCATATGAATTCATAAAAAGTGGAGCATTTCGAATGGACATCTGAATCAAAATAACAAAGTGTCAATAAAATTGAAAAGTTACGTACCGAGGTGCGTACTAGCTGTGAGTGCACCTTAAAATTGTATTGTGTGAACTTCCCAAATATAGCCATCTAATCGTTGTGGGAATCACTTGCGTTTGTAATGTGTTCGTCCCATCTCCCCCAATGGACGCAATCGCCGCTAATTTTCCCTACGGACACTATAGCAATTGTATCCCACATTACAGTGCACGAAAATCTTCCTAATGTGAGTATGTGACCATTAGCCCAAATGCGAGTTCTCTTTCTTTCACTTTATGGAAAGTTCTCGTTTGATACATTTTTGTAGTTCCTTTTTTGGATGTCCGGAATTTTCCTATCCAGCCCACATTAAAGAAGAAGAAACACCCTACCCTGTGAGACGCCCACGGGAACCAGCGCTCAACCGTGACGGACTGAGAGCCTATAGCTCCCCTCTATCAGCTGATCCCCTGCTCACTCCTCAATAATCCCGGTGAGACACCCATGCCGAGGTGGGCTGAGGGAGCTACCTCGCCTTGAGCCAGCCGAGCAAGCCTCGGTTCTCACGTTTTTGTAGTTCTAAATCTAAACTTTTGCTTTAGAAAATCTGAATTCTTTTTGGATATTTAGCATTATGGAAGAGAAACTCGTATCTGCGGTATAGTATCCAGTCTTCCTAACATAACCTGATTCACATATAAAAAAAACACTTTTTAGGTAAAATGTTGTAGTTGTTGAGTGATCACGTCATTTGGTGCTGAATAAAAAATGGTTGAGTTACATGAATTTACTATAGCAAAGCTAGTATCTGTGTCCACCCATTGATACTGATGCATTGTCTTCCAGCTTCCTCTACTATTTTCTCTTTTAAATCGTTCGGTTTGATTTTGTATATTTGCATGGTGGAGCATCGTTCTAGTATATATGTCCATTTTTTATACTTTTCATAATGAATTTATTGTCCAAAATGAGGAGTTGCTACATGTCAATTTATAGGGGTGATACGTACAGGATTTGAGTCTTCAACTTGTTTTAACGGAATTGCTATGTATCTTTCGACTGTTTTTTTTATGTGAAAACTGTCAGTTTTTTGTGCATTGGATTTACTGTAAGATTCGTGCTATGTATCTATGCCCTTCGGTATGCATGCGGCCTCTGTATCACCTGCTCTACGAACACCTTCCGCACAATGTCTACCAAGATCTCATTGCATTCGTGCTCCGCTGCGGCACCCCGCGATGGTGACACCAGCCAGACCGGAAATGGCTCAAGCCAGTTCTACGCCGGCCGATGAACACAGCGTTGCGGAAGATGCTCGCCGGAGATATGAGCGTCGGCTGGTAGCCCCAAAGACGCTCCCGACTGTCTAAGACATAATTCAGACGTTCCATGGCCTCTGACTTTTCGATCCTCTATGAGCTCGCAGCTGCTAGATAGATTGTTCAGTAACTTGAAATAATTTTGGATGTCAAATTTTAAGCTTATCAAGAGGCGTCGAGGGGATTTTTCTTTTTTTTTTTTTGTCTTTATTATTGCTCAACCTCTCAAAGTAAATGTGAAGAACATAACGCGTTCACCACATTACCGTATTTTGGTGGTGGTATGGGGTGTGTGTGTGTGTGTGTATATATATATAGGAAAAATATTTTCTACTTCCGGGAGTAGTTACTCCCACCTTTGATATACCACCTAAAAGAACTTGACATACTCCATTATCATTTTGGGTATACTTATATACTAATTATAAGATACTCCAATGTGAATCACACGAAAAATTTGCAAGAGAGTCCATAGTTTTTAGCATATTTTGTAAATACCTTCATATTCGCACATAAAAAGGATTATGTCTAAAAATTGTACATACCACCTCTGAAAATGTGTAAATACCACCTATATGGTCTTATATACTCGTATACTACACATAAATACTCTCGGTTACATTGTGAGATATGTGAGATACGGAATAGGGAGTAACTACTCCCGGGAGTAGGAAAAAGGTTATATATATATATATATATATATATATATATATATATATATATATATATATATATATATATATATATATATATATATATAATCTTTGCTCAATCTCTCAAAGTACGTGTGAGATTTTAAATCATGTGATGGAAATATGAGTTATTAAGACTTTAAGAAATAATTACAATGACCAAGAACCAAAATTACATAACTAAATTACTGTAATTTATGTATAATAGAGTTGTAATTAAACTTATAAAATTTGACTATTTTAAGTTGAGAAAATAGTCGAATGTTGTATAGACGGAACCTTATTTTTATTGAATTTAGCCCCCGGCTCTCTAATTCTTCTGTTAGAAAAAAAAAATTGTTTGTCTTTGTCACCTTCATCAACTTGGTTGATGCGATCTCATGCAAGACAGATTAGTATATGCAAATTTGATGGCACGAATCCGGCTGCATTTGCTATAAATATTTGCGGCAACCATCCAACAATACGAATTGATGTCTGAACCGAGGCAGAAACCATGACGCATTGCATCAGATATTGGCGTGTATCCTGTTTGGCACGGGCAACAAGATTAACAAGTGGTTAGTAAATTATTGCTCACATGCATACCTCAACTTGCCCGCCTTTCATAGCTCATATATGGCTGGTTCATTTCGTTGCATTGCACTAGCAACTTCTTAATTAAGGTCAGTGAGATAGGCTATCTCACTTGAGTAGGATTTAACTTTCAACGATGAGGCTCAGTTGCTATGTTTGCGCTGTGCTGCTTCCTGTAATCTAGTTAGTTATACGAGTAATAATTAATTCTAGCAAAATATTACTATTACGGCCCAAAATGAGATTCCAAGCCATCGTTACATCCAAAAATATCAAATAAAAGTGTTTTTAAAAAACCGAACCTGATCATAAATTACGAGTAACAGCAGTGCAGTACTCCAGTATTGACCAACGCAACCTACGAAAGCAGGAGATTCTCTGTTACGGTAATTAAGAACCTCGGGGCGGTAATTAAATTCCAAAGCAAGAGTAGCGTGAGCTCTGAAGAGCCGCACGCCTGCACCGTCCCAACTTGCAGCATCGTAACAGCAGCAGAAATAAATATACCAGCGCTGGTTCACCAACACCACATCCGTCACAAACCGTTGTTGCTTGCGCCAATGGCAGGTGGCCCCTCTGTGCTTAGAGCATGTACAATGGTACAGACAGCTGCTGTCTATAGCAACTATCTATATCACCTATAGACAGCACTAAAGACAGTTCATACAATGGGTTGTGATGATACAGCCGGCTATAGGATTGTAGACAACACATAATCTTTAATGTTTTTCTTGGTTTTGGTGCTACAGTCGGCTGCAGGATTATAGACAGTAATATTCTCTCTCTTCATTCTCTTTCATCCACGTCAACAAAAATCCTATGTGGCAGATGCTATAGACGACTGACATAAGCCCATTATACATGCTCTTACAGGACGCACTCGCCGTTATTATTACTAGTCACCCGGGTAGCTACAGCAAAATACGCCGGGGATGAACCATCGCCATGGCCTGTGAAGCACTCGAGCTGTCGGTCAAAGTTTAAACCGGCCGGGCAAGGCAGAGGTTTTTTTTTTTTTTTGCCTATTTTGACTTTTTTGTTTCTATTTTTAAAAAATAGCATCGGATAGAAACTAATTCCAGAAGTGGTTTCTTTTCTTTTTTTTGTCATGTCAGCGTTAGAAGATTTGTACCAGCAAATGTGGTGAGTCGAAAACATATCTTCGATATCTACCTATTTTCTCAGTGTCAGCTCTTATAGCACTGATATGTTCATCCTCAGCGTCTTTCGGGCTGAAGCAAGAAAAATGAACCAATCCTGAAATTAGTTTCTAGCCAGAGTTTATTTTTAAAATAAGCAAAATATACTGCAAGCAACGGAGCAGATAAGGTAACGAGAAAAGCGCACAGAAACACACGGCTGCATCTGCATGTGACGTTTTTTTGTTGGTTGCTCGTGCAGTTTGAGGCGAGCTCCGAGGCTGCGTTGGCTTCACTCGCCAAAACCAAAGCATTGACCTGTTTGCCTGCCTGTCAGACTGTGCAGATCACAACAGGTAACGGCGTGCTGGTGATTCTTCATGCTCCCTCCCTCCTGCTTGTCTGTATTGCTCTTCTTTTTTTTTTTTTGAAAGACTGTATTGCTCATGTAGTACTAGATGCCTAGATGGAGTACTAATGGATGTGATTAAGGTAACAACGACTGCAATTGATGTAAGCACCCGAGTTCCAAACGACCCTGAACTGTTAGTATCGCTTGACACAATTATTATGGCCCCAGGGAAAGCCAAGACCTTGGAGTCATTACATGTTTTGGTTCTTTCAGACATTGTCATTGCTAGTACTACTACTCCAATAAACTTTGTCATGGTGCGTGTACTTAGCAATGTGATCCTATAATTACAGTTGCAAACACATGTCATGACAACCTTTTTTTCTTCTCTCTCTACCAATTTGATGCGCAGTATCTGAAATGAAAAGCAGTACGAAACCCAAGTAAGGTAGGTGCTCCATCGGCGTCAGGAGACAAGCGAGACGACTAAATCTCTTCATTCGAGACTTCGTAATATCAAATTGGGCCTTTTTGGCTCTGCACTCTAACTTGTCAAGCTAAATATTGGTGATGCCTATGTATTTTGGTCTTCATTTGATTGGTGACCAAAATTTGATATGTTCCATAGATTTAGTAAGGTTTGGCAAGATTTTAAGGCAAAATATGGGTAGCAAAATTGTTGACCAAAATTTTAGTAACTTTCTCTCTCTATACTATGTGGGTCAAGCATGGGCTAACCAAATTTTAGTTTGCCCTAGTTTTATTTATTTTTTAGTTTACTATAAAATATTTTGGTTTCGTAGCACGATTTTGATCTTACCCCGACTCCTAAGAAACCAAGCCGGAGAAAGACGGCGCAGCCACCACAGGACACCGAGGGAAAGCTACAAATGGAGCCGGCCAGAGAGGCAGAGACCTACTAATTAGAGAGAGGTTAAGACTTGATTTTCTCTTAGCGAAAGGTGTTTAGCGAGGGTGACGGTTTTCGATGGGAGCGTGAGGTGAGGCCTCTCGAGTGTCGGAGGAGAGAGGATTGTGATTTGTGAAAAATTATTGGCGGAAAAGCGAGAGGCGAGGTGACCCCTGTTTGGGGCGGCCGATGGAGACGTCGCTCTTGCCTTGGCCTAGTGAGACTATCTTTGTTCTTTTGATAAGTTTATTTATTCGGTTTAATTAATTGGCGCGTGCATGCATAAGCTGGTGATTTAAGATTCTGGAGAAATCGTTTTGTCTGCCTACCTACACCTACCTGTGGATGGATTTCAGGATTTGTAGAGGGTTCGACATCAACTAAGGTGTAACGTTTCTGTAGCGGCTTTTACTGCGTGCAAGCGCTAGCTGGCAAGGACTTCTGTGTGTCTTCGTAGTAAATTTCGGAAAACAACATGCTTCGTGATCATAGTTGTAAAAAAAATAGAAAATTGTTACATAGGTCATTTGATATAGATCCAACTAGCAAGTTAGCGAGATCTCGTTGTTTGATCCGATTTTTTAGCGGTGCACCTTAATGATAGTCTCTTAACTCTTGCGCAGCACAAGAACAGCAAGACTTCCTTGATAAATCTTCTCCCACGCACACCACAGCACGTGAACAAAGGGATAGTAGAACCGAAGTTCCAGCGGGCAAAATCTAACACCTCAATTGGATTCAACACATCAAAGAGCAATTCCTCTCGGAAACCTCAAGACCACGTCAAACGTGCCACCAAAAGTATGATGATTTTCTAGTATCTATTCCTTAACTCATAACTTTTCAACTCCCCTCTACAATGGGCGATGCTCTGACCTTATATTGGCACCTAAGGGTGCGGCCGATTCTATCTCTAACTCACATATCATACAAAGATTCTTTCCTAATACAGTTATAAAAATAATACAACCGACTCCAACTAAGAGATATACTATACTTATCTACAACCGAAATATCTCAACTAAAAGAATCCTAAAAACTGATTTGAATTGGTATGGAACCAATCCGGATGTATTTGATCGGGGAAACCGTATGTTCTTCTGATCCTGACCCATCTCTGGTTTCCGATCTTTCCATCTTTCTCACTTGCTATAGTGGTTTTGGGTCACCGGGTTGGAGACGTAGACGTAGACCATCTGGACGTGGTCGTAGACCACCTGGTCGTAGTCGTAGACTATCTGGACGTGGTCGTAGACCACATGGTAGTGATCGTAGGCCACCTGAACGTAGTCGTATACCTTTGTAAGCTGATCGTAGATCCTCTAGAACTGGTCGTAGATCTTCCAGAACTGGTCGTAGACCATCAGGAACTAATCGTAAATCCTCCAGAACTAGCCGTGGACCTTTTGGAACTGGTCATAGACCCTCAGGAACTGGTCGTGGACCCTCTAGAGCTGGTCATAGACCTTTAGGAACTGGTCGTGGACCTTTCTCTCTTCTGGCTTTGCTTGCACCTGGCTCACTCTTGGCCAAATCAGTAGCAATACTGTTTGGTGCCATATCATCCCCTCCCCTTTCAAGCGAAACCGTCCTCGATTTCGGGGTAATCTTCAAAGCCTTTGTCTCCTCAACAGCAAGCGTGATTTCAGATTTGATTACACTGTCCGTCATTGATTTTAGCACATGACGTTTGCCTTTATGCTTGAAAGTGTATGTGTTGATTCTCCCGGCATGTGTGACATCATGATCATACTGCTACAGCCTTTCCAATAGCAAGCCACAGACTTCCAATGACAAAACATCGCACTCTACATGATCAACATACTCGCCAACTGAAAACGGCACACATACCTTATGTGTTATTTTCAGATTTCCGGCCTTGTTCAACCAACCCACATAATGAGGTTCATAATGCCTCCATGTGGACAGCCCCAACACGTACACCAAATCTTTGCTAATCATATTGGTGAAACTTCCACCGTCAATGATCAGCTTGCACACTGTGCCTTTGACTTTGCATTGAGTTTGGAACAAGCTCCAACGCTGCCCTATTGCCACCTTGTCAACGCCATCGCCTTGCAACTTCTTGGCTTGGATGTTTAGCCCACTAGATGGTGTATCGTCCTCCTCTGTATAGTCGGGGGTAGAAAAATTTTCAGTACCCTCGCCTAGTAGCTTCACCTCTTCTTTGGTTGTGGTCGAACCACCATTAGTAGCGGCAGTAATTTTTTTTCTTCTCAATAGCAGCTTAGCTCCCTGAACTTGCGTTGAAGCGAAGTTCATCGGAATGTCAGCGACTTCATCCCCTTTGAGTCCAGTGGACTCGTCGCCGCCTTGTTCCGACTGTGTTTATCGTCCCCGTCACCTCATGTTGACAAAAACGGATTCTTTGGGTCCAGAAACGCACCGTGCTCACGTCTTCGCCGGGTCTCCACCATCGCAGCTTGTCGTTGCCCTCACTCTTGCCTTCTCTGAGTCGGTCGTGAGAGGGAGAGAAGTACATTTCTAGTGCCAGAGTAGGGGCACAATACTTTTCTTTCTCACGGTGATCCGCCAGCTCAGCCTTTTCTGTTAGCAAATGACCAAATGAACTTCGTGCAGAGTGAGTAGCTTCTGCTCTGGCACTAGGAATGTACTTCTCTCTCTCTCTCACGACTAACTCAAAGGAGACAAGGGAGAGGGCGGCTGTAAGATCAAGGATAACCGACTAGAGTGGGGTGAATAGGAGGTTTTTAAATTTAATCGACCAAATTAAACTTAAATTATAGAAGTTCTAGAAATTATTTCCTAACACAATATAAAGAAGGAATTATCAAGCAACTTACTACAAAACAATCTAATTGTCAATACTAGATATAATTATAGCTAAGCAATTTAACACAAGATATATGCTAGAATTGTAAAAGCGGAATAAGTAAAGACAAGAAGTAACCACGAATGAGACAATGAAGGTTTTTCCCGTGGTATCGAAGACTTGCCGGTCTTCACTAGTCCATGTTGAGGAAGCTTGACCAAATCAAGTCGGCTCCACGAATTAAGCCTTTCCTCGATCACTATTGGTTGTTCTTTCTCCGCTCCGGAGATAGTGAACACCGAAGTACTCACAATCTCGGCACCGGGCCTCTTCACAATCTTCTTGAAGAGATCACCGTGCAATCACCGCCAAGCTGTCTAGAAGTTCGAAAAAACTACAAGAGTAACAAATCAATGACCTTTGCTTGACGACACTCAAGTGCAAAAAGATCAACTAGAATGAGTGAATGCACTTGAATGAGCTCAATAACCTCTCAAAGAGTGCACAAGTGAATTTGAGGAGTTGAATGAATGCCCAAGGCTCTAAGGATGTTAAATATGGTCTAGCACTATGTCCTTGAGCAGGTGGAGGGGTATTTATACCCCCCACCAACAATTATAACCGTTGGAGAAGAAAACTCAACTTTTCAGCATCATGCGGTATTACCGCCAAGTACCGAGCGGTACTACCACACTTCTTCAACCACCCTGTAACGGCTATAACAGTGGCATTAAATGCTCTGACATAGCCGTTTTACTCGCACTGCGGTACTACTGCCAACAGTCGAGCGGTACTACCGAAGATCGGTCATACCGCAAAGCAAGTGCGGTACTACCGTTTCTCGAGAGAATCAAAACGGTGCGAACTGGAAAAAGCATACCGCGTTAAGGTCAGAATGACCAGCATGCGGTAGTTCCGCTCAATAACTGCGGTACTACCGTAGTCCGGTCATACCGCTTGGACACTTGCGGTACTACCGCTCAGAGAGATTGTACATCGAGATCAAAAAGATGTCTCTCTGGAAAAAAAACATACCTTTTAGCGGTAGTACCGCGCAACCAACGCCGGTACTACTGATTATCCTAACAAACATACTTGGCAGTTCAAAAGGAAAAACTAAATGCATGCATGATCCTAAATTGATCCATAAAGCACAAAAGCATGCTATCAAGCTACTAGACAAGATCCCTCTTAATAGTACGACATTTAGTCCTATAATCCGGTTTTCTAACCATTTCTCCTAAGACCGGTAAAAGTAAAAAGATCCTGAGCTACTAGTACCTTATTTCGATTCATATTTGATCTTCATAAAGTCCTTTAGCAAGCATCTTCAAGATCATATTCACCAATGGGACTAAACCTTGTAAATACTCATCAAACCAATAAGTCCCATATTCACATATTATCATTAATTACCAAAACCAATTTTTAGGGGCCTAGATGCTTTCAATCTCCCCTTTTTTGGTAATTGATGACAACCTAGTTAATGTGTGAGAAGAAAATCGTTGAATATACTCCTAGTTGTGAAACAAGTGTATATTCTTTTGATGACTTAAAACATAATTCTTGTGAAGAGATTGAATGAGTTGAAGAGAATTATATTCTTGTTAAGCTGGAACAAAGAAAGCTCCCCCTAAACATGTGCATTTAATTGATAGATCATTTTAAGCACATGTAGAGATTTTTTATAACAAAGCAAAAAGGCGGAGTTTCCTTAGCTTGTTGGTACTTAATAAAATTGTAATGATGTATAACATTATCATAATCAAGATTGCAATAAAGAGAATAATAATAAGGAGATGATATACTGGCAATGAAACAACCAACAAGTTTAACACAATGTTCAGCACGATACTATTTAGAAAGTGAACTATTACAAGCACAAGCAAGCAAACAACCTTTAACAAGAGTAACAAGATATCAAAAGACTAGCTAACTCCCCTAGAACTTGCTTCCCTTCTATCTATTCTACTTCTCCCCCTTTGGCATCAAAGTACCAAAAAGATCAACCAGCTGGGTCCTGAGGAGGAAGGGTCGAGGGATCCTGAGGAACTGGAGCCTAAGGAGGTGGAGCAACCGGAGCCGGAGGAGGTGGAGCAAGTGCAGAAGTGGAAGTCCCTGCGGAGGGATTGGGACGACGACGAGTGAAGCGCTGAGGAGTCGATAAAAGTTGTTCCATAGAATCAACTATCTCTGTTAGAACAGCTAGCCTATTTTGAGTCTCAATCTGGAATTCTTTCTGTCCTGTCCTCATCTCCTGCTGGGTGACCTTAAGATGTAAGAGATTATTTAGGATCAATGTCTGATTGTTGAGAATCTGAGCTAGAGTGACTTGACCCTGAGCAACATTTGCAGCTGCTTCTTCTGGAGCAATTTCTTCTTGCTGTACTTCCTGTCCCTGAAAGCGAATGGAAGGATTTTCTCTAGGCTTGTAAGCCTTATGAGGTGATCCCAAACCTCCCTGATACTCAATCTTGCTAAGAATTAGGGCCATGATATAAGGAGCATGATAAATCCTTTTTACCCTGTCATTCTTTGAAGAAACAATGCCCCTGATTATGACATCTACCACATCAAATCTTCTCCCATGTGAAATATTATCAATTATGTTCCATACATGTCCTCGCACAGCATCAAAATTTCCACTCTTAGGTAAGAAGGTATGATTAATAATTCTATTAATCAAGCTAGGAATAGGTAGCAAACTATGAATTTTTCCTGGTGTATACCTGACATTCTAATCATAATAATCTGTCCAGGCAGGAACAAGCAGGGCAGGTCTGTCAAATAACTTCTCCCAATTTCCAGAATGTGTTCTCAGTACACGCTCAAAGTCAGCCTTATTGCACTCCACATAGCGTGTAACTGTCATCCATTTCATCTTTTTGAAATCAGGAGAAACATATAAAGTGGCATAGAACTGTCTTATGATCTCCTCATCATAGTCACTTTTGAGAGCTACAAGATCATGAAGACCAACTTGCTGAAATAGCCGATACACACCATCATATTTTTCTAAGGAATTGATGTGCTGCCACTTTATCCATTTATGATCTACAAACTTTCTGTGATGACCACATACCTTCTCATATACTTGCTCCTGAAATTTTGTGTGCAATCTAGGATTGATGGAGTTAGAAGGCAGAAGGTATTGATCCTTGTGTCGCAAAATGACATAATCATCAGCTGATATGAGCCTTAGATCGATTTCAAGCTCTTCTGGTCTCCCATTTCCTCATCAGATTGAACCTGGATTTCTTTTTCTGTGTCAGACTTAGATCCAGAGTCTGAACCATGCTGTGAGGACCTTTCCTCACTTTCAGAGTCATTTGCTGCAGGACCTTTGCCCTTGCCCGAGGTTTCTTCAATTGGGTCTGCAGGAGGTTGAGAGGAGGATTGACCTCTAGGAGTGCCAACCGACTTGCGAGTTCCATACCTTGTCCTGGGCATCTTTACAAAGAGAGGGTAAGTTTAAAAGGAGTTCATAGGATCAAGCAAACTAGAGTTAATTTGAATGGAATGATTTGTTGTTCAGTTAGTAAAATCGGTAGTACCGTAAGTCTTCAGCCGGTAGTACCGTGATACGGTAGTACCGCCACTATCTGACCGGTATGACTGTATTACGGTAGTTCCGTATTTGAGAACACGGTAGTACCGTTTTCACAGACTGGGTTCTAGGGCAATTCGTTTGATTCCAAATTTTTGACATTTCTTATGGATTGAATCCATGTATCTGATGCGCCAGCATCATGAGACATCAAATTTTCGATTTTTCCCAAAAACAACCGATCAAATCACCCACATTCTAGACTAACCCTAATTTTGACCTAGGGTTCCAAAACTCGGGTAAAACAAGGATTAGATGAAGTTTTACCTTTACAAATGAAGGAGCGGAACTCTAGAGAAGCAAGAATTCGCCGGGAGTCGACAAAGGACAGAAAAGGATCAAAGATTATTGAGTGGAGATCAACATCCGGAGAGAGAGGAGAGAGAGAGAATGAAGGAGGAGGAAGAAAACAGGCGGTTCGGGGAAAAACCACAGACAGACTTGATGGTTGAAGTCCAAGGACCACACGATGTAGTAGTTCCGCACTTTTACCTCCGGTAATACCGCACAGCGGTAGTACCGTGGCTGTGGTGCCGGTAGTACCGCACAGCGATCATACCGAACAATACCCGCCGGTAGTTCCGATAATCCTGGAGCTTCAGGAAAAGATCTTTGAATTGCAAATGATCCTTAGTTTTTGCACTCAAAAAGTATCATTAAGGATCATTATACATTGAAGGGACTTAATACTATCTAAGAACATAAATTTTTTATGAACATAGATATCTTTAATAAATTTTGAAAATATTTTTATAAAAGCCTTCAAAATAACACCAAATCAACCAAAATACATGAGGCAATAGTTCAACTAACATTTGAATAATCTATGACATTTAATTTATTCCTCAATTTGCAAAAACGGCCTTCATCTAATGGTTTGGTAAAAATGTCCGCTAATTGTTCTTCGGTTCGGATGTGACTAATTTCAATGTCTCCTTTACCCACATGATCTCTCAAGAAATGGTGGCGAATGTCAATATGTTTGGTTCTTGAGTGTTGGACAGGATTATTTGCTATTTTCACCGCACTATCATTAACACATAAAAGAGGCATTTTATCAAATTTAATTCCATAATCCATCAAAGTTTGCCTCATCCATAACAATTGAGCACAACAACTTCCCGCGAAAACATATTCAGCTTCGGCGGTGGATAAAGCTACGGAATTTTGTTTCTTGGATGACCATGATATTAAGGATCTCCCTAAGAATTGACAACTACCCGATGTGCTTTTTCTATCCATTTTGCAACCCGCATAATCAGAATCCGAATAACCAATTAAATCAAACTTGATACCTTTAGGAAACCATAAGCCAATGCTAGAGGAATGCTTTAAATATCTTAGTATTCTTTTTACGGTCATTAAGTGGCACTCTTTTGGAGATGCTTGAAAACGTGCACACATGCAAACACTAAACATGATATCGGGCCTAGATGTGGTAAGGTAAAGCAAGCTACCAACTATAGACCTATAAAGCTTTAAATCTACCGATTTACCTCCCTCGTTAAGGTCGAGATGACCGTTGGTTGCCATGGGAGTCTTGATAGGTTTTGCATCCTCCATGCCAAATTTCTTGATCAAGTTCTTTGCATACTTTGTTTGGCTTACGAAAGTTCCATCTTTGAGTTGCTTGATTTGAATTCCAAGAAAATAGCTAAGTTCTCCGATCATAGACATTTCAAATTCCCTAGACATCATATCACTAAATTCTTTGCAAAAATCTTGATTAGTAGAACCAAATATGATATCATCAACATAAATTTGACATACAAAGAAGTCATCATCTAAGACTTTGGTGAACAAAGTTGAATCAATTTTCCCGATTTTGAATCCTTTTGAAACTAAAAAGTCTCTAAGGCGTTCATACCATGCTCTAGGAGCTTGTTTAAGACCATAGAGCGCCTTGGAGAGTTTATAGACATGATTGGGATTCTTAGGATCTTCAAAACCGGGAGGTTGTTCAACAAAGACAAGTTCGGATATTTCTCCATTTAGGAAATCACTTTTAACATCCATTTGAAACAATTTAATATCAAACACATGATGCAAAAGTAAGTAATATCCTAATAGACTCAAGCCTAGCTACGGGAGCAAAAGTTTCACCAAAATCCAAACCTTCGACTTGTGAAAAACCTTGTGCGACCAATCTTGCCTTGTTTCTTATAACCATGCCATTCTCATCTTGCTTGTTTCTAAAAACCCATTTTGTACCAATAACGTTGTGTTCTTTGGGTCGATCCACCAATGTCCAAACTTTGTTTCGGGTGAAGTTATTGAGTTCTTCATGCATGGCGTTCACCCAATCGGGATCATGAAGTGCTTCACACTACTACACACAGCCTCATCACAGACGGTTCGGAACAGTCATCACAGACGGTTCCGAACCGTCTGTGTTTTTGTACGTCTGTGATAAACAGGCGGTTATCACAGACGGTTAAAAATCCGTGCGTGATAAGTCACAACACGAGCGGTTCTAATTATATAACCGTCGTGATATCTAATTATCACGACGGCTCTATTAAAGAACCGTCTGTGTTATCTAATTATCACGAGCGGTTCTATTTACAAACCGTGCGTGATATGCACATATCCGAGCGGTTCTAATTATTTAACCGTCGTGATATACTGATATCTCGAGCGGTTCATAAATAGAACCGTCGTGATAAGAGATATCCTGAGCGGTTCTATTTACGAACCGCTCGAGATATGTGTATATCATGACGGTTATTAAATAGAACGATGCGATATGCATATTCACGACGGTTTGATTGTTAAACCGTCGTGATAGTTACTTCACCTAACTATTTTTAAAAATTTTCGCTAGCCTCGGAATTGCTAGCCATGCCCTCTGAAAATAAGCAGGCAGAAAATAGATACATCACAGATAAATCAACGGACAACCCAAAGTGATCATTGTCAATTACAAACCAACATATATCAAATATTGTCGCTAGTGTACCATTGAATTACAACTATTCAAAGTGAATTACAACTATATCAAATATATATTAATTGTTTCGAGGTCGTTCAGTAGTGAAACTCTCCGTTGGGCGCAATGATATCCGTCATGATAAAGGTGCAAAGCCTCCCTCGAACATCCGAGATCTCTTTCTGAACGAGTGAATCTAAATCTATATTCAAAACCTACAAACAAGATTAAAGTGTTACACATATATATTTAAATTTATAATTAGCAATTATTGCGAGATTGACCAACCTCGGGATCCGGCAACCTAGCACTCATGAGAATCTGCATATGATGGCAAACGTAGAATGCACATTCTTACGCTTTTCTTGTGAATGAAAAAATAGAATTACATATATAGGTATAGTCAGTTCGAGACGTATTATTACGAAGTATGATATAGTATTATTGTGTTGTAGCACGTACCAGAAATCGCGTCCTGTGATTAAGTGTGGCGTTCGTTCCCTTGTATAGCCCTCCCTCGGCAATATAGGAGATGAACGACCTACATGTTTCCAAAAAGTTAACCTCGGCCATTTCAAACGAAGGAAGACTACAATAGAGTTATGTATGGAGGAAATGAGCACACCTGTCGAGTACTTCTTGCACAAGGGTGAAGTCGTGGCCTTTTTTCATTAGGGAATCAAGGTATAGTACCTGATTCCTCTTTGGTATAATGACTAGAAGGATCCAGTGATGCCTACTCATGTATGTCGCTATAGTCATTAAACCTAAGTTCATACTGCGTATAAAGTACAAATGAAATTTGTATAGCAAGTAGTGAAGCACTTACTTCTGGTTGTAGGGCACCATTATGTAGTCCACGTAGTTTTGAGCAAGCAATCCTGCCGTTATGTATTTCTCGACGTAGGATGCGTCTGCCAAGATGGTTTGCTCAGAGACCACGTGTGGGTCGAGGAAACCCACCGGTTCTTTCAATCGCCGGGCAGTTTTAATCATGTATCTATACATAAGCAATGAGTTGTTATATTACGTGAATGTACGTGAATGTAGAACTTGATTGTACACACTTACAGTGTCCAGCATCGTAGAAGTGAGGCATCGAGGGCTTTGAGGTTGAATAAGTCGAATAAGTCGTGAAGCCCACGATGAAGGGGTCGGCTCGTGGAGGAAATAGTCCTCCGTATCCGACGGTGATTCCATCGCGCACCCTTTCTCTTTGGTCTTCGCAAGTACCACTATGCAAACTCGACAACCTAATCCAACAGAGGCTATATCGTGCTCGCCGCCAACGGACTTCAAAGAGTATTTCTTAGGGTTAGGAGGCGGCGCCTTAATGTTCTTCGATTTCGATTTGTCTCGAACGACTTGCCGCCACGCGCCTTCCTCTGTCGACGACTCGGGAACCGACACGGCGCACGCTTTTTTGTTCGTTCGTGTCTTCTCCACGGAACCGGCGAGGCGGGCTTCAAGTGAAGGTTGAGGTGCGTCATGGAGGGTCTGTTGGAGAGACATGGTCGTGTCGAGATGGTTGGGGTAGAGTCATCAAAAGTTGAGGCGGCACTGCAGGGTCCAGGACGATGTCCTTCAAAAGTTGAATTGGAGAGGCATGGTCGTGTGGAGATGGTTTGGGTGGAGTCATCGAAGGTTGAGGCGGCACTGCAGGGTCCAGGGCGATGTCCTTCTTTGGCCACTGAATAAAACTGTACAGGGCATCCCCTAGTGTTATGATTTCGTCGTTCGGGCGAATCTCCAGCGGGACGGCCCTAAAATTATCATGTACCATGTCCACCTGGACCCTGGCGTAACCCTGCGCCACCTGGGCACCGTGCTGCACTATCCCTTCATTGCATGGATACACCACCCCCGCCCAGCCTTAATAGACATCCCAACCATCCTCACTTGGAGTGTGCAGTGCGTCGGCTCCTACAAAACGATACGCAATTAGCTAAGGCGTCCTATAGGTCTATCTTTGGAGCATTCCAGAGATGTACATTACCTTGATGTCGTCGATAGGTAATTGGACATCATCGTGTTCACAATTTTGCGTGGACGCGACGCTACTCCGATGTTGAGGAGGACTGCCTACCAAAACAACGGGGGCGGCCTGCGACTGGTTGTTGAGGAGTAGTAGTTGATTCAGTTGGTCCTGCAATCTTGCTATCTTTTCTTCAAATTTTGCACCAAGCACCCGTTCTCTTCCTTCAAATTTTGAAGTAAGCACATGTTCCAACACTGTGTCGTACTCGGCCTTGGATCTCTTCCTGCTCCTATACGTGCGATGAGTCGATGCGGGAATCCATCCTCCAAGATACGTTAACCCTTTGCCTCGCGTGCGACCAGGTGCTCCTTGTTTCCCGGGCCGTAGTTAGTATATCCTTCTCCTCATCGCTTGGAAGGAGCCTTGAACATGCGGAACTCAATTCTTGCTGCAAGAGGTCATCATGTTATTATATACATTATGAAGTTATAGACTTATTAACAACTAGGTAGTTCGAAGACATTTACCACACGGTTGGCCACATCCCGGTCTGCCGGGTTTGTGAAAGAGATTTCACCCGAAGACGTAACTGATGCCCTCGCTCTTAACCAGGAGAGAGAGCGCTGGTCTGTGATCTCAGCAAATGGCCTTGTTTCGTTCGCGTCCTCCGCCGCCCATTGCGCGGTTTTACCCGCGTACCCAGCGGTGCCGAGTTTGTGGGGGTGAGTGTTAAGTGTCTGGAGAGCCTTGTGCATCACACTTTCCTCAAGAAATTCCGGCGTCGTCTTCATTTGCACAAAGGCGTCCCATATATCCCGCGACAAGAATTTATACGCCGTGAAGGGCGTTCGACCCGTGTTCACGTACTTTATGACAAGCACGCTCTTGAAGGTCCTCCACGCCTTTCCGATCGAGAGCAACGCCTGTCGTTCCACGCGCGCCAGGTCTGCGGCTGGGAAAGTGAACGATTTTAAAACTTCGTCCCACAGCTGGCTTCTCCGAACATCCGACACAGTGTCCCAGCTCAGTGTGGTGATGGGGACCCGTTCCCTTCCAAGTATCCCGCACAAGGTTCGGAATCTCGTCGCTGCTTTGGGGGGACGCACAGGGATCCCATTGGCATTGACCTCCGTGACGGTCATTAGGTCTGGAGGAATTCTCGATGTTCCTCTGCCATCTCGCGTACGTACCACTTTCCTCGGAGATCCAGATGGCGGCGAAGATGGTGCGGACGCCATGTCGCTTACTTGCTATCTATATATGCACGAAGCAATATGCGTAAGCTCTAACCGACTGATTCAAGCGATTTACTCAACTTAACCGAAAATGATGCACAAACGTATAATATATAAAGAAGGATTGATGGTAGTTTGTGCTCTCGAAGGAGAGTTGCAAAGAACAAGTCTTTGCCATCTCAATCCTATTGTCTATACTCCTCATTAAATGAATATGATAGTATAAATTCAAACTATGAGCTCTAAACAATACTTTGCTTAATCGTCAAATGATCTCAATCATTACGAAAATGATCTTAACTATCACATTCAATCTCAAGATAAGAGAAAAGTTCATCACAGAGCGAACTGAACAAAGCCCAGCGATCAATTTCAGTTCACATTATCAAAGACTATCAAAGTCACATCACGGAGGGTTCGTCAATACAATAGAGCTCATGAATGAACTAACAAGATATCAAATTGACAGATGCATTCAACCGTCTGTGATAACTAGCATTCAACCGAAAGTAACAAATTAACAAAGATATGAAATTGTGGTAGCAAGTAATTTGTACAATAGAGCTCAAGAATCAACTAACTATCACATTCAATCTCGGATAAGACAAAGTTCATCACGAGCATGTCAACAAAGCCCATCGATCAATTTGCGGATCTTTAGTACTAGATTCGGTTCACATATTATCTTTAGGAATACTCACAGAGGATGCCGCACAACAACTCACGGTGCAAGGAGGAGGCCGGTGCAGGGGAGGAGGCCGACGTGGGGAGGAGGGAGAGGCGCGGGGAGGAGGCCGACACGGGGAGGAGGACAGCGCGGGGAGGAGGCCGGTGCAGAGGGAGGAGGCCGACACGGGGAGGAGGCCGGTGCAGAGGGAGGAGGCCGACACGGGAGGAGGCGCGCGTCGAGGCGAGGCGGCGTCGCCGATGAAGGGGCGGTGGCGCGGGTCTTACGGCCGGGAGGTGAGCAGGCGAACCCTAGAGGAGCGCGAGAGCGCGAGAGCCTAAGGGGCGCGGGAGACGGCGACGAGTAAAGAGCAAAACCTAGGTGCGCGCTTTTGATAAAGAATATCACGAGCGGCTCTATTAAAGAACCGCTCGAGATATCCGCAATATCACGACGGCTCTATTTAAGCACCGTGCGTGATAATATCACAGACGGTTTTTAAAGAATCGTCGAGATATCCTCAATACCACGCAGCGGTGCCAACCGTGCGTGGTATTGAGGATATCTCGACGGTTCTTTAAGCAAACCGTCTGTGATATCATCACTGACGGTGCTTAAATAGAGCCGTCTGTGATAATATATCACAGACGGATCCATCATAGAGCCGTCTGTGCTATGGATCTCATTCCCTTCATCTCCCGCGCGAGTGTCTCTTCGTCTCCTGCTCCAGCTTTACTACTTCTTTTATATAAATAGACAACCCTTATCAGAGGGATTTCTCACGAACCTCGATCCTTGATCATCCCTCTCTCCACAAATTCCAAATGGCTTCTCTCTCGTCCGGTACTGTATCGCCTACATTATGGTTGTGTACTCGCACCTCTCGATCGCAACTGGCCCAAGCTGCGAACAAGACGTCCGTTCGCAATGCAATCCGTTGTAGACCCTCCGATCTACCGGAGACCATAACGGCGATCATCGGTCGATTGGAGCTCCTCCTCCAACAGACCAGTGCAAGGCTCTCCAGCATCCGACGAGTAAACCTCGTCGTGGAGATTGTCCTATGGAACTCTTTGGTCCGCACCGAGGATGCAGCCCAGAGTCGAGGACGACCTCGACATTGCGGGAGAGCGGGTCGCCTAGCCGAGGACTGTGGAGACCAGGTTGATGGCCTGCGGGTTATATGGGACTTGATTACGAGTCGAACATCTACAAGAGGAAATTGAGCGTGCAAGGTCACAGTGGAGGCGTTCGGTGAGACGATCGATCCGCTCCCACCGAAGCGGCGAGAATGCGACGAAGATTTGAAGACTAAGATAGGATCGCTCATCCTTTTTTTATCGCGTGATGTAAAACGATAAGGCGATCTATTGTCCGTGATGTAAATATGGTCTTTAATTTTTATCGCGTGATGATATGGTCTTTTTATAAATGCGTGATGATATGGTATCTTTATCATCTATTTATTCTCGGGCAAAATTCATTTTGTTAATTATTTGCGCATATACATGCTCAGACGCTATCACGAGCGGTTGAATGAAGAACCATCTGTGCTAATATCCTCATCACAGACGGTTCCTATTACAAACCGTCTGTGTTGAACTTGCACAGACGGCTCCATGTGGAACCGTCTGTGATATACTCAATATCACATACGGTTAATAAGTAGAACCGTCTGTGATATACTCACATCACAGATGGTTTGTTAATAGAACCGTCTGTGATGTGAGTATATCACAGACGGTTCTACTTATTAACCGTCTGTGATATTGAGTATATCACAGACGGTTCCACATGGAGCCGTCTGTGCAAGTTCAACTCAGACGGTTTGTGGAGAACCGTCTGTGATATACTCGTATCACAGACGGTTGGAAATAAGAACCGTCTGTGATATTTCACCCCTATAAATATAAAGACCCGACAGAGGCCCCCTGCCCTAGCGCCTCTGATCTCTTCTTTGGAATAGAGGGGCTTGAGAAGCTTTGCTCTGTGTTGGCTGTAGGAGGCTTGTTTATTTGGCTTGCCTTGTTCTTGGTTGTGGGTTGCCCTAGCAACTTATGGTCATTTGGCTTGCATGCATGCTTGCTTTGTGAGGCTTGACTTTGGTGGTAGCTCTCGGTTTGGGTGTTGTGAATGAGTATTTTCGTGAGTGGGATAAGCTGGTGCATTTCGACTGTGGCTCTTCTCTTGCCCTGTTCATTGGCCTGAAGGAGAAGGACGGTGAGGAATCTCATGATATTAGGAATTTTAAATCGTGAGCTCGAGGGTAACGATCTTTAACTCTTTATATTTGCTTAATAGGAGGAGTAACGTATTTTTGATTAATAGGAGGAGTAACGTATTTGCGGTTTATTAATATAATTTAACACTACTAATTGTTACATGTGTAGCGTAGATGGACCGAATTGGATGTACAGTGCGAACGTGTGAGTGAAGAGTACATTAATGGCGTGATTGCTTTTAAAAGAGCCAGGCGTGATATCTTGAATAAGGGATAGAATTTATGTCTTGTCCATGCATTGATTGCGATAATCAAGATTTTTAACAACCGGCGCAAATCGTAGGGCACTTGATTGAAGGGGTTTCAAAAAGGGTATACATGTTGGACGATCCACGGTGAAGAGCGATTATACAGAAGTTAATAATGATAACATCGACGAGGAAGTCAACGATATGCCGGATGTGGACTGTGTTTTTGATGACGATAGGTCGTACGATGACAATCTGGATCAGATGCTACGCGATGCAGAAGGAAACTACAGTGAGAGAGAGTTTTGTAAATTCGAGCGCTTAATGGAGGACTCGGGGAAACCTTTGTTCCCTGGCTGCAAGCCGGAATACACAAGGTTGTCAACCGTACTTGAACTGCTGAAATTGAAGGCGAGCAATGGTTGGTCCGACAAGAGTTTCACGGCGTTGTTAGGTCTCCTAGCGGACATTCTTCCGGAGAGAAACGTGTTGCCCAGCACCACCTACCAAGCCAAGAAGGTTCTTTGTCCATTGGGAATGGAAGTAGAAAGAATACATGCATGTCCGAACGATTGTATCCTGTATCGTAAAGAGTATGCAGACTTGCATGTATGTCCCGTGTGCAAAGCATCCCGATACAAGCGTAAGAATACTGCTAAGGTGAAGTAAGGACCTCCTGCTAAGGTGTTGTGGTATCTGCCTGTGATCCCACGTTTGAAGCGTTTATTTGCGAACCGAAAGGAGGCAAGATTGCTGCGTTGGCACTCGGAGGAGCGTAAGAAAGATGGAAAACTAAGACACCTGCTGATTACGCGGTGGAGAAACTTCGATCGGACCTTCAAAGAGTTCGGTGCGAACCGAGGAACATAAGGTTAGGGTTGAGTACAGATGGAATGAATCCTTTCGGTAACATGAGCGCCGACATAGCACATGGCCCGTGAACCTATGTATGTACAACCTTCCTCCTTGGTGTGTATGAAGCGGAAGTACATTTTGATGTCACTACTTATCCAAGGGTGAAGCAACACGGGAACGATATTGATGTGTATCTAGCACCATTCTGGATGATCTTGTGACACGTGGAGCGAAGGGGTACAAGTATGGGATGCGTACAAGCGAGAACTTCTCTTACGCGTCATGTTGTTCTGCACTATCAATGATTTTCTTGCCCTTGGTAACTTTGTCGGGCTTGATGCGAAAGGGCCAAAGCTCATCATGCTTTGCTTAGATGCTACGGAGAGTGTATGGTTGAACAACTCGCGCAAAGCGTGTATATGCGTCACGTAGGTTCCTTCCCAGAGTCACCCATACCGCAAGATGAAAAAAATCGACGGAAATAAGGAGGACAGTTCGGCTCAAGGGCTTTTAGAGGAAAGAGGTCTATGATATGGTTAAGGATATCGATGTTGTGCTTGGGAAGGGATGTAAATTAAAACCCGTCGAAGAACATCGGAAGAAGCGGTCAATTTTTGGGACTTACCTTATTGGGAGCACTTAGAAGTTCACTTCGCATCGACGTCATGCACATGGAGAAGAATGTATGTGAAAGCTTGATTGGTCTCTTCATGAACATTAGTGGCAAAACAAGGGATGGTGTTAACGCACGACGCGACTTGGTTGATATGAACATAAGGACCGAGTTAGCACCGAAAGAGACCGATAAAGGACGAACATACCTTCCACCGACTTGCTACACTATGTCCAAGGCCGAGAAATGAATTGTGCCAAAGCTTGCATGGTGTCAAAGTCCCGTCTCGTTACTCCGCTAACATTAAGAAACTTGTTTCTATGCAAGATTTGAAATTAATTGGTATGAAGTCTCATGATTGTCATGTCTTTGATGACACAAATGCTTCCTGTTGCAATTAGAGGTATCTTGCCGAACAAGGTCCGAGTGGCAATCTTGAGGCTGTGTTATTTCTTCAACTTAATTGCTCAGAAGGTCATCGATCCCGAAGGACTAGATGCTCTACAGGCCGAGGTGGTGACTACTCTATGTCAACTTGAGATGTATTTCCCTCCGTCATTTTTCGATATTATGGTCCATCTCATTGTTCATCTTGTGAAAGAGATAAAGATATGTGGTCCTGTGTTCCTACGTCATATGTACCCGTTCGAGAGGTATATGGGAATTCTCAAGTCCTACGTACGGAATCGATCTCGACCGGAGGGCAGCATCATCGAAGGTTATGCAACCGAAGAGGTCATTGAGTTCTGCGTCGACTACATGGCTCAGGTGGAACCGATAGGTGTGCCTCTATCTCGTCATGAGGGAAGGCTGGATGGTATCGGGACCATCGGAAGGAAATCAATCACTCGATCCGGATACGCACGCTCAAGCCCATTTCACGGTCTTGCAACACATGACCCAACTGTCCCCGTACATCGACGAGCACAAAGACATGGTACGCCAACAGAATCCAGACCGGTCGGAGGTTTGGATCACGAGAGAGCACAACCGTCGGTTCAACGAATGGGTAAAGGTGCGAATCATGGTGGGAGGTCATCAAGTGATGATCTGCTGCTATGGTTGGCAAAAGAGCCACAATTTACAATTGTCACATGGCAAGGATCGACATAAATAGGTACACATTTTATACGGCAGCTCGGGATAGGAAGAGCACGATCCGTAGCAGCGGTGTCTGATAGATGCATTCGCATCGATGGGTGAGGAGCTCGTACTATGGGCAAATAGAGGAGATATGGGAGCTCGACTACGTGCTTTTCAAGATCCCCTATTTCGGTGCCGTTGGGTCCATCTCCCACATGTGAAGGTCGACAAGTACGGCGTCACTACCGTGGACCTCGATCGTGTCGGATACAAAGACGAACCATTCGTACTGGCTAACCAAGTTGTTCAAGTCTTCTATGTAACCGATCCGTCAAATAAGAAGCGTCACGTAGTTCTTCATGGAAAAAGAAGGATTGTCGGAGTTGAGAATGTAGTGGACGAGGAAGAATACAATCAATTTGACAAGTTGCCTCCTTTCGGAGACGGCATCAGGCTCGAGGAAGAACCCAGCGAGGAAGCTAGCTATATGCGCGTCGATCATCATGAAGGACTATATTTTAATTAAGAAATTACTCCATTGTAATTAATTTATTCCATAACATCATGTGTTATGAACTTGTAATATGTCGTACGTATATTTTGATGTCAACGTGGAATTATAATCGCTCCTGTCCTTGTGGACCGTATATTTTGGTGCATTAAAAATTCATTTAATTTGGAAAATAGTCCAGCTGCACCACCTTTCTAGAAACCTAAAAAACTAAAATTTTATGGCAAATAGTCTAACACCTTTGCAAAGAAACTGGTATACTCATGCCTAATCCTGCGATCGTCGCTGCGAGAAGACACGTGAGTCGCCCCACCCTTCCACACCGCGACCAATGCTCGTGCCGGTGGCCATCCTCCGACAGCGCCCACACCCGACCCAGTGGCCCGGCCTTCTTCCCCACGCCGCCGCCTGGACCATGTCCGCGGCGAGCCTCTGGCACCGCCTGCACTCCCGGTTGGTCTTGGCCGTCTCGCACCCGCCGCCGGTCGGCTCGTCCTCGACCTGGCTGATGTAGTGCTTCCCAACGTCGCGCGTCTCGTCGGCCGTGTAGAGGAGGAGACCGAGCACGTAGGCCGCGGCCTTGTGGCCGGCCACGGCCGCCCGTTGAAGGAACATGAGGCCGCGCTACATGTCTTGGGGCGCGAAGACAAGCCCGAGGCCGACGATGAAACAAGCCCCCGGGTTGCCGGCGGCGGCCAGGTGGTTGACGACGGCGAGGTAGCGCTCGTTGTCCTGCCACTTCATCGCCTCCTCTCGCTCCAGCGCCACGCGCCTCCCCACGGCGCGTTCCTTGGACACCTTGTACAAGGCCTTGCAACTATACGTACATACATTCAAGATGTTAGAATAAATAGTAGTATGTACGTACGTATATTGTAGACATAAAGATGTACGTACGTTAATCGTAGGCTGCATAGGTCCTCCATGGGCTGAGGAGAGCTCGCGGCCACACGGCCGACGATGTCGACGACGACATCATGAGAAAGAGCGGCGATCACCGACCTCCTCGCCTTGGTGCTGGCCTGACTGCTCTGCATGCTCACCTTGGCGATTGACGTACTCAAAACCGTGAGACGAAGAGCGATGGGAGGAGTTTAATCTTCGGTGAATTATTCCGTCTTATATAAAGAATTAGGAGTAACTGGCACGTGAGACGAAGAGACGCATGTATCGTCGGCGTGCGAGACGAAGAGCGGTTGTCGCGATGGTGAAGAGACACATCGCGCGGGAGAAGAGGTTGGATATCACGACGGCTCTATATGGGAACCGTCCGTGATAATAATAATATCACAAGACGGTTATTTAATAGAGCCGTCTGTGATAGTAGCTATCACGAGCGGTTTAAAAATAAAACCGTGCGTGATACTTCCTGACGGTTTTATTTACAAACCGCTGCGTGATAAGTTGTCCTCATCACGAGCGGTTCATATTACGAACCGCCTGCGATACTTCCTGACGGTTCTTAATATGCACCGTCGCAGATATGTCCTCATCACGAGCGGTTCTTTTACCAACCGTCTGTGAAGTATCACAAACGGTTGGTAATAAGAACCGTCTGTGATGAGGACATATCACAGACGGTTCCCAGACGGTTCCAAAGGGAACCAAAGGGAACCGTCTGTATAAGGTCAACATAGACGGCTCATTTGGAACCGTCTGTGATGAGGTGTCTGCTATTGCCTGTTTTGTAGTAGTGTCATCTATATGTTTTGGCTCAAGAGAAGAGACAAAGGAGTAATGTTCACAAAATGAAACGACACGAGATCGAGTTTGAACACCCTTACTTACATCACCTAATAATTGATCTATTGGATGATCTTTTGCAATTGCATTGTGGATTCTTGGTGGTAGGTTAGATGGTTGATCATCTTCCTTATTGTCCTCTTCATTTAGTTGTATTTGACTTGTGGAAGAGGTAGAAGGCTCAACTTGAGTAGAAGATGACGGATTATCTTCGGGCTTGATATCACCCATTTGCATGTATTTCATTGCTTTTCTTAAAGCTTCATGACCTACATCATCCAAATTCTCATGCTCTTCTTGAGAGCCATTAGTTTCATCAAATTGCACATCGTGTCTTTCTTCAACTAAGCCGGAGTTTTTGTTAAAGACACAATAAGCCATGCTATTTGAGGAGTAACCGAGCAAGAAACCAACATCGCAACAACTATCAAATTTTGAAAGACGAACACCCTTCTTCAAAATGTAACACTTGCAACCAAAAACTCGAAAATAAGATATGCTCGGTTTTCCTCCTACAAGTAGCTCATAGGAAGTCTTTTTCAAAAGACGATGCAAATAAAGCCGATTTATGGCATGACAAGCGGTGTTAATTGCTTCCGTACAAAAACTATCGGAAGTATTATATTCATCAAGCATTGTCCTGGTCATTTCAATTAATGTTCGATTTTTCCTTTCTACAACTCCATTTTGCTCCGGAGTATAGGTTGTGGAAAGTTCGTGCTTTATTCCAAGTTCATCACAAAAGTCTTCAACTTTAGTATTCTTGAACTCGGAACCATTATCACTACGGATTTTCTTTATTTTGAAATCAAATTCATTTTGAGCTCGTTTTGCAAAGTTTTTGAAAATTCTGGAGGTTTCACTTTTGTCATCTAGAAAGAATACCCATGTATATCTAGAGTAATCATCCACAATGACTAAACAATAGCTATTTCCCCCGATACTCTTATAGGTTGTTGGCCCAAACAAATCCATGTGTAAGAGTTTCAATGGTCTAGAAGTTGACATGATACTTTTGGAAGGATAAGAATTAGCAACTTGCTTTCCGGCTTGACATGCACTACAAAGTCGATTTTTCTCAAACTTCACATCTTTCAAGCCAACAACTAAATCATGTTTGAAAAGCTTTTTAAGTTGAATCATCCCAACATGAGCTAGTCTTCTATGCCAAAGCCAACCCAAGGAGGTTTTTGCAATTAAACAAGTTTTTAAACAAAATTCATTTGAGCTAAAATCAACCAAATAAACATTTCCAAATCTAAAACCTTTGAATACCAAAGAGATATCTTTTACCTTAGAGATTGCAACACCTTCACTAGAGAATGAACAAATTAAACCGAGATCACAAATTTGAGCAACGGATAATAAATTGAAATTTAGTGACTCAACTAAAGATACATTGTTAATGGAAAGGTCATTTGAAATAGCAATTTTACCTAAACCGATTACCTTTCCTTTGCTATTATCACCGAATGTGATCTTGTCACTTCCGTTTACATTCTCGAATGTGGTGAACATTTTCCTATCACTGGTCATGTGTTGAGTGCATCCACTATCGATCACCCAATGATTTCCACCGGTCTTGCAGTTCACCTACAAAACAAGAGTCAAGTTCTTTTAGGTACCTAAATTTGTTTTGGTCCTTGGAGGTTAGTGACCAAGGTTTTAGGCACCCAAATAGCATTCTTTTTAGCGCCTAAAATTGAAGTGCCCATAAATTTAGCAAATAGTTTACCATCCTTGGATTTCTTAAGCATATAGCAAGAATCATAAATACCATAAGACTTATTAGAGGTAATTTTACAAGTATTTGTCATATGTCCTACACTTTGACATTTGTTGCAATATATTCCATTTTCCCTTACAAACCTTGCGGGCTCGTAAGTTTGCTTCTTACCTTTCTTGGGTACATACCCAAGTCCTTCCTTGTTGAATGAGCACCTTTGCTCACTCAATAACATGTCAAGGGTTGCTTTACCCTTGAAGTATTTTTCTAAGCTCTTACTTAGCTTGATGACTTGCTCTTTCAATTCATGATTTTCAACAATTAGAAGAGGATCACAAGTATTCTCTAAGTTTGTAATTGAATCATCATTTGAGCAACAAGGCATGGATAGTAAATCATCACATGATGTAGAAATGGTAGATATGGATATAGTATTTGAAGCAATTTCTACTCTAGGCATCTTATTCATTAAATCACAAGTAATTCCAACATGTGAATGAGATTTTTCAATATCTTTTAGGAGAAGAGAATCATGAGCTTCCTTTAGCTCCTCATAAGAGTCTTTTAGAGAGATATACTCTTTCTTCACGACCTTAAATTTTGATTTCTCTTTTCCAATATATTCATTTAGATCTTCAACTATGTCCATTAGTTCATCATATGAATGAGCATTATCATCAAAAGATTTTACCTTATCTCCTTTTGCCATAAGGCATGTAGGAGACGAGAAGAGTGATGGAGCTTCCTTGATGGTGTGCCGACAAGTCCTCTTTTCTTGGAGGATTCTTCATCACTTGAATCGAAGTTGGAATCCGAATAATCATCATCGGAGTCCCATTCTCCAATATGGGCTTCATTTTTGCCATCTTTATGAAGCTTCTTGAAGAGCTTCTTCTTGCCATTGAATTCTTTCTTCTTTGATGACTTTCCCTTATCATCCTTCTTGTTTGGGAAATTAGAGATAATATGCCCATTCTCATCACATCCATAGCAACGTATATTGCTATAGCGCTTGTTATCATTTGAGGATTATCATTTCTTGTACTGGTTGAAGTTGAAACTTCGATTTCGACGCCTTCTCATAAATTTCTTCACTTTTCTTACAAGGAGAGCATATTCTTCATCGGTGTCTTCTTCTTCATCCTCATCATCACTTGATTCCGCTTTTGCTTTGAAGGCGGTAATTTTCTTCTTTGATGAGGAAGAATCCATGAGCTTTTCCTTGTCCTTCTTGTATAGCTCATTTGTGATGAGATTTCCCAAAAGTCCGGTTGGAGTCATTCTTGGCAACTCGGGAGAGTTGAGAAATAATGTCACCAACGTCTCATATTTATCCGGGAGGGCTCTAAGCATCTTACGCGCAACATCAATATCAAGAAGGTTAGTACCAAGACCTTTGAGTTCATTCACAAAGTTGTTGAGTCTTCAGTACATCTCAGTGATGTTTTCATTTGGCAACCTTATGAATGTCTCATATTTAATCCGAAGCCTATGCAATTTAGCTTCTTTGACCGTGGATGTGCCCTCATGAATTTCGGAGAGGGTAGTCCAAATAGCATTAGCGGTTTCCAAATTGCTCACCCTATTGAACTCATCCGCGTTCAAAGCACCAAAGAGAGCATTCATAGGTTGAGCATCTAAATGAGCATTACGTTCATCTCGAACCGTGGAGTTTGTTGAATCAAGAGGCATAACATAACCCTTATTTACAATTTTTCATATGTTCGGACTCATGACCTTTAAGACAATGGATATTCTAATTTTCCAATAAGAATAATTTGACCCATCAAACAAAGTAGTCTTTCCTATAGGCACTCCCTCACTAGCCACCCTTTCTCTCTTAGATGGTAAAATCTAACAAGTTGAGAGACCAAGCTCTGATACCACTTGTAGGATCAAGGATAACCGACTAGAGGGGGATGAATAGGAGGTTTCTAAATTTAATCGACCAAAGTAAACTTAAATTATAGAAGTTCTAGCAATTATTTCCTAACACAATATAAAGAAGGAATTATCAAGCAACTTACTACAAAACAATCTAATTGTCAATACTAGATATAATTCTAGCTAAGCAATTTAACACAAGATATATGCTAGAATTGTAAATGCGGAACAAGTAAAGACAAGAAGTAACCACGAATGAGACAATGAAGGTTTTTCCCGTGGTATCGAAGACTTGCCGGTCTTCACTAGTCTACGTTGAGGAAGCTTGACCAAATCAAGCCGGCTCTACGAATTAAGCCTTTCCTCGATCACTATTGGTTGTTCTTTCTCCACTCCGGAGATGGTGAACACCGAACCACTCACAATCTCGGCACCGGGCCTCTTCACAATCTTCTTGAAGAGATCACCGTGCAATCACCGACAAGCCGTCTAGGAGTTCGGCAAAACTCTAAGAGTAACAAATCAATGACCTTCGCTTGACGACACTCAAGTGCAAAAGGATCAACTAGAATAAGTGAATGCACTTGAATGAGCTCAACAACCTCTCAAAGAGTGCACAAATGAATTTGAGGAGTTAAATGAATGCCCAAGGCTCTAAGGATGTTAAATGTGGTCTAGCACTATGTCCTTGAGCAGGTGGAGGGGTATTTATACCCCCACCAACAATTATAACCGTTGGAGAAGAAAACTCAACTTTTCAGCATCATGCGGTATTACCGCCAAGTACCGAGCGGTACTACCGCACTTCTTCAACCACCCTGTAACGATTATAACAGTGGCATTAAATGCTCTGACATAGCCGTTTTACTCGCACTGCGGTACTACCGCCAACAGTCAAGCGGTACTACCGAAGATCGGTCATACCGCAAAGCAAGTGCGGTACTACCGTTTCTCGACAGAATCAAAATGGTGCGAACTGGAAAAAGCATACCACGTCAGGGTCGGAATGACCAGCATGCGGTAGTTCCGCTCAAGAACTGCGGTACTACCGTAGTCCGGTCATACCGCTTGGACACTTGCGGTACTACCGCTCAGAGAGATTGTACATCGAGATCAAAAAGATGTCTCTCTGGAAAAAAACATACCACCAAGTAACAATCGGAACAACCGGGGTGCGGTAGTACCGCACTACGAGCCCGATCGTACCTTTTAGCGGTAGTACCGCGCAACCAACGCCGGTACTACCGATTATCCTAACAAAACATACTTGGCAGTTCAAAAGGAAAAACCAAATGCATGCATGATCCTAAATTGATCCATAAAGCACAAGAGCATGCTATCAAGCTACTAGACAAGATCCCTGTTAATAGTACGACATTTAGTCCTATAATCCGGTCTTCCAACCATTTCTCTTAAGACCGGTAAAAGTAAAAAGATCCTGAGCTACTAGTACCTTATCTTCGATCCATATTTGATCTTCATAAAGTCCTTTAGCAAGCATCTTCAAGATCATATTCACCAATGGGACTAAACCTTGTAAATACTCATCAAACCAATAAGTCCCATATTCACATATTATCATTAATTACCAAAACCAATTTTTAGGGGCCTAGATGCTTTCAGCGGCGGCAAGCTGCGATGGTGGAGCTCCAGCGAAGACGCGTGCACAGTGCGTTCCTAGGCCCGAAGAATTTGTTTTTGTCAGCGTAAGGTAACGGGGGCTATGAACACGGCCAGAACGGGGTGACGACGAGTCCACTGGATTCAGAGGGGACGAAGTCGCCAGCATCGCATTCGATGAACTTCACTTGAACGTAAGTTCAAGGAGCTAAGTGGCACAACCTCGCAAGTTCAAGGGGCTGAGAAAGTAAAATGTAAGTTCGGTGAGCTAAATGGTACAACCTCGCAAGTTCAGGGGCTTAGAAAGTAAAAATACAAGTTCAGGGAGCTAAGTGGCACAATCTCGTAAGTTCAGGTACCTACGATGCAATTTTCTCTAAAAAGAACACCAGCTCGCTGTTCTGAGTTAGGATAGAGGTCGCCGAGCAGAGTGGAGTGGATCGACGTCGGACAGAGGGAACTCTACTCGTCGAAGACTCGTTGGAGGCGGTGGGGATGGCCGGAAGCAATGCCACATTCAGTTAAGATGGGAATGTGGGTTTTGTGAAACCTTAGGGTATTTCTAGTGTATTAAATTAATGTAGGTTCAATACTATGTCACATATAATCAGGTTCAAAAAGTAGTACATTTTCTCTAATGTATTGAACCTACCACACCCTCCAAACGAGCCCTTGCACAGTCCCCTCACAACTCACAACCTCTCCCCTCTCTCTCTTCTCTCGATCCTAACATGAAAAGTGTCCCTCGAACGGCAACGACGATTCTGATGTGGAGAGCCTCTCTTAGGCGGCGGCGACAATAAGTGGGCAGATCCGGAGGGTGCAGGCAACAACAACTAGGGTCGTCGACAGAGGTGCAACATCAGTGGCGGCATCGAACAAGCGCTGTCGAGTTGCAACAGCGAGCGGGTGACATCGAGTGGTGACGATCGACAAGGGGAGAACGGCGAGCGAGTGAGGCGAGAACGGCTAGCAAATTCAAAGGGTAAGAATGGTGAGGGAAGAATGGCAAGTTGTCATGCTGACAGTGACTACGAGCGTGCTGATAGGTGGCCCACATGAGTTGTTTACTACTTTGAATCGACTCATATCTATAGTCCAGTTCCATAGTGTTTTTGTTACGAATTGACTGCCCCAATTTATTACATTGATTCCAAGCCTTCCCTCTTCCTTTGAATTGGCTTAAAATCAACATTGCAATAGCCTTATGACCATAAAATCTCCACGAGCAAAAAAGATAAGATTTTCTGTAACTATGATAATAAAACATGTTGTTTCCTAAAATTTACTCCAAAGAATAAGAAGATGATGCAACTACAAATGAAAGGTCCATATATAGCATCAGACGCTTGTTGCATTAATTCATAAAAATAACAAGAATAATTAGGAGGAACCATGTATTTTTTTTCATTAAACAGAAAAGACACCAATTTAAGCCTGAAGAAGACTTGAACTTGGTGGCGGAGGTGTACATCCACACCTCCCACTAACTGAGATAGACTCAGTTCTAGTTACGCTAATTCATATGGGTTTGTTGTAGGATGACTATTTCTAATGCAACTGTTGATACTGCAACACTTCAACATTTCAATTGAACTAAGGAAGAGGACTTTGCTTCCATGGATGTCCCTTCCCTCCATGATTTATGTGGAGGTACAGAGATTGATGTGTTTGAGATGGATACTAACCTAATTTTCAGTTAGTCTCATCAAGGAAAAAAAAAGAAGAACAAAAAAAATCTCATGTGATACTTTCACACAGGAAATCCGTTTCCAGGGCTCCCACACCAAATAATCTCTACTACTTAAATATTAGAGTTGTTGGTCGTCCATCCTCCACTCTGCTGCCCACCCCGTCCATATGCCATGTGGGCCACTGTGTCCCTGCCCCTGTTCTCCTCTGCGCGCCGATAGGTGACTGCTCTCTCGCTTCCCAAACTACTGCCCACTACACCTTCTCCTGCACGGTTGCGCTCCCACCTGTCCACCACTACCATCTCTGCCCTACCGATTCTACACCCTAGAACCCCGCACTTGAGGCCAGATCTAGCGCCAACGAGCCCAGATGTGGCGCATGGTTGGGAAAGCTAGGATCCTAAGGCGGCATGGCTGGGGAAGACAGGATTCGGCGGTGGCGGTGTCGTCCTCATGCTGCATCGACTTAACCAGGCGTGGAGTCGTCCATTGCAGCTCGTCGCTGCATCACTGTTGTCTTTTCTCCATCCCTTCGCCCACCTCCGCCACGGTCGTCGAATCAATGGGGGATCATCTCACTAAGTTGCTTGCGGCCGCGGCCGAGGACCTTGACACCGTCACCGAGCTCCCCCATCCACGTCGTGGGCATGCCTTACCTCGCCGTGGCATAGCCTACGAACTCCCTCTTTGCAGGCAGGGGCTCACGCCTCCTTGTTTTGCTATGTAGCCTGCCTAGCGTCTGTGCCTTTCTTTTGATTAAATCTTTTCCTTTTGGGGTTCTTGCAGTGCGTCTGAGGTGTTCGGGGATTGATATGGACAAGCACTCTATCAGGACAGAATCCGCAAGCTTTCTTAACCCTGAGAATCCTATCTCGTTGAGTACTTTTTGTGTTGTTCTATGTGTCATTCCAGTGTGAGTTAAATTTTGGAGTTGAAAACTAGAAGGAAGATTGGATATCTCCGTCAATTGTTGTATAGTTGGTGCGGCTAAATGTTCACTGGCGAGTATTGTGTGGGATGCTTTAGTATAGGTTTTCTGGATCACAATAGAACTGGTGCGGCTAAACTTGGGATAATTTCAATGTGTGCATCATTTTAGTATAGGTTTTCTGGATCACAATAGAACTTGTAAGTTTTTTAGCTTCACTTTTTATATGGCTTAGCGTTTAGTGGGTATTGGCACAACTTATTCTGTTCTTGGAGCAGAGAGGCTGTTTGGAAGAAAGATTTGGGCATGGGAAGGTTTTGATATTTGTGATTCTAGGGTGGAGAATTCAATGTGCACATATTGAATAGAAGACTCAATCTTTTTTGTCAATTTCTTCGCTACTTCTATTCGATGTGACATTTCTGAGTTCGATTTCTTTTCTTTGCAGGAGAGGTTAAGCTAATTTTTGTACTTACATATTCTAATGTCAAAATATGCTTCTTTTCTTTGTAGTTGAGTTATATAGGGAGAAGAGCTAGTTAATTCTCGAGCTACTTTGGGCACAACGCCTTTCTGCTAAAGGCACAAGTAGCTAGAGTGACAGCCTTTCTTAGCCAAACATGGTATAAGACACAAAAAAAGAAAGAAAACCAGAAGGTGAAAGCTGCTTAGCCTAAATGAAGCTTAATGATGTAGTGGGGGTGGTCCTATGTTGTTCTTCACCTTGGTTGTTCTTGCTGTCATCGCACCTCTGCCCCCTGCCGAATCATGTAGTAGGCCTCACAACCACTTCCGTGTCCAAAGCAAAGGTGTGAGATTTTTTCCCCCTTCCCGAAGTCTTCTCTCTCAAGAAAATTACACAAATCAAGATCTTCCTTGTTCTTTAGTTAAAAAGTTTTCCTTTCTTGCTAGAATAACAGCACGCAACTAGAAATGAAGTGAACACTATGTAATCCTACTCAATATGCTACTATGAGAAAAGCAGGTGATTCTTAAACTAGGAAATTGCCCTAACTTGGATGTGAATGCCTTGAGAGGGAGCATGTGATAAATTTGAAGATATCCTAATTTGGGCAAGACTGAAGTACGATTTATCCCCTCTATATTCAATGTTTGTTTACTTTTTTGTTTTGCTTATGTAAAGAAAGAATTCGCCGATAGGGAATCTTACCTCACAACCTAATGAAGCTTGACGTGAAGAGGACTCATAAAACTAGATTAAGGTGTGATTATCTCTGCGGTCACAAAAACATATGAAGATGTAGGGGCGTCTTTTGTATTTTGTTTTGTTTTCCATATTTAAACCAAACAATTATTAGGCTCAATCAATTTTGAATATTCTCATAACAGTACATGTTGTTTTTCATCGAATTAACACATCATATATCTATGGTGGTTTCTACTAGCTAATAAATATTGTCTAGGTTTCTACCAGTTTATTGCATGCTAAGCTGAAAGTTCATATACTTGTTTATGTTGGTCAACAATTTGCTTGATTCATGTTGTATTGTTGCAGTGAAAGAGTCCCGTTGATTTCTGTTGCTTTAACGAATTATGTTGTTTTTATCATTGAACCTAATACTAATCATGCCTTCCAATTGCCATGATAATCAAACTGACAACACATTCTTTTGCAATCTAGAGTATGCTCTTTCTTTTATCTGAGAACTGAACAAATTTGATGCATTATTTATTGGTTTGTTATGCCCATTGGTACTTAAATGCCAAATACAATTGTTTGGTTTCGATAACTCAAATGTTGCAAAGTTTGCTAGATTGTTCAATAATGCACACTACCAATTTTACTCGATTGTTTGGAGGTACATTTGTTGTTTTTGAACTGGCGAGGCAACCTTTAGACAACAAAAGAAGTGCAAATGTCTCTATTGTCTTCATTATTAAAAGGAACTTAATAATCTAACACAGTTGTTGTTAGGTCTCTAGTTTCCCCCTTTGTACTATATTTTCTTTTTTCCTAAAGCAAAGCCAGGGAATTAATTCACTATATGTTCAATTATGCAACTACATATTTTCAATTGCAGATAACTCTTCATTACTTTATTTGGTTTACTTAATATCATGTTAGGTACTTCAAACTTTAAAATGTTTTCTCTTTAAAATTTGAATATATTATATATCATCCAAACATATAGTATTAAGGAGGGGAGTTCATTTCAAATAAAAATCTAATGACCTTTTTTCTGCCAGATTTGAAGATTACCTCTCTAATCGTGTGAAGCAACTAATATTACATGTTTCCTCAAGATGCTTTGTTATGACCCTTAGATCATAACAGAGTAAACACTACCGGGAGGATGGCCAGGCGACGGCAGCGTGGCTGGGGAGAGGGTAGACTAAGACTGGGATGAACTTTATTCTTTCTTTCTTGCTTACCCATAATTGATACAATGTTGTCCCTTTTATAGGGATGGCTTGACTTGACCTCTAAGAAACATATCTCTAATATAAAAATAGATGATCCTAACAATCCAATCTAAAGGATATGGAAATAACAAATCTAAAGGATATAGAAATAACTAAAGATAACATCTCTAAACTTAAAGTATACATGAGGGGGTTTCCTTGGCCACTAAAGGCAAGAGCCGGCGCTGATGCTACAGTACGTGTCACTATAGTACACATGGGCTACAGTGTGTGCATGCTATAGTACCCCCCTGGATATTAGACCATAACATGCTTACACTAGAATCTCCATACTTGTCTAGGTAAAGAACATGAGTAATTTGGTTGATGCGGTCAGCAAGGTTGTAGTGCCTGAATTTGAGGTTTAAGATTGTGAATCTGTAATAAAATGAGAAGGCTACTGAACTCTCCAGAGCCTCAGTTGACGATGTTGTTGTTATAGAAGATCTTTTAACCAAGCTAGAAGCATGTGGTGATGTGGATGAAACTACCCCGAGGATTTCAAATGAAACCAATTCAGTTTAATAAGGTTAGTCTTTTCGACAACTTCTTTCGGAGGTGTCGAGACATTTTTTTCTCTTTGCTCTTGTTGTTTTAAAACATCCTTATTTGTAAACATTTTCACATTAGAAGGCTAGCACCTGTGCATTCTCTACATCTAAACTAACAGGATAGGTTCAGACTTGATATGCAAAAATATCAACATAGATTATGTTATGCAATCACATTGCTTTCTGCTTTGGAGTGAATTACAAAACTTTGTTGCCATCAATTTTCTCCCTCCTTGTTAGTAGTGACCCGTTCTCACCATAGTTATCAATACCGTACCAGTACCGGCCGGTATGGCCAGTACATACCATACCGTCATCTAAACCGATACAAAGTAGCTCTACGTACCGTACCAGCCTCAACACCGATCAATACCGGTCATACCGGCTTGATACCAGTCAATACCAGCCATACCAATGGAATTGATAATATCGTCTATTGAACTATGTGTTATATTTGATAGTACTACTATATATTTGGAATAATACCACAAGTGATATTTGGTGTGCATATAATTAAACAAATATATACTTATAAATATATATATACTCGTATTATTATATTAAACCCAAAAGGTACGCCGGTATGGACTAATACTGGAATATACCATTCCAAGAACCAAACCGGTATGACCTCCGGTACGGTATTGACAAGTATGGTTCTCACTTCTGCTCATAAAGGGAAATTGCTTTCTGTTGGAGGACGAGTGATCCCAATTAACTAGTAAGCACCCTGCGTGTTGCCGTGGGCGTGGTCGGGAATTACATTGCTACAGATATTAATCTCATATCAGCATCTAATAATATCATATAAGAAATTGATCGAGAACAAAAGATACAATATGTCATATACTATACATAACAACAGGTAAAATAGATAAATCGAGAATTAAAAGCTGATCTTCACAAGGAAAAAAGGAGAATTAAAGAAAATCCCGAGTTAGTTTCATGTTGTGGGCTACCAAAAATATGATCTCTTCTTCCAACCTGCACTCCAGCAATATAATACCCTTTTCGTCAAAAGGACTCTCCCGCCCAGAGCAAGGGCAATGGAAGTCCGACGACTCCCTTGAAGGTACGCCATAGGTCCATAAACCATATAGTAGAGTTCGATCATAACTAATAGAAGTAGTACAATGTTCTCTCTCTCTCTCTCTCTCTCTCTCTCTCTCTCGATCCAGAGCATTCTGAAGACACCAAGTCATTGTTCATCAATGTGGAGCTACAATTGTGTCATTGTCTCACTGAGTTTCAACGAATCAAACATCACATGTTTTTCCTTGAGGTGAAGATAAATTAAGCAATTGAACTCCTAGGCTGCTTGCAAAAATATGCATCAGTACCTTGGCATTGCATAATGTGTTTCAAAAAAGGATTTAGCAGATGAATTTTATATGTATGGATTGATGGCAATGTGGTTATAAAACATTCATAAATGTTGCACATATATAACCCTAGCTGATCTGGATCTAGAATATAATTTTTTTTGCTGGAACATTTCTACGCAAAAAGGTAATCAATCAGTTTTGCCTTTGAAAAAATTATGAATGTTGAGCTATGGAGATTCTACCTTAGTAGTAGAAGAGGGTCATACAACAGTCGTTTTTCAGTGGGATTTGATCATGTCATCTTGTTGTGTGGAAATATACATAAATGATCTCTACAATCCAAAGGACAATGAACTGAAACATGAATGAGGCCATGAAAAAGAAGGCCATCAGCAGGTGCTACAGTTGATATATAGAGTGCACCCAGAAGTAGCGTATGACTGACAAAAGTTGTCATATAGCACAATACATTTGCGGCCCATATACCTTGAGGAATCGTGGATTGAAATAATTTCTTAGTATAACATAGATTCTGTGAGCTAACTCTAAGAGGTGCAATTTCTAATCCATCTTCTATTCATAAGGTATCATGTTATCTAAACATGTGTATGTTTACGAAGAAGGGATAACGTAGGCAGATGAGTTGATACCTCTGTTTATTAGAAGCATATATTGGTTGACAACCAGATTAGCCATGCAAATAAATATATAGGTTGCACGTTAGAGGAAGAAATAGTGGCGTGAAATGTATAGCTGCTAGCATAGCACAAAAGACTAAACTGTACAAAAGGCTTGAAATGTATAGCTGTTGCCGTTAAACAAAGAAAAGAGCACTAAGAAATGGTCATACATGTAAACAAACCCAAATCAAATTGATGTCTAAGATAAACGCTTGTATCAGATATACCTCCAAGAGACAGCTGCAACAACACCACACAGGATTGGTGAATCGCCCAAGCATCACTGCTTATTCTACTATGGAAGCACCAAATACAACACCCAGTTAGGCTTATATAATGGCATGCTCTCAAGCTGACGTGCTTATTGAAGCTAAAATTTTTGGAAAACATTATAAAAAATATCAAATGAACAACAAACAGAACCTGGTCATAGCATCACACGGTCGTATATCAAAAAAGAGAACTGTAATAAAAGGAAAGGTAAAAGACTAGTTGCAAAATAGCTTATTTTTAAACCAACTAAATTTATACATAAGAACGATGAGCTAATCTGATTGCATACTGAAGTCAGCTGATGCTCACATTCAAGAAAGGCCATTGTTCTGTGAAAGGGCAAACCATCAAACTAATTATGTAAGAACTAAAAGAAACCACCGTATAAGTAGATAAACAAATGATCTGATTGTGTTGCCTGATGAAATACTAGGTTCAATCTTGGAAGCTCTTGACCTCCTTTCTTCTTGGACCTACACAAAGGAGATTGAGGCTAATTAGCTCATCAACATATAAGTGCCAAATTTTAATTTGTCAAATATCTAATAAGAAGTAACTTTCACAGATCAAACCTGCCACAATGCGTTAACAATAAAAAGAGCACCTAAAGGAACTACACTAGGTTTTGCAATACAAAAGGTAAACTTTTGATCTGTGATGAAAAATGCAAAAGCTTGCAAGAAGTGAAGGAATCAATTATGCAAAACTAACCTGGTCAACTTAGTCGACAAAACGCATGGCCTTCCCAATAGCGAAATCAGTGAAGCACACATCTTCCTGACAACAAAAGAAAAAGTACCTGCGAGGGAAATTGGCATTGCATATGAGGAGTGCAACACATGAAAGGAAAGGAAATCAAGCTGCAATTCATAGTACCAACAAAAGAAAAAGTACCTGCAAGGGAAATTGGCATTGCATCACAAACAAATATTGTCGCAATTCCATAGATCAACAGAAGGCAAAAGGCGACTCGTCAGTTCAGCAGAGGCGATGAGATCATCTCCGCGGTGCCCAGCTGCTGGAGCGCAGAGCTAATCGTAGAGGCCCTGAGGAAAAAAAACCCAAAATTTCGGATCAAATCAAGGGAAAAAATTAGTTGGAAGTTTGATGCAACCAAACCTGATGCGAAGATGGAACGGCGGCCCACGAGGGAGAAGTACGGTGTTGGCCATCAGGGTGCTAGATGCGACTACGTGCTAGTTAGAGGGCGATGACATCGCAGCATGATGACCTCCGCGAGAAGATGATGGCGAGACCGGGCGAGGGGAAGCAGGGAGACAAAAGGAGGGAGCAGATCGGGAATGGAAGGGGATCAAAACTCAGGAGAGGAAGCTAGGGCAAGAAAAGATGGGATAAGCGGGCTATCTAAACCCTTGGTGTAGCGTAGGGTGACCAAATCGATGGATCACAAGGGAGGAGCTGAGGATGGTGGGCATGTGCAGTGGCACTCGTGGAGCATCTCGTGGACCTGGGCCTCAAGGACGACGACGTCGGTGAAGCGGGCCTCCTTACGGGTAGACTGGAGGCCGTGAACATGTCCTTGAGGTCGTTGACACGAGTCTTGGTACGGGCGCAGAACTACTGGCCGCATCGACCCCGATCGCGTAGATCCCTTCCCCATCGTTGCCGCCACGACGCGCACAGTCCTGCTGCTGCCTTCCCCCTATAGATCAATTAGCGCGGCGCGGTGGAATCGATGTAGTCACACATGGGGTTGGTTGGTCTTTTCCTCCTCCTCCTTGGCTGCCACTTTGTTGGGTTGGGATTGGCTCGGAAAAGCGACGGTCGCGACAAAAGTGAGGTGAGTGCCCGGGCGAGGCTGGGGACGTACCGGATGGGATGGTGCCCTGCCGACCGACGGTGCAAGAGGCACCACGGGAGTGAGCGGAGGTGGAGGTGATTTGTGGGAGGGGATCCGAGAGGAGTCGAGTAGGGGCAGGCAACGGCGGCGGTGTGAGGCAGTGGATTTGGGGGGGGGGGGCGAACAGGTTAGGGCAAGGGGAGCAGAGAGAGCACGACGGGTTGGCGGATCGATCCCTGAGCACAAGAGGGAATTCGTGTGGACGACGGTGATGTGACGAAAGACGATCGGATGGGTGACAACACTTGCAACAGTGGAACAGTATAACAGTAAAAGGGCACGTGGCATGTGCACATGATGACATGAAAAACAATAATAAGGTATGATTCCTCTTTGACCAGTCTACCCTTTATACATGTTCTCCTTTTTTATGGCGCCTAAAGGAGTATTGAAAAAGATTGACTTTTATAGATCCAGATTCTTATGGCAAGATAACGAGGGGAATAAGAAATACCATTTAGTGAAGTGGAAAACAGTTTGCGTTCCTAGAGACCAGGGGTTTAGGAATTTTGGATCTTGAAAGAATGAACTGTAGTCCTCTAGGTAAATAGATTTTCAGGTTACACAATGAGGATGGCATTTGGCAACAATTGCTTAGGAATAAATATCTGAAATCCAAAACTCTTTCTCAAATTGAGAATAACATTGAAAACTCTCAGTTTTGGTGAGGTCTTCTAAAAGTCAAAGATATGGTTTTCTTATCTGCTCTATGAATGTTTGTAATGGTGAACAAATAAGATTTTGGGAGGATCCTTGGCTTCATAACATAACTTTTGCTCATCAATACCCTTCTTTGTATAATGTGGTCAGAAGCAAACATGTGACTGTTACTTCTGTTTTTTATCATGGCTTGAAGAGTATTTCTTTCAGAAGGACACTCATTAATGATAATCTGAATGCCTGGAACCATCTCGTTTTAAGATGTTCCAATATTAATCTTTCTGAAAATGAGGATGTGTTAATTTGGAAACACAACAAAAAAGGGTATTTCACAGTAGAATGTATGTATGCTTGTTTGATCTACTGTGACATACCCTTCCAACATAAGGTAATATGGCGCTTGAACCTCTCTGAAGATTAATTTTTTTTCTGTGGTATTTGGCTAAAAAGGTGATTCTGACCAAAGACAATCTTTGCAAAAGGAATTGGAAGAAAAAAGATAGATGGTGTTGTTTTTGTTCCGGTTTTGAATAAACCTTTTTTTTAAGAAACGGGCAGGATCTGCCATTCAATTAAGATTAGAAAAAGAAATTCAACACTTCGAAAAAATTCAGCATTTGTTCTTTCACTGTCCCATAGCTAGATATGTTTGGCAAATTGTTTGCTTCTCCTTTGGCATATCCCCTCCCAGGAACGTTGATCAGATGCTTGGTACATGGCTGGATGGCTTTGGTGATCAAATGAAAATGTTATGTGGGGTGGGTGTAGCTGCTTTGCACTGGGCTGTCTGGAAAACAAGGAATTCGGCTTGTTTTGACAGGAAATGGCCAACTCATCCTACAAGTTGTGTTTTTGACGTGCCATTGGATTCGATTGTGGTCTCCTCTTCAGTAACAGGACATGCGCGATTCGCTGGTGATGGACAGGTTGTCAGAATTGTGATTCTGAATCGGATCGGGGGTTGTTTAGCAGGATCACGAATTGTAGGATCGATATAGAATCTAAGATCCTATCTAATTCTACTAGAGGAATTTTTTTAAAAAAACTACCTTGCATTTTAACAATTTTATATATTTAAAACTATACTTTTAGTACTTTTCTTTACTAAAATGTAGTGCAAATGAAAGATCATTTGTTATTTATGCAAATTATAATAGTCATGAATAAATTAAAAGTAAAAATTTACAATAAAAGTGACATATGTAAAAAAATAATAATAAATCACTAGAATCGGGTATGATTGTATTTTTTTTATCACGATTCTAAAAAAAATAGAATTGTAATAATATTAAGATTCTACCAGATTAAGACTCTATCATAGGATTGGGTCTATTCAGTCAATTTAGATCGTAGAAACGTAAGATCGTATAGCTAAAATCGAGATTCTGACAACCTTATTCAGGACACAAGCTGGATGGAGCAACATAGCGGGTCTACTTTGCCATTGGAATGAAAGAGGAGGCGATCCCGTTTTGCTTTCAGCATCGATTCAGGATAGGAACATATAATATTTAGGGTATAAATATGTTTCCGGTTACTGTTCTGGTTTCCTTGATTTCGTTTTCGTCTGTAATACTTAGTAAGCTAGTTGAACTACGTCGTGGTGAAACTGAGATTATCTGCTTTTCATAAGAGCAGAGGCCGGGGATGTAAAATTCTATCTCCAGTATTGAAAAAAAAAACGTTTCAATTGAACTGTTGCAGCTTCTGCGTTGAGTTGTTGCGACGAGTTGCGAGTTGGGACGAGCTGTACAAAACGGGTCACAAGGAGCATTCACCATGTAACATCCAAAACTTCAGATTCGCAAGATCTTCAAGGTTCAAGAACGCAAACCCCAAAGATTTCCCAATTTGCTTAAGATTCGAATCCCCCCCCCCCCCGAAAGCACCGAGCTCTTCCTCCCCCAAATCACCCTAGCCCTTCCCCCTTCCCTAGCCCTGCCGCCGCCATGCCCTGCTCCACCGCCCTCGCCGGCCGTGCCGACGCCCGGGAGACTGTGCTCTCTCCCCGTCGCCTCCCTCTCCCTCTTCACGGGTCTGCGCCGCCTCGGCCGCGCCGCCCGCATCCGGCCAAGACCCCGCCGCCCGCGTCAACGCCCCGGCGACCGTGCCCTTGTCCCGTCCCATCCCCTCTGTCCCGCCTCGGCTGTCGTGCAACCCACGCCGCGCCCTTGGCACTCCCGCCGCCCCGAGCGTCAACGGCCATTTCCCCCTTCCCGGCTCCAAATCCCCGCCAACCCCCTCACTCATCCTTTTTCCTCCCCGAGCAAGAAATCGAGCAAAGGAGTCCGAGAGACTCACCTCTATCCGTGGTCGCCGCTCGCCGTCGTCACCGAACGCCTTCCTCAAGCCTCTTCTTCCCCCCGAGCGCCGCCTCTCTCTCCGGCCGCCGCCGCTGCGCCCCAGAACCCTCCTCCTCCATCGCGCCGCGCCGCCCTTCAGGTCCTCTCCCCTCTCGCCGAGTGAGGCCCAGGCCGAGAGCACCCCCCCTCGCCCTCTTCTTTTCTTCGGCCGCTGGGCCCTGTGAGCCGCGCGCACGCCGCTGGCCTGTTTTGCGTCGGGCCGAAGAGCCGGCTGTGGGCCGCTTTCCCTTTTTCTTTTTCTTGTCGATTTTCTTTTCACTTTTCTTTTTAAATTCAAAAGAGAGACTTTAAAATCTCTTTTCTCCCTCATTTCAACTCCAAAAATTGTGAAGTTTGTTTCTAAAAATTTCTAAAATCAAGTTCTTGCTGTTGGTACTAGTTTGGTTCATTTTGGAGTTCATTTGATGATTGGTGTTGCTTATTTGTTTTGTTTGCTCGCTTGTTTCTTTTTCCGGTACGATCGTTCGCGTAGAGTTTGAAGAAGCCGGAGACCCCCACTTCGATCAAGCTCAAGAGTATCAAGATCACCTAGCCCTAGACCCAGGCGAGTCAACACTTTGATCATATTGAACCTACGTTTTATGCAAATTATGTTCTTTTAAATATCAAATTGCATGCTTTAATTCCCTTATGCAAATGTATGTTAAATACCCTAAGGTAGTTAAATGCCAATTTGATGCTTAATTATTAATACACCATCCCTTGATAATTGAATTGCCATACACCCTTGTCACCCTAGTAAATATTTGGTAACTATACTAGTATAGGCTATACTTAAGCGTCATGCTAGTCTTGCTTAAGTATCGGGGTATCATCTACCCCATTCATCATCTTTTGAAATGAACATGATTTTGGGCAGTCATTGGGTGTAAATGACTGAGATGGTTATGATGTTGTATTTTTCCTATCTCTTAAAAACCCTAAAAATTGCTTATCACATCTGGGCGGGTGGTATGATGGATGGTATGTTGGTGGGTGCTAATGCAGCCCAAGGAATGTTGGTTTGTGGATGGTATGTGGTATGAACCGCCTGGATGGTCCCTAAGGACTTAATCTCGTGATGACCTCCCAATGTAAACAAGACGACCACATGTCTATAATGGTGTCGACTGCTGAATAATTTGTATCCGTTAGTATGAGTTGCACTGTGCAGATGACCCGCTACACCATAAGCCTTTGTGGTTATGGGTTGGGGTGTACGACTTACGGGTTTATGTGAACGTAAGCCGTGTGGCGCAAGAGGGGGTCTGGGAAAGAGGTTGACGGTTCACGTGAGCGTAACCCTTCTCGAGTGAAACCTTAGCGGGTGTAACAAATCTGGTGGATGCATTGTAAAGGCCTTGTGACGATCTCCCTTGACTCACATGTCTACTAAACATGTGTACATGTCAAGATGATTGTCTCTTGTGGGTAAAGTGTACAACCTCTGCAGAGTGTAATAAACTGTTCGAATAGCCGTGCTCACGGTCATGGGCGGACATGGGAACTTACAAGAGTTAGTTCTGTTTATAAAACCTTGTGGGCGGGATAAAATGTGATGGGTCGTTGTGACCACTGTTTTGGTTTTCCCCGGTGGATGTACCCAGTGATGTTAAGTGGTGGATGTAACCGCTATCAAAAATAAGCATGAGGTGGAGGTAACCTCTACTGTTATAAATATTGCACAAGTAATCTCTTTAACAAAATGCAATTTGGTTAAAATGCTAAGTGATATGACTTTCTAATATTGGTACTCAAAATATTGCTTTGCGCAAATAAATGAACCCGAGCCATCCTTGTTAAGCCTTGCATGTATATTATTGCATCTTGTGTGTTGGCTCGCGAGCACGGAAGTTGTGCTCATCCTCGCTCTTTCCCCAACCTCGTAACCCGTGGATCATGGAGATTACGTCTACTACGAGGACCAGGACGCCGAGGAGCAAGGACATGAAGAAGAGTAGCATAGTTCAGAGTCCGAGTCTCGCCTCAGTCTGGTTGGCTCCGTTGGTACTCGTGTACATCCTATATTATCCAAGCCCTCGGCTAATATCGGTCGTACACCTGGTACCCCAGTCGCTTGCCTGTGGAGAGACTCACCCTACCCCGTTTGCTTCCGCTATCGTACTCGATGTTTTGTAATGAACTCATTTGGCCTGATCGGTCCTATTGTAAACTCGACCCGACGCGGTCTATTTGAACTCTGATGCTTGTATTAATGAATGATTTGGTCTACGCGATGTATGAAATGATTCAGCAATGTATCCTGTGAGCGCTATTTACTGATCCAGGAAATAGCGCGGTATTTTCACAGAGGATTCTGGATTACGAAATCCGGGTCCGACACACCAGGTGGCATAGCCAGCTAGTGGCCACGCCTCGGGCACGTTGCGATTTTGGTATAGGCCTTTGGCCATTGCTCAGACAGTCCAGCCAATGGCCCGAAGCGGCTCAGGCCCAGCTCTGTTGGAATTAATACAGACTAGGTTTAATTTTAATTCTAATTAATTCTTGAAAAATTTCAAAGGTTTATGTACATGTGCTAAAACTGTTTAGTCCCATATAGAGAGTTGAATGAAAGTTACACCACTTTAAAAGGTAGAACATGGTAGCCCGCTTGTGGAATTGGAGAGAGCCAATACACGCGCTCGCCGAGCCGTACCGTGCCATGCGTGCGTAGGCGTATCGGGTGCGGGCTTTTTGTCTCCGGCGATCTCCGTCACGGCGAGGCGCTTGTACGGTCGCATCGGGAGAGCAGGCCTCCGGAACCCCGTCCTCGAAGGCTTGCACGAGCGAGGACGAATAAGATTTTTGGGGAGCGTTCGCGCAACTGCTCGCTTCATCTGATTTTCTGTTACGTCTACATCTGCGCGACTACTACCACGACATCCACGAAGTTTTCTGCTACATCTACATCAACTGCGCAACTACTACCACAACGTCCACTACGCCATGACTAACGATGACCTCACCAAGAATTCTGCTTCTACTTCTGTTGCTCCTTCCGCTGGATCTGGGTATGCCTATCTCGCACTTGTTGTTTACTTAGTTTTATTATCTGTTGTTTACTTGAACATTGAGATAGGTATGCTAGTTTCTGTTATTCTAAAAATGCATATATCTATAGTATTCTTGTCTACCTGCTTTGTGAAAATGGCTAGAGTAATTTGCATGATTTATCTAGTATATTTCTGAATTAAAGTAATTCAAAAAATACTCATATATTCAACAAGCTCTGCCTCTAATTTCACCCGTGTGCCCCAGGACGCACACATGCAGGCAAACCTGACTCGAACCTTGCAGCAGGAAGTAATTGGCAAAGCAGAGTCTGGATCGACGAAGGGTGGAATCCACCTGCCAGACTGCCACCGCGTTGGCCACGAAGAGGATGCCAACGTCAAGGGAGCAATAGCACGTTGCGTGCATATGATCATGACGCATTTCTCCGGCCAGATCGCAGAGACTAGCAAAGATCAGGAATAATTGCATAGTCACCAGTGCTAATCAATTGGGAACAAATCAGTCCTAGTATTTGGTTGGCACAATTGCTACCATCTTTGTATCTGAACCGTTCAATTTTCGTTTTGTAGTAATCAGTTAATTATGAACGAGAATTGGTGTGACAAATAAGAAGGCATGAAAAAAGAACACGGCGTTTAGTTAGATCGCTCCAAATTTATCTACTTTCAGGTTTTCTTGACATCTACTATATGTCTATATCCATCCTTCAACTGTTCAAACTTACGAAGGAGCCAACTCATGTCCATGCATGAAGCTCAAGTCATCTTAGATTTCACTCGAAGTGAGAGCGTGAGACGAAGCAAAAATGGCATGGGAGCTCCCTTCACGCACTCAACGTTTGTTGTACTTTCGTTGCTGAGGATTATGCAAGAGAAGAGGTATCTTGCAGTTACAGCTTTTCAGTGTTACTGTGAGTCCGAGGTCACAGTGCGATGTTGGTAAGAGAGCCGGGGAGAGAGATTAACCGTTGTGTTTGGATGGATGGATAAGGGCGAAATGGGATGGTTTCATCCGACTTTTGAGGTTGTTCCTGTTACGGCATCTCACTTCCCTCACGGGCTTGTTCCTATCCCTTACTGTGTGTCTTCCTCCCCAATCTGAAGCTATGGAACCGATAGCTAGCCCCCAAAATCACTTGATGATTTGATGGATCGGTGCTAGATGATGGTAGATCTATTGTCATTTCTCTCTGAAATTTCTTGTTCTCCATCCATACAAACATTCAGATGAGATCTCTCTAAAATATCTTCATGTGTTGTCAATGAAGAATGTTGGAACAACTCCAGAAGACTCTGCTTGGCAAAACCGATCAAAGACGAACACACACACTATTTCCCGCTGCACTGCAGCTTTTCTTTCCTCTCTTCTATTACTTCTAGCTTCTTCTTACATTGCATTGCTCACGTTCTGTTACAACTCACCTTATAACACACACTTTTATAGGCTAGGTACACATACTCGTATACGAACTCGGTTTCCACCACTACGAGATGAACTCGGACACGATGACGCCACAACTCGAACTCAACCTCGTATGCTACTCGGATACGCAAACAAAAAAACAAGATTAAATTCAACAATCACCCCTTTAATCTTGTTTCCTTATCTTGATCATGCCAATCTTCTCTCCTTTGAACTTCCAAGTCTTCCTCTTTTACCTGCACCCCCGTGCGTCGTTCCTTTCTGGGCCGATACCGCCCTACCGCCTATGCTTGCTCCTTCCTGAGTCATGCACAAACCAACGCTTGCCGCGCCTCGCACCTGGACTGAACTCATCCTTCCTTGCACGCCTGCATGGGCTGGAGCACCTGCTCCCATGACCACCTTAGCTGGAGCACCTGCTCCCACGACCACCTTGGCTTCACCGTTACCTGAGCCTCTCGCTCCTCTTTCTTGGACCAAATCTGCCCGCTTTCTTGCATACATCTTAGGTGAGGCTACACCGCCCCTCCCTCCTGTGTCAACTTCGTGTACGCCGCACCCTTCATGCGCGTGGGACTCACCGCCCCCTGGAGCACCATGCGCGCCTTGCTGCATGCCGTCTGGACCTCCCAAGGTTCCGCCTGCTGCGCCTCCTGCGCCAACTGCGTGCCAATCCTGGGTCCCGCCATGTTCTGATTCGATACCCAAATCCCACTCTGGCTCCTCCAGACTGTCCTTCACACAAACCGGTTTACAAGTTTTCAGGGAAATTTTGTACAACCGGTTCAGAGATCTTTTCACCTTCATCAACAGAACTTTGTTCTTGTCATAGACACGCAAGAACTCATCCTGTAGCACCACCCTGCACCCCTGTTCCGCCAACTGCCCGAGACTGAGTATGTTGTTGCACAAACTCGGCATAAAATAAATTTCAGTCAGCATCCTCTGATCACCGTTCTTGCATTGCAACAACATTGAACATTTGCCTCTTATCTCCACCGTCGAGCCGTTACCAAACTTGACCTTCCCCGAAATCTTCTCGTCAAGCTCATGGAACATGGAGCGATCTCCCATCATGTGGTTGCTTGCTCCATTGTCCAAGTACCACTCATCAGTATGATCATGGCTGCCTCCCTCTGTGCGTAGTTTAGGAACTACATTCTCCTCGTTCAACATCACCACAACCTGTGCCTCTTTGTCACATAAGGAGAAAAACAAGGCTGGCTCGTCATCGTCTTCACAAGCTCGGATGAGGTTTGCCTCCTCATTCTTCTTCTTGTTTGGACAATCCGAAGCATAGTGCCCATACTTGTCGCATTTGAAACACTTTATGTGACTACGACACTCTGCCGCGTAGTGACCGAATTCTTCACATTTAAAACACTTAACATGTGACTTATCACGTGATCTGTCACCACCGCCTTGCCTAGCCCGGTCTCCATGTCCTTCTCTGCTGCCTCGCTCACGCCCGCGTCCACGCTCGCTTCTTGTATCTCCCTTTAACAAAGAACACCGCCGTTATGGGATCGATACTCGCTCGTTAGACCGATACCCTTTAGTAGCTCCTCATGCGCCTTGAGGGAACCGGTGATCTCCTCGATCTTCTTTGTCTCCAGATCCGGAGAGTACATGAGCGTGGTGACGACAGGTACGGACTTTTCTGGTAGCACACGCAGGTATTTCTTCACTGCCATAGATTCCTCCATCTTGCCGCCAAGAGAGACAATCTGATTGTACAGTGAAGTCAGCTTGCCGGCGAACTCGCCCACCGATCGGTTTCTCCCATCCGAGATTCTCGAACTCGGTGTGCAAATTCGAGCCGCACCTCCTTCACACGATCAACTCCTCGTGCATCTTCGGCGCCACCCACCTCACGTGTCGTCTCCTTGCCGGCGAGCCGCCGATCATCGAAGTCCGCATCGCTCGTAGATGATGGCCAAAGCCGTTTGGTCCACCTTGTCGTCCACCTCCTTGTCCTTTGCCTTCGGATCGACTGCACCCCAGACCCCCTGGGCGCGCATATTCGCCTTCATCTTCATAGCCCACACCAGGTAATTGTCGGTCGTCAGGACAGGATATAGGAGAGAGAACGGTCCATCCCGGGTCTTCACCTTGTCGTCCATGATCTTCAGGTACCACCAAGATCAGAACGCTCTGATACCAATTGTTGGAACAACTCCAGAAGACTCTGCTTGGCAAAACCGATCAAAGACGAACACACACACACTATTTCCCGCTGCACTGCAGCTTTTCTTTCCTCTCTTCTATTACTTCTAGCTTCTTCTTACATTGCATTGCTCACGTTCTGTTACAACTCACCTTATAACACACACTTTTATAGGCTAGGTACACATACTGTGATACTGAACTCTGGTTTCCACCACTACGAGATGAACTCGGACACGATGACGCCACAACTCGAACTCAACCTCGTATGCTACTCGGATACGCAAACAAAAAAACAAGATTAAATTCAACAAAGAAGTCTACAAGCAGAAGGCAATGTATGACTCGTGTTGATGAATTACTATTGATCTTATGGAATTAAATGCAGGAATACAACTCTCAAGATCACGCAGGAAGAGACAGTGTGATTTTAGATATGTCAAGTCTTCTCCGGGATGAATAATAACTATACTATTGTGCTATTGTATTAAGCGATATTACAATACACAACGTGCCACAGAAATTATGAATGTTATCAATGGTCTCTCAATATCTCTCTCCTCCCATTTGCCGGCACAACCCATTATAAAGCATCGAAAGGGTGACAGTAATTGCTCATCAAGAGACACATTGACAATTGTTGGAATCCGTACGTGAACGATGGTTGTTGTCAGTGGGAGGTCTTTATTATACGTTCGCCATATGGTTATTGTCAGAGACGGAGAGAGGTGTGTACGGTTATGTTAAGCACACAAAAGTGTATGTGTTGTATTTGCTACTACACATAGTTGGACATAGTGTACAGAGTCCCTAGATGATAAGATAAGGTTCACATATCTGTTTGTGAGACTTATTGACCAGAGAGTGGTCGTGATTTGACCCGGTCGTAACAAATTTTTCGACCAGGGGTGGTCGTAACTTGGACCAATCGTGGCAAGTATCTCCGACAAGGGATATACTGAAGAGCTATTAAAATACTATTATCTAAATAAATATTATAGATAAATAGCTTTATTAACTGAGCCGGTGTGCAAGATTTGTTGTTTATCTGATCAGACGAATCAGAATTTGCACACATAATAATATTTGTTGTCAAAGATATATAGAGCTAGCTAACACGATCCCAACCAGTAGCTAGCCCTGATGCTATGACGCTCTTGTACTTGGTTCAACCAGGCTAGGGGCATGCAGTTCAACTGAATGCATGACGCTTTTGTACTCCTGAAATGAATTGATCTTGTATTTGTACTTGGTGCTTATTGCCTTTGTTTTGTACCGCTGAATGAATGAATGAAAATGAGCAAAATTGCCTTTGTAGCTTCCAGATGTTGCCTTTCTTTCATACTCATGAGTAATGATTCGAAGCTCCTGCACCTTGTTCAAGCTACCGCAACCTACTGGTCATGACTCATGACCGTGCTCCAACGCTTTGCGCCTACGTCGGAGCTGAACATCCCATTTAGGACTTGTTTGGATACACTGTGATAGTTTTGGCTGTGAGAGGAGAGCCTTTGAGCTTGTGCGCAATCTTCTTACCAATGATCTTCAATTCAAGATGGCATGCAGATGCAGGGTCTTCGTCACCGAATGAATATTGCTTTAAGAGCTCCCAATAATAGATAGTTCATCTGCCATGTCGAGATCGACCTCACGACATCGTTACAAACATGCCTTAGATAGTAATGTTTGCTTTACCTCTTATTTACGATAGCTGTGCATACAAGTTGGGACTTATAATTTTTGGCCACCCATATGTAGAGGAGGTAATTTTATCATATCATTTTTTTAGATAATAGAAGAGAAAATCTCTCTCGGTCTCTACATCAATGATATACACAACCTAATTTATTAATAAGATAAAACCCCATAGTAGCCAAATCCTACAGAGACTTTATTGCAACCAACCTCATCCCTACATCCAAAACAAGCTTGGATGATTCCGTTCACTTCCTTCCCAGCAACCAAACACAGACTTGTATCATCTCATCCACTCATCCAAACAACCAACTTGGGTGTAGACCATCCCATCCACCTAAAACCTGGACGAGGTCATCTCATCCACCCTCGTCCATGGAACCAAACGCTACCTACAGTGCGATGTCTCCTCGGAAAGAACAAAAAATGCTACAAAGTGACGAATTTGGTTCTCTATTGGCATTTAGTTATATTGATCTGCTGGCAAGTTATCCATCAAAAGTATGATGTGAAAAGCCTGAAGACAGTGCTGAAACTGAGAGATGCGAAGAGATTCCATATTGGCATTGACTGCAAATGCTGCAGTTAGTCAGCAACTGGGTAGGGTGTTGTACTGTTTTTAGATGGAATTGTATAGATTCCATTAAACCACAGGTGCAACTGAATCGCTGACACCACCGAGGATACAAAGTCCGGGACCGAATCATGCCACAGAATAACGGCACCTAGATCCATACTAGCCCCCTATTTAGCAAGAACATGGGAGACTTGGTTACAGGACCTGGAACAATGGGTTACTTTAAAATCTAGAAAATTACATATAAATAAGAATTTAGCTTCTCTATAAAGGACCACAAGTCTTGAATTGTCTTCCTCATTGTTCTCCAAGGCATGCTTAAGATCCATAGCATCTGTTTCAACGATGATTCTTCCCATTCCGAGGTCAGATGCAAACCGAATAGCCTGTAAGAAGGCCTCCACTTCTGCTTGGATCGCTTCATTGATGTGCATGAGCTTGCCCATTCCTGCTCCTTGAACTGTCCCACTCTCATCTCTGACCACAAAACCCCAGACTTCACAGAGTGACTCCTCATTGAAGGCTCCATCCAGATTGATTTTAAGGAAATCTTGTGGGGGTAATTTCCACCTCTCATGCGGCTTCTAAATGGGCATCTTTATTTTGCATAACACTTCCTAAAACTCCGCAGCATGGGTCTGAGATGAGTGCAAACCTCCGTATGGGACTTGGGGGTCTCGCCAGCATTGACAGAGTTTCGTTCCGTCCATAAGCACCAAAGGAACGATATGAGCTGGATATGCAAATCTTCTATCTGATGCAATAAGACCGCAGCGACTTCCTTCGCAGATGGGCATGCCGCAAGCATAATTCTGCTACTCTCCAAGTTCATAATACGCCAACATATTATGGCATATTTGCATTTGAAAAATAGATGACCTCCATCCTCATCTAGCCTTCCGCACACTGGACACAAAGTGTCGAGATCAATACCGCGCCTTTTAATGTTCATTCTCAGCGGGAGGGAGTTATGCGCTAATCTCCAAGGAACATGCATATCTTGTTCGGTACCGCGATACTCCAAATCTTGTTCCAGTGAAAGGTCGGCTCTGTTGTCGGAAGGACAACAGTACCGCTGCACTCGCCCCCTGGCCTCCTGTCCAACTTCATTCGTGAAAACTTTATATGCCGATCTGACTGTGAGTACTCCCTTCGGGTCGAAGTGCCACGCAATAAAAATCATCCATTTGTATTGCGGTGTGCTGTATTCCCATTTCATCCGGAAAAGAAGAAAATGGAACAGGAGAAGCAGCTTTTTTTTTTTTTTTTTTGTTAGAACAGACTTTCATACTTTGAGAGGCCCGCATGGCAATGTCCACGCACTGCAAGAAGCACTAGTCGTCTGTAGCCCAACACGCACATTTTCGGCCCATCTTTCTTTCGAACAAGGCGTTGAGACTTGGGACGCGATGCTTCTGCGAAAGCTGCGGCTGTATGCCCGGAATCAGACTCAACCCTCGGTCAAGACGTTGCCACATCACGAACCACCACCAAGAAACCCCGGTGCCGATGGACTCCTCCTCCTCCTCGGCGGCGGCGGCGGGGGAGAAGCTGGTGGTGTTCTGGCACGAGGGCATGCTGGCCCACGACGCCGGCCACGGCGTGTTCGACTCGGGCCGCGACCCGGGCTTCCTCGACGTGCTCGACCAGCACCCGGAGAACGCCGACCGCGTCCGCAACATGGTCTCCATCCTCCGCCGCGGGCCCATCGCGCCCTTCCTCTCCTGGCACTCCGGCCGCCCCGCACACGCCACCGAGCTCCTTTCCTTCCACTCCCCCGGTCAGCCCCCGAATCTCCTCACAAATCCTCAAACCTAAAGCTCCTATTGGCTTGCCCATCTCATTCTTGATCTCGTCTAGATTGCCTGGTCTTGTGATTGATACGTGCCCATGGTGTTTGCATTACAAACGATTATTGTGTAATTAGTAATTAATCGCTAAATCTTATTGTGGTTGGCAGAATATATAGAGGAGCTCGTGCAAGCGAATGCCAGTGGAGCCAAGAAGCTCTGTGAAGGCACTTTCTTGAACCCTGGCTCATGGGGTGCTGCGCTTCTGGCGGCTGGAACAACCTTATCTGCGATGAAGCACATACTAGATGGGCATGGGAAGATTGCCTACGCGTTGGTCCGTCCCCCTGGCCATCACGCGCAGCCCGACCGCGCCGATGGTTACTGCTTTCTGAACAATGCCGGCCTTGCAGTGCAGCTGGCTCTTGATTCTGGGCGCGCAAAGGTTGCCGTTGTTGATATTGATGTGCACTATGGGAATGGCACTGCGGAGGGCTTCTACCACACAGATAGCGTGTTGACAATCTCTCTCCACATGAAGCATGGTTCATGGGGTCCGTCGCATCCACAGAGTGGCTCTGTTGATGAGATTGGTGAAGGCAGGGGGCTTGGGTACAATCTCAATATACCTTTGCCTAATGGAAGCGGGGATGCGGGGTATGAATATGCAATGAATGAATTGGTTGTTCCGGCGATAGAAAAGTTTCAGCCTCAGCTTTTGGTTTTTGTCATTGGCCAAGATTCTAGTGCGGTGAGTTGAGTTTGTGTAGTATGTTTTATTGTTTTACTTAGTACATTAGATATTGCACTCTTTAAACTTGCTGAAATTCTGCGCAATTGCACAGCCTAGTAATTATTATATTACTGAATAAACATTATAATGAGCATCATACAGTGTCAGAATGTACAAACATTATAATGTGGGGAAAATAAATTTATATGTGCAAATAAGGATGACAAAAAATATAGTAACAATTCGGGATTTTCTTACTGTTAATTTAAGATAGTCTAGTTCTAATACAGTGAAACTAAAGTTAAATACCAAAAGTAAAATAGTGGTTGGCAAATAATGGGAGGAACAGATATAAGATAAAGCGGAACTATTGCACCTTGAATTGAAGTGATGCTATACGGATAATAATCTTCAGCTTAACTGATGTTTTAGGTAGAAATCTCAAAGAAAAAAAAAGTTATGCATTTTAATTGCTACATAAGGTACTATATCAATGGAGATGCTCAGTATGTGCAGACTAAATAAATCATATTGCTGGGCATTCCCTGACTCCTAGGTATGCTGTTTTTTATTAGTGAATTGTGATCCTGGTATCAGCAAGGAAATATGAAAGTAATAAAAGAAACAACTGCGGTTTATATCAGGGTTTTGGAAACCGGAAGATAGTAATGGTGTAAAAGATTTTCAGTGTAAGCTTTTGTACTCTATACGGAAGGGTTTCTACAATAGTCCTGCTCTCAGTTTTGCTAGATTTTAGTATGATCTGAAGCATTACATTTAGGGCCTGCTATAATCATTATGTTGGAGTTATGATAAGGAATATCTTAAATCACATGTTGCCCCATTGGATGAGACCTAGCCAATTTCACCGTTTCTTGCTGTCCTAGTGTCATGTCCAAGGATCAAAGAACCGCATCGGGCAAAATCCGCTCGGTCCTAGAGCGGTTCACGTGCCAGAAGGAAAAACCGCCAAAATCGGTTGAAATTCGAAGATGAAATTAATTCAAATTTTCTCTAGGTTGGTAACCGAAAAGCGGTTGGAAAGCCGGAAAACAAAGGAAAATTGGCAATTAACAATTGTAGAGTGTTTAATGAAGTAGTGTAATGTGGGGACTTACGTATACAAGAAGGAGATCAAAAGGTTCAGTTTAGTATACATGACCGAATCCCTATTTAAAGAAGGGTTACTTTAGGAGAGTCTATTTTGAGTTATCAATGAAGTAAGCAAATACAAATTGTATTCTGACCAATCCCTATTTAAAGGGTACGATTCTCAATGAAGTAAGCAAAACTCTGCCTTTTCTTCTACGCTCGTTGCCTCTGCATCTTCTCGTGTCGTCTCGACAAACAAAGACGGCCTCCTCGAGGAGACGCGGAGGCCCCGGCCAACGCCCTCTGGTGTACCACGACTATCGTCTACGATCCCAAGACTCTGCACACGACAATTTGGTATAAGAGCCAATGGCGGAAGGTTCAATTGATCGGCATAATGTCGATCGGGCCACGAGTTCACGGTGGCCATCACGCTGAAACTGGACGAGATCAAATCGGGCCTATCTGCAGAGCTGGGAATTATCAAGGATCGAATTTCCGCACTGGAAAAGCGATCGGGAGAAGGATTGCTGCAGATCCCGCCAGGATTGACACCGTCCATGGGCGCTGCACAGCGGAGCACCTCCAACGACAGTCATAGTGCACCACGTTTCCATAAACTGTCGTTTCCCACGTTTGATGGCAAGGATGATCCTCTGAATTGGCTCAATCGATGCGAGCAATTCTTCAGAGGGCAAAAAACTCCGGAGAGCGACAAGGTTTGGCTGGCGTCGTACCATCTGACAGGTTCAACACAGCAGTGGTATTATCAATTGGAACGAGACGAGGGAGAACTGCCTTGGCGTGAGTTCAAGGAGTATTGCAATCTTCGTTTTGGACCTCCAATTCAGAACAACTTCCTGGGAGAATTGGCCAAGCTCCAAGCATCAGGACCTGTTGAGGAGTATCAGGAGAAATTTCTTGCTTTGCTCTGTCATGTGGATCCTCTTCCGGCAAGACAACAAGTGCAGCTGTTTACTTCGGGCCTCATGCAACCGATTCGAGCTGACGTTGAATTGCAACATCCAGTTAACTTGCAGATGGCAATGGCGCTGGCCCGAGCTTATGAAAAGAGACACACAATGGCAAACTCTGTATCAAAACCGGCAACGCGATTTGGTACCTCGATGCGACCAGGGGCAACATCACAAGCTGGAGGCATCAATGCTAGTTCCGCTGCCACCACAGTGGGTGCTGCGACCACCACGGTTGGGCCAAGGGCTTCAACACCTTCGGAGGGACTCGCTACTACGGGATCGACGACACTAGCCAAGCGGCGTCTGACCGCTACAGAGATGGCGGAGCGTCGCGCAACGGATTATGCTTTAACTGCGATGAGAGATTTGTCGCGGGTCACCGTTGCAAGAGACTTTTTATGCTCGAATGTGTGCCGGATGATTTAGATGAGCAGGCTCCCGATTCCATGATCGAGGATGAGCTGGCCATATCACTCCACGCCTTAACTGGGTTTCAACCACGTTCGACCCAAACGATGCGCTTGCCAGTGCTCCTGGGCGATACAAAACTACTGGCTCTCCTTGACACAGGTTCAACTCACAATTTCATTGCTATTGGTGCAGCAGAAAGAGCTGGAGTTAGAGTTCAACCTCAGCAGGGATTGAAGGTGATTGTGGCTAATGGAGAGCATGTCACTAGTGCGGGAGTTTGTCGTGATATGAAATTGCGAATTGCTGATGAAAGTTTCAGGCTGGACTGTTATTCTATTCCTTTGGAAGGATTTGATATTGTTCTGGGGGTTCAATGGTTAAGCTCATTGGGACCTATCTTGTGGGATTTTAGCAACAGAACCATGTCGTTTCAGTACGAGGGGCGTCAGATCACTTGGAAGGGCATGACATCACAATCAGTGCATGTTCATACATTGTCTGGGACACATCCAGACTTAATGGCTGAATTGGTGGAGGAGTTTTCAGATTTATTTTCTGAGCCTTGGGGACTGCCTCCCGAGCGGATTCAAGATCATCGTATTCGACTAGTCACTGGGACAGAGCCTATTGCGGTCCGCCCATATCGTTATCCACAACTGCAAAAAGATGAACTTGAAAGGCAATGTGCGGCAATGTTACAACAAGGTACAATTTCGCCTAGTTCGTCGGCCTTTTCCGCTCCGGTGTTGTTAGTCAAGAAGCATGACGGGTCGTGGCGTTTTTGTGTGGACTACCGGGCTCTCAACGACAAGACTATTAAGGATAAATTTCCAATTCCGGTGGTTGAGGAATTATTGGATGAACTCAAGGGTGCCTACTATTTCACTAAGTTGGACCTTCGGTCAGGATATCATCAAGTGCGCATGTATCCTGGTGATGTCGAGAAAACGGCTTTTCGTACTCATCAAGGACTTTTTTGAATTTTTGGTGATGCCATTTGGATTGACTAACGCTCCGGCAACGTTTCAAGCTTTAATGAATTTGGTTCTTGGCCCCTATCTCCGCCGGTTCGTTTTAGTCTTTTTTGACGATATCTTGATTTATAGCCCGTCTTGGTCAACTCACCTCTGTCATGTTCGTACCATCTTTCGCGTACTAAAGGACCACAAATTTTTTCTCAAGAAGTCAAAGTGCTTATTTGGCGAAGCTTCTGTTGCTTATCTGGGACATGTTATTAGTGGCAAGGTGGTGGCTATGGACCTCCAGAAGGTAAAGGCGATAACCGATTGGCCGTGTCCACGTACTATACGTGCTCTTCGTGGATTTCTTGGACTCGCTGGATATTATCGGCGATTTATTAAAGATTATGGGTTGTTAGCAGCCCCACTTACAAAATTGTTAAAACGCGATAGTTTTTCGTGGTCAGATGAAGCTTCCACAGCCTTTCAAGTTCTCAAAGATGCTTTATCTTCTGCCCCGGTATTGCAACTGCCCGATTTCACTAAAGATTTTATTGTGGAATGTGATGCATCCGGTTCTGGTTTTGGAGCAGTTCTTCTTCAAGGTGGTGGCCCTCTCGCTTTCTTTAGTCGGCAAATTGCTGCCCAACATAAACATTTAGCGGCCTATGAGCGTGAATTAATTGGACTAGTTCAAGCTGTGCGACATTGGCGACCGTATTTGTGGGGACGAACTTTTCTTGTTCGGACCGATCATTATAGTCTGAAATTTTTATTTGATCAACGTCTTACGACTATCCCACAACATCATTGGGTAAGCAAGCTTCTTGGGTTCGATTTTTCGGTTGAATACCGCATGGGGCGTCATAACACGGTGGCAGATGCTCTTTCTCGTCGTGATTCTGATATTGTTGCTATTTGTGCACTTTCGGCTACTCATCTTACTCTTTTTGATGATCTTCGGCTAGAGGTGCGCAATGTCCCTGCATTGGCAGCCCTTCGGGAGCAGATTGTAGCTGGCACTGCTTAGTCCGATTGGAACCTTGTGGATGATTTGATTACTTTCAAAGGGCGTGTGTTTGTTTCCCAGGAATCAGCATCTTTACCGGCTGTTTTGGCAGCAGCCCATACCTCTGGACATGAAGGTATACAAAAAACACTTCATCGTCTAAGGGCTGATTTTCATGTTCCTCACGCTCGCCAAGTCGTTCAGGAATTTGTGCAAGCCTGTCAACGTAATAAAACGGATCATCTACACCCGGCCGGCCTTCTTCAATCTTTGGAGGTACCAATGCAAATTTGGGGGGACATTGCTATGGATTTTATTGAGGGGATGCCCAAGGTACATGGCAAGTCCGTTATTCTAACTGTTGTTGATCGCTTTTCTAAATATGCGCATTTTATTCCCTTGGCACATCCTTACTCCGCTAGTTCCGTTGCTCAGGTGTTCTTTACTGAGATTGTGCGTCTTCATGGGATTCCCTCTTCCATTGTAAGTGACCGAGATCCGATTTTTACAAGCAACTTTTGGGAGGAGTTGTTTCGTTTGTCTGGAGTTCAACTCAATCGGAGTACTGCCTTTCATCCGCAGTCGGACGGGCAATCAGAGATGGTTAATAAGGTGATTGCCATGTATTTGCGATGCATTACAGGTGATCGGCCTCGACAATGGCTTCCTTGGGCTGAATATTGTTACAACACTTCATATCATTCGTCTCTCAAAGACACACCATTTAAGGTCGTATACGGTCGTGATCCTCCTTCCTTGCGCTCTTATGATCCGGGTTGTGCTCGAGTGGCAGCAGTTGATAAATTGTTATTGGACCGGGATGAGTTGCTTGCCGACATTCATAGCCGCTTACTTCATGCGCAATAGCAGTACAAATCAGCATATGATTCTCGCCATCGTGAGCTTCATTTTGAGGTTGGTCAATGGGTATGGTTACGTCTTCACCACCGTCCTATTGCATCGTTGGCCATCTGTACTTCTCATAAGTTAGCTCCACGCTTTTATGGACCATATCAGATCCTAGCTAAGGTTGGATGGATCTGTGGCTTATCGTCTTCAGCTACCGGCTAAAGCTAAATTACATGATGTGTTTCATGTTAATCTTTTGAAACCATTTCATGGCGATCCTCCCTCAACACCTCCTTTACCATCGTTACAGCATGGTCGAGTTTGTATTGTTCCGGAAAAGGTCCTTTCTGCTCGTCGTGCTCGTGACCATTGGCAGCTTCTTGTTCAATGGTGTGGATTGCCAGCATCAGAGACGTCTTGGGAGGATTTGGCGCAATTCAAGGCGCGGTATCCAGATTTCCAGCTCGAGGACGAGCTGTTTGCCAAGGAGGGGAGAGATGTAATGTGGGGACTTACGTATACAAGAAGGAGATCAAAAGGTTCAGTTTAGTATTTGTTTTCTAGATTAGAAAGTCTGTTATTTAAAGAAGGGTTACTTTAGGAGAGTCTATTTTGAGTTAGTCTTGGAGATAAGAGTCAAGTTAGATAAGGAGTCAGAGTTATAATACAAGATTGTATTACATGACCGAATCCCTATTTAAAGGGTACAGCAGTATCAATGAAGTAAGCAAAAACCAATCTGTCTCCCTCCTTGTTCTCTGTACACGTCTCCTGCCTTTTCTTCTACGCTCGTTCCCCTGTGCATCTTCTGTGTCGTCTCCGACAAACAAAGACGGTTCCTCCGTGGAGACGGAGGCCCCGCCAAGGTACCACGACTATCGTCTACGATCCCAAGACTCTGCACACGACAAGTAGCAATTGCAAAAAACAGAGAAAACTTTGCTAGCCATGACTTGAAATGTTAACTCTGCGATTTTACTATGATTTAAAATGTTAACTCTCCGATTTTACCATTACAAGTCATGGTAAAATCCGATTTAGGCATTTTAAACCACGGTAAAATCAGAGAGTTAGACATTTCAAGCATATTTAGCTCATATAATACGTAATCTAGCACAAAAAATACTTAAACCAACCTAGGAGGTGTATTATGCGATCAAAAATCCAAAATCAAATTTGAAATTTCCCGGCCGGTTACTATTCACCCAGACCCGGGCCGGTAGCCGGTAACCGGCCGGTACCTGGTCCTGTCTACCAGAACAAGACACCACACGTAGGTGATGGTACTTGCAGATGTCCTAACACCAACTTCTCCAAATGGCATAACAATTATACTTTTAGCAGTGTTCAATTTTAACTTTATGAGACCCTCTTAGACAGTTAGACTAACTAATTATGTTTTGTCTCTATGCAGTTCGATCCCAATGGAAGGCAGTGCTTGACCATGGATGGTTATAGGAAAATTGGACAGATAATGAGGAGCATGGCTGACCAACATAGCAATGGGCAAATTTTGATTGTCCAGGAAGGTGGCTACCACATCAGTTATTCAGCATATTGTCTGCATGCAACACTTGAAGGTGTCCAAGATCTGCAAGCCCCACTGTTAGATGACCCAGTCGCGTATTATCCAGAGGATGAGAAATACACACTGAAAGTTGTTGACAGCATGAAGAAGTGCTGGAAAGAATCTATTCCTTTCTTGAAGGACATTTAGAAATGCTTACATCTTTTAGATGCAGTGGTGATGAACTTCAATTTCAAATCATGGCATGCTCTACATTCACAGACTTCTATTGGACTGTAAAGATTTTATCCATTGAAGCAACTTTAAATTGTTAGAATTGGGCCATATGTGTAAAAACAAATTCATTCTTGAAATTCCAAAATATGTATGGTTTAGTCTCATATTGCCTAGTTAAGTAGTAGGAGTGTAATTTATAAGGTGAAGTCCTTATCACCCCTTAAAACATATGTCACATGATATGGGATGACATAAGGAGGACTATAGCTAAAGTCACACACGCACGTATGCACGCACGCGCGTATATTCACGTGGCAGCGCGCTCGTATATTCGCATGACAATCGCGTGACTTGTGACGTGCGATCGTAAACGTGTCGTGAATCTAGTTCACCTTTCTTTTGCTAACTGTGCATTTCTCTTGGTCGAAACATAGTGGTTGAAATAATGCAGTCGGAACCACAGACCAGCGTGGTTAAGACACAATATTCAAAACACTATGATCGACATAAAGTGATTGAAACACAGTGGTTGAAACCATAAACCAGTGTGGTCGAGACACAATGGTCGAAATAATGTGGTCGAAGCCATATACAAGTATGGTCGAAACAATATGATCGAAGCCATAGACTAGTGTGATCGAAACAATTTGATCGAAGCCATAGACCAGTATAGTCGAAACAATGTGGTCGAAATAAAGTGGAAATAAAGTGGTCAAAAAATAGTGGTCAGATCCATAGATCAGTGTGGTTGAAATACACTGGTCGAAGTTGTAGTTTAGTGGTCGAAGCTGTGACCAGTGTGTAACCAGGATCTGATAAACACTGCTTAATTACCATTAATTGGTTTTGAATTAGCAGTTACCAGTTGTTTAATATGTGCTTTATTATACAGTTACTAGAGAGTAATTGTCTCAACCTTTAAAAGATCTGGAAACATCCAGACCTGTAATAAGAGATTCACTTCCATTTTCTTATTCTTCCTCTCTGTTTGACTGTGCTGGAGGGTTGCATTGTTGAACCAAGTCGTCCCTTCTCCTCGGCGTGCACTGGGAAGGAGGGTGAGCGGGTATCTCTGAACTATTGTCTAGAGTTCACCTGCACGGGGCGGCAATAAGGATTATGGACAGTGCATTTGCGTGACTGCTCACTTCACTGCTACATCTACGATCTGCACTGCTTCGAGTCTGCGTTGCTTCTTGTTCTTCATCAAGCACGATTGTAAGTTGGTTATGCGACCATACTATTCTACTATAATCATATTATTGTGTATGTTTAGAAGTGTAATGAGTTCTCTGTTGTTAGTATCGATCTATGCATCTCTAGTTTTATGTGATCTTTGTCTCATATTAAACTCTAAAATTAAAATATTATCCAAATTTTCAACATAAAATGCGTGCACCATTCATGATCCAATGGTGGCCAACCTCAATTTTTTTGCTAATACAGCACCTTTTCATCACGTATTTACACAATTGACCACGAGCCAATGGTATTTGCAAATATGGCACCATTAGTGCACAACCACGGTGTGCCAACGCCGGAGCTGTTGCCATGTACCGTTGGCGCACGGCCACTGTGTGCCAACGCTAGAGCCACCGCCACGTGCCTCCAGCCTCCCCACTAGCCTGCCAATGGCCCTCGGCCCACCATGTGTCCTAGGTTAGGTTAGGTTAGGTTAGGGTTAGGTTGAAATTGGTAAGAATTTTAAAATATAGCAAATGAGTTAAAAAAATTATGAATTTTTTTGTGGACCCTCCTGACATCGTGTACTTGCTTGTGTAAATTTGCCATAATTTTATTCGTTTAAAATTTTTATCGCTATTTCGTATAAGTGTTCTGTTTGTACGAATTTGTAATTATAGAAAATGAGCTCCAAAAATTATAAATTTTATTTTGAAGGCTCCTCACGCATTGGAATTGATTGTGTAATGTTTCGACAATTTTATATGTGTTCTGGTATTGTCTAAAAAAATTAGGATTTAGGTCACGAAAATTTCAATTTTAGGTTTAAGAAATTAGGGTTTCATGATTTCATGTGACTTGGAATGTATAGAAAAAAAGCTGCAATTCAACTCCATTGGAGATGTCAATATACAATATGGCAGCACACATAACAACCAAAATACGGTACAAAAATAGCAAAACAAAATCGCATAACACGCAATACTATATGACTCACTTGTCTGAGCCACTAGTCCACTACTCTCTGCCTATTGTGGCTGCGTCCACATGTGTGGCCTTGTTTTGCGCCGAGCATAACCCGTGGAATACGTCCACCGGCCCGGAGAGTGCGTGTCGGTTCGAAGGGGGTACAGAGATCGTTGAGGCGAAGGTGGACCAGTAGGCTGACTCTGGAGCGGAGTCTGGTACGTGTACATGTCGTCGTGATGAGTCATGCCGACCTAAGGGACACGTCTGGAGAATTCATCCACAACGGACTCGAAAAATTCACTCCCGGGGTACGATGCATGCAACTCCGATTGCATGGTTGAGCTCTGCCCTTGGAGGTACGGGGTGTTAGCCAACCTGGAGGAGCTCTGCCCTTGAACGTACGGTGGGACAACGAACCCGGAGGAACTCGCCTGCGCAGACGGTCCAAACCCCGCCGCCATTGTCCATATCACGGCACGTGTCACGCTCTCGACAGAGCGGGAGGCCCATATCGTCGTCATCAGTCGACGTGAACTGGTCGTCACCCCCACGCCCAACTGAAGGCTGCAAGACGGAATGATGTTAGTACAAATAAACACTCTGGACGTAAACTGAGAACCTCGTACCTCCCGGATGTGCAGTGCAGATGATCGAGGGGGAGCGTTAGTCTGTGTACCTGGTGTGGACGGCAGAAGTGATTCATCTCGACAGACCTACGGTGGGAGAACAACATGATGTTAGTAGAACGTAAGGCATAACCAAAAAAATTGAATATAGATTTGTACATAGCGACTTACCTCTGTGCCGACCTGACCCGTGGATGACCGACGGGGAACGCTACGACGCCTGCCGGACTCGCTAGGGCGTGGTGACCTAGCGGGTGAGCACAGCCCCCCACTTGGTGCCCATGCGTAGGACGTCGTTCGTCGAATGACCGACCGCAGCTCAAGTTATTTATCAGCTTCTTCGACTGCGTCGAGATGTACTTCAAAATTTTTTGATAGCCCGCCGGTGTTGTGTCTGGTCTGTCGATGGCGTCCTTCGATGCGCTGTAGATGCATTGCACTCGCTCCAACTGTAGTGACATACATAACAAGTTCATTAACGAAGAGTACAAATATCATCAACAACTAGACCAGAGGTTGTAAGTGTCTTACGACATCATCACGCCGTGAAGCGCTATGACGATTGAACTAGCAGCAGAGGCTCTGGTGGTGCGTCTCATCTATCACCGGCTCCGAGCGCTCTGGTGGAGGAATGGTGAGTCCTATGCTCGTTTGTGGTTGTACGGAACGTACGTCTCGGGGTCGTACGGACGCGGGGCATGCAAGACATCCAAGTGCACCCTCTCCATCCATGTCATAGTCCACTCGTGCTAGACCAGGCGCCAGTCCTGAGTATGCTCACCCTGCCTCGATCGCTTGCATTTCCGGAAGGATTGGGGTTAGAAAAGAAGATGTAAGAACTATAAGCATTACTTGGATGAAGATTGACTCACAGGTGTAAGGCTCGCGGTAGGGGCCTGCCGTCCGGGGGGCACGACCTGGTGCACACCAATCTGTTGCATTACGTGCTGCACCGCGTGAGGCTCCACCATATGTGCGAACACCAGGTGACAGTTAGTCGTCCACAATGGAATGTCCCAGATGCATTGCACGGACAGTCCATACGGCGCTACCGTGGGCATGAACTGTGGATACCATGGATTCCATATAATGTCGCTCTCATGCAACGACTCGAACTCGTTGTGGTACAACGAGTAGCACCTTGCCGCTCTTCCGTTGGCCCAATGCAGATAGACAGCAGTCCACTGTAAGCCCATGGTGGACCTGTCTACCTGGTCATGCGGAACGGGGTACGGGTGCATCGCTATCTCGATGGTCGGCCGCCCAACAGGGAAGTGCTCCTAACTCCATAGCTACAGGAGCACGTAGTGGACGCCCAGGTTGGTACCAGTGGTGCCGCACCACGAAGCATCACACAACCCCCGGTATGTGGCGCAAAGGACGACTGATCCTCAGTTATACTGAGGCATCGGCCCAGCCCCCGCGTTAACAAAAGACTCGGTGACGCGGATGAAGCTGGGTAGCAAAAATCACTCTTTATGGTTGGAAATAGGACCCAACCAAAGAGCTGGAGAAAGTAAGCAACGAGGTGCGTGCTAACGACCTCATGAGGTGCACCCTGCAGGCACTGACTGAACTGTCTCAGCCAAGCCCGGGGGACACCACGTATACGCTCCAGGAGAGGTTGGCCGAACCGCTGTTCCAACTTGGCCTTCCAGTCCGCACCCGGAGGGCCCAGAACAAGCGACTCACCCCCGGATCAGGAGACCGGTTAAAAGCAAGACGTCCTGCAGGGTGACCGTCGTCTCACCCCACCGAAAGTGGAAGGTGTGCGTCTCGAGCCTCCACCTGTCAACAAGTGCTGACAGCAGGCTGACGTCTAGAGTGAACCGGTGTCCGACGGAGACCATCCTCGCAAGGGGCAATAAGCCCGTGTCCCGAAGGATCGGGACATAGCGATCGTCCAGTGCCCAGTAGTCCCTCCCCGCCCGAAGCGCCAGAGACGGAGGGCCATCCGCGTCAGCGGTGAGCCACAGCTTGCACTAGTAGTCCTCATCGTAGAAGTATTCTAGAAGCACCAGTAGATACATAACTTGTAACACATAGAATAGAGAGAATATTAGTGAGAATGTGGCTAATGACCATAAAAGATTGTAAATTAAACATGCTAGCTTTTTAATTGCAGAGTAGTTTTTCTGAGGTGATAAGCTAGCTTAATTAGATTATGCTCCTCTGTTCTTCGATGAATGCATGTCTTATTATTTGATTTCGCTTTACGACCAAACTAACACTACAAATTAATGTACACTACTTTATTAATTAATTACTACTAATTATTTTGTAACTAATAAACACTGTAAATTAAAAATTACGACCAAACTACCTGCGAACAACGACGGTTAATAACGCTGAAATGTCCCTAAAAATGTAATCGACAGAGCAAGAGAGCGAGCGACTGCGAAATGAAATGAACAAGCGGAAGAGCGAGCGAGCAACTGCAAAATAAAATGAATGAGCGGAAGAGTGAGCGAGAGACTGTGAAATAAAATTGTGCTCACTCGCTCTAATTTATAGCTGCCGCGGGAGAGAATCGTTATCCCGCTTGCGCTAATGAAGCCATGTATTTCGAGGTACAAAGATTTGATGGATGAGACAAGGTGGTGACGGGATGACAAATGATTAATGCTTTTGGTGGAAAAGAAAGCCAAATAGATGGAGTGCCTCATTCAGATGTTTGGATAAACAACACATGGCATGGTTTTCTGTTAATTTTTTTGTTCTCGTACAAACAGTACACTTATACGAAATAGCGATAAAAATTCAGAACGAATAAAATTATGGTAAATTTATACAAGCAAGTACACAGTATCAGGAGGCTCCATAGAAAAATTCATAATTTTCTGAACTCATTTGTTATATTTTAAATTTCTTACCAATTTCACCCTAACCCTAACGCTAACCTAACCTACTGACACAAGCAAGTAAACGGTGTCGAGGGCCATTTCACCGTGCGCCAATGGCCGACGTGGCGGGCTGGCGGGGGGCGCGGCTCCGGCGTTGGCGCACAGTGGTCGTGTGCCAACGGTATGTGGCAACAGCTCCAGCGTTGGCGCACTGTGGCTGTGCGCCAAAGGTGCCATATATGCAAATACACTTGGCTCGTGGTCAATTACGCAAATACGTGATAAAAAAGCGTTGTATTAGCAAAAAATTAGCCAACCTCGACCTGTATCACGTCGTATTGTACATGTATAGGCTTCTCTGAACCCTTGATTCCCAAACAATGATGCACTAAATATCAGAGTTCTTTCACCTTGGTACGCCATGTCAAGTTGTACATGCTGCCGGTGTTGGGTTTCAGCTTGTCAGTATCTCTTGCACCGTCATTTTTTTACCTATATGCCTAAGCATATATCTGTTGCAAAAGCTTGTGATTGGTGGCTAACTTCTCCGGGAAGAATCAATTCCTTTCTGGAAGGGATCCCTTTGGAAGGAGTGCAAGATTGGTGGCTAACTTCTTCCTATTTCGTCGTATCATATTCTACCCGCGTATGCTTTTCCTGCATCATCTCTGATGATTTCACAACCACCTTACGCTCCCCAAATGCCCTCCCCCACCCGGACCTGCATCCTCTCAAATATCACAAGTGAACAGTGTTATAACATTCACGGAACCTGAGCCGTCGAATCAAAAAACAATAAATATGATTCATTGCTACAGTATTTATGAACAGTATTACTAGGCAGTTTTTGCTGAACTATTTATGCTGCAGTACAAGATCTTGATCTCATCCGTTGTTTTTCGATCTAACGACTATAAATTAATGTTATGACACTGTTTACCATAACATATTGCCGTGGAATCCCCATTATTATGTGTCAACATCTATCTATCAAGGCGGTCCTCTTTGCGCCGCGCGAGTGTTTGTAGCGAACTTCTTTTTGTGCTCCGGCGAGTGATTACTGTGTAATCATTTACTTGGAAATTCCGATGATTACATGCATGCTTTGTTGGGTATATTTCGGAATTCCGATGTTGTTATATGAGATGTGAGTGCAAACTGGCTGTGATCCAGAAATGCATAATATGCATGCACTAGCGTCTGTTTCGCTGAATCGCTAGCTGCTCGTACTATGCTCATACGCAGGAGCATATCGAAGGATTGGTTAGATAGGCTTAAACGAAGTTGTTTACTCAACTTCAGCTCCCGAGAACGAACGCGTTTCCGCCGCTGCTCCTGCCGACAGCGCTGGTGCTACCGTCCGACCACCAAAACTGCTCGATTTCTTTTACGAAGAAGCCTTCGCCCTTAAGACTTGTCCTCGCGCAAGGAGTTTTTTTTTAAAAAAAAAAAAAAAATTATTTATTTTTTTTGAAATATTTTAAAGATAACTTCTTCTTAATTTTATTTTCAATTCTAATCTCTTTGATCACGTCATGACCTGTGGCGTGACTAAACTGTGTTGTCACGCCACCGACTATGGTATGGTCAAATGACCATACTGCTACGATAGCCCTCCGAACCAACACGCGTTTATTTTTTTTTTTTTGCTAAGTCCTGTCACGTCAAGAGTATTGACGTGACAGCACTCGTTTGTCACGCCGAGATCCATGACGTGACAACGTGTTTTTATTATATCACGCGTTGTGGCGTGGTCAAAAAGATCAGAATTGAAAATAAAGTTAGAGAAATATTATCTTTAAAATATTTTTTAAAAATAGATTAAATAATAAACCCCAATTGCCCAAATCAGAGGGTTCTTTTTTAAAAGATTATCAGAGCGAAATTTTGACATATGCAAATATTTTTTCGTTAAGTGTATATAATAAAATAGGATGAAAGGGGCCACCCCGAAACGTATTATACACTATAAGGTGCCTCTCATATGAACTACATATATATTTTTTCTTGCATCTGTGTGCACGAAAGGGTTGGAAACTTATCTGGAATGGATTCTGTTGGATTTAATATGGGCTAGGCCCAACTTTAATTCTAATTAATTCTTGGAAAATCCCAAAGGTCCATGTGCATGTGCTAAACCTTTTTAGTCCCATATGGAGAGTTAAAGGGGAGTTACACCAATTTATAAGGTGGAACGTGGGAGTCCTCTTGTGGAATTGGAGAGAGCCAATACACGCTGGCGCCGCCGTGTCGTGTCGCGCGTGCAGCGCGCGCATACGCGCGTGTCGGGTGCATGCGCTTTTTCTTTATCTATTCGAAATCAAACGCACCGACTCGCAATAAACTACCGCAATAATTGCGACTATTTCTCGTCTCTTCATTTTTGCAATTAAAAGAACAAGCAATCGATTCAAATAATGGCTATCGTCGCACCGGAGAGCAGCCTCCGAACCTCGTCCCTGAAGGCTTGCACGAGCAAGGGCGAATAAGGTTTTGGGAGCGTTCGCGCGATCGCCACGCTTCCTCTCCATTCGACTCTGCTACGCTTACAACCATACGACTACTACCACGACGCTTCATCAGACGACTACTTACCACTAAGCCATGACAAACGACGATCTCACAAAGACTCTGCCGCCGCTTCTTCTTCCACTCACCGCTTCCTTCCACCGATCCGGCATGTCTATTTCATATGTATTGCTTGGTTAGTAATATTACTAGTTGTTACCTTGAACATCGTGATAGATATGCTAGTTTCTCGTTCTTCCGATATTAGTATGTCTATAGTGTTCTTGCTTACTTGCTTTGTGAAAGTGGCTAGAATATTCATCATGTTTTATCTACTATATTTTCGATTAAAGTAATTCAAAATGCTCTTATTCTCATCAATCCAAAAACCTTATTGTAATAGGCATTTTTCATCAACTAGCTTTGCCGCCGCGCTTAAGCCCTCTCAATTCGATGGTGCGAATTATAAGAGGTGGCGCACCAAGATGGTGCTTTGCTAATCGCCATGAACGCTTTTTCATGTGGCAAAAGGCAAGCTGAAGGAACACTTACTCCCAACAGAGCAAGCGCTCGAGGTCGCCGATAACCTTTTAAAGGTGCCGTGATCGCGTTCTTGGTGAGAAGTTAGTTGATGCATACATGGTGATTACAAATGGGAAAGATATGTGGGATGCACTCGAGGCCAAGTTTGGGGTTTCGGATGCAGCAAGGAATCAGATCTCATGGAGCAATACCATGACTATAGAATGGTCGATGGTCGTTCAGAGTTGAGCAGCTCATGAGATACAATCCATGGCCAAAGAACTTGAGCATTTCAAGTGTGTGTTACTGACAAGTTTGTCGCGGAGGCATTATTGCTAAGCTTTCTCCTTCTTGGAGGAATTTTGCTACTTCTCTGAAACACAAGAGACAAGAGTTTTCTGTTGAAAATCTCATTGGGTCTCTTGATGTTGAAGAAAAGGTGAGGGCAAAAGATACACACACTAGAGGAAATGAGGGACATTCTAGTGCCAATGTGGTGCAGAAAAAGAATGGCCAAGCTCAAAAGTTCAAAGGCAAAAACAAGATCGCATAAACAACAAGCTTTAAAAGAAGAAGAAGAACACAAAGGATGGTCTTTGCTTTGTGTGTGGCGAACTGGTCATTGGGCCAAGGATTGCGCCAACGCAAGGGTGTGAAGAATCAGCAAGGGCAGAATTCCAAATCTGCCAATGTTGTTGTTGGTACTACTGAGACGGGAACTTCAGGGTATGGTAATTTACCTACTGTTTTTTCCGTATGTCAATCTACCGATTGGTGGATAGACACTGGTGCTAATATACATGTGTGTGCTGATATTTCATTGTTTTCTTCTTACTGTGTCACTCGGGATTCACCGCTCTAATGGGGAACGGTCACATGCCACTGCTCATGGTGTTGGCACCGCCGATCCAAGTTTACTGGAAAGATTGTGCAATCAAGAACGTGCATCATGTGCCATCTATCAATAAGAATCTCGTGAGCGGATCTCTTCGTGTAGAGATGGCTTTAGACCGTATTTGAGTCCAATAAATTTGTAATGTCCAAATGTGGACAATTTGTTGGTAAAGGCTATGTAAAGTGAGGCTTGTTCCGCCTATCTCTTTCAGATTTGTGTAATAATGTTGTGAATCATATTTCCAGTGGTAATGAGACTACTATTTGGCATTCATGACTTTGTCACATAAATTTTGGTTGCATGACGCGTTAGCCGCTTTAGAGTTAATCCAAATTCACCCTTGCCAAAGGTTCTAAATGACAAGTTTGTGTGTAATCAAAGCAGCCTCGTAAGCCTCACAAGGCCAGCGGAGGTAAGAAACTTGGCACCATTAGAACTCATACATTGGGATCTGGTGAGATGAATGGTGTGTTGACAAAAGGTGGTAAGAGATATTTCATGACTTTGATTGATGACTCCACTAGGTTCTATTATGTATCTTTTGAAAACTAAAGATGAAGCTCTTCACTACTTTAAAATCTATAAGGCGTGTCGAGAACCAACTTGAAAAGAAAATCAAAAGGGTTAGGTCCGATCGTGGTATGAGTACTTTTCTAATGAGTTCATTTTATTCGTGAGGAACATGGTATAATCCATGAGAGGACGCTCCCTATTCACCCTACCAAACGGGTTTTTGAAAGGAAAACCGCACTCTAATCGATTTGGTTAACGCCATGTTAGACACGCTGGTCTTTCCAAGGCATGGTGGGGGGAGGCTATATTGACTTCATGTCATGTTCTAAATAGGGTTCCCACAAAGAATAAAGAGATAACTCCATTTGAACAATGGGAGAAGAAAAGACTATCACTTTCATATTTGCGCACTTGGGGTTGTTTGGTAAAGTCAATGTGCCAATTTCAAGAAGCGTAAGCTTGGACCAAAAACCGAGGATTGCGTCTTTTTAGGCTATGCTCACCATAGCGTTGGATATAGATTTATAGTGGTGAAATCTGGAGTACCTGACGTGCATGTCGGTACAATTATGGAGTCCAGAGATGCTACATTCTTTGAGGATATTTTTCCGATGAAAGATATGCCTAGTTCATCGAGTCGAGCCCGATACAACTCCTGAACCTGCCATTCCAATGGAATATTTTGAGCAAACCCCTGATCAAATTCCTGAGGAGGAAGATAATGAAACTCCGAGGAAGAGTAAAAGACAAAGGACTGCAAAGTCTTTTGGTTCGATTTCATTGTGTACCTTGTGGATGATACTCCAAGTACCATTTCAAGCATATGCTTCTCCGCATGCGAATATCGGAAGGAAGCAATCCAGAGTGAAATGGATTCCATTATCTCTAATGGAACTTGAGAGATCATGAGCGCCCTTATGGTTGTAAACCCAGAGGATGTAAGTGGGTGTTCAAAAGAAGCTTAGGCCCGATGGTACTATCGAGAAGTATAAGGCACGGCTTGTGGCCAAGGGTTATACCCAAAAGGAAGGCTAAGATTTCTTTGATACTTATTCACTGTGGCTAGATTGACCACTATTCGAGTACTACTATCTCCGGTCGCCTCACACGGTCTTCTCATTCATCGATGGATGTTAAGACGGCTTTTCTAAATGGAGAGTTGACGAGGAAATTTACATGGAACACCAGATAGATTTGTAGTAAATGGTCAAGAAGAAAAGGTGTGCAAGTTGTTGAAATCTTTGTATGGTCTTAAACAAGCACCTAGCGGTGGCATGAAAATTCGAGAACCTTAACATCCGTAGGCTTTATTGTAAATGAAGTCGATGATGTGTGTATTATCGCCATGGTGAGGGCGAGGAGTCATTCTATGTCTGTATGTTGATGACATATCGATCTTTGGGACCAACCTTAATGTGATTAAGGAGGTCAAGGATTTCTTGTCTCGAATTTTGAGATGAAAGATCCGGGAGTAATGATGTTATCTTGAACATCAAGTCGTTGAGAGGTGATGATGGTGGGATTACATTGTTGCTATCTCATTATGTGGAAAAGGTTACGAGTCGCTTTGGTTATAGCGATCGCAAACCTTCTCCAACACCTTATGATCCTAGCGTGTTGTTTAGAAGAATCTGAGAATAGCCGAGACCAATTGAGATATTCTCGATAATTGGTTCACTTATGTATTTAGCTAGCGGTATACAGCTCGACATCCCGCTTGTCGTGAGCAAACTAAGCCGGTTTGTTTCTAATCCGAGATGATTATTGGCATACTTTGAGAGGGTAATGCACTATCTAAAGGGTAATATGAGTTATGGCATTCACTATACCGTACCCTAGGTACTAGAGGGTTATAGTGATTCAAACCGGATATCCGATGTCGATGAGATTAAGGCCACAAGTGGATATGTCTTCACACTTGGAGGTGGCGCTGCTTTCATGGAAGTCTTGCAAGCGCACCATCTTAACGAGGTCAACAATGGAAGCGTAACTCACAAAGATTAGATACCGCATCGTTGAAGCCGAATGGCTTCGTGAGCTCTTGATGGATCTCGCGGTGGTTGATAAACCTGCATCGCTATTTCGATGAATCGTGACAATCGATCGTGATCGCAAGGTGAACAGCTTCTAAGGATAATATGAAATCATCAAGACATATGAAGAGAAGACCAAGTCCGCCGTAAAAATGAGAAACTCCGAGTAATAGCTTTGGATTATATCCAAACAGCTTAAGAATCGCGATCCTTCACAAAGGGTTTATCACTAATATGATAGACAATGCATCAAGGAGATGGGTTTGAGGCCCACGTGAGTTATACCATAGTGGTAACCCATCCTATATGATCGGAGATCCCGTGAAGTAGGATTGGCGAAACAAGCTTTTGGTTAACTGGGAGGAGAGTACCTTTATAGACCCACTCCATTGAGATGCAATTCTCTCCTAAATCAGATGGTAGGTTGATTTTATCTTAATGTGTTCTGTGGCTTATTTAAGCAAAGATGTTGTCCTACAGAGCGCCTTGAAAGAACACACCTATATGAGCCCGATCGCTAGTCACGCCTATGAGATAGGGTAATCTCTAGGAAGCTCATGAATAGGCGTGAGTATGACTTATATGCTCCAACCCCCGGGATGCTCGCGCCTTAGTATCGCTTAAGGACTTAAGTGAAACTTATTCACACAAACCGCCAATTCAAGGCTTAGTCCATGTGCGCTGTGGATAAGTGTAGCTTCGTTTAGATGGATGTTCAACCTAACCGGCCTCCATCGAAACACCGATATATTAAAACAATACTATGGATCAAGGAATTTGACATGTGCCCTTGGGATCCGTGGGGATTGTTGATTTAATATGGGCTAGGCCCAACTTTAATTCTAATTAATTCTCGAAAATCCCAAAGGCCCATGTGCATGTGCTAAACCTTTTTAGTCCCATATGGAGAGTTAAAGGGAGTTACACCAATTTATAAGGTGGAACGTGGGAGTCCTCTTGTGGAATTGAGAGAGCCAATACACGCCTAGCGCCGCCGCCGCCGAGCCGAGCCGTGCGTGTCGCGTCGCGTACGTGCTTGCTGCGCGGCAGCGCAGCGCAGCGCGCAGCGCAGCGCCGCGCACACGCACGCAGCCGGCGCGTGCGCGCGCTTTATCTATTCAAAATCGAAACGCACCGACTCGCAATAAACGGCCGACAATAATTGCGATCGCCGGTCTCTTCATTTTTGCAATTAAAAGAACAGCAGCACCGATTCAAATAATGGCCGCGAACGGTTGTCGCATTAGTGAGTAATGACGACCGCTTCGCCTTCTTGACTCAGGCAAGAACTACGCCAGCATTAGTGAGTAATGACGACCGCTTCGCCTCTTGACTAGACAAGAATGGTTGCGTTACTAGTAAGTAATGGTGACTGCTTCGTCCGTTGTTATATATAGTCATTATCCGGAACAGAGTGAGGTTCTCCAATTCTCTCCACGAAAGACATCACGCTTCTTCGCTTTGTTGTCGTCTCCCGCGATCTCCATCCCGCCGAGGCGCTGTACTCGCCGCACCGGAGAGCAGCCTCCGAATCGCTGCCCTGAAGGCTTGCACGAGCAAGGGCGAATAAGGTTTTGGGAGCGTTCGCGCATCGCCACGCTTCCTCTCCATTCGACTCTCCACGCTACAACCGCACGACTACTACCACGACGCTTCATCGCAGACGACTACTTACCACTACGCCATGACAAACGATGATCTCACAAAGACTCTGCCGCCGCTTCTTCTTCCACTATCGCTTCCTTCCACCGGATCCGGTATGTCTATTTCATATGTATTGCTTGGTTAGTAATATTACTAGTTGTTACCTTGAACATCGTGATAGATATGCTAGTTTCGTTTTTCCGATATTAGTATGTCTATAGTGTTCTTGCTTACTTGCTTTGTGAAAGTGGCTAGAATATTCATCATGTTTTATCTACTATATTTCTGGATTAAAGTAATTCGAAAAATGCTCTTATTCTCGTCAGATTCAATGTAATTTTTTGTACTTCCAGATTATCTTTGTAATTTTGGGGACTATGTACTGTTGCTTGTCTTAATATAAATCTGGAACGTTTAAACCTTCAAAGAAAAAACCACATGTGTTTCATTCCTGTCTTTTTTTACCCTTTTGTAACCTATGTTTCATTCCTGTGTTGTATGTATGTTATTGATATTATTTGTTAGGAGGTGTGAAATTTCAAATTTCTACTCCATTAACCCGTAATTCCTCGATAACAATGTCTTATAAAAGATGGGTTTCAAAAGGAGGTCTTACAGGGTGCTAAAGCAAAAACTCCACGAGAACTTTTTTAAGGCACCAGTTACGCGGACGTGAGATGAGATCATCGTCCCGTCAATCCTACGTCCATCCGCTCCCCACTTCTCGTGCTTTACGTCAAAGCGCAAGAAACCTCTTCGCTTCCCTTCCGTCCCTCTCCTTCCTCCTCCCGGCCTCCCCTCCGCCTCCTCGCCATCCGAAACCCCACCAATCGCATTCGCCTCCCGTCGCCATGGGTCTCCTCTCGAACAGGTCTTCTTCTTCTTGTTTCTCTGGATCCCCCCTACTGTATTGTTTCTCGAATCATCGCATTCAGTTTGTTCGGCAGCGCTGTAGTGCTTAGTGGTTTTTTATTTTAATTTTGAGATCTTCTTTTTATTGTTTTGGGTAGGATTGGGAAGGAGAGCCTCAAGGCGGGGGATCACATCTACTCGTGGAGGGCCGCGTGGGTCTACGCGCATCATGGTGCGGAATCTAGTCTATTCCTGATTTCCTTCCTCCTTCGAAAACTTTAAGATGAGGTCGCTTCCATGTAGGTTTTGGTTTTGATGGTTGTTAGGTTTGGGGGCAAATAAATGAATCTAGAAAACGAGGGATCTGTCTCCAATGTTTTGTGTCACGAGTTCTCAGAGAAAGCTCCTTTTTTTAGTCAGCGAGGGATAAAGTTCTTAGAGAAAGTTAATCCAGTCCATCCCTGCAAAATTCAAATCATCCTAATTGGAAATTTTAGGTTTTTTATAGGATTTAGGAGTTTCACTTAATTGGCATGCACATTTGTTCAGAATGAGATTTTTGGTAACCGTTTATTGCTTTGATTGGCTGGATAATAGATGATTGTTATGAGCCACGTTGATTTGGATGGGTAAAGGATCAAAACATGCTATTGCTTGCTGCGACATCATGCAAACTGTGTTGTGGAATTAGATGCGAAGCATATGTTTACTCAGTATACAAGCCATCAACTTGTTTTCAATGTTTTCTTCGAGCCAATCGGAGCGGATATAGACAGATATCGCTTATCCTGTATCATATTTTGTATTTTTTTTTCAGAGTTAGAGTCGGAGTCGAACATGGATAGTGTCGGATACTCATTTCTATATCCCGTATTTGCTCCGCGAGCCTTCGGTCAATCGGTCAGATAGAAATTATCTACTTCTTTTGCATTCCTACACAGGACATTGACATTGGATAGTAGGAGTACAATCAGAGCGAATATGGAGAGACTAATAGCTGAGATGTTAAAGGAAAAACACTTAGCATCCCTTGTCTACTCATGTAGCAACTCACATATCTGTTATCTTGTTCTTAAATGAAGTCACAACAAGCTTTCCTCGTACCACCTGGCATACAGACACATACATACGGATATCACTCATCCTGTATCATATTCCGTATTTTTCCCTCGGAGTTAGACTTGGATACAGATAGTGTCGGATACCTATGTCTTCATCCGTATTCACTTCGCGAACATTCGGTCGGTTGGTCGGACGGGAATTATCCGCAACGTTTGCACCCCTACATATCAGTGGTTGGGATCAACTATCTGGAAAGTGAGTCACCTACCTTGGAAATTGAGTGACGACGTTGCAAGAACAGATAATAGATATGCTGTAGTGGCAATCTTTTTTTTCGAGAATACCTAGGAGGAACTAGGTATTTTTTTCTATTAAGAAGTTTTTTTTTATATAGTTTTTTAATCCGGGAATTTATCCTCCGGCTACCGTGAGAAATCGGGGGTTGAACCCTCGACCTGTCGCTGGCCTGAGCGCCAGCCGACCAAACGACCTACGCTCGCTTCTCGTAGTGGCAATCTTGTGGTCACTTTATAGGAAATGGTTAGGGTATTTAGTTGGAGGTGCTATATTGATGTAGTTTTGTGCAGATATAACCGTATGTTTCTTGCAGGAATATATGTGGGCGATCATAAGGTGATCCATTTCACTAGAGGAAGGGACCAAGAGGTCGGAACAGGAACTGTCATTGATTTTCTTCTTGTGAGTTCTGGCCCTAATAGAAGCAACACACCATGCTCGATATGCAGCAACGAGGCCACCGCCGCCGCCACAGACACAAACGGTGTGGTATCCTCATGCCTCAAGTGTTTCCTGGCGGGGGGCGCCCTCTACCGTTTCGAGTATGCTGTAAACCCAGCGCTTTTCCTTGGTAAGGTGCGAGGAGGGACGTGCACGCTTGCTGCCGCTGACCCCGACGAGGCGGTTGTCCGCCGTGCCAACCACTTGCTCAGCAATGGTTTCAGGTGCTACAGCCTGTTCAAGAACAACTGCGAGGACTTCGCGATATACTGCAAGACTGGCCTCCTTGTGGCGGAGCAAGGTGTTGTTGGGCAGAGCGGGCAGGCCATCTCCATCATCGGTGGCCCTCTTGCTGCAGTGATTTCTACCCCATTCCGCCTAGTGACCACGAATGTATATGGAATGGCGGTGATGGCTGTCGTGGTGTACTGCGCCAGCAGGTATGCAGCTGACATTGGCAACCGGCGGGATGTGCTGAAAGTGGAGGTTGAGGACCTGACGGCCGGGCTGGCGAGTGGCAGGATTCGTGCGGTGGAGAACATTAGCCAGCTGGCAGCTCCGACGGAAGCCGCCCAAGTTCCGGCCGTGATCGTGACCGCACCCACTGCTGCTTAGAATGCAGCATTGCTACTGTGACATCTGGAGATATATGCATCACTCCAGAGTCCAGCCTACTTCGTTACCGCTAAATGTATGGGCCGCTGAATTCGTTGTTCGAAATCTGCTTAAACTGTGTCAAGAGTGAAGTTTCCATTCAGCAATAGATGTATGAAGAGTGTTGAATCTGCTATCATGTATGGCTTGTCCAACGTTGTATGAAGATTGAAGAGTGGTGTGCGGCTTGTTCGGATTTGAACTCAAAGATTGTCTCACTACATGGGGAGACGTTTGCACATAAGCAGAAAAATCACCTGAACCGCTTCGGCTGCAGACAGCTTCATTCTACAACACAAGAGGTGCGGCTGCTACAAAAACTGAAATCTGTGTTCATATACCATACATCAAAGAACTGAACATTTTGTTCACCAAAACGCAAACGCCTCTCTTTCTCGATGTCCTGTGTAAAGCTGCTTCTGCTGCTAATCTATTTTTACTATCTAAACCATAAATTAAGGGCATGTTTGGAATGCATGAATTTCGCAGGAACATGTAGATTTGGTGGCGATGACGTAAGAGTTCTCTCTTTTTTTTAGATGGAGTAGAGTTCCATCTCTTACCTACTCTGTATGTGATATTTGATCGACAAGGAGGTCTGACTGACAAATTAGTTCCCGTTGCTCGTTGGCACCGTATGAAGCCTTAGTCAGTAGATTTCTTATTTTTCTGACCTCCTTTTTTCATTTGTTTTTTTATATAGTGTGACCTGCTTTTTACGTTGTTTTAATATAGCCACGGCCTCTGCTTCTTCTACGTCTGTAAGATCTAGACCTACGATTTATTATGTGCGTATCACTCTGAGATATCGTTTTCGTGTTCTACGTGACATACGAAGAGAAGATGCGCAGTTTTGGTTGTCGAATTTTATCACAGGCGTCTTTGGAGGGCGCAGCAGGTTTATGATTTGCTTTCCACTGCGAGTTGCACATGGGCTTCGATCCGATAAAACTGAAGTTCTACTAGCAATGATTGAAGCGTATAGGTATGGTGAATCCAATAATTAGCTAGGGCCAAATCTCAGCTTTCGAGTAACTAGTGATATCTGTTTTGTATTGTTAACTAAATCCACACCATGGGGCATGTTGAAATTTCAAAGCATCATTCACCAACTTGTATGCAACATATATGGAAGAGAAAGAACTTTGAATGAATGAACTACAAACAATTGAACAGATGGTTCCGAAAAGGAAACTAGGAAAGAATGCTGTTAAATATACCCAATAAAATATCAAACTTTATTACATTATTTTTTCTATCTCACATGTATACCCCTTGATTCCTTCATATGCATGATCTCACTGTGCCGAAGATATATATCTATATAAATTACCTCTGAACAAGATGAAAAGAAGAAGGGAAAATAAGAACATAAAACAATCACAAGAACAGCAGCAGCAAATCAACTAGAGAAGAGGAGTTTAAATTAATTAAGGCCGGCAGAGAGCAGCCTCCAGTCCTTGACAGCTCAACGCGCTGCTCCAAACATCGTCGCCGCCGGTGACGCCGTCGTGCTGGAGGCTCATGGCGTCCTCGGGAAGCGAATCGAACGGCTCATACTTGGCATCCTGATCCCACGTCGAGGGCAGGATCAAGTCGCCACCGTCCGTTGGCAACCCCAGCGAGTGGTAGCAGCTCTGGTCCACGCTGAAGTTGAGCTCTTCAAGCGCCCGTGCGCTCGCGTCAGCGCACTGCAGCATGGTTGCACCGACCTCTGTGCTCGCCGATCCGCACAGTTCACCGAACGCGTCGTGGTTCGGACCGGACCGGACCGGCGGCTGCGCTCTCGAGCTCATGTCGCTTGCCCCACTCAAGGTGTCGACCGATTCCGGCACGACGGCGCACTGCTCGACCACAGGCTGATGATTCAAGAACTTGGCGTACAGCAATGCCAGGTCAATCGTCGAGCCATCGGCTGCGGCGGGCTTGTCGGGCGACGCCGGCTGGCCCAGGTCGGCCGGGTTGCCAACCATGCCTTCCAGGAGCAGGTCGGGCCGGACCGGGCCGTTGAACCTGTGAGAGAACGCTGCACTACGGGTCGCCGCGACCGTGTCGGCCATGGACCGCACCGACTTGCCCCGCCGGTTCTTGCGGCACCCGCCGCCGACGGGCACGTTCCGGAGGGATCCGCCTTTGGTCCAGTACCGGCGACAGCCCTTGCAGAAGTACCGGGGCTGGCTGAGGCTGTAGTTGTTGTAGTAGCAGAACTTGGTGTTGGGCGAGTCGCACCGGGGGCAGTTAGGCGCCAATTCGACGTTCGGCCGGTACCGCCGGTGGTCGACCAGCACCGCCCGCCGTCCGACCGCCGCGTATGTCAGCATGTTCTCATAGTGAGAAGACAGCATCTGTGGCGACGATGGAAATCGAAGCGGAGGAGGAGATCGATCAACAAGGAGACCTGAACGAATGTAAGTCTGCGGTGATGTGAGAGCATTTGGGAGCTTGCAGATGTGAGAGCTTCATTTGCGGGAGGAGAGAGGAGGGGAGGTGTATATATACGTGGGGAAGGCTAAGCCAAGCCAGGGCGAGAGGTTTTCTTCGGTTGGTGATGGTGCATCAGTGCATGTGCATGTGAGTTTGTGTTAATTGGTACTAGTACATAGATCTGGCCAAGTTGTTGCTAGACAGGCTAGACTTGGAGGCTGTGACTCAATTATACGATCTGTGGTTATAGATAAAAAAAAAGGGCAAATCAAGAGGTACCATCGCCAACAACCAGTGTTTGTGCAGTCTCTTTAGTGGATACAGTAGTGCTGATATTGCATAATGGCGCCATAACAACCACAGTGCGATTCATTAATTGGAATGTAGAAAAAAATTCACGTTCAATGAAAGCCTGAGCTGGAGTTTTAATTAGCACTAAGATAGGCATCAGGTCACGATCACAAAGGTTTAATATATCGCGACTTTGGAGGAAGCAAAAGCGTACCATGATTCGGCCATAGATCATGTCAAGATACAGAGATCAGATACTCGTATATACGCGGGTAGATACACGCGGTGTGCGTGCGTACATGATGTGGCCGGTGTGATTGTGTGAGCATCAGAGGGGGTAGGCACTCTGTTCCTCCGAAGCGGAAGCAGGTAGCGGCGCCGTGGTGGGCACGTACTGCTCGATCGTCGGCTGCCAGGTAGGGCATCGCGTGACCCGGGCTATATACTTACGAGTTACGTCGTGTGGTGGCCTTCCACACGAACCGGATTGGTGGGGAGCGCGCGCGAGAAGCAGGTGCCTCGGGATCGCGCCTACGTATTTTTGGCCGTTTCGCTTTGGTTCGTTCGTTTGGAGCTTTGGACGGCACGGGAAACCAGATGGAGCGTGGTGCCTGATCCCTACACGGTTAAGCATTGGGATGCACGGCTCTTAGCCAGCCTGCTTCCCTCATGGATCGACCGTCCGTCGTTTCGATCCAACACTCCTGCATAGCTCCATCAGCTCTATGTGATTAACGGCTTCTTGTTGCATCGCATGGTGCTAGACCTAGCTATATATGAGTGACAGTACTGCTACTCTCTTCAACTTTCATGGTAGAAGTCAGATTTAGAACTTGGACAAAATTACCGGTGCGTGCATGCCAAGATCGATCGATCGATCGATCAATCATAAGGCTAGCTGGCCCACGCCGTACGGCCGGGCCCAGCCACCAAGCGACGGGGCCTCTCGTAGGACATGCCGACCTGCTGCACAGTGCAGCAGATGACCCACCCGCATCCATCAAACAAGCACACAGGGCACTGAAGCGGAGGCCAAGTACGCGTACGTCCGCGCCAGCCCCGGCCGCAACCAACCTGACCGCGCGCGCGCGACGACGACGACGACTCCTGCGTTCGCCACGCACAGTGCCAACAAGCTGGACCGGTCCATACAATCACGGTCCTACGTTCGTACGTACGTAGGGCAGCCGTGCCCCCAACCCGGCACGGCTCCGCGCGTGCGACCGTGTGATTCGCCAGTCGTGAGACGCTGCGAGTTAGTTACCGGACCGGACGTGTCAGTACGGCCGCCCGGCGTCTTGTAGACTTGTATCCCCGGTGAAATGTGTTTCAATCGATGGCGACGGTACGGTTCCGGCTCGCGGAAAGATAAACGTGCCATGGGTGGATACCTTAAATTCGGGGAGAGCGATCGATGGCAACGGAAAGCCACGCCTCACATGGGCAGCGCTGCGTCGGACGGTACTGGACCATGCATGCAACCGGCCGCGCAGTTCAGGTAAACCAACGACCACCGGGCTGTTTGGCCTGGCTATGCGTTCGAGCGTTTTCGGATCGATGATCGCTACACACCGGATGAGCGCTAGGGCTGTGATCTCCGGCGGTTCAATTGGCTTCTGCTTGCTGCTTTGCGGAGATTCCAGAGTTCTCTAATGCAAATCAATTCCTTTTTGTGTTGTCTCTTATGGTTCAAATGTTAACCATTTTGCATGTTGTGGCAATAGCTAGCAGATTCGTTGGCATGCACAATTGTGTAAAATAGTATTATTGTCTTCTTTTCAAGGAGAAATTGTTATATTGTCCTAATCTATGCAATGTTTCTGCAATTCTGCTTCGGCACCGGCCGTTCGGTCGTAAGTACATGATGAACTAACCAACCATCCCAAATCGGTCAATAATAAGTTCCATTGTTTGATCGAGATGGATTGGATGTAGCATCTGCACGACCACCCTCTCCTTGCCAAGATCCGGGGCACGTCAACGTCTGCTCTACTGTGCGACTGTGTTGCGCAATTGCACCACTGAAATACGAGTACCGATCGGCCAGCCACTACTGCTCCCGATGTGATCCAACCGTTTGCGATGTGGTCCGGGGGTCGGTCCGTGCCAACGGTGGGCACGCTCGGGGATTCACGACGGCGGGCTGACCATCCAGGAGAAGGCGACACAGAGGGGCCGCAACCACGTGCACCGTGGGATCGATGGATGGGGATGGGGCCCTTTCACTGTTCGGGCTTTGCGGGCCTCCACTTGTTTCATCTATTTACTGGCATGTTGCGGCAAACGGTACGTTCTCTTCCTTTCTTTTTATTTTTCTCTTCTTGTCTATCTGAGAAGGACTGTTACTGCTTGTTTGTAAGCTGTAACGGTACGGACCGGCAAGAGTACGTAGGGGATACTATTTCATGGCAAAACTGCAGCAGAACTACCTGCGTTTCTCAGTTTTTGTACATTCCATTGGTTAAGCTCGATCGATGCTTTTCATTATGATTATTATAGGGTATAAGGTGAAAATAGTGTTGCTTTCTAAATTCTAATGTAGCTGGAAAAAATTGGTTCCCGAAACTCTAATATCGTGTTCTTGCTCCTTCAACTTCATTAGTCTAATTTACTATGTTTCCTTTTTCAACTTTAATTTCAGCTCGTTTTGCGTTAGTTGTTCATATCCATCCAATAGCCTCATCACTTTCAACCACCTGCACCTAGCCGCCGCCAGGAGCTTCACCACCATTGTCCATCTCCGGCCCATCTCCCCTCCTCCGGTGTTATTGCTGGCGTTGAGGGGTGGAGGACCCGTGGGTTTTTAGAAGTAATTTTAGTTTTTTTTTTTAAAAAAATATCCCTAGATCAAGTTATTATAGTTTTTTCTTCGGCGAGTTCTATGCCGAATTTCTTTTACCTATGATTTTTGCTATACCAACTCACCTGGACGACAACGGTGACACGTACACCAAAAATCAACCCCATGCAAGTTGGTTTTAAATAAACCCCTCTGATTTTCTTTCAAGGAACAACCTCGCTACCAATCATGTTGACGTTGCAAGATATGGAGTTTTCGGCAAGGGATATAAAGAAGTTCAGTATGCTCATTGACTCAAGGACTTGATGGAAACAAGTTATTCAACAGATATTTTCAATGTAAAAATTGAGTACTCATATACTGTATCCTTGTGTTATTATTAATATAAATACGATTGTTTTTCTATAAAAAAATGTTTTTGCGTAATTGTTGTGGAATCCAAAAGTATCTTTTTTTACATAAGAATCTATAAGCGATTAACAAGAGAAGAACCTCTATATCCCGCAGCCGAGTACATTATGCCTTGGGCGGAGGCCGAGGGAGTCCTTTTCATGAACAGAGATTGGTGGAGAGTGGTACGGATATGACTATCGTGGGTCTGATTAGTGCAATAGATTGCTTCTGTATTGCTACTATCTAGCATGCATGTCAAATTTCCAAACGTACGTACCGCAGAGATCGAGTAGAAGTCAAGCACTAAGTTTGCAATCAGCTGAGTTCACACACCCCGTCGAATTGTTGCAAAAGACATCGACACGTAGTTAGTTTTTTTTTACTTGTTTTGGACATCGACATACTCACTAATACACACTTTTGCCACTATTTTTTTTCTAATTATTTGCTTGTAAAATTACAAATAATAATAATAATGTTATGTAAGTATTTTCGTGACAAAATATACTAATATCATTTTAATTCATGTGATAAATTTTAAAAAATATGTATATTAGTAGTCAAAGTTTTGAAAGCTCAGTTGCACACATTATAAAACATCTAAAAGAACAAAGAATTATTAAAAAGAACAGGATGTACAAAAGTGAAAAAAGAGTTGGCAAGGAAAACGATTACAAGTGCATGCATAAAGTCTAATAACTATCCTATGAGGGTCCTCAACCCCACGGCCCGCGCGCTCCCACCCCTCGTGTTCAATTGGGATTAAAAGAAACTTTCAATTGGATCCAAAAACATTTGACCCCCATTTCGATAAAAACTTTCATCTCGATATCGAATTCAAACTTTTAATGCGATTCACACATCTTTCAACTCGATTTGGTGGCTTTCAAATCAGAAGAACTTTCAACTCGATTTGGTGGCTTTCAACTCCAAACAAAATCAACTTTCAACTACTAGATTCGGACTTTCACATGGCAAATTCACCCATTTTCACTCATAGGTGCACGAGGCATGGAAAACAATTTCGGTGAAATTTCAAAATTTTGCACCCTCTGAAATTTTTCTGGTTCATTAAAAAAAACTAAAAAATATTTGAATTTGGATAAATTACATCCTAAATTTTGCAACATTTGAATTTGGACAAAATTCGATCAAATTTCACCCAAATTTCGTCTAATTTGAAAACCCGCCGAAATTTTCAACATAAATTTCGGTGATTTCGACCCCTCCAGTTTTTTCCCAAAACAAAATAGTATTCCATGGCACGAGGTCGCTGGTGTCCCTCGCCCGCGCAGCTTGGTCCCCCACGGGCAGCGGCACACGCGAGAAGGGTAAGGAAAATCCTGAGGCAGGGGTGGGGTGGTGAGGAGGTTATGGGGAAGGGGAAGGAGAACTCGAGGAAGGGGATGGGAATTAATCGTGGGGTGCACGTGAGGAAGCTTGTGGGTGACAACTCGATCCTTGTATGGGTGAGATCTGAACGATGAAAAAATTAACTCATGGATGCGTCCTCGCATGCGAACATCAAGATTCATTCAACGGCTTGGAAGTGATGAGGGTGTGATCCCATGGATAAGAAGGGTGTCCGGGATCCCCAAGTCCCAAGCGTCCATGTTTACGCGAAAGTCCATGCATGTCCTGTGAGGACCCGGAATATTTAACTAGTAACACTTAACCTCCAAATGGTTCTAGCGTCACTAATTAAACATTCTAAGCCTTGATGGACATATGCTTCCCAGAATTGCAGCATATGCACATCATCACAAAATCACACATCATTTCCATACACATACAACACTAAGATCAACAACGACATACATAAAGTAAAGTTATTACAAAAAAGCCGACCGGCCAAATAGAACAATATACAAGAATGACAATGAAGCAAAGGTGTCATAAGATGGCTAGGACAAAAGTCGACCTGTTAGCCACACAAACCACAGGCAACCGACCGCCGCTAAGCTAGTCGCCTGCAGTTACCACAACATGACCACAAAAGTGAGGCCCTTCAAGCTCACCTTCTTCCTTTGCGACAATTATATTTAAGCAAGATAACTAAGTACACAAAGGTACTTGCAAGACTAACGTGTGGAATAGCAGACCTATTCATAAACTACATGCAAGCTTATTTAGGTGGAGGTTGTATGTCTCATTTTGCATAAAGCCAACTTTATTTGCAATAATGTAATACATTTGAAAGCAAGTTTACAAATAAATTTTAATGTTGAAGGTAATAAATAAAATAATGATAAATACAAGTAATCACCTAGAAGTGACTATCTCAATAGCTACCATTAACATAGCACTAATCCCGCATTCGTACTCACCCATCAAGTTTTAATTAAAAGGTTGTAGTCTAACTCTTGAAAGACCTTGCCAACGTGTCCATAACCTAGAACGAGGCTATTCGAATAGTTTTAACCCGCAGGTGTACCAATGTACCCACACTTCGCATCGCCTTTAAGCCACAAAGCACACTTCCAAGGTATGCCGCAAGGCTAAGTCCTATGAGACGCTTTCCAATATTGTGCATTGACTACGAGCCGCTCAGATGGATAGAAACTCATACGCTTACATTGCAAGTCTAAAGACAACAAATCCCATCACGTGAAGTCTTTCGACACTACAATGCTCCCAACACCATCCCTCCCGCGACTCCCTCGCGACCCAAGCCAATACACGCCAAAGTACTAAGTCAAGAGAGGTCTCATACCTCTAGTGTGGTTAGCACGCTAAACCGCTTGGTTTAGTGTAACAAGATGTTCGGTCCTTGTTGACCCGGCACCATTCCACCACACCCAAAATCACACCATCTTACCATTGTGCCCAAGTCTAAATCATTTTGTTTTCGCTTTAGTTTTCATAAGTAGACATGGCACAAAGCTGAAATCATAAGAGATAATGAGTTTTATAGATCAAGGTTATCGACAAGTCGATAACCGCCCATTTCTATCGGAAGCTAAGCATGGCTAAGAAATTTATTCGCAACTACTAAGTGACAAGAGCTCATCCGCGAACTCTAAATCACAGCAATAACCTAGGCTCAATGGTAGTAAAGGATAATCATTTGCTCAAGGAAATGCATCTACTAGGTCAACTATCGACAATAGTTTAACACAAAGTAGCAATGCGTACATAGAATTTGTAATCAACATAAATACTTAAAATATCGGGATTAACATGATCAAACCGCTTGCCTTGCTGGTCTTGCTCTTGCCGCAGAGGGGGTTCTCAAATTCAATATATTCTTCGAACCTAACGCAAAATGCGATAAAACCAAATAAGAACGAAGAACACCAAACAAAACTCAACAAAGAAAAGACATCCAAATCCCATGAAATTTATACACAGCTAGAGGTTGATTTTAGACAATTTTAGAAATAAGAATTACTGCAATTGACTTAGCATGAAAAAGTTATGGCTAAAACTAGTTCTCTCACCTATAAATTCCCTAAATTAATTATTGGTACTGCTCATGGCGAAAATTTCTACAATGATCTAAGCTCAAATTTTTATAGCAAGTAGATTATGACATCCTAATGACAGCAAAGTCGAGCTTACAAAATTTAGAGCTATAATGATTTACTTATTATTTTTCTAAGTTGTAAGCCTAGCATATTACATTTTCCAGAATCATAAACATGCTCAAAACCTATTTCATATTAAGGTACACTAACAGAGGAATTTAACAAAGTTGATTTTGCACATTTTGGAGTTGTACAGAAAAAGATATGCATTTTACAAGTTTAATTCTATTTTTGGGATATTCAAAATTGGCAGAAACAAGCTATTTGAGTTACACAATTTTCTGTGACAGGAACATGGCCAATTGCATTTTTATATTAAAAAACAGAGGCATAGAAATTTATTACAGTTAGGAACATCTAAAAAGGAGTTAAAACGATTTAGTTATGAATTTCTAAAGTTCTGATACAATTTTTAGTTGATAAATAAATACTTACAGAAACGAAATCCAACTTAAACGGAAATAAACGACGAGGACGCTCGTGGGCCGTTGATGTGAAATCCAACGAGCCACATGCACGGAAAACAGCGCACGCGCGAGATCCCTAAAAGAGCCCACCGTTGGATCAAGATCCAACGCTCACGAGGAAGAATGCAACCGGACGATGCGTTGTTTCGCCAACCACGCATCGCAGATCTAAAGATGAACGCCCGAGCACATCTTCAATCGGAGAGTCCGATTGCACACACGATCTCAGCCGCAGATCGTGGGATGGACAGTCCAGAATGATTTAGGCAACCGGATGGTCCGAACGCATACCAGAGCTGGGCCGCAGATCGCAAAATGGACGGCGGTCCAAGATCGAAGTGTAACCAGGAGCACTGACACGTGGGGCCGCATGTCAGTGACCCAAAAAGGTAATTTCGGACACATTTATTGCTAACAATGATTAACAATAAATAAACCCAAAATCAGCCCTAATGACTTCTGGTTTACTCATTTAGGCTTACGGGCCCACATGTCAGTGAGACATTATGCCAGATTAAGACACCATTAATACTAAGCAATGATTGGGTATTAACGGTGTCCTAAATATTTGACGACAACGGGAGCTACGGCCGGCAAAAACCCGAGCGCAACCCACGGCTTGTCGCCGGCGATCTGCATGCGGCGGCGCCACAAAACACCAAAATGGACTCGCAATAGCGATGCGAACCTAATGGCGATGACTCACGGCGGTGGGTCTAGAACGCCACGAGCCGGAAAACATAGAAGGAGGCCCTTTCGCAAAACATGAAAATAGCAAAGCTCGCCATGTCCAGAAAGCGAGTGCCACACTCCTAGGGACTAATAAGAAGCTACCTCACCCAGATGAGCTTCAAAAGATGGCTGAGAAGCTTGAGCACGATGGAGACCACCGAGCCGAGGAAGATGAAGAAGAAAATGGCAACTGAGTAAAATGAACACCAATGGGTGATCAAAATAGCTACAATAAGTTTCCATAAGCTCCACAAGTAAGTAATTGCAAAAGAACCACTTACCTGAGCCGAGAAGAAAGGGGTGAAATCACGAAAATCTTCAAACTTAAAATTGATCCATTCCCGATAATGCAACCCAAAATTAAGTTAGGGAAATATAAAGGAAGTTGAGGAGCTCAAAAGGGTACAAGAAAGATTGAAGGTGAACCATCGACACCAAGATCGCCATTGGAGCTCTCGGATCAACAATGGTGGATTGAAGGTTTGAGATGGTTTTGAGCTCAAACACAGAGAGGAGCTAGGTGTGGTGTAAAGGAACACCAGGAGGACCTAGAGGGGGCAATATATAGGGAAGAGATTAGGGTTTCGAGCAAGAACCCAAGTCTATGGTGGGCTCGGTTCATGCTACGGCCATGGACCAAGAAATGATGGGAGCAGCTGAGACTCGGGACAATGGAGGAGAAAGCCTGAGCGCATTTAATGCCCCACAGAGAGACGTTGACGAAAGCAAGCTTGAAGTGACACATCAAAGCCGCCCTCGCACTCTCTCTCTTGCTGCCATTGCCTGCATGCGCCGCACGGCTAACCCAAGGAGGAAGAAGAACAGACAAGAGAACGGTGACCGTCGGATGGAAAATGGACGGTCACGATTAAATGAGTCCGCGGACATCCGATTGCCTCAGAACTGGACGGTTGGATCGAGATCCAACGGTCCTAATTGAAAAGTGCAACCGCACGGTCCGAATGCACACGCAAACGTGGGCCGAGCGATTCAAATCCAACGGCTGATATCAATCGCGCGCTAGGAAGGGGACCAAAGCGATTAGTTGGTTCTGGCCAAGTCCACGGCTCGAGCCCGAGTCCGACTCCACACCCAAGGAACCGTGAATCCGTGCTTTAAGGTTTTAATTTAAGCCGAGACTTTTGGGGATTTAAAAGAGGTAGCAAAACTACTCCAAAAATTCTGAAATTTTTTTACAGGAGCTTGCTGACTTAGATATTGTCCTTGTGTAAAATTTTCAGAGGTTTTTATTCATTGCATTTTTCTCCAAAAATTCTACAAGGTACTGGTCAAGGTTTGACTGAGAGTCAAACAGTTTGATCGCCTCTAAAATATTCAGCAATTTCTAAAATTGTGAAATTTTTCAGAGGGGTCACATACCATCCCAAGAACTTAGGAAAATATTTCAGGAGATGATAAAAGGGTTGACAAGATTGTTTTTGAAGGATCAAGATTTTGAGTCAAAAGACTTGTGACTTTGTATTTCCATAACTTCTTGTACAATACTTGTTCAAGACAAACAGGAAACACATGATGTAAGAAATTTTTTTAATTTTTACTCATTTTCTTACATTTGAAACACAAGCCCAAAATTGGGATGTTACATGTCCTCTATCATTGTATGTCTAACGATAGGATATTCTTACACATGATATCGTCAAACATGATAGGTAACTTGTTGGGGAAAGGTCCCGCATTCCTGGGTTGACGGCCTAGTCAACCAAGAACCGACGTTGGTGCACTGTGGCCAATGTGATGGACGTCACAAGATGTCGCCTTGAGGAGTAGGATCCTTGCGTCCCCTCGGGTTTGTCGACTACACTAACGTTGGACCTATTGTAACAATGCAAGTTAAGCAAACAAACAAAATTAATTCTAGCATAAACATAAGACAAAAGAGTTTTAATCCACCAGCATTTAACTGGCCAAATTAACATAATTAAATGTAACTCTTCCAGGTCATTTAAATTGAAAGAAATGCTAAACCAATACCACATGTATAAGAAACAAACCAGTATATTGCTAAGATTTGAGTGAATCTAAAGTTGCTCTCATAAGAGGAGTTGCGGAAGAATCTAATCTCTGCCTTCTCCATACTATAGTCTACACTCCTCACTAATTGAATTTGACAAAATCAATTTAAGCCTTGAGCTCCAAAACTTCTTCTAATCTGCCAAAGATCCTAAACACAATAACAACAATAACTACTTTCGGCCACCAAGGTTCTCTGTTAACAGAACATCAATTCAGCAATTCAAATAGCCAACAACCTTGATTTAACAATTTTGATTCACTGACAGTGAACAATCACAGTTATAAAATAAGATCAACAATAAGTCAAAATGACTAACAGAATAACATGAACAATACTGTTAAAAGGAACACAAAAAAGACCATGCAAGTCTATAAGAATCCAAAAGTGACAGACTACTATTTCAAGATCAATTGATATAATTGAATTATACTCTTAGAGCTCTAGTCTAATATAAATTGCCAAATCAATTTCAGTATATGACTAATAACATCATAGAGCAAGCCAATTGAAGCCCACCAACATCACTTTGCATAATATCTCAATACCAATTCCAATTCAAGATATGAACCAGAACAACCCACTTATATATACACAAAGTGATGCACAAAAATTAACAGGAATACTCACTGAGTGAAGGCAATCGAAGCCAACGAGAAGAACAAGGTCTGACTGCCTCCCCGGATCACACCAAGGTAAGAGGATCACAAGCACTTCAATCAACTCACCAGTGGTCCTTCCAGGTCTCACACAGAGTAGCACCCGAAAAGATCCAACCAGATGAGATCAATCGAAGAAGATCAAGAGATCACCGCACCAATGAACTCAACAAATCCCCTCAATCCCGAAGCCAATCACACAGGAAAAACAACCAAATCAAGAGGGGGAATTATTTCTCAGATCTAGGGTTCTTCTCGTACCCAAAAGAGAGTGCTCCCACCCCAAAAATAAAGCAAGTAGATGGAGATGCCGTTGCCGTCAACCACCGCGCCCGAAGTGCACAGGGAGATTGGCACTCCTGCATAGCCACCTTCTCACCATTGTCACCGAAAAGCTTGGGAGAGCCAAAACTGAAATGGCGCAGCTCCTGGAATCCAATTGGCCAAAAAAAGGTAAGGCCAAAGACCCCAGCACCTCCCTCTCTTAACAGCAGACATGAGGGGCCCACAAGAAAACATCTTTTTTCTTTTAAACCTTTTCTCAAATTGAGAAGTTACGATGAAGCCCTCATAAAGACCAACAATCTCCACCAATTTATCAATTTGATAAAAGATGCTCAAACAAAACTTGTTTAATATACAGCCGTTTGACTATGGGTACCTTGCAGTTTTGAACCCAAAACCTAGCAACAAGGACTACGACTCTACACAGACAAAAGAGGACTATGCCTTGATCCAATGCCTTGGTGTGAGAATTTTCACCCAAGTTACATTCTGTACTAGGCGGCTTGCCCTAATCCCTCTCGGGTTGGGAAGTTACGGTCATGTCCCCGTATCTAGCTCATGAGTACTCAAGATAGTATACCCTTACCTTCCTTTGATCACGACCTTATGATCATACTCAAGTAGGTGAATTCTTTAGGGAATCCTGTAGGACGATTCCCGATACCTTTTAGGTCTCGAATTCATTAAGAGCTATTGCTCAACCTTCCATACAGAAAAGAGCACTACAACTAATGGGTCCCTTTAGGTGTGCTCTATCATCCCACACAGTTTGTTGTCCTAGAGCCTAGTTCACAGGATCTCTGATCTCCTCGGATAGGTTACCACTGATGTGAGCCTTTACACGGGTATGAGCCCCATTTCCTTTGATGCTGCAAGGATGGCCTTACGCATCAATCCTTTAGTGAAAGGATCTGCCAAGTTCCTTTCAAACTAGATGTATTCTGCAAAAATAGCACTCGTCTCTCTGGTATGCCTTACTGACTTAAGTCGCCTTTTAATATGTTTTGAGGACTTCATATTGTCCTTCCTACTCTTCGCCTTAACCAAAACTGTTTGGTTGTCGCAGTAGGCTAATACATCCGGTATTGGCTTTTCCAGCACAGGTAGATCAGAAAGGAGCTCTCTAATTTATTATGCCTCTATAGCAGCTGAGTCTGGAGCTACCAGCTCAGCCTCCATGGTGGATTGTGTAAGGATAGTCTGTTTAGAAAACTTCCACGAAATAGCCCCACCTGCTAGAGTGAATACATAGCCACTCGTAGCCTTCATTTCATCTGAGTCATTGATCCAGTTAGAATCACTGAATCTTTTCAAGACTGTCGGATGGCCAGAATAATGTATTCCCAAGTTAGAGGTCCCCTTTAGGTACCTAAGTACCATCTCTAGTGCTATCTAATGATCATCTCCTGGATTGGATGTATAACGACTCAATCTGCCTACAGCATATGAGATGTCAGGCCTCGTTGCACTAGTTAAATACATTAAGGATCCTATAATTTGAGAATATTTAAGCTGATATTTTCAATGTCTAGTGTTTTTATGAAGCTTAGCATTTGGATCATATGGTGTGGCTGCTGATTTACCGTCCATAAATCCAAATCTGGATAGGATCTTGTCCACATAATGGGATTGTGAAAGAGTAATTCCATTCTCACCCTTTATAAGCTTGATGTTTAAGATAACATTAGCTTCACCCAAATCTTTCATATCAAAATTCTAGTAGAGGAAAGACTTTGTTTTATTGATTGCATCTATGTTGGTACCAAAAAACAATATGTCATCTACGTAAAGACATAGAATGACACCTTCGCCCCCACTAAACCGATAGTAGACACATTTATCTGCTTCGTTCACACAAAAACCGACCAAGGTCATAGTACTATCAAATTTCTCACGCCATTGCTTGGGAGCTTGCTTCACACCATACAAGGATTTAATCAAATGGTATACTTTCTTCTCTTGCCCTTCAACCATAAAACTATCTGGATGTTGCATATAAATCTCCTAATCCAACTCAACATTTAGGAAATCGGTCTTTACATCTGTTTGATGTACTTGGAGTTTATACGTGGTAGCTAGTGCTAAAAGCACTCAAATTGTGGGTAAGCGAGCCACACGAGAGTATGTATCGAAATAGTCTTCACCCGCTTTTGTGTAAAACCCTTAGCCACTAAACGGACCTTGTACTTTTCTATAGTACCATCAGGTCTATGCTTCCTTTTAAAGATCCATTTGCAACCAATTGGCTTGAATCCACATAGGAGGTTTGTAACCTCCCACATTCCGTTAGCTATGATAGAATTCATCTCGCTACAGACTGCTTCCTTCTAGTAATCCACATCTAGGGATGTGTACGCCTCTAAAAGGGTTCGTGGTTCATCATCTACGACATAGGTGACAAAGTCATCGCCTAAAGACTTTTCAGTCATCTGCCTCTTACTCCTCCTCAACTCCAATTCTGGAGTGGTGTTATCCACCCTAGGAATAATAAATTGTTTACTTGAACCAATAGGATCAATAACTTCATTTGGTCTCATAGGAAACACATGCTCAAAGAATGTCACATCACGAGATTCCATCACTACATTCGTAGCGATGTCACTTACCTCGGATTTGACTACTAAAAATTTATAAGTCATGCTATTAGAAGCATACCCTAGAAAAACACAATGATAAAGATCCACCTAGTTGATTAGATGAATTCCGATTGTTGGCCCAATCTTTCACGGTACACTTGAAGATCAGTAGCTCGTCGTCTCCTTCTCTTTACTTTGGGTGAACAGTACCCACATGTGTGAACAATACCACGCAGTGTGAACAACACCCAAATTAGATAGCTTGAAGAAGAATAGCAATCTCACAAACCAATTCAAAGGAATTGAATTACAAGAAATCAACATAACTCACAAATCAATCTAGTAGATTGAATTGCAAAGAAGTAGTAATAGATGCTTCGGTTCAATCCAAGAACATAAGTGTTCTTGACTTGTGCCCAAGACTAGCAATAGATGGCAATCTCTTGATCTCTCTCCCTCAGCTTAACTCTTTTGCAATCTCTCAACTCATCTCATAACTCACGAACACACGATATGCGCCAAAACGACTTTTCTGATGTTTATTATCTAAATCATATTTTGTCCCTTTACATGGTGCGGCCATGGAGCTTAAATAGCCTCCCATGCAAGCTCAATGGCTCGGATGAACTATGTGTGTGTGAACAGTACATGCAAATAGTGTTCAAGACTAACTCAACCTCCTAAATGCACACAACTCAAACTCTCCTATTTTCGGAATTAAAAATCAGCAAAAAGAAATTTTGGAATTAAAACTAAACGCAAACCACTAGGACTCTTAGAGATAATTGATATGAAATCCTCCTCGGATGGCTGCTTGAATGAGAGCTCAAAATGAAATCCAAAGGAGTCCCACATGAAAACGAACCTCTCTTTGCTTTGCACCTTGCACCAGCCTTCTTGTGCTGCAAACCATCCAAGCTTCTCATGCTGTGCGCCTGGCTTCCACCTTGGTTCCCCACGTGCCCACTTTGTCACCGCATGCCATGCATGCATACTTGGCCTCCCATGCATAGCCTTTGGTCCAGGTGCCTTTTCCTCAAGCACTGCATGCCTTCCTTGTCTAGCCTTGCTTTTGGCCAAAAGCAAGCATTGCCTTCTTTCCCTTTGGCCAGCCTCCCCATCCACCCTCTTGGTCACATGTAACACCTCCTTCATTTGTTTGATCAAATTAGCACCCATTGTCACCTCAAGTTGTGAATGCAACTTAAGAAGACAAATAGAAGTGGTAGTAGTTCTTGACGCTATATCACACAATCAATGGTTTTTGGATCGAGTTTTCTTTTCTTTGGTAATGACACATGCACTATTGCAAGGCATCCCCATGTCCGATGAAGGGACAAGTTGGTTTTATCCCTTTCCATCCTTCATAAGGTGTTTCCTCCTGATTGTGAGATGGCACCCTATTTAGGACATAATTAGCTGTGAGAACTGCTTTACCCCACAAATAGTCCGACATGCCTGAACTTTGTAACATGGAATTAACCAAGTCACATAGAGTTCGATTCTTTCTTTCGGCTATTCCGTTAGATTGGGGTGAGTATGGTGGAGTAACTTCATGAATTATTCCACTCTCTTCACAGAATTAAGAGAATTCAAATGAGACGTATTCACTGTCTTGGTCCGATCTTAACCGTTTGATTTTTTCTAGTTGATTTTCAATTTCGATTTTTAAAGATTTTAAAGTGTTCTAGTGCTTCAACTTTTGACTTAAGTAAGTAGATGTAACAAAATTAGTCGCATCATCTATGAGAGTTAAGAAATATCTTTTGCCACCTTTAGTTAAAATGACATTCATCTCACAAAGATCAGAATGAATTAGCTCAAGTGGAGATGTGCTTCGCGCCTTCAACACTATGAAAAAGTTTTCGGGGTTGCTTTGCTTGCACACACACTTCGTACTTTGAACCCTTCTCATAATTATAGCTGGAAATTGAATTCAATTTGATTAACCGCTCAATAGCTTCAAAGTTAACATGACGCAAATATGAATGCCAAACATCATGTAATTTATTGCAATGGGAAACATTAGAAATATTTACATTATTCGAATCAAGCATAGATAAGTGGAATATGCCTCCGATACCATAGCCTTTGCCCACAAAAGTACTAAATTTGGTCAACATGACCTTATTAGACTCAAAAACAAGTTTTACTCCTTGCCTACAAAGCATAGACCCACTCATGAGGTTACGAGTCATTGCAGGCACATACAACACGTCTTTCAAAATGAGTGTTTTGCCTGAAGTGAGCTTCAAGCAAACTTGTCCAATCCCACATACTGTAGCAGCGGCTCTGTTACCCATCAGGACGGATCCATCACCTTTACCTTGAAAAAAAGAGAAACATGATCGATCAGCACATACATATCTAGTAGCACCTATATTAATCCACCAATCAATTGATAGACTTGCCATAAAGGCATGAAGTACATACCCTTCAGAACTAGGATTATCCAGAACGACATTAACTTTGGCCTTTCGGCCCTTGTGCTGAGCAGGAGAAGGATCCTTGCCTTTTCGATTGTGGCAATGATTGGCTTCATGACCAGCCACTCCGCACACAAAGCAGATAATGTCCTCCTTCTTCTTTTTCATCTTCTTCCCTTGCAGCTTGATCTTGGGTTAATTCTTGACCTTTTGATTCCCATAGCCTCCAGTACTCTTGACCTCCACTTGATGAGCCTGGACTTGAGCCTTACCTCTGCTGTCACCGGCTCTTGCTCGCTCTTCGATATTAATAGCAACTAATAGCTCATTGAGTGTCAAGCGCTCATTTATATGTCTTCGAGCGGTCACAAAGTCACGCCACGGGGGCGGTAACTTAGCCAATATGACATTTACTAGAAAACTCTCAGATAGGAGGCAATCGTACTGATTTAAATCATGTATACATGGAGTTGAAGCTCATGGAGTTGCTCCATCACCGACCACCCCTCTACCATCTTATAGTTCAAGTATGCGACTGTAATACCCCGAAAGTGTGACAAGCAATAGTCGGGAGAGGTTAAGTGTTCGGGAGAGAAATAAATGAAATTTCGGGAAGGACCAATTGGAAAATGCGCAAAATAAAAGTTAAAAAGGGGGATTTCTGTTTTTTTTACCCAACTCGGCTTGGGCCCCGCCCATGTGGCCTCTTGGGTGGCCGGCCAAGGGGCGCCACCTCCTTTCCTCCAACCCTAGCCGCCCCACTTTCCCTTGCACCTCCACCTCTTTTCCCCTTGTGGTCGCACCTCCTCCTCCCCTCTCCCATGCGCCTCCTCTAGCAGCCCTCCTCCACGGTTCTGCCCCGCTGGTCGCCAAGTTTTCCGTCCCCGCCGCCGATCAAGTGGAGAAGGAGAAGGAGTTCCCGGCCGTGTTGGCCCTAGGTGGAAGAAGGAGGTAAGGAGAGGAGACCTTCTTTGTGGGGGTAATCCGTCGTCTTTCCACGTTCTACATGGGTAACGAAGATTCTTCCCCGCTGAATTTCTTGTACTAGATGCGTTTATGAATTCGCTTAGTGGATCGGTCGCCGATTGCTGTAGATTGCATTCTGTCCAGAATGTTGTGCGGTCGGTTTCAGGTGGTTAGAGGCCGAATTAGGGGTTTTGGTCTCCTAGAGAGTTGTAGGTTATGTTCGTAGCTTTCAGTGGCCACCAAGATCACCCAAATCCGATTAACGTTCAGGAAGTTATGAATGTTTTAGTATCGCTGCTCTGTTAATCTGTCAGTTTTTGGCAGTCTGTAGAAAACAGGTTATTACTGCTAGTTAAAGGGAAAATCAGGGAATCTCAGTATAACGAAAAATGTGGGTAATTTCTATACTTTTTCATAGAGATAAAGAACGCGAGATTTGGACCTTCGTAGCAAACGTTATGGAGGTTTTAGTGTACTGTCCGAGAACCCGACGTGAATTTCGAGGTCTGATAGTTTGGATTGCTAGGGCAGTAAATGGCAGAATCAAAAGGGCTCTCAACTAAATTTATTTAGGTAATTTAATTACCTTTTCATAAAGTCTAAGATCATCTTATTTGGATTCCTGAGCAGAAAGTTATGTATTTTTAGAAGTTGACTGTCCGCATTGAACACCAAATCGATCGCGTAAATTAGAAGATTGGAAACGCTTGGGAGTTTAGTGAGATCAATTGTGTTGTTGTTTATGATTTTGGTCCAGTATGTTGGTCTTAGATTGGGGTTATCTTTATGTTCGTGGGAGCGTGATCCCGGGGCATCGCCGTCTTCACGCCCTCCATTCGCACGCCGTTAAGACAAGTGCATTGTTTGTTAAATGGGTGTGATTGATTGGCTATGTTTGTGTGTTTTTGATATATGGTTGCATAGCAAGATGGCTTACTTGATGGTTGTTTAAGTATGGTGATTGCTCAAATTATGCTTATGCTTTATTGTGGTACAATGTTGTTGTCTTTTGCAAGATTGATGATGAATAAGAGATAAGCATATGCATATTGAGAACATGTTGAGACTTGGTCACGCGGTGACCAAGCATATTTCCCTTTGAGATCCCGGTCATGAATGTGACGGGCCCGAGATCCCCTCATTCGTGGAGTGTGGGCTTGAGGTCCCTGTTACTTGCGGAGTAACGGACAATTGGTCCTCGTATGCAGCGCGCATGTGCATGGGTATGCGGCGACGGTTGCTTACTCGTGACACGTGTAATGCACACGTAAAGTTAAAGATAAAGGATCCTTGAGCATTGCATTTGCATATGAGATATTCTATTGTTGATCTCCTTTACATGGATGCTGATGTTATAGTTTCTTTATGTGCTTGCTGAGTCTGTGGACTCACCCTTGCTTTTATTGTTGTTTTAGGTATCCGAGCCAAGAACGACATGCATGGGGAAGTAGTCGCTAGTCACACACTTGCCACATGAACTAAATAAAGATGCATGATCTTCTAACGTAATTGTTTTAGTAATTGGGCGAGATGCCCAAAGATTTATTATGTTTCATCTCATGCAATGGATTAAATGTAATAATGATGAGTAGTAGAAATTCATATCTCTCTAGTTATGTTAGATACTTAGCATGTCTTTGATTATCTTTTGATGTCTTTGGAAGAAAGTTTTAGTTAATATTTGAATTGTTCTGTGTTGGAACCTTCTGTAATTAACTTTACAAGGGAGGTTCTCACTAAATTTATTAAGATTGTCTAGTTTGGAATTATTAGAGTTTGTTTAGTAGCATTCCGTGCTTATGTCGGGTCAAGTGTTACAAATGAAGAATAAAAGACTCATTCCCATTATCCCCTTCGGAATACTTCTCATCTAGTTTATCCCAGAGCTGTTTAGCATTAGTGAAATTGACATATACGTCGAACAACCGGTTGGATAAGACTGCTAACAACCTAGCTAAGACTGAATTGTTCGCATCCTCCCACCGCGTCATCTCAGCGGTTTCCAAAGGGGCCATTGGAGGATTTGAAACGACCCAGAAAAATCTGAGGTCGGTCAGCCATAATTTGGTTTTAGCTTGCCAACGCTTAAAGTTAGCACCATCAAACACTTTCCGCTTTACGACATCTGACGATGAAGCCATTTGTTTAAGAATAGCTTTTCTAGATTGTTGTAAACAATGCAAGTTAAGTAAACAAACAAAATTAATTCCAGCATAAACATAAGACAAAAGAGCATTAATCCACCAACATTTAAATGACCAAATTAACATAATTAAATGTAACTCTTCCCGGTCATTTAAATTGAAAGAAATGCTAAACCAATACCATATGTATAAGAAACAAACCAGCATATTGCTAAGATTTGAGTGAATCTAAAGTTGCTCTCAGAAGAAGAGTTGCAGAAGAATTTGATTTCTGCCTTCTCAATACTATAGTCTACACTCTTCACTAATTGAATTTGACAAAATCAATTTAAGCCTTGAGCTCTAAAACTCCTTCTAATCTACCAAAGATCCTAAACATAATAACAGCAATAACTACTTTCAGCCACCAAGGTTCACTGTTAACAGAACATCAATTCAGCAATTCAAGTAGCCAACAACCTTGATTTAACAATTTTGATTCATTGACAGTGAACGATCACAGTTAAAAAATAAGATCAACAATAAGTCAAAAGGACTAACAAAATAACATGAATAATATTGTTAAAAGGAACACAAAAAAGACCATGCAAGTCTATAAGAATCCAAAAGTGACAGACTGCTATTTCAAGATCAATTGATAGAATTGAATTATACTCTTAGGGCTCAAGTCTAAACTAAATTGCCAAATCAATTTAAGTATATGACTAATAACATCACAGAGCAAGCCAATTGAAGCCCACCGACATCACTTTGCATAATATCTCAATACCAATTCCAATTCAAGATATGAACTAGAACAGCCCACTTATACATACACAAAGTGATGCACAAAAATTAACAGAAATACTCACTGAGTGAAGGCAATCAAAGCCAACAAGAAGAACCCGCAAGGCGTGTCAAAAGACACTACCCCAGGAAAACTATCGCCCTCCAACTCCGAGCAAAGGACGAAGTAATCGGAGATACAATGCCCACTTTAATTCTTGGACCCACTGAAGAACAAAGGCGAGGAATAGTGTGATGTCGCACAAGAATCCACTACAAGAAATCTGCAGTATGGGATCTGTGACGCTCCCATGACAAAAAAAAAATCGATCGTCACCTATAGTGCGTCGCTGATTGGTTTTTGTGACAAAAGTAGCGAAATCGTCACAGACTTAGTGACGAAACTATTGTCGTCACGAATTTTATGACGCCACCACGTCAAATTCTTATTGTCATTGGTAGCCTGGTCGAGCCACGCGGATCTGACGTGGCTGTTGGTTTGTGACGATGTCTACCATTATAATGTGAGTTAGGCCCATGTAAATTTTTGTCATAATTTCTACAAGGCCTATTTGATTCCATCATCCCCTGAGTCAATTTGTGGTCGTAGGCCATTTTGTAGGCCCAACTTATTTTAGGTTAGCCCAAATTGCAGGCCCAAATTTTTTTGGGTGTAGCCCATTTTGATTACCGAGTTAGGGTTTGAGCTAGGTCGTTTTGAAAGGCGCAATATATTATTGGGATAAAACCATTTTGGCCCAGTTTTATCTGGGCCAAGCCCTTTGACAATTCACAAACTAATTTTTCAATTTCACACCTACAGACCAAACCATTGTGTTTGGCCCAACACATCCATACAGACAAAAACAGTACAAGGATACACAATAAGTTCATGTCATGTCATAATAGCAACATCCAGCACAATAAGTTCATGTCATGTCATAATAACAACAAGCAGCATCAAGTTCACATCAACGATGACAACTCTCATGTCCAACACAGTTCACAAAATAGCAGTATCCTATATCGCAATGCCATCAAACCACAAACTACATTAGTTTAGGGATTAGGGTTCACCTGACTCTAATTGCAGTTCAGCAAACGATGAAGGAGGGCATCAGTATCTGCAATCTTATCCTTCAAAAAGCCAATCTCATCTAAGCTCTTCTTCCTAGCTACTTCGGATTCTTCTGCCTTCTTCTTCAAGGCATCCAAGTCTTGTTGCTGAGCTTCAAGTTGGTCTTGAAGTTGGGATGCTCCTTGCTTCTCAATGTGAAGTTTAGCTTCAAGCTCTTCCACACACGAAGGAACGCCTCGTCTCGAGCTTTTCTGTGAGGGTGTTTCAAGGCCCACATGTTCAACGAATTTGGTTGACTCACCGAGCACTTTAGAAACAGTTGCAGTAGGAGACTTTGATTCTTGTCCATCTTCCACCGGTTGAGCCACGATGGCTTCTATATCAGCCTAGCAATAGATGGATTACACATGAAAAGTGTTATTATTTATAGTATACTTATGTACAAGAGAAATGAACAAGTGGTGACTAACAATTGCTTTCTTCACTGGCTCACTAAAACCAAGTTTCTTGCTATTATGGCACTCTTTGAAGAGGTCAATTGCAGTGTGTTCTACATATTTATATTTCTTTTGCTTTTGAAATGTTCAAATCATTGCAAACTGTAAACTTCCAACATGGTATGGAAGGGTTTCATAACAAATCTATAAGAACATCATTTCTCTAAGTACTTACAACAAAGATAACAAAGGTGCAATGTAGGAACGAGAGTCGTCCATTGAAACTGGACTTCTCACGGTTCAGTTTGTTTTTCTCACAATGGTCCTACAGAAAGACATATTAGTGCAAGGCGTGTCAAAAGACACTGTCCCAGAAAAACTATCGCCCTGCAACTCCGAGCAAAGGACGAAGTAATTAGAAATACAATGTCCACTTTAATTCTTGGAACCCACCGAAGAACAAAGGCGAGGAATAGGGTGATGCCGCACAAGAATCCCACGGGAGATGCTCTGGCCGAGAGCCCTCCAACACCAAGCACCACAAAGAACAAGATTCGACTGCCTCCTAGGGATTAGACCAAGATAAGAGGATCACAAGCACATCAATCAACTCACCAGTGGTCCTTCCAGGTCTCACACACAGAGTGGCGCCCGAAAAGATCCAACCAGATGAGATCAATCGAAGAAGATCAAGAGATCACCGACGGTAGAAAAATCACCGCACCAATGAACACAACAAATCCCCTCAATCTCGAAGCCAATCACACAGGAAAAACAACCGAATCAAGGGGGAATTATTTCTCAGATCTAGGGTTGTTCTTATACCCAAAAGAGAGTGCTCTCGCCCCAAAAATAAAGCAAGTAGATGGAGATGCGGTTGCCGTCAACCACCGGCGCCCAAAGCGCACGGGGAGATTGGCCCTCCTGCACAGCCACCTTCTCACCATTGTCGCCGAAAAGCTCAGGAGAGCTAAAACCGAAACGGCGCAGCTCCTGGAATCCAATCACCAAAAAAAGGGTAAGGCCGAAGACCCTAGCACCTTCCTCTCTTAATAGCAGACATGAGGGACCCACAAGAAAACATCTTTTCCTTTTAAACCTTTTCCCAAATTGAGAATACAATGAAGCCCTCATAGTGACCAACAGGACCAACGTACGTCGATAGAAGATTGGGGCCGGGGTGCGACACCAGCGCGATCGACAACACAAAGCGTAACGTTGGTCTCGAACCCGAGCCCCATCTTTGTAGCTGGTGGGCATGACATCGTCATGTGGGCCTGGCGTAGATGACCACGTCTAACTAAAAAGGACGAGACTACCCTTAGGGTTGTCCTAGAATTAGGGCTATTTATGTAACTTCACCTCTCTCCTCCCATCCTATAAATAGGACCCTATTGTAACATGGGAGGGGGATGCCACATGTACATTATTTCACACTTGAGCAATACAACTTGGGCGGTTCACTTGCCTCGCTTACGTTTTGCTCCCCACCCACGCATTCCCAGCGGTCGACGTAGCTAACTTGTGGTACCTACAAATTTATTGTCTAGACGCATATCTACTAGGAGGAGGGCACTTATACATCATTTCACACTTGAGAAATACAACTTGGGTGGTTCACTTGCCTCCCTTACGTTTTGCTCCTGTCGTAGCCGGGCCCCAAGGGGTGTCCCGCACCCTAGGGTTGTCAAGAATACCGATGTACCATCAGGGATACTGTACATGTATAAACCTAGTCTGTATAGCATATTTAGGCAAATATACCTAAATATCCCATCTCTCTATACTTCGTGAGGGCAAGAAGGTAAATGTCCTTCTTGCCCTCCTATAAATAAAGCCCCAAGGGCACATGTACGGGGGCTGGACCCTCTCATTCATGCATAATCACCAATACACACTCATATACATACATATCTTTGGCTCCTCCCCTCGGTCCTTCACCCAAGACAAAGGTCACGGAGGGTCTTCATGTCCGGAGGGTCTCCGTACCCACTGTCTAGCCTCTTTATGCTACGATAGTTGGCGTCGTCCATGCGGATCGAACAAAAGTCTACCAAAAAAAAGAGAGGAGCCGAAGCCCACTTTTCGGCCAAAACATCACCAAGCCAGCCGAAGCCCACTCATACAAGCCGAAGCTCATCATACAATAACCGAAGCACATCCCCAAAATCCACAAAAAAGCACCCGAGCCTCCGAAGCGGCCTCGGCAGCCTTTGGAGCCTCCGGCGCGGCCTTGGCAGCCTTCGGAGCAACCGGGACACCAGGAGCGCCCGGAGCCCTCGGCGCAGCCTTGGCACCCTTCGGAGCTCTTCGGCGCGGCCCCAACCCCCTTCAGACGGCAGCCTCGGCCAAAACGCGAAGCCCTTCGCGCCGCCTCTCGCACGACTTTGTCAGACGCCGGGGCGCGCCACACCTCCATCAACCTCGGAGCATCCACCTGCGCATCCAAGTCCCCATTCCCCCACAGCACCTTCGGCCAAAAAAAAGAGAGAGAAAAGCACAGTCGAAGCCCATCATTCCCCCACAACACCTTCGGCAAAAAAAGGGGGCGAAGCTGAGGAACAGCCGAAGCCTTTGTGCCCCCTCGCCTCCGCAGCCCCACCGGCTCGCCGGCTCGAGGTCACCACCGAGGCCATCTCCACCTCCGAGTGCCTCTGAAGCCTCGCGTCGCACCTTCGGCTTTGGCAAGACAACATTCGGAGCACCCCACCTCTGGAGGTCCCAGCCTCCGGCTTGGATCACCCCGATCCCCCTTCGTCAGCACCCACTTGCCCGCAACCACCTCGCTCCAGACCGTGCTCCGCCTCGCTCCCGCGCGATGGGCCTCGACAGACTGGCGGCCAAGCCTGTTCGAAGCCTCCGGCCTCCCTCCACCTCCGAAGCAACCTCCTCCCAGAGCTCCACCACCCCTCGGGCTGCCTCGGATGGCCTCGGCAACGCCTCCTCCGGAAGCCCCTTCGGGCATCCTCGGCGCCGATAGCCTTTGACCTTCGGACAAACCTCGAGGCCGCCTTGCTTCGCTGCACCTCGCAGTCGCCCAGGACCAATACGTCTCCCTCCTTTCCATTTGACGCTCTAGCACTTCACCCATACGCAGTTTGCAATTCTACAAACCACTAGACACACAATCACATGGACAGCAGGACCCCGCGTTTAATTTTTGCCACGGTTCAGTAAACGTGTAAAAAAGAGCGATGTTTCTAGTAGCATAGCACGACGTATTATTTCATATCTCGCGTGCATTGGGAAGACTTCAAAGCGAGAATAGCTAGTCTAGTGCATGCTTATAGTTGAATAGAGGCAAAAAAAAAACAAAACGAAGAGGCGACGTGCAAGGCATCGAGCCCTGGCGCACACCTCGCAGGCTACGGTCTCGATGTATAAGCCCACAAGGATGGCAACGTCAATAATCCCATCGTCGTGGCACCGAAGACGCCGCGCATGGCCCTGAGCCCCGGCGCACACCCGTGGGTGTATAAACAAGACGTCGCGCATGGCCCCGAGCCCTGGTGCACACCGATGCCCTCCGCAGGCACGAGTGTATAAACAAAAGACGCCGCACATGGCCCCGAGCCCTAGTGCACACAAACTCACTCCACGGAGTGTGAAGTGTATAAATAAGACGCCGCGCATGGCCCCGAGCCCCGGCGCACACCGATGCCCTCCGCAGGCACGAGTGTATAAATAAGACGCCGCGCATGGCCCCAAGCCCTGACGCACACTAATGCCCTCCGCAGCTACAAGTGTATAAACAAAAGACACCACGCTCAACCGCGCAGAGGCTAGTCGCTCCAAAGGCCTTTGCCTTAGCGACTAGGGAGTCTCCCGCCGCGAGGGCATAGCCCCGTAGAGAGACATTTTTCATATCGTGCTCAAACGCGCACCCCTAGTCGCTCTGGAGGCTCCGCCTCGGCAACTAGGGAGTCTTCCGCCGCGAGGGCATCGCCCCGGCGGAGAGATATTTTTCATATCGTGCCCAAACGCGCACCCCTAGTCGCTCCGGAGGCTCCGCCTCGGCGACTAGGGAGTCTCCAGCCGCGAGGGCATCGCCTCGGCAGAGAGACTTTACATATCACGCTCAAACGTGCACCCCTAGTCGCTCCAGAGGCTCCGCCTCGGCGACTAGGAAGTCTCCCGCCGCGAGGGCATCGCCCCAGCGGAGAGATATTTTTCATATCGCGCTCAAACGCGCACCCCTAGTCGCTCCGGAGGCTCCACCTCGGCGACTAGGGAGTCTCCCGCCGCAAGGCCTCGCCCCGGCGAAGACATTTTTCATATCGCGCTCAAACGTGCACCCCTAGTCGCTCCGGAGGCTCCGCCTCGACGGCTAGGGAGTCTCCCGCCGCAAGGGCATTGCCCCGCGGAGAGACATTTTTCATATCGCGCTCAAACGCACACCCCTAATCGCTCCGGAGGCTCCGCCTCGGCGACTAAGGAGTCTCCTGCCGCGAGGGCATCGCCCCGGCAGAGATATTTTTCATATCGCGCTCAAATGCGCACCCCTAATCGCTCCAGAGGCTCCGCCTCGGTCACTAGGGAGTCTCCCGCCGCGAGGGCATCACCCTGGCAGAGAGATATTTTTCATATCGCGCTCAAACGCGCACCCCTAGTCGCTCTAGAGGCTCCGCCTTGGCGACTAGGGAGTCTCCCGCCGCAAGGGCCTCGCCCCAGCGGAGATATTTTCCATATCGCGCTCAAACGCGCACCCCTAGTCGCTCCGGAGGCTCCGCTTCGGCGAATAGGGAGTCTCCCGCCGCAAGGGCCTCGCCTCGGCGGAGGTATTTTCCATATCGCGCTCAAACGCGCACCCCTAGTCGCTCCGGAGGCTCCGCCTCGGCGATTAGGGAGTCTCGCCCCGGCGGAGACATTTTCATATCGCGCTCAAACGCGCACCCCTAGTCGCTCTGGAGGCTCCGCCTTGGCGACTAGGGAGTCTCCCACCGCAAGGGCCTCGCTCCGCGGAGACATTTTCCATATCGCGCTCAAACGCGCATCCCTAGTCGCTCCGGAGGCTCCGCCTCGGCGACTAGGGAGTCTCCCGCCGCAAGGGCCTCCCCCCGGCGGAGACATTTTCCATATCGCGCTCAAACGTGCACCACTAGTCGCCCGAGGCTCCACCTCGGCGACGGGAGTCTCCCGCCGCAAGGGCCTCGCCCGACGGAGACATTTTCCATATTGCGCTCAAACGCGTACTCCAAGTCGCTCCGGAGGCTCCGCCTCGGCGGCTAGGGAGTCTCCCGCCGCGAGGGCATCGCCCCGACGGAGAGAAAATTTTCATATCACGCTCAAACGCGCACCTCTAGTCGCTCCGTAGGCTCCACCTCGGCGACTAGGGAGTCTCCTGCCGCATGGGCCTCATCCCGGCGGAGAGACATTTTTCATATCGCGCTCAAATGTGCACCCCTAATCGCTCCAGAGGCTCCGCCTCGGCGACTAGGGAGTCTCCCGCCGTGAGGGCCTCGCCCCGGCAGAGAGACGCCCCCTCAAATCACGCTCAAGCGCGCACCCCTAGCCTCGCCATGGATGCGTGCGGCTAGTAGGAGGTAGGGATGGGTTCAAATAGTCAGTCCAGTCCAATTGCGACCTAGCAAGACAAATTACAGGGCGCCTTGGCGCGAAGAAGTGCCTACGAATACTCAGCGTAGTCGTAAGACAATACCCATTACAACCTCATGTATAGCATGCGGGCCAAGCTGTGAGGCCCATCACCTCACGCTTAGGTGCACAGCCTTGGTCGCTCTGACGGCCCCGCCTCAGCGACTAGGGAGTCTCCCGCCGTGGGGGCATCGCCTTGCCAGAGAGACACCTCGTTTCACGCTCAAGCACCGAACCGGAATCGTTCCGGAGGCCCCACCCAAGCGCCTGGCCTATCCCCAAAGCCCCTTCGGCAGCTCCGGTCCGCCTAATCGCTACCTTCGGGCTCCGCAACCGAGGCCAATCAAAAAAAAGTTGGGGGACGGCGTCTTCGGCTTCGCCCCCCTTCGCTAGCTTTGGGCTCCACCCATGCATTCCCAGTGGTCGAGGTAGCCAACCGAGGATGCCTACAAATTTACTATCTAAGCGTGTATCTACTACATAACTTGTTTCCACGTTCCGGGCTAAATTGTTGCGTCACTCTGGCTACAATATCCTTGAACGAAATCTCGCCATTCTTGCATTTGAATAATATCCTTGAACGATAGTGTTGGGATATTCTTACAATATTAATTCTTGCATTTGCATTAGTAGTTAGCAAATCATACACGAGATGCTGTCGACCACTGTTATCCCCTCAACACGCAACACAACTTAATTAACCTGTCCAAGAAACAAATGCAGCCAGCAGAGGGGCCGCCCAGAGCAAGCTAGCCAAGCTTAATTAGCCGAACACCATCATCAAGACTAGCTAAGGCTGCTCCTAGTGTTCCATTTTGGCTAGTATCTTAGCCTGCCATGTAGGCAAAATAATGATGTGGTATTATAGTTAATGAAAAGAGAGTGTACTCTAGTATCTAATTTAGATACTGGTTTGGCTCGAAATCCAACGCAAAACAGTCCATTGAGAAGATAGTATCCTAACACTCCTCATACACTAAAAAACTACACTAAGATACTGTACATTGAGAACAGCCTAATACTACTCATCTTCCATTTAGTCAAAGCAGGAATTAATCAAGCTAGCGAACATAGCAATACCAGCTTCAACTGCAGAGCGATGGCGCCAAAGCTAGGCTAGCTTATGTACTCCCCAGCTAGGGCGCGCGGGCGTACACTAATTGTCTCGCGCGCCTGGGGCCGGCCGGACGCGCTGCAAACGCCCGACCGATCGCTTAACCCGCACGCCTCTGCTGACGCTGCCGCGCGCACATAAATGGCGTGAACAACCACGGCAGAGGCCAACCAATCAGCGCGCCAAGGAAGAAACTGGCCCGGCAGCCAAGGACAGGGTTGCGCGGTGGGAGAATTGATCGATCGATCTCGCAAGCCATGCATGCGTTGGACTGTTTCCGACGCAGTACACTGTACATGCACACGCGTTCATGAATGGATCTTTTCAGATAATGGAAGAGAAAAATCACAGCACCGCGAGCACGGTAAGCTGCTGTACGTGACCGCATTCATGCGGTCGTACCGATCGAACGAACCAACAGCTGGTGAACTCGAGCCGAATTGGCTAGACTCTGCATGCGTGTACGTAGACGTGTAGTGCGTGAGAAAGCGACGGTGATCTCCGTCCAGTGTCCACTAGCTATGCGTTGGAGCAACAGAGTAGGGATCTTTGGGGGTGCTGATTCGACTTTGCATGGATCTGTAGATGTTGGCATCAGCTGCAGTGTTTTAGGTGCGGGCAGTTGGAGACCTGATGGATAGACCGTGGACGCCAATCATCACAGTTTTATTCGAGGGATAGATCACACATGGCTTGTCGTCGAGCAAAAACAGGTTCCTAGTACGGTCAATATTATTTTGTCGAATTTGCATGATGTGATTTTTTTTGGTAAAAAAAAAAATCAAAGAAGTTTTGCAAGAATCATTGTACATCCTGTGAAATTCGTGTAGAATTCTCACCTTCCAAACACGACCTACATCCTTGAGGTTGAGCAACGAATGCCAAAAAAAATCCACAATAAAGCCGTCTAATATGTAGTTAAGGTGACTTTGACAGGAGTACCATACCAGTTGGACTAGCCACCGCCCACCGGCTGATGACCCAAAACTATCGCTAATGTGAGAAAAATTTATATCACAAGGTATTACCGGTTCAAGCTATATGATTCGAAATTCTAACAAGAAGATACCGATGCTACTACACATCTGGGAAGACGAGCATCACAAGCCAAGCAACAAAGAAGACTGTTTCCTCTCCCTCTCACGACGCAAATGCAAATGCAATTCGATGTACGTCGCACCAATGAATTTCCGGGGTCACATCCCAGACAACGACGTGACCTAGATCCTATGAGGCCTCTTCCTTGAGAAGCAATCAACCCAGGCCAACATGCAACGCCCTTAACAGATCATCGATCGATCGACAATCCTGTAATAACGATGTAATTATTATAAAAAATTATTAAACACGGCGTTGACGATCGCTTCCGCATGATCGAGACTCGGCAGTGCGTTCGCGCGACATGGTTTCGTCACGCGCACCACCTAACTTGTGAGGAGCGTGCTAGCTAGTTAAAGCTGATACGAGGACCATCAGTCCATCACCGTGTATGCAGCGCGAATAATGCACGAGCGGTCAGCGGATCGGCGGCCGCCATGTGGCCGGGCAGGGGAGCGCTCGTCGGCACGGTTGGTGGGGAGGCGCGCGGCCCGGCCGGCCGGGGCCACGGGTTGGTGGCGCTCGTGCGCGCACGCGGCCGCAGGGGGGGTATATACCAGTACCACTGCCGGATGGTGAGGCCGCTCGATGCGGCCGGGGCATCAACGCGCCCACATCTAAGAACAGCTGGCCAGGCTTGTGTACCAAGTAACCAAACAAAATTCATGTCCTGACTGACGTGCTCTGATGAGGTGGGGGATTCGCTGTACATGCGCTAGGCTGCTTGGTACTTGCTGGTCCTGAGTCTAGGCGGCCGACGGTTGGGAAGCTTTGTCGTGCTCGCGTCACAACTCCGCCGTGCCGAGGTAGTGCGGTAAGCACGGTAGTTCCGTCCCGTGAGCCCGTTGGCAGCAGGCTGCATGCTGCATCCAACCAAGACGCGTGGTAGGAAGGAGCGGCCCACCGTGCGACGCATGCCCAACTTGAGATATCACACGCGGGGCTCAGCTCGGCCGGATTGATCAAAAGGCCTAAGTTTTACTGAAACGTGGGCCGAGATGGGAACACAAGACTTGTTCAATCTTAATGCCGCCGCGGATCAATAAACAACCGAAGTAGTGAAGAAAAAAAAACTTTGAAATTACCAGATGTTTCATTGCATAACAGCGTAAGGTGGCAGGGCCCTGAAACAAAATATCTATATCTATATATAAAAGGAGGCATAAATGGCCGCTTCTCAGGGTGGCCACATCATTTTTTTTATGCGTCACGATCGTGCTTTCCTCTGTTGCCTGCCGTCTGATTGTTTTTCTTTAAAAACACATAAAAGGCTTAAGCTACAGTGAAAAAACCCGTGGGACTGAGACTAGAAAAAACAAACACGCAAAAGCCTTGCCGTCCGATTGCTGTCCGCGTTACGCTCGCACGCTGCTTCCGCGAGTTCCAGGTCCTCTCGTTGCCTCGGTTTCTGTACAGTTTCCCCTCTTTATTTCCCATCATGACTCGAGAAGGACTCCATAATCCATAGCACTACTGCTACCTGCTCATTCAAGAATCTTCCAGCTTTCCCAAAACTACACCACCCTTTGCTGTAGCTTCTTGATCTGTGGGTTTGCTGGTGTCTCAATCCAAGATCAACACCAATCCATAGCAAGAACTTCCTTTCCTCCAGCACCAGCAAAATTCCATCTTTTGACCACTGAAGCTTGGAGAAATGGGTTGCAGGATGCTTCTTCAACCAGATGTTAATCTATTGTAAGGTCAGCAGCTGTTTTCTTCCTGTATTAAACGGTCCTTGTTTCTTGAGTAAGTTTCTTGTTTTCAATCTTTGTGGGTTATATTGATGTATTTCTATCTAAGATTTAATGGGGATATTTGTTACTTGAACTTCTTGATTGCTATGGTTCTCACAAGAAAACTGAGATTATGCTTACATTCATTCTGCAATTAAATATTCGACCCTATTCTACTTGGGTGTTACAGTAAATTATCGATACTTTTCTTGCATATTTCTAGCTTGTTTTGCTGCAACATTATATAAATCAAGGTTGTAGCAGTGAATTATTTTGCTTTCAAGAAGCAATCAGACAAACAGATGCATCGGCTTATATCTCTAGAGCTTCTTGTTCCACTTATTGCCCAATACAACTCCAAATAAGATACTGCTAAATCAAATCAATGGGTAAGGGAAGAGGCAGGGAAGGAAGCTAGCCGCCAAACCAAGGTAACTGACATATTGTTGTTACATGCCTTCCTCCTTACCAGTGTGTGGTTTGCCTTGTATCTTATGACCCATTCGCAGATACAAACTTTGTGTAATTAGTAGTGATGGAACAACAAGTGCATAATTCATATTATTTGGTGACGTTGGGCAGCAGGTGGTTGGTAAACAAGTTGGCGCAGTGCTCAGATCGAATCGCGGAGGAGATGACATACCACCAGACATAGTACAGATTGTTTGCAAGAAATATACATGGCATGTTAACACTACGAAAAAAGCTTCCAAGGTCCTAGAAAGTCTTATCAGGTCAACCATATCGTAATCGCATTAGGCAGACAATCCACTGTTCCATGCATTTGCGCTCCTGTAAATGCTATGTCATCTTCATCTGAGATTGCTACTTCCAGAGTACAACCTAAAGGTTCAACTATCGAGACCTCTAAGCTCTAACATACCCGCTGCTATAGAAGACCATCTCCTTCACACTATACCGGAATCTGCTAGTGACAAGATTGTTCACACAGACTGTCCTTCAGAGGTATGTACGCACTTTCGCTACCTCCACTCTTACGTCATTCTTACACTACGTCGTTACTGCTGCTTGGACCATATAGACGTGTTTGTTGTATTCATGTTTTATTGTTCAAGTACAAAGTAGGCCAATTGCTCTAATTTATTAGTGAAGGTATGTCTTGTAAATATAGCACCATCAATGACACTGGAAGCTAAAATCAGGTTATTTAATGAAAACCTAAATCTAAAGTGTAGTCAAAGATCACAACATGTATATTAATGAGTTTCTTACGATCTGCTAAGAGATGGTAATAACTTCCCAAGGTAATTTACCTTCAGCTTGATGCGTGGGCTGTTCTTGACAGTGAATTACATCTGCTGTTACCTACCTGTTATTCTGTTAAAATTGCCTCCAATGTTTTCTCCTTCTCATAGTGTCTGCTTCCTTGCATGTTTAGCCACTACAATAGACACTGCCCCCTCCACGCCACCTCTCTACCACTGAAGCAAAAAACATCCATAGTATAATCCCTTCGTCACGCTTTCTATATTACTGTCGTAGTATTTAGCATTTCCATCACTGTATTTGACATAACACTGGTGCTCTGTCATACTATCAACACCAACGAACCACGTGGCATGCTTCCTTCCACTCGCAAGAGGCTTTTCGACACGTTATCTACTTCCAAACAGATGAGAAGTAATATTGTCTTTTCCTTTCATACTTTGTTACTGACGGTGCAGCATTTAGGTAGACATGTAGCGTTTCTGGCAATAGCCAAAGGAAATGTCTTCTCCGCTCTGTTGTAGTACTGCATACAAAAAAAATTGTATTGGTTTCTATATATAGAACTACCTGACTATAAGTTACTTACAGGACATGGAAGAGGAGCCTTATTCCAAAAGGAAAACCTTGTCCACCGATAGAGGTGATCCAGCTGATTCTCTTGAGAATAAGTTACAGTCCATGTAAATAGCTATTTGTGCTAGATTATAGTTTACTGTTTGATATTCGTTCTCATTTTCTTCCCTCTTACTTAGTCTTCAATGCAATACCTTCATTATTGTCTGTTAACCTACTGTAAATCACAATTTGGTCATAGCCACAACAGCCTGCTAACTAAACTTTGTACTCTTTAAGATCCGTAATGTAGTCATCTTTGTCAAATTAGGAAATAGTCCATCTATATTTACTCTCTATTTAGCCCTAGATTAGTGCATTTTCCACGTGATTCCCAGTTTTTTTTTTTTGTGCTAAATAGTATCTATAGGATTGTAGTGATTTCTTTCCTTCTTATCATGCGTTGGATTGAACCGACAACAGAAGACATTGTAGTTGTAAGTGTAATCGATAGAGGAAAGCTACCTCGCTACACACTGCTCAGAACGAGAACAAATCTAAGACGATACACAGAGAAACACGCCGCCGACGATGACGATTTTCTTTTGGAATAGATCTGAACTTTTATTTCGGAATCATACTTTCGAAATCATACTCTGTATTTACAAAGTGCCCTAACAGTACCCCTCAAAACCTAGCAGAACTCCAAAAGAATCCTCAAAAGTCATCCTCGAAAAACCACTAAAAGCCACTACGGACTCTCAACCTCTCTCATTTTTATCAGTTAATGCAATATTGCAATTAATTCATGATACCAGAACCAGCATAAGGGTTAATCTGATGTCTTAATTGATAATACCAAAACTTACTGTTGCTGGAGCTTATAACAGAGAACATGACTTATTTGCACAAAAAAATGCATTTGACTGATAATGACCAGAAACAGCATATAGGTTAATCTGAAGTTTTACTCGCAAATTTTTCTCCAGTGGGTACCAAAAACAGCATACCAAAAGAAACATACAAATTAACACTGAACTGATAATCTGAAGATGCATGATATAATCTGATCAGTGAACATCAAAAGTTTCATCAAGATTACAGACACAAAATTCATCCCAGTCAGATGGTTATTACTTTTAGATGCAGTAAGCACATGGCCAATCCCTTTCAGATGGCTGATTCCCCTAAGACTAAAGGAGGCATTCATCTATATATGTGGCACCAAAAAGTTCAGATGATCAGTAGGAGAGAGAAAAAGAACCAATCAATAAGATGATCTCTTATCCAAAGGAATGCCACCGGGGAGATGCGCAGCAGCAGAAATCGCCAAGACGCCAGCAGATGCAAGCGCAGCAGGGACACCCGAGCACAGATGCCGGGGCAGACACGTAGCAGCGATGGCAAGAACGAATCTGAAGATCGAAAAAAAAACGGAAGACTGGCCTGATGCAAAAGCCGCGGTAGCTCCACTAGATGCGAGCAGCGGAAGCAGAGGGCGCCCTGCACACGCGGAGACGGCGCTACGCTTAAGGAAGCAAAGACATCGGAGGCTTGCCAGATGAAAGCAGTGGGTGCTAGATAGCGCGCAGCGCTCACGGAGGGGCGGCGGCCGAAGGGCGCGATGGCTCATGCAGAGGCGGGCGGTGGCCTGAGGGCTGTCGGCGCACTCGGAGTCCCGGAGAGGCGCTCTGAAGGACGCTCGAAGGCAGCGGAAGGCAAGAACAGGATGCGGCCAGATGCAAAAGCAAGAACCGATCTAATGACAACTCACGACGGGTTGCAAAACACCCATACGGTTGCTATGATACCGATTGTTAGAACATTAATTTTGATCTAAATCAGATGATCAGTCATATGTGGCAATTGTAACATCTTAGAATATGTAAACCTAGAAGCATACCTGATGATGATACCATTGTTCATCGTAAGGTTGATTTGAAGCAGTAGATGAATAGACGTTCAATCTAGCTAGGGTTTGATCTTTCCCAGTAAGAAGTGAGGCACAAGTTCCAACTACAGATGTAGATAGATGGTATGGTATGAGATACCTTTCTGAGAGGACATAACCTTTATTTATATCCTTTTGGCATATAATCTTATTCCGTTCCACAATTAGAGATAGATTCCAAATTAAACATATTCAAAATCTAAGGCCCTGTTTGTTTAGGCTTAGTTTTTTTGGCTTATAGCTTAAAGTCAGCTTTTTGGCTTAATCAGCTTATAAGTCTCTTAGCTTTTAAGCCAAGTTTTGGTGTTTGGTAATCTAGCTTTTTATAAGATGTTAGCTTTTTGAGTTGTGTGTGAATGATAAAAAGTCTGAATTGCCCTTTATGATTTAAAGGACCCTTTTAAGCATGTATTTAAATTTATTTTTGCATGAGATTTGTAAATATAACAATACGTGCAAAAATACATACAAAACAAAATAGATTTCGCTCGTACAAGTATACGTGCGTGTACCATGGTCTATCCAAATAAATTGCAAATCTCGACATATATTGGAGATGTTTATCTAAGAAGAACAGGGTATAACAGGCAACCTATTCATAGTAAGATATCGCTCGTTCGTACATACATGTAACAAAATATTATTCAATTATATCATATTAATGTAATCTATTTATCCTCTTGTGGCCATTACAGAAGTACACGAAAGACACTCATATCTTCATCATCGATTGCTGTTCTATTGACACCGTGCCCTCCAAATGATATTATGATATAATTTAATTGAGAACACATTAGAATGTAACAATAATACGAGTATGACATGACTGAATAGTTTGAACCCATTTTCGCAACCACTTCAGATAGAACTTACGATCGCGAACCATCTCCGGCCGGTAGCCATCATACCGTTTCCGCTTCAGATAGAACTTGCGATCGCGGCCATACAGCTGCAGCAATTCAGTCCTCGCCTTCCTGATGTGAATGGAAAGTAAGCGGTAAATTGCAACAGTAACTAATTGAGCCAAGTTGTTGCCTGAACATGATGAAACACATGCTAGATGAGCTAATGTTGGTTATAGGCTGTCCAAAGCTGAATGAACAACATCATTTTCAACCTTTCGACTTAGTTATCAAGCTTAAATTTTTACAGACGTTCTTCTTGGCAACATCATTTTCAATCTTTCAACTGGTGTTTTTGGGGTGGACCTCCATCTTGCCCCGGAAGAATGCAAAGATGTCCGACTGTGCCTTCTCTGGCTCTAGTAGCTCCCGAGCCACCTCAGGCGGAATCACCACATGCTCCACCTCCTAGAACTGAAGAACTTTGTTGACCTGTCAGTACGTAGAAACTGAACTAGTGAATTGGTGTCCCATCATTGCAGCATCAACTGGGCTCTATTTGGCGAGAATCAATGGACACAACTAACACACTTTTACATCCGAAATTTGATCTTTTTCCCCTTAAAAATAGTCTTTGCTTACTGATTCTGCAAGACAATCATTTGGACTCTGATGTTGACCACAAGACATGCAACGAACTCAATCACATAGTCCAAGCAACCAACACTGACCAACTCCTCTTCTTATAGAAGCAAAATCGGACATAGCAATGCACTACCAACCAAGCTCCCAAGCAACCACCGCAAGGAACAAGTAAGAACTCAGAGCTTGGAAGAGCTCACCATGGGATGGAAGCAAGCGCTGAAGTCGTGCAGGCGCTGAAGTCGTGCAACGTGACGAAGACGTGGTCGGCCCCGGCGGAGCGGTTCCAGTAGGGCATCTCGGTGTGGACAAGGGCGACGACCTCGGCGAGCAGCCTCCACGCGTGCGCCAGGGAGGGGAGCCCGGTCGGCGTGGAGAAGTTGCAGGACACGTAGATGGGCATGAGGAACACGTCGTTGGGAAGTGGTCGCGTTAGGAGGCGACGTCTTCGTCCGAGCGTGGGGAGGAGCGGCGGCGTCGGGGAGGAGGAGCGGCGGCGTGGGGAGGAGGAGGAGGCGGCGGCTGCGGGAACTGAAGCAAAAGGGGGAAAACGGGTGGAGAGAGAGAGAGAGGGGAAGGAAGAGAGAAAAAACGAAACGATTTGCAGTTATATATTAATGGCATTTTGTGGGTAATTTTAGTGAACTTCAGTGGTAAATGGTTATTACATTCCGCAAAAGCCAAAAAAAGCACCTCCCCCATGGTTTATGACTTTTAGACTTAAATTGGCTTAAGCTTTTTATAAACCTGACAAAAAAGGCATCTCTTTGTTTAGGCTTGAGCTTTTTTATTTTTAAGCCAGACAAAAAGCCTAAACAAAGAGGGCCTAGACTTTTTCTTTGGCTTAAAAGCAAAAAAACTTAAGTCTAAACAAAAGGGTAGCTTTTTTATCGAGCTTATTAAAAGTTTAAGTCATTTTAAGCCTAAAAGCCATAAGCCAGGGGAGATGTGTTTTTTTTTTTTTGCTTTTGCGAAATAGAATAACCGTTTGCCACTGAAATTCGCTAAAATTACCCGCAAAATGCCATTGTATATAAGTAAAAATCCTTTCGTTTTTTCCTGTTCAATCCTCCTCTCCCCCGATTCCCTTTCCTTCGGTTTCCCGCAGCCGCCGCTCCCCTCCCCCAACGCCGCTGCCTCCCCTTCCCTCCCCCGACACCGCCGCTTCCTTCCCTCCCGAGCGTCGCCGCTCCCCCTCCTCCCTTCCCCAACACTGTCACCCCCCTCCCTGCCCAAAGCCTCCCCCCCACGCCGCCGCTCCTCTCCCACAACGCCGCCGCCTCCCTTCCCCACCCCTCGGACGACGACATCGCCTCCCCTGCCCCGCCTTCTCCTCCCGACGACCCCGACGCCGTCTCCCCCAGTAAGTCTCTGTCTCAGTCAATTCAATCAACAATGTATTGTTTAGATGTCACCTCTTTTGATTGAGGAACAAGGACTAAGGGCCAGTTTATCAGGATTTTCGGTCATTCTGGGAAGTGTATGCTAGCAGGGCCACTGCTTTACTTGTGCATGTGACTGCTGCCATGAATCATGCCATCAAGCAATCAGTAATTTGCATAGGAATCCATAACCGGAGGACCCGTTGTGACCATAAGAACATGACAATTTCTGGAGGCTATGTCAATATTTGATCAACATTTGTGGTAGTACTCTATCCTGGTGTCATCCTTCAGGGATTCCTGGAGTGTTAGGCTCTTGTTGTTGGCTGCGTCGACGCCTAAAATTCGAAACAATACTTTCAGATAAGTTTGAGTCCGGTTCTTCAGTTTCTAGTAGAGGGAAATGCTTTCCTTTTGTACATAGCCATAGAGAGTAAAACACACTTTAAGTTATAGAACAGTATTGACTTGATTGCATAATTAGAAGATGTTATACTGTCATATTGATTTGCACTCTATCTGAATTCATGCTCTGGGGGTAGTCGAATAAACAAACAAACTTGCATGCTCTGGGGGTACCCTAGTTATTGAATTGAAATATTTAAGCATACAAGAGAGCTGGTTCTGGGGCTGAAATAGATTTGGGAATCTCAGCTACCAAGATCACAGAGTCGATTCATTATTGTCTATCTTGTACATGATATACTTATTGTCTATCTTGTACATGATATACTGGTCTTTTAGCCCATTGAAATAGATCAAGTGTTCATTCCAACAGGGTTCATTGTGTACTAAATTTAATTTTCAAAAGTCATTATATGTTTATCATGGCTAGACAATTTTCTTTTGCAAGTGGACATCTAATTGTACTTTCCTTGCCAGCATCTTTTACAATCAGAAGTGCTTGATGTAGCTGCAGACATGAGAGAAAGGTTTGATGGATATTCGGACGTGTTTGAGCATGTTGATTGTATTGATAAAGATCTTCAGTGTGACAATGAAGGATTGCTTCTAGACAACCCAATGGGAATACGGACAGAGAGAAATCCATGCTGAACTAGAAGGAGCAAACCATATACAGAAGGATGTACCAAAAGACTAAAGATATTTCTCACTAGAGGTTCATCAGTTCAGTGGATGGCTCATGCCTTTCTGCTTGATTCATGCATCGCAACAGCTGACTTTCACCCTCGCTGGCCTGTTTCTAAAGCAAGTTGTCATCATTCTTTGAATGAATTAGGACCTTGTTTTTCTTGATAGTGCAGAGTGAAGAGCCTTACCCTTTGCTCGTCGGTGTGAATATTGTGATGGCTCAAACTAGTCAATGCTTGGCATCTTTCCAATGTTTGATATTTTCAGCCGGATCATTATTCAGTTAAGGACAATGTTATGGTTGAGGAAGATCACGGTCTTTGTTAATTTGTGGTGTTAACCATACAAGAGAGTTTGGCATCTGATAATGTATGTCCGGTATTCAGGTTTGGGATGGTTCTCTAGAGATCCAAAAGCATATTACGTCTTGGCGATCCAGATTATGGATGTTGATATAAGGTAGGGTTATCCAAACTAGGCTCTCACTGGTCAGAATAGGAAAGATAGATGATCAGGCCATTTCACTTTACACTGGTTCGTTTGAGTTGTAAATCTCAGAATTTGTGATGTAACTCTGAATGTGTAATGTACTTTTTTGTTAACAAATCAGTCCCTGCAAGCTAAAGTATCTAACAATTATCCTGAGTGATCATTGTATCTTGCATCTGTTTCATCAATGCTACAACACATTCCACATTGGAATTATGATCAGTTCGTATTATTTTTTAGGGACGTTTTGTATCATCCTCGCAATGGAGGGATTGAAACCCGTTAGTTCTATGTGGGACAATAATGTTTTTTTTGCTGATCAGTAGTACCATACATGCTTAATAAGGTCCTTTAAACCATTAAGGGTATTTCAGACCTTTCATCCTTCACACACAACTCAATAAACCAATATCCTACAAAAAAATCTGACTACCAAATAACAAAGTTTGGCTTAAAAGCTTAGAGACTTATAAGCTGATTAAGCCAAAAAGCGCTTTAAGTTATAAGCCAAAAAGCCTAAGCCTAAACAAAGAGGGCCTAAGTCTATATTTATTCTTTAATAGATACTCGGGCTCTTTATAAATATTTTATTTTGATCACTTTATATATTTGAGCCAACCAAACAATAGATAGCTGATATGTATATTAACTCATGTGGGTCCACAAACGGGAAATTAATCCAACAACCCTGATCACTTTGCCTCGCAGGGAATCCGACAGGTGGACCCCTGATTACAGCTAATCAGGCTAAAACCAATTACTCGCACCAGTCCTTGGCTGGGTACAACGTATTGGGTCTCCTCGTTCGCTTGCCAGCCCGGTCCTCAGTTCGAGCAATCACCTTCTCCCGCCCTCTTGCATGCTTGCTGATAGGCCTCCTGCTTGTAGCCAGCGCGGTGACACCATCGTTGGGTTGTTCTTGCGCCGGAGCCGGAATCTGCCGGCCACCGTACAAATCCTCCCTGCCCTGTGGTTCGGACAACTGCCTGTAAGAAGAATAGCCCTGTTGCACTGGGAATTTTGGCGTTGCGTAGCCATGAGGCTCATCACCATGATATTTACCCTGTGCCCCTCCGTTACGGTGATACACCTGCCGCCTTTTATCATGACCGTGATACCCTTGCCGCCGCTGCGGCCGAGGCCCTTCCTGGCCGCGCGTCGCCGGCGCATGGTTTGATTGGTTTTGCCTGCTCCTTTCGTGGTGACGCGGGTAAGCGGGTGCGGTGCGGCGGCTCCCTCTGTAGGACGATCCGGCATCCTCATCGTAGTTGTCACGGTAATTATTGGAGGTGTCACGGGGCACGGTTGGCGGCTTGGGCCGTGACCTGTGCGAAGACGTCGTGTCGCTTGTCCCCTTGGCGTGCAAACGCCATGCCGAAGTCTCCGATGACGATCGCACCTGAAAAGTACAAGGAAGCGGCTTCGTCGCACTATTAGGCCAGCACTTCCTCGGCGATGTTCTCTCGCCGTGACGACTCGGGTAAACCGGCGTGCCATGCATGTCCATGAAAGAAGATGGACGCGCCGGCGCTGTGGCGCCGGCATGGCTGTACGGCTGCGCGGTGAGCCGAGCCACCTCGGCGTGGTACGCAGGAGAACAACCCCGTGTCATCTTCTCCGGGGTGTGAGCTGGCCCGAGAGAACGCCCGCCATCGGACTCATACAACGTATGCGACTGCGAGTCGACATCATCCTCAACGTCGCCCAGAGAAGACAAAGGGCCCTCGAGGTTTAGCGACGACGGAGACAACGAAGCCGGCGGTGAGGGTTCACGGGCCGTCGAGGCATCGACCGTGCCTTCATCGGCCGGAGGCGGCGGTGAGGGTTCACGCGCCATCAAGGCATCGCTCGTGCCGTCATCGTCCTGTAGAAGCGACGAGGGTTCACACGCCATCAAGGCATCGTCCGTGCCACCGTCGTCCACAGGCGGCAGCTCGTTTAGATCGAAATCGAAGGGATTAGGTGGCTCCATCTTGCTTCCCTTTTGCGGCAACGGCGGCGAAGGAACACAATGCAGCTCTAAACCTGGCGAAACACACAAAATTACATGGCACGAGGACTCCAGATCCTAAAAGAAACATAACTAAACGAGGACTCTCCGAGTCGCTCGTGAGATGGAAGACGAGACGGACAATTCCGAACAGAAACAAATCGGATCCAAGGGCGGTGTTGTCAGAGACGGAGCTAAAAAAATTTATGGGGTCATATAAAGAGAACTAAATATCAATAGGTGCTAAGTATAAATATTATATTACTCTACATAAGTAAACTAAAAACTATATAGATAATTTCATCAACCACGATCCTACGAAGGACCGGGCTCTCTGTCTCCGGTGTTGCACTCTGATGATTTGACCAGAGTGGTCACCAGATCAACTCGGATCCGAATATACTCCTCAAAACCGCCGTCAACACCCTTTGTATCAAATCTGAAATACATGGCTCCGGATGCAAGACAGATTTGCTTGTTTTGCTTCAAAAATATGCGCCGATTTCGAATCAGAAGCGTGCTTCTGGACACACTGATCCTAAAGGCGCACCGGTGCAACTTGAGGATGGCCGCGGATCGATACGGTCGCTGCTCACACGTGTCGAAGAAAACAGCCTGCCGGATGAGAGAAAGAATTTACATATATCCAGCGTTGCTCGACCTGTGCTCAACGGGTGAGAACACACGAAAGAAAATTTGAGAAATCTCGAAAGTCGAAAGGCCACGACGTACAGGGCAAAACCTATGTGTTTCAGATTAACCCGACGAATAATGGTATCGTCATCAGGTATGCTTCCACGTTTACAAATTATTGATTTAGTGTTGCAATTACCACATATACGATCATGTCAGTTTGATCATCGGGTTTAGATCATACACATTCTAACAAAAACTCCCCAAGACTACAAAAAAAAAACCCCAAATCGAAGCCGGAAACAAATGCACGACCGTGTGTAGTGTGGTACAACCTTGAACGTTTGACTGAGTTCTCGAATTGACAAATCGGTTTCATCTCAAACCGAGTGCTCAGCTGAGTTGAAGTCATGAACAACTTTGTGCTGCCGCAAAAAATGCCGTGATCTGGAGGGCATCATTACATACAAATAGGGAAACGTACGACGAATAGTTTCCTGTCATCCAATCATGCGTGATGTATCTTTGCCGGGTTGCCTATGTCAACCGATCAGTATAACGTCATGCAATAAACCTCCTATCTTACTAGTAATATTTATGGAAAACAGTACGACACATATGTACTGATGTGTCATTAAAATAGGACACCCTCACTCTACTCTCTTTCCTCAATCGTTTCCTTTCACTTTCCCCACTGCGCTATCTCTTTAGTCTTATTTCACTTTCTTCTTTTCTCTAGATCCCAACTTCCCTAAATCTTTCGCCACCAGAGCTCCTCTCCGGCTCCCCTCTTCTACTTCAAGTCGGTCGAGCCGGATCCGGCCACCACCGCCGGTAGCCTTCCCGACCACCGCTCCGGCACGCCACCTTGCCGCCGGCTTCCCGCGCCGCCTGGAGCCGCCGGCAGCGCCCGGATGCCGCTGCCGCCTTCGTGGCCGTTGTGCGAACACCACGCCGACGGTGCTTGTGTTGCCATGTCGGCTGTCGCCTCAGCGCCTGCAACCTCGGCTCCGCGACATGCGAGACATCCATGGGTGGACTACCAAGGAGATGGGGTGATGAAGCATGGTGTGAGACATCCTCTATCGGTCTCCCCAGCTTCCACTGCCCCCACCGGATCAGGACACTGCCACCGCGGCCACGGAAAAACTTGGCAAGTTATCCTTTTGTTGTTTCTAATTCTGATGTTACGACCCGTTGAAAAAAATATTGCGACACTCGAAAAAAATATTGTATACTATTCTTTGAGATGTTGTGTCCGTTAAAAAAAATGTTGAATACTATTTCTTTGAGATGTTGCGATCCGTTGAAAAAAAATATTGCGACTGTTGAAAAAAAAATGTTGCATCCTGTTACACGGTGATGTTGCAACTGTTCACGATGATATTACAAAAAATTTCAACGTGTCTCTTTTCCTAATGTTTGTTTGGATTCTGAGATTTTTGATATGTTTGCAACAAGCGAAAAAAAAATCTTGCATCGTTTTTTCCATGTGTTGCACCTGAGCGTAAGCCGTAGTTGCGCCCAATATTTATTCACAAAAGCTTCACAGCGCGCACTAGATTTCTTTGATTTGGACTGTCAATTGACTGAAGCCAAGAAAGCAAACTACCCCATAAAGCACCTAAAATAAGCAACAAGACCAATTCGGTACGTATGTGCGATCAAATTCTTCTTGCTGCTCGAGTTTCCACAGCGATTGCTCCAATGGAATGGAGGAAGCATATTTGCAAGCAGATCAATGATCCCCAACATTGCACTACGCTTAGTACCCTGCAAATTGTGATGCTTTCCGGCCACTACCGCAAGGGGTTAACTCGATAAATTACATGCTAAGTACTAGGCGAGGTCGTCGCTAGCTTCAGTAAGGCATGACATGGATGGTGCGGCTGTCGTAGGCGGCGGCCAAGCCCTTCCTTTCCTGCTCCAACCTCACCGCTCTCAGCAGCTCGCCGGCCATCCGCGACGTCGTCGGCGAGCAGCCCCCTTGCATCACCACGAGCAGCTTCCCCACCGCCTCCGGAGCGGCGGCTACTGCCTCCCGCATCCTCCGCTCCCCGCCGCCCGCGCAGCAGGCCAGCCACAGCACCGCCACGGCGGCCTCGCGTCCCGCTGGCCCGACCCGTATCATCCTTCCCATCACGGCTGCCGCCACCTCCGCCGCGTCGGCGGCGATGGCTGCTTTACCGTCGCTGCAGCGGGCGGCCTCTACTAATAGCCCCAGCGCGGTCTCCGCCGCGGCCGTGGGCGCGGCCGCGACAGCCAGCGCGAGCGCGGGGACGGCGCCGGCCCGGACCATCGACGCGCGGGCGGGCCGCCCGCGTAACTGCACAGCTGCGGCCATGCACCGGATAGCCGCCGGCGACGCGGCGTCCTTGAGGATCCTCACCAGATCCTGGAATATCTCCGACCTGTCGGCGATGGGGGTCTTGACGTCGGCGTCCGGCACGGGCGACGTCAGGATCGCCTCAAGAACCACGACGCCGTTGGCCCCCGTGGCGAGCAGAGTCGTCACTACGCAGCTCAGATCGCCGCCCACGAGGGCGGCGATGAGGCCTTCCTTGGCCTCTTCAGCAACCCCGTCGGCGGACAAGACGGCGGCCAAGGCCTCCACGGCCATCTTGACCCTTCCGCACTTGTCCGTGCCGTCCCTGGTTAGGTAAGGGACAAGCTCTGGCGCCACGGTGGCCAGGATCCTCACCGCATCGACGCGCGCGTCAGCGCCGGCCCCGCCCTTGGCGAAGGAGAGGAGGGCCGGGACGGCGGAATCAAGATCAGCGGCCACGGCGGACGCGACGGAAGCCTGCTTCCCTTTCTCCGGCACGATCTTGGTGGCCAGCGAGCGCACGGCCTTCTCCGCGGCGGCGGGCTCCACGTCTGCGGCGGCGAGCTGCGAGAGCACCTCCTCCGGCGACGGCGGCAGCGTGGCGGCGTGCAGCTGGATGAGGCGGCGCAGGAGCAGGTTGGGGACCAGGTCGGTGGACGCCAGCGGCAGCCGCGTGGCCGGGCACGTGCGGTGGCCGGAGTCGAGCCACCGCTGTATAGATGCCCGGTCGTACGTGGCACCGGTGGGGAGGCTCACCGGAGACCTCATCACCTCCAGTGAGATCGGGCACCGGAACGCGGCCGGCGTCGGCGGCGCCGCGGCCATCACGAGTGGCTCCGGCGGCCGGATCCGCCGTCTCGCCTCCTGTCCGGCGACGGCCGCTTCCATGGCGATTGGCGAAGGGTGATGAGCTGCCGGGGTCTGGGGACGTGGGGAGTGGGAGTGGGAGTGGGGGCCTTAAGAATGGTGGGGGTGATGTCAGCGAGTCAACGGTCAAAGCCAAAGCTGGTGGGTGTGGTGGTGTTGACGTTTTCTCTTGATAAGGTTGGGGTCGTGCTCGTGCTCGTGCAGTCGTGCTCGTGCCATGACGAACAGAACAAGCGTGGAGGATACAGAGATGGGAAGAAGATGCCAGTGTACTCCAGATTTTTATTTTTGTTTTTTGTTTTCTGCGGCCCCTTCGCCGTGGTTTGTTAGCGTATGTTGTCACTTGGCAAATTTCAGTCGGAAAAATACGGTATTTTCCCAAGAGCAACGCGATACACCGTTTATAATGGGTGTTTGATTTAACGCTTAACTTTACCACGTCTGTGGTGTAACATCGATTGTATAAGCCCGGCCACAATTAAAACAAACCTAACTTTCTTAACATTGTCGTTCATCTGTCGCAGACTCTGACTTCTAAGTTTGTCTAAGTTGTTTTTATCAATTTGTGCGTTGGTAAAGGCCACACTTGTTTTAGAGCCGCATTTTGTCTAATTTTTTGTGTGGAAGAATTGGCTACAAACCAAATACTAAACATCAAGTATTTTTTTGTTGAGGAACCGTCGCTGGCGAGTCCAGTTCGAGCGATTACCTCGTAGACAAACTCAGAATCGTAAGAACAATGCATGAACACACGAACAGAATAAGAGATTGAACACAGAGATGTAGGGGGGACGTCTTGCTTCTCTTTATTCTTTCATCCATCGATCAATCCTTTACAATGAATAGCACCCCCTATTTGTAGGCTACGACCCTGCTAGGGTTTGGAATGAGGAGCCCACCTTGGGCCAGGTCTGCTGGCCTAGGCCCGGTTTCTTAACACTCCCCTTGGGCACTCATCCTTCATGTCCATACCTCGTCAAAACTCCATAAAAACCCAGTGGAAAAATTTGGAGAAAGAGTACATGATACACGTTCTGCTATGATGCATAAATTGCCTCATTAAAAACCTTAGCCGAGAAACTTCAGGAAAACTCGTCAAGGGAAAAAGAGTACAATCCACCTAATTTCATTTAATCTTCTGGATTTATTCTTTGGGTACTCGATCTTCATGATCAAGCTTTAATAATGAGTTCGTGAAGATTCTCCCCTTGAATTCTGCACTTCTCTAAGTCTCATCATTCCAATTCACGTATGCATCTTTCAAAGCTAAACTGGAAGTGACTTAGTGAATAAATCTGCAAGATTCTCACACGACTTAGTATGCGGTACTTTAATTTCGTTCATCTTTTGCATTTCATGAGCATAGAAGAACTTGGGGTTGATATGTTTTGTGAGAGGACTATTCACATAACCCATCTGTACTTGTGCAACACAAGCTGCATTTATCTTCATAGATAATAGTGGGGGTTAGTTCGACATTCAATCCACATGACTGCTGGATGTGGTGAATCATCCGACGAAGCCAAGCACATTCTTGTGAGGCCTCATACAATGCTATTATTCTGAGTGGTTCGTTGAAGTCGGTACAAGACTCTGCTTAGACGATTTTCATGGAATTGCAGTTCCACCACATAGGAATACATAGCATGTTTGCTGTTGTATGCGGGTCCTACAAGTACCCGTTATCTGCATTGCCATTCATGGTTAAGTCTTTATTCTTTCTGTAGAACAAACCAAAATCTTTGCTTCCTTAGAGGTATCGGAAGATGTCCTTTATTCCCTGCCAATGCCTTTGGTAGGTTCTGCACTATACCTTGCTAGTAGGTTTACGGCAAATGTAATGTCCGGTCTAGTACAGTTTGTTCAATACATGAGTTTTCTGTTACACTTAAGTGTGGGAATTCCGGTCCTAGGACTTCCTCCCCCTCTTCTATAGGTCTGTACGGGTCTTTGTCTTGCTGCAAAGATCTCCCGACCATTGACACTTTCAAAGGGTATGCCTTTTCAAAGCCAAACCTTTCTAACACCTTCTGAGTGTAGGTTGACTGATGTACTAATATTCCTTCAGGGACATGCTCAAACTGCAAGCCTAGGCAATATTTGGTTTTACCCAAATCTTTCATTTCGGACTCCGACTCCAAGTAAGAGCTTGCTTTCTTAATATCCTTCAGGGTTCCGATGATATTAAGATCATCTTCATACACTGAGATTATACAAAATCCATTATGGGATCGTCGTATAAATACACAGAGATTATTCTCATTTGTTCGTGTAGCCTTTCTTGCATAGAAAGTCGTTTCAAGCGATTATACCACATTCTGCCTGATTGCTTAAGTTCGTACAATGACTTTCTGAGTTTCACACTGTACATATTTCTATTTGCTCTGTTTTGGTTCGGGACAGTGATACATTCAGGTATCTTCATATAAATGTCAGAATCCAATATTTCATAAAGGTATGCTGGTACCTCATCCATCTGTTTCACTTCTAACTTCAAGTTCACTGCTATTGAGATAAATATTTAAAAGGGAGTTCCGCCCATGACCGGGGAATAGGTTTCTTCATAATCATCTTTTGGATGTCCAGTGAAACCTTGTTCAACGAGCCTTGCTTCTTTTCATTTCTCTTTCGAACAAATACCCACTTATGCCCTACAGGGTGTACAAGGGGAGGCGTGCGGCTTACAGGCCCAAACACCTTTCTTTTATTCGGAGAGAATAATTCAATTTCTATTGCCTTCTTCCAATCTGATCTTTTCTTTCATTTATCGAGTGATGCAGGCTCTGGATCAAGATTGATGATTGTGGCAAGTTTCTTTGCAAAGTAAGTGTCGACATTGGCTGTTGTAATATTCAAAGGTTCTCCGAGGTCATAAAGTTTTATAACTTATTTCTTCAAGGGCGATTCTTCTAATGCTTTTACTTGCTCACATTTGCTTCCAATTGCGGGCAAGTCCCTTTAGTTTTTCAGCTCCGATGTGTGCGCACACATCCACGCGATGTCTCCTTCATAGGGATGTTCAATTCAGTATGCCTTTTACGAAGGTTCCATACCGATGTCAGTCTCAAGCGCTCCCCTTACGTTCGGGCACTTGGTGATCGGTGTGTCAAGTCCTTCTTATCCTTTTTACCAGCGCCGCCGTTACCGCATTCGAGGGACCGGAGTTCTCGTCCTTTTATTACGAGGCCTCGGGCGGGATTAGGGATACCTTCAATGGTATTTCAACCCTCTCCGGTGCATTGCTTGTAGGCAAATGCTACTTATTCACGCTCTTCAAATCACTAAAGTAGTCTGGCAGTTGATTCGCTAATACTTGCGAATCAATTATCTTCTGGACTTCAATTGTCTTCTAGAATTCAATTCAATTATCTTCTGGACTACAATTATCTTCTGGACTTCTCTATTTGCTTCACTAGTGCGCGGGTCATATGCATAGATTTCAATTATCTTCTGGACTTCAGTTGTCTTCTAGACTTCAATTATTTCCCGACATTATTATCAAGGGTTGATTTCCTCCCCCTAATGACGGGAAACTAACCTCATCTAATGTACTATCAGCGAATCGGGCATTATACAAATCTCCAATCATATGGTCCAAATACTTGATTATGGATGTTGTCTCATAACCAACGTATATCCCAGACTTTCGGAGAAGACCCATTGCAGTTCGCTGAGGTGGTGGTATAAGTATATAACCCTTTCAACCAAACATGCGAAGATGAGAAGTTTTTAGTACTGACCCCTGCGCTAGTTGCATAGTTGGATGGATGTTATAGGCCGACGGTCTAAAATTAATGAGAGCTGCTACGAGCAGGACTGCGTGTTCCCAATATATAGTTGGTAAATTACAATTCTTCAAAGTTCTGCTAGTCCATTCTGGGTGCGGATGTGCGATATAGAATGATTAACTTTAATTCCCATTTTCATACAATAATCATCAGATGCCTTCGGAGTACATTCTCCGGCGTTGTCCATTCAGATGGACTTCACGTGATGACCAGGAAATTTTTTTCAATTGTTAATTATCTGCGAGATTTAGCTTTGCAAAAGCATGGTTTCTCATAGACAATAAACATACGTGCGACCATTCCGAGGAAGCGTCGATGAGCACCATAAAATACCTAATTGACCCTTACAAGGGCTGTATAGGACCGCAAAAGTCTCCCTGGATACGGTCCAGGAATGCAGGGACTTCATCCTTCGCTTTCAGAGCAAAAGTTCTAATAATTAATTTCCCGGTGGCACATGCGGGGCACACAAAATCTTCCATATTCGGGAAATTCTTTATATTCATATTATGTCCCTGTGAATTGTTAATTATATCTCTCATTATTCTAAGACCTAGGCGGCATAATCTATCATGCCAGAGATAGATAAGTTCAGAACTTCTAAATACGGTTTTCAAGGCAATATAGGCTGCAGGTGCCTTAGTATTAGTGTAGTATAGCCCAGTTTCATATGAAGGAAGACATTCTAATGCTATTTTTCACTTTCTTCACGTTTTGTATTGAGCAGGTATTTTGTACCATACTCTTCTTCAGTCTCTACATGGAAACTGTTAGCGCAAATATCCTTGAGAGTTCTAGTCGATTCTGGGTACAACAAGTCTTCTTCAATGATCAAAGTTGTGCCCATAGGGAGTATAATTGTGGCCCTTCCTGAGCCTATTATACAAGTATCGCTGCCTGCGATTGTTCGTAAGACTACCAGCATTCTTGCTGATTGACTGGAAAATTTCCATTTCTCTCAGGATAGTATTCGTTGTGCCGCTACATGCTAAGCACACTTCCTCCATAGGGCGCCACACGCGTTCTAATATAATGTACTTTATTAATATATAGCAGAAAGCAAGCAACACATAAATAAAATACTTCAGATATCAGAACGTAACTTGCTATTATAAAGACGGGAAAAATAAGCCTTGCAGGACTCATAATAAGAATTTAATGCTTTGCTCTCCTAGAGCTTGCAACCATTATTCAATAATTCAAAATTCTGCTTCAATTACAAACTGCAGGTTGCTATAAAAGATTTGAGTGCAACGCGTGCACTAGATCTAATAGACGAAGTATTCAGAAACTTCTGCCTCAATCGGCTCCATGTGCGATCTTCTCCTTTTGGGCAGCTACGGCTGTGGACGCTGCGATATCCAAAGGAGGGGTGATGGGGGCTGCTACTGGACTATCCACATTCATAAGTGCAACTAATGGATGTGAATCTTCTGTGCCTGCAATGGCGAGGTGTGCCTCATGCTATCATTTGCCCTTTTTCTTAGACTGGAAAGCATCAATAACGTGCGACGCACTACTTTACCCTTTTTGCTCCTCTCATTCGTGAGAGGCTTCATCACCTTATAGCTGCTAGCAGTGGCTTCATGGCCAACATTGCTATTAGGTGGCTGCGAGATGTAGTTCTTTCTGAGAACATCATCCTGAGTTTTCGCAACTTGCATGATATCAATTAATTCGACATACTGCATGTAGTCGTCTTGACAGTAGTTGCGTGCGGATTGCACCGCATTCGGGTGAAAGATAGAAAAATCTTCTCCATCTTCTGCTCATCCGTGATTACATTACCACAGAATTGAAGACTGATACAAATTTTATACAAATTCTGGCCATGCTGGGTCAGTACTTTGAACTACTGGTCCATGATGTCAGTCATATTCATATTCATGCAAAAATTCATAAGATTACTACTGGTAATTTGCGTAAGATGGTTGCAAAATTCTCATAATGCTATTCGAACTTCCGGTTCATGATCCCGTATTTTTCTATGCATTTTTCATGATTTACTGCTATTTTCAGTGATTAAAAGCAATATAAACAATCACAGATAATCAAAAACAGTAAATACAATAAATAAATTGCATAGAAAAAAAACAATAACAAAGTTAAACATGCTTCAAAGTTCAAAAATATGCAAAATTTTGGATTCCCGAGGCCCTTTTCTGCTGGAAAGTGACTTTTCGGTGAAAAGTGCAAGTTTTAGGGGTTAAAACGCGAAATCTCAGTTCTGAGAGAATTTGCGCGCAATTTTCCATTTCCTGAGGGGTTATTCTGCAGAAATTCCTTTTCGCATAAATATCCTCGTAATTTTTAGAATTCCGATGGGGTTTTTCACAACATTTCATTATACGCGAAAGCTTCCGCGCAATTATGGAAAATCAAGGTCCCTTTTTGCAAAGTTGCCTTTCCCCTTTTTTTCGAAAATACTTCTGGCTGGCACCCTCCTCCCCCCCCCTTTTTTCTTCTTTCTTTGGGCCGATTCTTTCATGGGCCCGTGCGCCGATTCCCCTTGGGCCGGCCTTCATGGGCCGACCTTCTTGGCCCACCCCGGCCGGATCAAGAGAGGGAAGGGGGGTCCTCTAGGGTTTCTTGCCCCCCCATCCTCACACAAGGAGGCGGCGGCTCGGGACGCATGGGGCGGCGTGGGGCGCGCGCGGCGGGCGGCGTGGATGCGGCGTCGCAGCCGGCCAACGACTGAGCGGCGCCGGCGCAGTCGCGGCGGCCGGCGGAGCGGCGCGGCGGGTGTCTTTGCGAACGGCGAGGCGCGAGCCGGCGGCGCGCGCGGGTGGGGACCGAGGTGACCGGTGGAGGCGCTCTAGCGACGACGGGCGGGAGGGCGGTGAAAGTATCTAGGCCCCTAAAATCGTGTTTTGGTAATTAATGATTATATGTGATTATTGGACTAATGTGTTTATTGAGTAGTTACAAGGTTAAGACCTCTTGGTGGGTTCAAGGATAAAAAGCATGCGGGGTAAATAAAGATTTACTTGATTGAAGACAAGTACAAGTAGAAAGTGATCTTTTGTATTTTACCGGTCTTAGAAGAAAAGGTTGGAAGACCGGATTTTAGGATAAGCGTCGTACTATTAAGAGGATCATGACTAGTACCTTGAATACATGATCTTGTGCAATATGGATCAATTTAGGATCATGCATACATCGGTTTTGTTTTCAAAAGCCTTTGAGATGAGTGTCAAAAATCGGTCATACCGACGTCTCTCGGCGGTTATGCCGTTTGGTGCGATATGACCGCATGTCACTTGGCGGTTCTACCGATTTATGAACTCCTCGACCAACGGCGCTAATGCGTACAACGGCGCTCGAGCGGTACTACGCATTGCGGTCGTTCCGTGCTTTAGTTGGCGGTTGTATAAAACCGAACCGTTGCATGTCCGACTAAGAGCTCTGCAGGAAAATCGGTCGTCCGATATTGAAAAAGCGTCGATCGACTGCGGTCGTTCGTTTTCGATTGACGGTTGTATAAAACCGAACCGTTGCATTTCGACTTAGAGCTCTCTCGGAAAATCGGTCGTACCGATATTGAAAAGCGTGCCGATCTGCGGTCGTTCGATTCTTGTATGGCGATGCGATTTTTACAGAGCATGTCATCTCGGTTTTTCGGAAAACCCTTAGTTCGATCGCATCGCTCCTCGTGCGGTATGGCCAGGAGGTTGCGATCGCACCGCAAGTTAGTTGGCGATCGTCGCAGAGGTTGTTCAACGGCTATGTCGAGCCTTTTAATGCCTCTGTTCTAGTCGTTCTGTGCTCGATCTTGGGTGCGGTCGTCATCGCGACATTAGTTAGCGGTCATACCGCATTTCGGTGTTTTTACGGTATGACTCTCCAGCGGTCGTTTTGTTGGTGGGTGGTATAAATACCCCCAAGCGCACAAGCGACGACTAGACCACATTTAACATTCTTAGAGCCTTGTGCATTCATTCAACTCCTCAAATTCATTTGTTCACTCTTTGAGAGGTTGTTGAGCTCATTCAAAGTGCATTCATCATTCTAGTTGATCCTATTGCACTTGAGTGTCGTCAGCGAAGATCTTGGTTTGTTACTCTTGGAGTTTTGCGAACTCCTAGGCGGCTTAGCGGTGATTGCGGTGATCTCTTAAAGAAGATTGTGAAGAGGCCGGTGCCCATATTGTGAGTGGTTAGGTGTTCACCATCTCGGAGTAGAGGAAGAACAACCAATAGTGATCGAGGAAAGGCTTAATACGTGGAGCCGGCAGTTAGTTCAAGCTCCTCAACGTGGACTAGTGAAGACCGGCAAGTCTTCGATACCACTGAAAACATCATTTGTCTCATTGTGGTTATTCCTAGTCTTTACTCTTCGCATTTGCATTTCTAGTTTGATCTTTGTGCTTGTATTGTAGCTAGAAGTATAATTTGTTTTAGACTAAGTTATTAATTAGCTTCTCTCGTTAATTTGTTTAAAAGTTTAAAAAACTCCTATTCACCCCCTCTAGTCGGTTATCCTTGATCCTACAACGACATCTGCGGGTGGCGGCCGTTGCGGGCGGCGGTTGGGCTACATCGCGCGGCCGGCGCATGCGGGCACCCGCGGCGTGGCGGTGGCGGTGGCCTCGAGTGGGAGCAGCGCCGGTGGCGGCGGCACCGAGTGGGGCGCGGCGGCGCCGGCCGAGTCGGCGCCGGGCGTCCGGCCGTGGCGGCGCTCCGTGGCGTTCCTCCTCCCCGGCGCATGCGGGCACCGGCGGCGTGACGGTGGCCCGTTCGGCGACGCCTGCAAGGCGGCGGTGGCTCGGCCTTCGGGGCAAGGCAGCAGCCCGGTCGGTGCCACCTGCAAGGCGGCGGCGAGTGCACAGCTTCAGGCCGGCGGTAGAAAATTCTGTGTTTGCAACCACTGTTCACGTCGGTTTACTGTTCATACAACTGTATGTCATGCAATGTGATGTAATACAAGATTGCAACGGAGGCGCGGCTTCATGCCGTCATGTGCTTGCTTGCCGTGTGCTGGCGGCGTGGCACTGTCGTTGCCTCCGTGGCGGTACGTGATGGCGGATTATGCCGACCGGTAACGTATCGCGGAGGTAGTGACAGTCGCTTGCAGGCGGTGTCATGCACATGATGCCTTTCATGCGATTGCATCTACTATCTACGGTACAATCATCATCTACTCTTTCATACAATCCACCGATCGGCTTGGCCGGCGACTTCAAGTCGGCTCGCGGTAGATTAGAGTGGATTTGCACCGTAGGAAACTAATCTAGAAAGCCAAATTTGCATAATTGAAAGCAATCTAGAAAAATGATTCAATCTACGAGCGTCGTTCATCGACGGTTACCTTTTCGATGCGAGGAGAGTCGATCGTGCTGATAACGTGTTGAGGAACCGTCGCTGGCGAGTCCAGTCCGAGCGATTACCTCGTAGACAAACTCAGAATTGTAAGAACAATGCATGAACACAAGAACAGAATAAGAGATTGAACACAGAGATGTAGGGGGGACGTTTTGCTTCTCTTTATTCTTTCATCCATCGATCAATCCTTTACAATGAATAGCACCCCCTATTTATATGCTACGATCCTGCTAGAGTTTGGAATGAGGAGCCCACCTTGGGCCAGGTCTGCTGGCCTAGGCTCGGTTTCTTAACATTTTTGTTTACCAAAACTTACGCAATGTGCTGGATTGATGGTGGTTTGCATTGAAATTATTGCATATAATCTCTCAGATTCATCACGCCCGGCCTTCCATTTTTCATGTCAACCAATGGCAAGGAGGTAATGGTGGTGCGGACATCCAGAAAGTAGACACAGCGGAATACACAAATAACACTAATTGAAAATGTGCATTTAGAAATTAGTTTATGTAGCTTATAAAATCCAATATTGTTGTTGACATGATAATAAAAAATCCACAAGTAACACTTCTAATTTATTGTTCGTAAGAAATAAACTTATGAGCTTAACTAGGTAGCTACAGGTGAAACTAGTTGGACTACCAAACAGTTGGATACTTCATTTTTTTATTCCTAGGCAATATCATAAATCCAATAATTTAGTTTTGCTAGAGCATTAATTCCTTTTAAAAATTTCTGCTACGTCTGAGAACGATATTTTAATGAAAGCTGATTCATTAGTGGATTCGGTGTATCATACGAAATTTAGGCCTTAATTAGGGGGCCAACCAACTAATTCCACTAAAGTTCTAAAAAGAAATGGTCGTACATGTAATCTCCCTGAAAATCTTTCGAGTGAGCAAAGAAAAAGTTGGTCAAACTTTCAGAAAGATAGGAATCTACTTTAGAGAGAGAGAAAATCTTTTATAAAAGGCTGAGATAGAGGTACCGAGATTGAAACTATGGGCAAAAAGCTCAGAGGAAACACTGGTTATCACAGGAAATACCAAAACAGAGCTACATTTTCCTCTCTTCTTAAACACGTACTTCGCAGTCCAAAGATGCATGCATGCAAAAGCTACGAACCAAAGCTAAGCAGACTTTGCACCGTCCTTTCTAGACTGAACTGAATTTTCCATTTTGTTCCATCTTGGAGGTGTGCACATCAGTTAGAATCCGCGGTTCAGGCGCTTTGCCGCGGGCCTCGAAACGCTGGAAATGTGACCACTTCTTTCCCGAAAGCACACGCAGAAGAATCCCACAAAGCCAATATGATTGATCAGACGCCAAAACGCAGGAAAGTGAAACAAAGGCGAGCAGAGCACGTATCCTCTCACCGGCGAGGCGATCTCATCATCCTACGGAGTCTTCACTGAATCGCGATCCTTCTTCTTCCTTCGGCTCCTCTCCGACTTGCAATCCACGGACAGAAACGGGGAGGGAGATGTCGACAACGAGCGCGCGTGACTAAAAATGCTTCACGAGGCTAATTGACCGGCTTGAAGTAACACTTCGGCGATGTTTATGGCTTCGGATACCTTGTTTAGGGCGCAAAATTGGATCCAGGGAATCCGCCTTTTGACGAAACTTCGCGTCAGGAAGAAAAAGGTGGAGTCACAAGGAATAAGGGGGAAAGGGAAATGGGAGATGCTTCGACGTGTTGAAACCATGGAAAACTATATGTTTCAGAAATTTTATCGTATCCATCGATAAAGCCGGTAACCAGCGGTTACCAGATATTTCGGACAATTTTTTAATTAAAATTTGAATTTTTCAGATGTAAAGATAAAAATTATCTAAAATTTGAATTTGGATGAAAATTAAATAAATCCAAAAAATTTGTATGGTATGAAATTTTATCGGATCCCACCAATACTGCCGGTTACCAGCAAAATTTTGCTGATAGAGTTTTCTCTGAATAAGAACCGAGATGTGTGAGTTCTTTTCTAGACTGTTTTGTAGTAGCTTTGATTATTAGGTACATTATTTTATTTTCAATTTACTATGTGCATTCTCCACCGTTGGCTCGCATTGAGATTTGTGCACCCATCACCAATCCCCACTCCATCCTCTACCTCCCCCACTGCCCACACCTCTCTTGTTCTATGTTCTAGCGGAACCTATCAATATTGTTCCGGTACCGGTTGATATAGTCGGTATGTACCATTCTGTCATCTAAATCGGTATAGAGTAGCCATGCGTTCCTTACTGGCTTCGATACCGGTCATACTGGCTCGACCGGTCATACCGAACAATGCCGGCCATACCGGTGGAATTGAAAATACCGTCGATTGAATTCATTGAAGTATATATTATATTTTGATCCTACTACTATGTGTTTGGAGTAATATTACAAGTGAAATTTAGTGTATATACAATTAAACAAAATATATATTATTATATTAAACTCCGAAATGGTACACCGGCATGGACCAGTACCAAAATGTACCATTCCAAGAGTCAAACCGGTATAGTCTCCGGAATGATATTGACAAGTATAGCCTCCCCCATCGGCGGCGTCGCCGCCATCTACCCCAGTGATGTTGCTTGTGCCCGCACCACACATTAGGTTGTAATCATTAACACATGTAGTGCAACATTTCTGTCGATGATTTAATATCAATCTTACGAATGAATGCTGGGGACTCTCCTTGAGTCAAATTTTATACAAGTTCGGATCTTCTCCTGAGAGAATAATAACCTTACTCCTGTGTTGTTGTAGTGACTGTGCTTTACAACATGGAATAAATTATTAGAACTAGGGCTTAATGACTTCTATCTGCTGATCTTGTCTTGTGTTTATTGTCGTTGTTCCTATCCTTTGTTCATCGGCTTTACTCCTTATATAGCACGTGAAGGGGTAGCAGTTGTCCCGTATCAAGAGGAATCTCACCGTTTGATGAAATACGCACATTCAGTAACGGTTATTGTTAGAGACCAATCCTCTCACATTACTTTGCAGTTATGTTAGAGACATGGACTTAATACATGTAGTTATCCCAGAGAATAACAGCACATATTAACTACTGTGTGTATTAAACACGACGCAAAAGTGTCCCTAGTCGATTGGGCCCACACGTCTTGTAGGCTTTGTTGACCATAGGATGGTCGTAGTTAACCTAGTCATAGTAAAGCTTACGACCATGAAGTGATCGTAGTAAGGCTTACGATCATGAGGTAGTTGTAGAAAATCTTACGGCCACTAGGTAGTCGTAGAAGTACTTACGACCATATAGGGTGGTCGTAAAATGGTTTATGACCACTCGACGAAGCTTCTCCTTTATTAATGATAAATGGTATCCTTACAAATAACATGAAGATATTGCTATCTATAATAACAATTATAGATAATCAATTTAATTAACTAAGGATTATTAGATCATCAACTTCCATGACAATTGTTAGTGCAAAAGAGGAATTGAGTGCTAAAGTGCAAAAGGCTTTGTGGGACGTCTGATCTGAGATGAAGGGTGAGATCCAGGTGGGTGGGAGGCCCAATCCACTTATGCGCTTTTGCACTAAACCCCTGCACGGCTAGCAAATTTTACAAAAAAGCCCGTGTCCAATCCCCTTCCTCTCTTTTGTTCTTTCCAATCCAACGCCGCCGCCACGATCCCGTTGCCTCACATGCCCGCATAGCCACACCTCTGGCACACTCCGCCACATCCTCTTCCCCTCCTACCGCCCGTCGTCGCCCGACCACTTGTGTAGATCGAACTCCCTCATGCATTTGGCAATGAAATCAAAGCCAAAGGCTTAATCTCACTCTACTCATGAGTACCTGAGGAGCAAATCTAAGAGTAGAAAAAAGCCAAAAGAATGGTGCTACTGGTGCTAGAACTCATTCATTTATATTTCATGCCTTTATCAATTCAATCCACAAAATCTGCTAATTTTTATAAAAGATAATTGAATCTACACTGATTTATTACATCGCAATTGTCGATTCAATCTATACTCACTTGTTACATCACAAATCGAAGAGAATCCATCTGGATCATATCCATCATATAGAGCAACTCACTTCACACAAAACAATAAGGTTTTGCACAATAAAAAAAAACATCATGGGTTGTTGGAGAATTGGCTGCCCAAAAAAGACCAAGCTCGGAGATCACAACGGTTGTCCAAGAAGCCTGTGGCACACGGGAGTCATCTTCCGCCGGTGATCGCCAATCACAATGGCGTGGAGAGGAAACCCTATAATTTGTGGGAGGGATCTCGATGCCTCGATCTGCACGAGGGGGCGTTGGCGGAGCTGGAGTAGGGCAACAGCTGTGGGCGGCAAGAAGGGAAGATGATACAACGGAGGGAGGTGGAGGTGTGGCTGCGCGGATAGGTGAGGCGACAGGATCTTGGTGACGGCGTTGGATTAGAACAAGCAAGAGAGAGGGGGGATTTGATGTGTTGGTTTTTGCAAAATGTGTTAAGGCATTCCACCCACCCGATCTCGACCCTTCATCTCAGATCAGACATCCTAGGTTGTCTTTTGCACTTTAACACCCATTCCCTATTTTGAAGTGACTAGAGAACGGTATAGCGTTGCAATGGTATAACAATAGGTTTCATGAAGGTTCAACAAGTTTCATGAAAACATTTGAAAAGTTTCAAGTTTCAGTGAGTTTCACGTGTTTCTAGTAGTTTCCAGAAAATTTTAAGTAAGTTTCAAGCCAAAGTTTTAAGAGGTTTCACCAAGTTTTAGCAAGCTTCAATAAGTTTCAGCCAAAGAATTTCAAGAGGTTTCAATAGGTTTCGGCAAGTTCCAACCAAAAGTTTCAAGAAGTTCCCAACCAGCTTCAATGAGTTTTGTGTTTTTGCCACCGCAGACATGCACACTCACCACGAATCGCACTGTCAAGCCACACTGTCATGGCCGCACCACATCTCTATGTCCCATGCTGACATGCCTCACCCCGCGCGCTCGCCTCACATCGTGCCCTACAGAGCCACGCCGCTGTGGCCCCCTCCCCCTCACTACATCCATATTTCAACATGAGAAAAGGGGGGAGACTGCATCAACGGTGGACAAAGAGGAAGGGGAGGGGCGGCATCAGCCAAGGTAGAGGAGGATGGGGGCATCGTCAGTGGGGAGAAGGGAGGTAGTGGAGGAGGAGGGTGAGGGCGGCGCTGGCGATGGAGGTCTGGAGGCAATGGGAATCCATCTAGGTGCTCACCAGCGATGAGGACATCAACAATGAGGACACCGGTGGGATACACCCCTGTTGTGGCCTCACAAGCTCGTACGGCCGAGTGTCATGCGCCCTTCATCCTCCATGGAGGTACAGAGAGAGAGGGAGGGAGAGAGCAGGAGGGGGGAATGGAGGAGGAAATGGTCAGTTCGTACAAGGGGTGGATTGGATTGGGGAGAGAGATGAGGATGGTTCGGGAGGGGAGGTGCATACGGGGAAGTGGGATGTTGGGGGAGGTGGTATGATCATATGCATGGGTCGTTGTATTTCGTCAAATCGGACGACAATGCCCTATCATGTTGCTTTGGCTGAGAACGGTATAGCATGATGTAGTATTTCTCTTCCCCTTTTGCACTAGATATGTTACCCACTTCCATTGGTATAGATCTATATGGGGCGGGATGAGGTTGACTAGTCAACGGTGCTCCACCACGTTGGGGCGGGTTTTTAGGTTCATGTCTTTTAAAATATAAGAAACATATTATTTACTAAACTTGATTGGCATATTATCATAAACAATTGATATTTAAAGACCAACGGTGCTCCACCGTGCAGACGGGCGAGGCGACAGGATCTTGGTGACTGCGTTGGATTAGAACGAGCAAGCAAGAGAGGGAGGGGGAAGGGGATTTGATGCAGGTTTTTTCACAAAATGTGCTAACGCACAGGGGGCTTAAGTGCAATAGTGTGTAAGTGGATTTGGGTCTCCCACCTGCCCAGATCTCAGCCCTTCATCTCAGATAGTACGTCCAATGTTGTCTTTTGCACTTTAACACAATTCCCCTTTTGCACTAGATATGTTACCCACTTTCATTGATGGAGATGTAGATGGGGTGGGGCGGGGTTAACTAGTCAATGGTGATCCACCAGGTTAGGCGGGTTTTAATTTCATGTATTTTAAAAGATAAGAAGCGTATTATTTACTAAACTTGATTGACATATTGTCATAAAGCATTGATATTTAAAGACCACCTTGTAACAATGGCAACAAATGTCTTTGAAATATCAAATACTAGCTAATATTACATTATAGTTTCATGTATTTTAAAAAGTAAGAAACATATTATTTACTAAACTTGATTGATATATTATCATAAACCATTGATATTTAAAGACCAACTTGTAACAATAGTAATAAAAGTCTTTGAAATAGCAAATACTAGTTAATATTGTATTATCATAGCTTGCAAAATAATATTAATCCATACAAAAACAGATAACATTAATGTGATCGGGGTGGAGCAGGGCGGGGCAGGGTGGCCTCTAACCCGCATCCACCCACCCTAGTGCGGGGCGGGGTGGATCATGACCAGATTGGTGCGGGGCAGGGTAGAGATCTAGAACTCTATCCATTGGTTCCTTAGTTCACACTGGCTAGCTACCACCATCTTACACCTACGCCTCGGCCACAGGTGACCTCCTATTACCAATGATGCCACCATCTCCACTGTCATCACCCCTAGCCTCCAACTAACACCCACCTCCATGCACGGCCAGTGGCACCATCGTCGCCACCATGAGGGTACCATTGCCTGTTGAATCTACAGGGTCTAGCAACGAGAAACCCTAAATGGCAATCTAAGTACAAATGATGATATATGGTTTCTACTATGAAGGTATTACATAAATATTTGTGTATTTGCTAGTTTATTTTTTCCCTCGTAAAGAATATTGAAGAGTTGTGTTGTAGTGCACAACATTTTTTTACCAAGTATCGGTACAAATGTTATTAGTAATCTGCATTAGGTGCATTAGCGAATTGATCCACACCATCTGATCTTCAACGAACGGTCTAGATCAATTCGCTACAACATATATGGCACAGTGCTAAACAGTAAAATTGCTACATTTTTTTCTCAATTAAGCAAAACAAGCATTATTTCTACAGTGTTTTGCTGAAGTGTTACTGCAAATCATTGTAGCAGCAAACTCAGCATTGTTCTAGCAGTACATCTTTGCATTATCGTAGACAATTTGGGGAGCATTTGGTGTAGGTAGGGCTGGTAATGGGTTGGATTGGAACAGGCTAAACGGGTTGGGTTTCAATTCGGGTTGCCTTTTGATGGATGAAAACAGGTTGAGACAGCTAATGGTTTGGTTTGGGTTAGATTTTCACCGAAAACGGATTGGTTTGGTTTGGGTTAAGAATTTTTGGGTTTGTATGGTTTCGACCCATGGTTTGGGCTGTGGGTGGGCTGGAATGTGAGGACCCCAGTTTATTTGGCTTGTAATGCTTAACCAACCACCTGGTCCTAGCATCACAATTCAAATAAACTAAGCCTCGAGACATGCATACTTCCCAGAACTGCAGTATGCACACCTCTTCACAAAATTAAGCATCGACTTCATTCTAAACATAAAGTCCAAACATCACATTAATAAACAGATGACAACAGTAGAGTTATTACAACAAAGGCCGACCGGCCAAAATACAACAGGTACCTAAATAAACAGCGGAAACAAAAGTGTCATAAGATGGCTATAAACAAAGCCAATCAGTGTGCCTTAGCCCACAAGGCAACCGACCGGACCGTCAAGCTAGTCGTCCCAGAACCCGTACATCTCACAGAAGTATGGCCCTTGGGGCTCACCTGCCTCCTCTGCAACAAAAATATTAAGCAAAGTATATGAGTACAAAAAAAAAATTTGTACTCGCAAGACTGACGTGTGAACTAGCAGACCTATGCATAACTACATGCGAGCTTATTTGATGGAGGTTTGTATGGCTCATTTTAGCACAAAGCAATATTTGTTTGCAATAATGTATCTGATTGAAAGCACGTTTGCAATTCATTTTTATTTTGAACTAACAACAAGTATCCCACAATAATAATGATAGATAAAGACAACAACCTGAAAGTGACTAACCCATTAGTCACCACAACAATAGTATGAACACCCGTTCATACCAACCCATCAAATTTTAATTTAAATGTTGTAGTCTAGTTCTTGGGGCGTTTAGGCGTGTCTATAACCTAGGACGAGGCTATTCGAATAGTTTTAACCCTGCAGGGTGTACCACTGCACCCACACTTGGATCGCCTTTAAGCGAAGCACACTTAGAAGGTATCTTGTACGGCTAAGTCCTACGAGGCGCTTTCCAATATTGTGTATTAACTCACGAGCCTCCCGTATGGATAGAAATCCATCTGTTGACATGGTAAAGCCGAAAGACAACTACCCACTCGGGATAAAGCTTTTGGACAACTACCATGCTCCCAATACCATCCCTCCTGCGACCTCCTGCGACCGGAGTCAATACACGCCAAAGTACTAAGTCAAGAGAGGTCCATATACTCTAGTGTGGTTGTACGCAAAATGCTCGAACGGTGGCGCAAGTAACTCGGTCCTTAATCGACTTAGGCACCTTTCGATCACACCCAAAAGCACACCAATCTTACCATTGTGCCCAAGTCCAAATCATTTTGTTTGCATTTTTAGTTTTCACGTAACTTAGCAAAAATGCTAAATCATAAAGTTTTAATAATTTTTGTATGATCAAGGTTCTGACTAAAGTCGATAACCGCTTGATTCTACCGATAGCTAAGCATGTCTAAGCGAAAATGACCCGGATCTACTAAGTGATAAGAGATCATCCAGCGATCTCCAATCACAGCAAATAACCTAGGCTCAGGTAGTAGAGGATTATCATTTGTCTACAGATTATGCAACTAAAAGGCTCACTACCCATATTTTAACAACAAAATAGCAATGCGTACATATGAGTTGCAAACAAAATATTAGTTTGAACATAAAGGAATTAACATGATCAAACTGCTTGCTGGTTGTTCTTTGCTCAATATGTTCTTGAGGCTCACTCGATAATACGAGAATCGCCGCAATCTATCGATTAAGCAAAGCGAGCAAATAAGAACGAATAACACCGACAATAACCAAACTTCAAATTAATCTAAAGAGCACAAATTTCCCACAGCAGCTAAAACATGATTTTACAAAATTTTAGAAACAGAAAACAATATTTTGGAGTTATAGAGAATTTTCTAGAATTTTCTAAGCAAAAATGCATAAAAACATCATTTAATTATTTATCAAAATTTTATGAACAGAGACATATCTAAAACCTATACTGATAAATAGTACACTAAAAATGAGAAATTACAAAATTGGTTTCACTTGATTTGGATAAGAAATGAATTAGTTATGAATTTTCTAAGTTTAAAAGGATTAACAGTACAACAGAAATACATTTCGGAATATCAAAATGCTTAAAATACTTTTTCTACCGGCGCGCAGAGACCCACGGCCACTGACAGGCGGGACCGGGCGAGCGACTAGGTCGGACGACCAGCCCACGAAGGTGGCGACGATAACGCATTTTCGAGTGCGCCTTGAGTTTACTCTAGCGCATTCTAAAATACGCCACCGTCCAACAACGTAGGAGTCCCGCCGGGACCGCGAGCTCCTCGCCGCGAAGAAGAGCTCGACGGCGCCGGCTAAGGACAAAAATGGAACCCTAACACTATCGCGCACCCGAAGACACGCGGTGCGGTGGAGGTGACCGATGTGGCGCGACAGCGAGGCGGAGTACATGCTCTGGCGAAAATGGCAACGCCAAACCGCAACGCTAACGCGAAAAAGTGGGCTCAAAGTTACTCTAAGGTTCCTGAACTCACCGGGATGACGCGGAGGAGGAGCTTGGGAGATGGGTTGGCGAGGTTGGACCACGGCGGTCAAGGTGTCACCGAGGTGAGAACAACTGAGCAAAAGCAGAGAGAAAAAAGAGGTAGGGACAGTCAAAAGGGCTGGCGCCGTGCACAAACGAAGGATTGAAACAAGATTAACCTCACGGTGATGGGGAAGAAAGGGGCGCTCACGGCGGAATTGAAGAACCTCAAAATTCGGCGACTCTGCGACGATTCTCAAAATCGGTTGAGGAAACAACGATGGTGGTGGAACATGATATGGCGCGAAAAGGAAGGGCGATCTTCATGGTTGCGATGATGACACTTGGCGGCAACACGGCCGTGAACGAGCGCGCACTTCCTTGGTTTGAGCTCGAGGAGCAATGGATGGCGAGAAGTGGCTTTATGGTGACCAAAGGAAGATGAGGAGCTCGGGTGCCCTTAAGTAGGGAGAAAGAGCGGAGAAAGCAAGAGGAGACGCTCGGCGGCGATGTGCTCGGAAGAAAAGGCAACGAGTTGGTGAGAAACCGACAGGCGTTTAATGCCGCCAAGGCATGTGATTACTGGACGATGCGGCGAGGTGATGCTGCGCGAGGAAGCAGGAAGCGGTGAAAGGGGCGAGGCGAGGTGGCGCCATGCATGTTGCCGGCGGCACTCGACTCGATCGCGAGGTAGGTGACGACGACAAGTGGGGCCGCCCGGTCGGCAGCGGCGACAAGCGGCGTGGCCGAGTGCAGTGCGGCACGATTAGATGGTTCGACTCGATCAAGAATGTGTCGATCGTTGGATCTTAGATGGACAGCCGAGATCTCTTGGTGCAATCGGACAGGTCGATTGTTTCGGGCGCACGCGGGCCGTGCGATCTGCATCGGATGGTCGACAGCCATCGGGCTCGCGCGGTACAGCTAGGCGGTGCGGCTGAACCAAGCGGCGCGGTCGGACTCGAGCTCGAGTTGGGTTCGAGCCCGACAAACAGTGATTCCAGATTTGATTTTCAAAAGGCTGAGAAGGTTTGGGGAATTGTTAGAGGTAGCTCTGCAACTCAAAAAATTTCGAAATTTTTATGGGAGCTTCCTGGGACAGAGAACAACCTTGCATAATTTTTCCAGGAATTTTTATGCACTGCATTATTCCCAGGAAAATTCACAAGCTGCTGTCCCAAAGAGTTGACCAGAATTTAAACTAGTTTGACTTGCTCATTTGAAATAGCAAACAAAATCTAAAAAAATTGTGAGATTTTGCAGAGAGGTGACTAGGAAGGCTAGGAAGGTAGGAAAAATACTTCCAGAGGATGATCATGAGTTTTTGGGTTCTTTTTCTCTTTGTGTTTATAATTTGGGTTGTATGTTTTCAATTGTTTTCACAAATTCAAAGACAACTTTTCAAACAAAAATCCAGGAAATTAATACATGCTCAAAAGTTTTAAATTATACTCATTTTCACACATTTGAAGTACAGGTTACATTACAGATGTTACATGGAATGGGTGGGACTGCCGCGAGGGACTTGTGGCTTCGTGCGCGCGTTCGCGTGTGAGGCCGTGAGCTCATGAGGGTGGGTTGGTGAGGGGCTAGGTTCCTCCCCGCTCTCTGTCGTGCCTTCGACTCGCTCCTCCTCCCCGTTCTCCGCCATCGTGCCATTGACTCCCCCCCCCTCCCGCTCTCCGCCGCCACGTCGTCTACTCCCTCCTCCCCATTCTCCGTTGTCGCACCGTCAACTCCCTCCTCATCCGCGCTCTCGGTTGTTGTGTGGTCGACTCCCTCCTCCTCTCCATTCTTCTCTGCCAAGAACTCCGACTACCCACGCGGCACTGCGCCTCGATTCTTCTACCGCCGTTGACTCCTTCCTCCTCCCCCGATCTCCGTCGCTGCTGGCAATGTGAGTTCCTCGATCGATGTCACTAGCGGTTGTGAGTTCCCTGGCTTCCTTCCTTTGGATGCATGGCAATGTTTGTTTCAAGTATAGGTCAATTTACTTTTAGTGTTTTGAGTGATGCATGGGTCAGATTTTGTCCAGGTTAATCTGAAGATCTGCACTTGTATTTTAAAGAATATTCTCAATTGTGTGCCCTAATGCACATTGTATTTGATTCTGAGGTTGGATAGTGGCTCCCTGAGAAAATCTTGTATTTTGGGTTTAACTAGCAATCTCTGAAGGTTTAAGTTCCTATCTAGCTAACTTGGGTTGAAAATTGTTTACCGTAGCCATGTGCATCAAATGTGCTTTATTCCAACTATTATGCCATTGATTAGTGTAAATCAATTTCAAAGTTTCAAGCAGGATGAAAAATCATTTTTTTAGAGTTAATTCCTTATTTGCCATTGGAAGTTAGCGAGCTCCCTAAAATGCCATCGAAAAATTGTTCATCCCTTGTATGCCACTCTTTATCAACTTTAATCCCTTCTTTGCCACTCCAGTCAATTGACTGTGGATTTGACCGTTGACTTGGATGCGAAAAGACGATTTTTCCTCTAAGTGCATTATTTAGGGTTGAGACTTTTAGGGAATTGTTTGACATAGTAATATAGTTTCAAAAATTATAAAATTTTTATGAAAAGTTTCTGATATAGTGTAGATTATTTTGTAATTTTATAGGGTTTTATTTGCAACATGTTTTTCTCTAAAAATCTTTAAATTTTCGGTTGTAACTTGAAAGATTTTTAGAGAGAAACATGTTGCAAATAAAACCCTATAAAAATTACAGAATAATATACACTATGTCAGAAACTTCTCTAAAAATTTCATATTTTTTAGAACTATATTACTATGTCAAACAATTCTCTAAAGATCTCAACATACTTTGGAGCAAAATCGTCTTTTCGTGTCCAAGTCAACGATCAAATCCACGGTCAACTGACCGGAGTGGCAAAGAAGGTGTTAAAGTTGAGAACGGGTGGCATACAAGGAATGAGTAATTTTTCGATAGTATTTTAGGGAGCTCGCCAACTTTCAATGACAAATAAAGAATTAACTTTTTCTTTAATAATAATCTCAATTGATCTGGACTTCATTCATGGTCTTTGTGATCAGGATGCATGCTCTATGTTGGGGCAAACATAGGGCGCAAAGGGAAGAAACCACGCGTTTTAAGAGGGAGTGTGGTCGGCAAAAAAAATGTTCGAAGTGTTGTAAGTACGATGTATCCGTCGACGTACGAAGCCAGAGCACCAAACGCAATTGCAAGCACTAACCAGGCATTACCGGACAGATGTCGTCCTAACAACGCACCTAACCAAACCTGAAATCGATGAGAAGCTGTGGAATCTTCTAGGTACAATTTTTGGAGGATAGATGTCAGCCTAACAACGCACTTAAAGGTATAATTTTTGGAGGATAGATGTCAGCCTAACAACGCACTTAACCAAAGCTGAAATCGCTGAGAAACCGCGGAATCTTCCGGGTTTAATTTTCGGTTGATGCATTGGTTCATCGGTTTTAAATACAGGTTACAAACGATCATCTGACAAGATGGAAGGGGAGCAGGAAAGGATAGTCAGTCTCACTTGAACCCAATCCCTCTGGTCGGGGATCCTGCGGTAGCAGCTAGTTACAGCGAAGGCGCACAATAGGTATATATTAGGCATTATTTGGACTGTCCAATCGACGACGTCAACAGTATAGTATCGTGCTGTAGTATTAAACAGTAAAATGGTTGTATTATTTTTCTGAGCTCAGTAAAATCGAGACTGTTTCTGTGGTATTTTTAACGGTGTACAGTATCGCTACATCATTTTTCTGCACATAATAAAATCGGCACGGCTGCTGCAGTATTTTTCTAGCAGAGTACAGAAGCAACATGCTTATGTTACTGTTCCTACGGTTCGTCTCTGCCGTACTGAAGAGGACCTGCGTCAGATCCCTCTCTATCGAATGTAAAACGACAGCTATTAATATCACCAGTTCACCACTTACAGTTGAGTCAACATCAGCATGCATTACGACGTTAGTCAGACATGGTTGCTAAAGAAAAACTAGTATCCTAGGATTATTACCAAGCTTAATAAAGCAACTAGCTCAGATCCGCGACATTTTTTCCCTTGACTTTGTGGTTATCCTTCGGCTTGATGCCACACGCGAATCAAATCTGCGTCCTCCCGCGAAAACCCAAGAAAAAAACGATACGAACGCGCGCGCGCGCTCACCAACGCATCCGCCCCTGTGCCGCCAATTCGTCGAACACCTTGTCTGCCTCGGCCATGCCGCCGGCGCCGTCCTGCGCGGTGCGGCAGCTGGAGGACGCGCTCATGGCGAGGCTCCGTGCCTGCGCCACCTTCCGGGACCTCCTCCGCGTCCACGCCCACGTCGTGCGGCTGTCCCTCTCCCAGAGCAGCTACCTCGCCACCCAGATCGTCCACCTCTGCAACGCCCACGGCCGCGCCGCCCACGCCGCGCGGGTGTTCGCCCAGGTGCGCGAACCCAACCTCCATCTCCACAACGCCATGATCAAGGCCTACGCCCAGAACCACCTGCACCGCGACGCGGTGGCAATCTACATTCGCATGCTCAGGTGCCCCCCGTTCGCCTCGAATGGCTTCGCCGGCGGCGACCGGTTCACGTACCCGTTCCTGCTCAAGGCTTGCGGCGGCCTCATCGAGCTCGAACTGGGCATGCAGGTGCACGCGCACGTGGTGAGGTCCGGGTGCGAGTCCAATGCCATCGTGCAGAACTCCCTGATCGAGATGTACACGCGCGCCGGCGACTTGGTGCTCGCGCGTAAGGTGTTTGATGGAATGCGGGAGGGGGATGTGGTATCTTGGAACACGCTTATATCGGCGCATGCGAGGCTTGGCCAGATGAAGAGAGCAAGAGCTCTGTTCAACTCCATGCCTGATAAGACGGTGGTTTCGTGGACTGCACTGGTGTCCGGGTACACGGCGATCGGGAACTTCTCAGGTGCCGTCGAGGTGTTCCGGTTGATGCAAATGGAAGGCTTTGAACCGGACGACGTGAGCATCGTCGCGGTGTTGCCGGCGTGCGCCCAATTGGGAGCCCTGGAGCTAGGCAGGTGGATATACGCCTACTGCAACAAGCACCAGATGCTGCGCAAGACGTACATATGCAATGCGCTGATGGAGATGTACGCGAAGTGCGGGTGCATTGACCAAGCACTGCAGCTGTTCAACGGCATGCCCGAGAAGGACGTCATCTCGTGGAGCACGATGGTTGGTGGCCTCGCGGCTCACGGGAGAGCGTACGAGGCTGTCAGATTGTTCGCGGAGATGGAGAGGGAGGGAAAGGTGAGGCCTAATAGCATCACGTTCGTCGGGCTCCTGTCAGCCTGCTCCCATGCCGGGCTCATGGACGAAGGGCTGTGCTACTTCGAGCGCATGAAGGACGTCTACGGCGTCGAGCCCGGCGTCGAGCACTACGGCTGCGTCGTCGACCTCCTCGGCCGGTCAGGGCAAATCCGACGTGCGCTGGACTTGACACGTGACATGCCGGTCCCCGCCGACGCGAAGATATGGGGCTCGTTGCTCAGCGCGTGTCGCAGCCACGGCGATGTCGACACGGCCGTGTTGGCCGCCGAGCGGCTCGTCGAGCTGGAGCCGGACGACGTGGGCAACCTCGTCATGCTGGCCAACGTGTACGCCGCGGCGAGGCGGTGGGCCGACGTGGCGAGCACGAGGAAGGCCATAAGGAGCAGGAGCATGAGGAAGACGCCGGGGTGCAGCCTGATCGAGGTGGACAACGTGGTGCGGGAGTTCGTCGCCGGGGAGGACCTGAGGCCTGAATTCGGAGGCCTTGTTGGTGTTCTGGAAATCCTTGCCTCGCAGCTTGTAGACGACGATGACGACGACGACGGTGTAGATTTCGTAGATTCGGATTGTACAATTGGTGCAAATATGTTCGCAAGCGAGTGATGACCATTATGGATGTGATGTTGTGAGAGCGAAAAGAAAGCTGGTTAATTCAGACGAACCGTTTGGTGCTTGTGCGCTGTTGCTTCTTTGCTTTGGAGTTCTCTGAATCCTGAAAGCTGCATTTGGAGAGTTCATCATCAGAGCACTCGAAGCACTTCTCCCATCGCGAGAAGCAAAACGGAAATCGGCAGAGCCTTATAATGGCGGCTCTTCACAAATTGAGGCGGAAAATTTTGCAAGCAGGAGATACGACGGCCCATGTTGTTCATTGCCTGGGCTTAAATTGTTGTGACATTACACTATTCCGACAGAAGTACAAATCCTTGAAAAAACGCGAAAATGATCTGGATAGCTATGGCCGTCTGGGATCTGGGGGCGCGGCATATAGAATTCGTACTTATCTCTTCCAAAAGAATATATGGAGTAGTACTATATAGGCCAAACCAGCTGAGACCACTCTAATTCGTGGCATGCAAATTACGAAGACGCTCATCTGATTTAGATCGTGCAGAAAGGGGAAGTGGCCGTGTTAAAGCGTATGTGTGTGCCGATCCGTACGGACTCGATGGGTCAACCTTCTTAACGTGTCGTTTCCCTAGCTATAGGACAAATCTGCTGCATGTACTAGAGTTAGTTTGGTCCAGATATGTGAGCCAACTGGACAAGCACGATCCAGTTGCACGGAAGCAATCAAAATGTACAGAATGATCGTGTGCTCGATCGGGCGTTGCAAAGGACACGATCACGCCTGGCAGGCATATCATGTCGTGGAAGACCTTAATGCAGGCAGCAATAGTTAACAAAGTAAACAAAGTTCTTTTAAAAAAAGTAAACGAAATCCCACCCACCTTACCTCTTCATTCCCTGCTGTCAAAAGTGCAAATCTTCGTTTAATTTGTCTTACTTGAGACTCAGTAATGAGATAGAGCGGTCAGGAGATGTTTTCTCTACCATTATCTAAAAGCAATGAGATAGAGCTCTTGCGAACCCACCACTGTGCCATTTGCGATCAGCAGATAATGACAAATGACATGGTCTAGCTCACTGCTGCATATATATGCCTCAACTGGTAAAGCTATTATCAAGGCAGTATACGAGCATGACGAAGTTTGAGACAAAACTCCATTTAAATCCCTGGTCCTGAAGAGTATTTATATGGTTAACCTTAGGATCTCTTTAATTTAGAACGCATGAATTCCATGTAAATCCTTCTATATAAAAGGAGGCTAAAATGCTCGCTTCTCATGGTGGCCACATCCTTCCCTTTTTTTGCACCGTCCGATTGTTCCTTCTTTCGTTGTTCGCCGTTCGATTGGTCTGCGTGTTGTGCTCGCACGCCTACGATCCACAAGGACCGTCCAGTTTGTTGCTCGGCTGCGATCCAACCGTCCATACACGCCTACCTCGCCTTGCCAGTCGCTATCGCCTCACCCTCCTCTCGATCGCCACGCCGTGGCGCGTTCCCCCCGATCCCCACTTCATCGCCTCCCACGCCCATTCCTTCAAAGAAAACCGTAGGCGCAATCCCAACTCGTCGGCGAATCTCCAGCGAGTTGCAAGCATCCCCGCCCATCTAGGACTCACACAACCAGATTTTTACAAATCCCCTTCACTAATAACGGCACCAATGGCGTAATTATTGCTCTCCTCCTAGGGAACCGAAACCCTAGCTACCCTCTCACCCATAGCCTCCGGCGATGTACCTGGCGGGGGCTATGGTGGCACTAGTGGCCACGCCAACGCAGCAAGCGGCGTCGTGGGTGGAGAAGGCGACGAGCCACCTCCTCATGGGGCTTTCTGGGCCGCCAACCTCAAAATATGCGACATCATCAATGCCAACGTTCTTCTATGTGAATGGCTTCCTTCACTGGAGTTGGATCACCTATTGACTACGGCACATGGGTCAGTATCCTAAATCCCCATGTTGCGCTGCATGGTGATAGAATCGAGATGTTTAATTCTATAGTTCTATGTAGGTACTTCAAGTTTCTTATGAAGGATATCGATGCTTGGCTAATGTACTAACGGCTGTTGTGTGTAAGCTTCGCGTCGATCAATAGTATTACCCTACTGTAAGTTGCAGTTTAGTAATAATCACAGGAGGCTCTATTTAGTTTGAGAGCATTCTACTGTGCGATTTAGAATTGGTGACGAAAGATTCAGAGTTGCTGATGAAAAATTTGTGCATCGCTACTCGGTGATAGGTACAACAGACGTCGTTGTAACAATGTTGCTTATGTAGTTAGATCTATTAGCTATATCTCCATAGGTTCTATCTCCGGTATTTTCTTTCTCCTGGCCACAATAGCATGTGTTCAACTCCGCGTGCCAAGGCGAGCGTGGGTGTCTAGTTTCACATAAAACACCGTGTTTCTCGTGGGAGCTTAAGCCTTACAAAATTCCTGCACTCCAAATAAAACTTTAGGTAATTGCAAAGAAAGAGAAGGCTATATATAGGAGTATGTCTCTTTTTTTTGTTCGAGGAGACTATAGCCTATATATTGTTACAATCCCGCTTGGATGAACACGAATCAAGTCAATCAACACAAACTCAATAGCTTCAGTACCAAATCCAACCCAAGATACAAAGTATTTGATATACAAATTGGGGAAATAGAAGCAAGGATTGGGAAGAGCGACCGGGAAGAAGAAGCACTTTGGATTGGGGAAATAAGAGAAAGAATGAGAGGGGAGGAACAGAGCTTGGGGAGGAAGAGCCGAGCCGAAAGCCTTTCCTGTGTGTTCTTCGATACCCCTCTGGTTGCAGCCGCTACTGCCCTTATACTGCCCATGCCTCCAACTTGGGCTGTGACCAAGTCCAGCCTATGTACGCACAACCCAAGACACAGTCCACTGTCGGTCCATGACATTCCTTCCCCCTTGAAATGCGCCACCACCATGTAAGCTGTCGAGGTCCCATGGAACATGTAGAGCCTCGGTGCTCAACTTGAATCGAATGTGTCCTCCACCACGCTTTTGCTAGCGCTCAACATGGAGGGTGGTGGTGGCCACGGCTGCTTTGACTGCGAGTCACCTTGATAGTAGATGAACACTAACCATGGTGTCAGCCGTAACTCAGCACCTTCTCCCACGACCTCTACTTGCTTGGGCGGTGGCCATGGTCGCCGCTCGACCAGCGTCATCAATGGTGGCAAAAGTACCACCATATTCGTCAGTTGTTCCCTCGAACGTAGGAGTCAAGGTGGTAATGTAGCCTGGAAGAACATCAACCCAGGCGAGGTTGCTTGTATTGGTGATGAGGTTGTTGGTGCCGAGGACGTAGGAGTCAATGATGATGTCACCATCGGTTTTGGCGACGACGCTGTCGACGTCTTTAGCACCGCCATAACTGGCGGTGCCATGGGGTTGAGATGAGACCCAGTGGGAGTGAACACGAGTGTCGGTCCTATGCTGAACCATGGCTAGGCCTCGAGTCGACATTAGCGTGTAGGGGCATTTCGCCGAACAGCTAGTGCGTGGAGAAGTCACCCATGCCGACGTGCACCAAAATCACAACCTTTGGCAGTATGAGGCCGGAGACGGCGAGGTCGAGTAAGGCGACAGTTGATGGAGAACTCAGGGTCGCGTCTGGCATGAATGTGGATGTCTGCGCAACGGTGTGAAGAATCTAGACCCGTCATTATGTGTTAATGGAGTTTTGGTTATTAATGATAAATCTATTTATGAGACTAACACTCTTTTTGCTATACCTACTGTTTAGTCTCAAATGGATAAAGAGGTAAAAATCAAATGAGATATGCTTTCCAAATGGCAAATTTTTATGAGACTAACACTTGTATTGTCTTACAAATTGCTTAGTCTCAGCTTAGAGATAAAAAGAAAAAATCCAGACAGATATGTTCATAATTGATAAATCTATTTGAGAGACTAACTCTTCTATATTACTATATCTCAGTTTTAGTCTCAGTTGGATTTAAAGCTCAAAGAGGTATGCATTCGACATCATTTTATTATATCTTGTTGCATTCCTCGGACTCAAAATATAGGTTGAACTTCACCAAAAGGTTAACTTGAATATGTGCATATGTCTTTATTACACATTCGTGTATGCACACATTTAGGGGGAGTTCACTCTATATTTTGTGGTTTCATTAGTATTGATCCATATTCTTTTGTCCACATATATTTAGGATCTTTACTTTGAAACATATCCTTGAATATATTTAACTTGTGTAGCTAATATATTCATATGAGTATATGTAACTTGTGTAGTTCATTTATACTCATATCCTTGAATATATACAACTTGTGTAGTTTGTATATATTCATATGAGCATATATGACTTGCGTAGTTCATATAAGCTCATATATCCTTTGAGTATATATAACTTGCGTGGTTTATATATACTCATACTAATTACATTCAATTATCTGTAATTGTGTCGATTGTCATCAATTACCGAAGAGGGAAAGATTGTGGTATCTTGTCCCACCATTATTGGTTAATGGTATGTTGTGGTAATTAATGACAATCACCTTGTGGAACTAACATTTCTCTATGAGTTGGTGAAATAGGTTATGTTTCATGTGATTGAAGATTTCGGATGACACCATGAGTTGATCGTCATCAAGTCAAGATTTTTTAGAGAAGAAGAATATCATCATGTTTTGATAATATCAAGAGAAGAATATCATCATGGGTTGATGATATTAAAGTAAAGAGCTTGGAGTAAAGGATGTATCACGCATTGATGCATATCAAGTTCAAGAAGTGGAAATGATCATGAGTTGATCATCAAGTCAAGAAGAATCCATCATGTGTTGATGGAGGTCAAATGAAGAGTGCATCATGAGTTGATGCATGTCAAGACTTGGGATGAAAGATGTCATCATATGTTGATGGGCATTAAGTCAATAACCTAGACTTGAAGCGAGGATGTGCGTCATCAAGCTTCAAGTGGTTGCGCAAGGCAAAGGTATGACTAGCTAAGGCTAAGGATTTGTTCCTAGTCTTTTACCGGTCTCGGTGTTTGGTTGGAGACCGGATTGCTAGAATAGGTTGTCGTACTATTAAGAGGGGTCTTAATTAGTAACTTGAGTTAGTCATGTGTTGATATATCATTGTGTTTGCTCTAGCTCAACTTAACATGTTGCATATATTTGCGAATGCGTTTTGCAAATAGTTGAGGCTCATGGTTATTCCTTGTAGCATGTGACTTTAGTTTGCGAATGTGTTTTGCAAACGGTTTAAGTCCATGTACCTTATTCCTTGTGGCGTTGATTGTAAAAGTTGGCAAATGTGTTTTGCAACTTGTTGAGAATCTAGCTTTCATCTCTTGTGTACAAGTTGCATCAATTGGCAAATATGTTTTGCAAATTGCGTTGAAGAAAATGTGCAATGTCTGATCTCAGTCTTGGTATTGTTGGTCTCGACGCCTCGTAGCGGATCGACCGGCGGCATGGCGCGTGTCGACCGACCTTGCGGGTCAAGCCCACGTCGACTTTTTCCGAGAGTGAGTTTTCGGTTTTGCTTGTGCGGTCTAACCGGCGTGTGTTGGCCGGTTAGACCGACCGGTGCGGTTTGACCGGTTATTGGTTGACGGTCAGACCGGAGGTCCTCCAACAGCTATTTTTCTGACCGTTGGAGAGTGCGGTCGGCCAGGCCATTTGCTGTGATCGGGCCGGTCCCTGTTTTCAGTGAGAATCTTGCCCCAACGGTTAGTTTTTGTGTGTGGGCTATATATACCCACTTTAGCCGTGTGAGGGGAAGTTGCTGGTGCCCTATTGAGTTCCTTTGATCTAAGAGCAAGCCCTCTACTCCCATTTGTGCACGTGTTGCACTTAGTGAGGTTTGAGAGACAAATCCTATTGCATGTGTTGCATTAGGTGGTGGATTTAGTATCCACGAGAGCTTTGACACTTGATTGGTTCAAGTGAAAGTTGGAGACTTGTTACTCTTGGTGTTTGTCGACACCTAGACGACGTGGAGGCGTCGTGCGTCGGTGATCTTCTCAAGTGAAGCTTGTGAGAAGGCCCGAGCATTTGTGAGTGGTTTGGTGCTCACCATCTCCAGAGTGGAGTAAGAGCAACCCTAGTGGAGCGAGGTGTTTGATACCTCGGAGGAAGGCTTAATTCGTGGAGCCGGCCCAATTGGTTTGGGTTTCCCTCAACGCAGATTAGGGGAGACCGGCAAGTCTCCGAACACCACGGTAAAACATCGCCGTGTCATCTTGTGGTTTGCATTCTTGAGCTCTACCATATAGCAATCTGCATTCATATAATTAAGTTGCTAATTCATTGTGTATGAATGCTTGACATGCTATGTGCTACCTACATTGCTTAAATTGAATTGCTTACAAATCTATGCTTGATTGATTATTATCAATAGACTTGTATTGTTAGCGCACTTAGTTGAGCCTAGTGGATTTAGGTCTTAATTGTGCAAAACCGTTTTTGTATTAGCTTCCGCATTAGAAATCGGTTTTAACGCATAAAAGTTTTAAAACGCCTATTCACCCCCCCTCTAGTTGGCCTACTCGATCTTACACGGTGTCGTCGTTGGAACAAATCGTCAAATACCTAGTGGACATAACGGTGTCCAGCTCGCTAATGGTGAACAACCTCGGCAAGGAGGCCTTCGCGCGCTCCACATACACCGGATGGCTATGGGCATGCCTCTCGAGAGCAGGGACATGGCCGTAACCTTGGCGACGCTAACGTTGGGGTCGAGGACCGATGTCGAGCACTTGGCGGGCATCACAACGGCGACGGCGGAATCCGTGCATGGAGTGGCTTCTACCACAGCGTGCAGGGGCATTTCGCCGAACAGCTGGTGTGCGGTGATGATGTAGGTGTCGGCAAACACACGAGGTGCATCCATGGATGGAGCAGGGCTGGTGATGACAACGCCGAGCATGATGTGGTCATGGGTGGAGTCGGAGCCACCTCTTGGGGTAGGTTGATGTCAGCACGTTGGTGTTGCAGCCGCGACAAGTCGTCGAACACCTAGTGGGCGTCACAGTGTCCAGCTCGCTGGTGGCGAATGACCTCGACAAGGAGGCATTCGCATTCTCCACATGCCCCCGGATGGCCGTGGGCATGCCTCCCATGAGCAGGGACATGGCCGTGACCTTGGCGTCGCCGACGTTGGAGTCGGGCCCGACGTCGAGCACTTGGTGGGCGTCACAGTGGCGAGGGCGGAGTCCGTGCATGGAGTAGCTGCCGCCCGGCGTGATCCGCAGTGGTGACGCAATGGGATGCCAGCGTGGACACCGACTGCGTCAAGTCTCGGACTAGAGAAACCAGCGGCTGGAAGATCGGAGTGGTCGGCGGCGCCTCCGTCTTGGGGAAGATTCCCAGCAAATCCACCAGGCGGACAGTGGGAGCCAGATTGCGAGCCATCTGTTGGACTTGATTGCGCAATTTGCCCACCTCAGTGCACAGCCCCTCTGACCCCTTCTCCATCTCAGGCTTCCACCACAACTCTACGACCACAAGCTTTATTTCCTCCACCGAGTTGTGAATTGCTTATCCCTGTGCTTGAAGCTTCTTGACAGATTCGCCCTATGCTAGGATCGCCTTGGTCAATTCTACGAGTTGCTGCTCCATTTTCCTGCGAACGAGTATGTGCGTCAGTCTGATAGCGTGGCGGGGGGGGAGGGGGTCCAGCGTTTAGGAATCACTCGCATACCGATTGTTTTTGGATGAACACGAATCAACACAGACTCAATAGCTTTAGAACCAAATCCGACCAAAGATACAAAGTATTTGAGATGCAAATTGATGGAGATAGAAGCAAGAATTGGGAAGAGTACTTAGACCGAGAAGAAGAAACACTTGGATTGGGGAAATCAGAGAAAGAACGAGAGGGGAGAAACGGGCTTGGAGAGGAATAGCGGAGGCGAAAGCATTTCCTATATATGTGTTCTTCGATACCCGTCCGGCTGCAGCCCGCTCCTGCCCTTATACTGCCCAGGCCTCCAACTTGGGCCGTGACCAAGCCCAGCCCATGTACGCACAACCCAGGACACAGCCCACTGCCGATCCGTAACACTATAGAGTATCATGTTAGGTACTTGAGATGATCGTTCTTAATTTGATGGTCGATTTAATTTGGCTGGTCACTCTCGTGGTTTCAACACGGATACCTGTTACAGCTTGTTAACAGGAAACATCCTAAAGCAATGCATGCATGCATGTCGTGCTCCCCTTTTGCACATGTGCATGTCAACTTCCTTTTCCAGCTTTTGTCATCGAATATAAATTAAATGCACGTAGACTAAGAGATATGCATAACCGAGAATATACGATCGATATGGTCCATCCGGATGCTAAAATTTTTGTGCGTGGGAATTACTATTGGTGCGCTCTATGCCGTTCCGCAACGCCACAGGCAGACGCTGATGTGTCAGTGCACGAGTGGTCACCGGGGGAATGTAACCTTAGCTGACATGGATTGGGATCGAGTTTGGGAATAAACAAACTTGCTACTAGCTACTTGATCGGGTACGTAGGAACTAGGAAGCATTCGCTTCAGCCCTACATGTCTGAAAAACGCGGAGTTAGGATTTTGACAATGAAAGTGTGAAGATAAGCTACACATTTCAATATAGAAGTTCGAATGAACTAATACAAAAGTTCAATTGGAACAAATTACTTTAGTGTTCCACCTATCTATATTTACAAATAGAAATTGTGAATAAAAAAGATGAAGATTTCAAAATTTTAGTAAATATATGTACACATCAATATGTACCTGTACCCTGTGTACCAGTAAATGTATTCAAGAACCATGCATACTTCTGTAAGTCATTTTCTACCGGCCTAAATAACCATGCATACGAACATTCCAGGATCTGACGCTTCGGTTAGCTAGAGAATTAGGCCTATATCATTGGAGTAATGACTAATAAGCCCAATAGCCAAGCCTGGTGATACATCTGGTTACTTCGGTGAAACCAATGGTTCAAAAAAAACTATGGGCCAAGTATGCACGGGCTCCAACATGGCCCAGCCCATTGTAGCCCACGGAGCGAACAAAGAGCCGCGTGGCCAAGGGATACGGGACCCGGAACTCCAGGTACCGACACGTCGGATGCCACGTGGAGTGACGTGGCCGGGACGAGCCATTCACCAGTTGACAACTCACCGCCGCTTTGGCCGCTTCCCGGGCACGTGCAATCCTCCGGTGCGCCTACGGGTCGCAGTTAGTGGAGACTCTTGGGAACCCAAATTTCTCTTCCTTTGGTGGCAAATGAAGGGACCGAATAGGTGCGGCTCGCGAGACTGACCTTCGCGAGTTGCCGTAAGGGATGCGCATCATCTGCAGTTCATATTGTTACGGGTGAACAGTGTCACAATATTTCTCAGTTCTGAGCCGCTTGAACAAGAATGAATGGACCAGATTAACTGCTACAGCATTCATAAACAGTGTAGTGTTGCCGTATTCGTGAACAGTATTTACAAACAGTGGTATTGCTACGTTATTTTGATCTCGGCTGTTGTTTTCTATATACGGATATTATGCAATGTCATGATACTATTCACCTATGATATTGCTTAGCAATGTCAGAGGATGCGTTTCCTAGTGTAAGCCCATGTCCTTGCTGTTTAAGCATGTTTCTTTTGTTAAAATTATGAGCATTTTTGAATTACTTTAATCCAGAAATATAGTGGATAAATCATGAGAATTACTCTAGTCATTTTCACAAAGTAGATAAACAAGAACACTATAGCTATACTAAGATCCAGAAGGACATAAACTAGTATACCTATCTCAGTGTTCATATAAACAACAGATAATAAAACTAAGTAAACAACAAGTGTGAGGTAGGCATACCCAGAACCAGCGGAAGGAGCAGCAGAAGTAGAAGCAGGAGTCTTGGTGAGGTCGTCGTTAGTCATAGCGTAGTGGATGCAGCAGAGACCTTCGTGGATGTCGTGGTAGTAGTCGCGCAGATGTAGTCGTAGCAGAAAAACAGATGAAGCGAGCAGTCGCGCGAACGCTCCCCAAAAACCTTATTCGTCCTCGCTCGTGCAAGCCTTCAAGGACGGGGTTCCGGAGGCCTGCTCTCCCGGTGCGACCGTACACGCGCCTCGCCGGGATGGAGATCGCCAGAGACAGCAACAAAACCAGTGGTATACTATTGTCTTTCGTGGAGAGAGTTCATCAGCCAGAAGAACAAGTGCTCTGTTCCATATAAAGGCAAAAACCCAGAGACTAGAAACGGTCATCATTACCCACAGGTAACTGCAGCCATTACCCAGTCACTAGTAACCGCAGCCATTACCCAGTCACTAGTAACCGCAGCCATTACTGCTACCGATTTCTGAAACAGAGCATGTTCTACTTAATGGCAAAAACAAAGAGACTAGAAACGGTCACCATTACTCACTGGTAACTGAACCGTTACTGCCAGCCTTTTGTTAATGCCACTAACTGCGAGTCAGTGTGTTTCGATTTTCGAATAGATAAAGAAAAATGCGCACGCACCCGACACGCCTGCGTATGCGCGCACACGCACACGCACCGCACCGCACGGCACGGCTCGGCTCGGCGAGGCGTGGCGTGGCGAGGCGAGCGAGCGAGCGCGTGTATTGGCTCTCTCCAATTCCACAAGGGGGCTACCACGTTCCACCTTTTAAAGTGGTGTAACTCCCATTCAACTCTCCATATGGGACTAAATAGTTTTAGCACATGCACATGGGCCTTTGGGATTTTCCAGGAATTGATTAGGATTAAACATGGGCCCAGCCCGTATTAATTCCAACAATCCCCCACCATATTCCAAGGGCACATGTCAAATGCCTTGATCCACAGTATTGTTTTGATATACCAGTGTTTTGATGGAGACCGGTTAAGGTTGAACATCCACCTAGAATGAAGCTACACTTATCCATAATCGCACAATGGGTGAGCCTTGAATTGACAGTTTGTGTGAATAAGTTTTACTTAAGTCCTTAACTGATACCAGACTGCCAGGCATCCCCGCGGGTTGAAGCATATGAGTCATACTCCTGGCCTATTCATGAGCTTCCTAGAGATTACCCTATCTCATAGATTGTGACTAGCAGTCGGGCTCATATAGGTGTGTTTTTTCAAGACTGCTCTGTAGGACAACATCTTTGCTTAAACAAGCCACAGAACACATTAAGATAATAATCAACCTGTTATACAGATTTAGGAGAGAATTGCATCTCCAATGGAGTGGGTCTATAAAGGTACTCTCCTCCCAGTTAACCAATAGCTTGTTTCGCCAATCCTACTTCACGGGATCTCCGATCATATAGAATGGGTTACCACTATGGTGTAACTCACGTGGGTCTCAAACCCATCTCCCTCGATGCATTGTCTATCACATTTCGTGATAAACCCTTTGTGAAGGGATACGCGATTCTTAGTTGTTTGGATATAATCCAAAGCTATTACTCGGAGTTTCTCATTTTTTCGATGATTTGATCTTCTCTTCACATGTCTTGATGCCTTCATATTATCCTTAGAATCTGTTCACTTTGGCGATCACGATCGATTGTCACGATTCATCGAATAATAGCGTCGGTTTTTCAACCACCGCAAATCCATCAAGAGCTCACGGCTATTCGGCCTAATGCCGTGAGTTCGCTTCCATTGTTGACCTCGTTAAGATGGTGGTTTCAACATGAAGCGATTGCCACCTCCAAGTGTGGCATATCCATCTAATCATCGTGAGTTCTACTTCCATTGTTGACCTCGTTAAGATGGTACCCTTGCAAGACTTCCATGAAACAAAGCGGCTTAGTTTGCCACCTCCTAAGTGTGAAGACATATCCACTTGTGGCTTTAATCTCATCTAAGCAACATCTAGGATATCCAATTTAAATCGCTATAACTCCCTTTTCCACATAATGAGATTGCAACAATGTAATCCCACCATCATCACCTCTCAACGACTTGATGTTCAAGTATAGTGAATGTCATAACTCATAGTACCTTTTAGATAGTGCATTACCCTCTCAAGAGCATGCCAATGATCATCTGTCAGCTTCATTCACAACAAAGCCTGCAGATGTTAAAGTTCTGTCGAACTTTTCATGCCACTGCTTAGGTGCTTGTTTAAGACCATACAAAGATTTCAACAACTTGCACACCTTTCCTTCTTGACCATCTACTACAAATCCATCTGGTTGTTCCATGTAAATTTCCTCGTCCAACTCTCCATTTAGGAAAGCCGTCTTAACGTCCATCTAATGAACGAGAAGACCGTGTGAGGCAGCCAGAGATAGTAGTACTCGAATAGTGGTCAATCTAGCCACAGGTGAGTAAGTATCAAAGAAATCTTCACCTTCCTTTTGAGTATAACCCTTGGCCACAAGCCGTGCCTTGTACTTCTCGATAGTACCATCAGGCCTAAGCTTCTTTTTGAACACCCACTTACATCCTACAGGTTTACAACCATAAGGACGCTCAGTGATCTCCCAAGTTCCATTAGAGATAATAGAATACATTTCACTACGGACTGCTTCCTTCCAGTATTCAGCATCTGGAGAAGCATATGCTTCAGAAATGGTACTTGGAGTATCATCCACAAGGTACACAATGAAATCAGGACCAAAAGACTTTGGAGTCCTTTGTCTTTTACTCTTCCTCAGAATTTCATTGTCTTCCTTCTCAGGAATTTGCTCAGGGGTTTGCTCAAAATATTCCATTGGAATGGCAGGTTCAGGAGTTGTATCAGGCTCCTGACTTGATGAAATAGGCATATCTTTCATCGGAAAAATATCCTCAAAGAATGTAGCATCTCTGGACTCCATAATTGTACCGACATGCACGTCAGGTACTCTAGATTTCACCACTAAAAATCTATATCCAACGCTATGATGTGCATAGCATAGAAAAACGCAATCCACAGTTTTTGGTCCAAACTTACGCTTTTTGGAAATTGGCACATTGACTTTTGCCAAACAACCCCAAGTGTGCAAGTATGAAAGTGATAGTCTTTTCTTCTCCCATTGTTCATATGAGTTTATCTCTTTATTCTTTGTGGGAACCCTGTTTAGGACATGACATGAAGTCAATATAGCCTCCCCCCACCATGCTTTGGAAAGACCCGCTGTGTCTAACATGGCGTTAACCAAATCAGTTAGAGTGCGGTTCTTTCTTTCAGCAACCCCGTTTGACTGGGGTGAATAGGGAGGCGTCCTCTCATGAATTATATCATGTTCCTCACAGAATAAATTGAACTCATTAGAAAAGTACTCTCCACCACGATCAGACCTAATCCTTTTGATTTTCCTTTCAAGTTGGTTCTCAGCTTCTGCCTTATAGATTTTAAAGTAGTGAAGAGCTTCATCTTTAGTTTTCAAAAGATACACATAACAGAACCTAGTGGAGTCATCAATCAAAGTCATGAAATATCTATTACCACCTTTTGTCAACACACCATTCATCTCACACAGATCTGAATGTATGAGTTCTAATGGTGCCAAGTTTCTTACCTCCGTGGCCTTATGAGGCTTACGAGGCTGCTTTGATTGAACACAAACTTGACACTTAGAACCTTTGGCAATGATGAATTTCGGGATTAACTCTAAACTGGCTAACCGCGTCATGCAACCAAAATTTATGTGACAAAGTCGTGAATGCCAAATAGTAGTCTCATTACCACTGAAAACATGGTTCACAACATTATTACATAAATCTGAAAGAGATAGGCGGAACAAGCCTCCGCACACATAGCCTTTACCAACAAATTGTCCACACTTGGACATTACAAATTTATTGGACTCAAATACCAGTCTAAAACCATATCTACACAGAAGAGATCCGCTCACGAGATTCTTATTGATAGATGGCACATGATGCACGTTCTTTAGTTGCACAATCTTCCCCGAAGTAAACTTCAGATCGACCGTGCCAACACCATGAACAGTGGTATGTGACCCGTTCCCCATTATAACGGTGAATCGAGTGACTGGTAAGAAGAGAACAATGAATTATCGGCACACACATGTATATTAGTACGATATCTATCCACCAATCGGTAGATTGACATACGGAAAGAACGATGAGGTAAATTACCATACCACGATGTTCCGTCTCATGAGTACCAACAACAACATTAGCGATTTAGAATTCGCCTTGTCGATTCTTCCCACCCTTGCGTTGGATCGCAATCCTTGGCCCAATGACCATGTTCGCCACACACAAAGCAAGGGTTATCTTTGTGTTCTTCTTCTTCTTCTTGAAGCTAGTTGTTTGTGCGGTCTTGTTCTTGCCTTTGAACTTTTGAGCTTGGCCATTCTTCTTCTGTACCACATTGGCACTAGAATGTCCCTCATTACCTCTAATGTGTGTATCTTTTGCTCTCGCCTTCTCTTCAACATCAAGAGACCCAATAAGATTTTCAACAGAAAACTCTTGTCTCTTGTGTTTCAGGGAAGTAGCAAAATTCCTTCAAGAAGGAGGAAGCTTAGCAATAATGCCTCCTGCGACAAACTTGTCCGGTAACACACATTTGAAGTGTTCTAGTTCTTTGGCCATGGATTGTATCTCATGAGCCTGCTCAACTACTGAACAGTCATCAACCATTCTATAGTCATGGTATTGCTCCATGAGATACAATTCACTGCCTGCATCCGAAACTCCAAATTTGGCTTCGAGTGCATTCCACATCTCTTTCCCAGTTGTAATCACCATGTATGCATCGACTAACTTCTCACCAAGAACGCTAATCACGGCACCTTTAAAAGGTTATCGTGACCTCGAACGCTTGCTCTGTTCAGGAGTAAGTGTTCCTTCAGGCCTGCCACTTGCCACATGAAAAACATTCATGGCAGTTAGCCAAAGCACCATCTTTGTGCGCCACCTCTTGTAATTCGCACCGTCGAATTCAGAGGGTTTTAGCGCAATGCACAAAACCGATCGACGAAAAATGCCTAATATAAGGTTTTGGATTGTTAAAATTATGAGCATTTTTCGAATTACTTTAATCCAGAAATATAGTAGATAAATCATGAGAATTACTCTAGTCATTTTCACAAAGTAGATAAACAAGAACACTATAGCTATACTAAGATCCAGAAGGACATAAACTAGTATACCTATCTCAGTGTTCATGTAAACAACAGATAATAAAACTAAGTAAACAACAAGTGTGAGGTAGGCATACCCAGAACCAGCGGAAGGAGCAGCAGAAGTAGAAGCAGGAGTCTTGGTGAGGTCGTCGTTAGTCATAGCGTAGTGGATGCAGCAGAGACCATCGTGGATGTCGTGGTAGTAGTCGCGCAGATGTAGTCGTAGCAGAAAAAACAGATGAAGCGAGCAGTCGCGCGAACGCTCCCCAAAAACCTTATTCGTCCTCGCTCGTGCAAGCCTTCAAGGACGGAGTTCCGGAGGCCTGCTCTCCCGGTGCGACCGTACACGCGCCTCGCCGGGATGGAGATCGCCAGAGACAGCAACAAAACCAGTGGTATACTATTGTCTTTCGTGGAGAGAGTTCATCAGCCAGAAGAACAAGTGCTCTGTTCCATATAAAGGCAAAAACCCAGAGACTAGAAACGGTCGTCATTACCCACTGGTAACTGCAGTCATTAGAGACTATAAACGGTCACCATTACTCACTGGTAAGAGTCAGTGCGTTTCGATTTTCGAATAGATAAAGAAAAAGCGCACGCTGCGAAACACGCTGCGCACGCGCACCCGCTCGGCGAGGCTCGGCGAGGCGTGGTGTGGCGAGCGAGCGAGCGCGCGCGTGTATTGGCTCTCTCCAATTCCACAAGGGGGCTACCACGTTCCACCTTTTAAAATGGTGTAACTCCCATTCAATTCTCCATATGGGACTAAATAGTTTTAGCACATGCACGTGGACCTTTGGGATTTTCAGAATTGATTAGGATTAAACATGGGCCCAACCGTATTAATTCCAACAGCTTTATGGATATGCTTGCTGTTTTGTCATACGTGCCTAGCGTAGTGACATTCGTTTCACATTACTTGTTTTTAATTTGCTAATCAAATTGTAGGCTTGTTATAGGCTAACCAGTGAATCACCCCGATTTGTGGTGAAGGAGGCTAGGTTCAATTTCTAACATCTGAAAATTGTGAGTTTAAGTCTAGTACCACAGGTGTTTTTTTTTAATCAATTGTGCTGCATCAACTTGTTTCCAATTATTAGCTGGTGTGTGTAACCGTGTATTCCTCCATCTGCTTAACCTGGCTCACATAATCGCATACTCACATGTTGCTGCACCTTGACTCTTTTCTTTTTCTTTTATGCCCTTGACGTGCATCTTATCTTCCCTACACTTGTAGCCGCACAGCATTAAGACCATCCTTAATTAGCCAACTAATTAAACCAGGCGTACAAGTGCCATATACTCGTAATCCTGTGGCTATTTTGAGGGCTATTTGGTAATTTCTTGTTTTTTAGAAAAAAAAATAGAAAAAGAAAGGAAAGGAAAAAGAAAAAAAGGTGGGTCCCACCTGCCAGTAGGAGAAGAGGAAAAGATAAGGCTGAAGACTATCTAGTCTTGCACGTGTGGCCGAGCGGCTTCCTCTCTGGCTCGTGCGGCGTGGGGAGCTCCCGGGTGCGCGACGACAATGCAAGAGGTGCCAGCGACCCGTGCACTTCAGCGCCAAACTTTGGTTGTAGCTGCGTCGGGTGCCCCGCCTCTCCTCCTATTAAGGCTATCTCCATCTCCTCTTTGCAAAGACCCGAAATAAGTGAGTTCCCCTTGTGTGTGTTTCTTCTTCTTCTCTGATTGGGCTTCGGTTTTGGATCTTTGGGCCGCCGTGCTCGTCTCGGCGCTGATGGCAGTGAGGTTTGGCCCTTCCTCCTTGAGCACTCCCCGTTCGGTTCCTTGCGCCATCTCTCTGTTGAGGTAGTAGTGAGGAATTTTGGGGGTAGTGCCTTTGATGATCGGATCCGGCGGCTCAGGGTCGATTTGGGAGAGAAGAACTTGCTTTGGTGCTTAGTGTTTCTCAGGTGCTTTTGGTCGGTGCACTTCGGTTGGTTCTTGTGCGGCATTCTTTGTATTTCGATTTTGCAATTTGGTGTGTCCCGGATTGTAAATTGGCATTGTATCTCCGGCAATCTTGTCTGTTCTTCGCGGCATAGCGGGACGATTGGTTTTCTGAGTTAGCGCCTTTCGGCGTGCCTTGTCCGGTTTGCTTCTCAATAGCTTTGACGCCATCCGCATCGTGAGTATTATTGGTTTCCATTTTACGTATTACTTTACCAAAGTGTGTTGTGCTAGTTGATTTTGTTATTTTGACTAGTGCTTGGAGACTTGGTTTTTAGTACTGTTGTGGGCTCGAATTAATGCTAGATGATGTATTGATGTCAAATTGAGGTTGAATACGACAATTGAGTATAATCTGGTCTTGAGCTAAAGAGTTACTTGCTATTTTTATTATTGAGTCATGCAATTCATGCTTGTTCTGTACATGTGATCCATTCGGTGTTTAGTAGTTTCCCTCTGTGATTCATTGTGATTCATTTAGCTACTATCTTCAGTCCACTGTATTGATAGTTGGTCACTGTAATATACCCTTGTCAATTGTTACAATTGTCTGTTATCAGTAGACTTCGATTTGATGATTTGCATGAAGTGAATGTTTAGACAAGCAATATTTCAGTTCTAGCTTAAGGCCTAATTTACATCTATTGATTGCCATATTCAATTTGTAATTTAAATTTTGACACAAGTGTTGTCGGGTCAAGATTTCATCTTATGCAACTCGACATCTGAGAGCAAATAAACAAGTATTTAAATCTGAATATTATGCTAATTTCGTATATTTTCGAGTCCTATCTTTTAAGCACATTATCCTGGTTAATTGATATGAAGAAATTACATGTTTATATACCAATTTTATCATTTAAATACTGCTAAAAATATTTTTAATCGTGATTATTGATGCTGAAATTATATCTAAATATTTGTTAAAAACCGCTACATTTACAACAATCCTCACCGCTCCCGCACGACTCACTCCCAGTCCCCCGTGAGCACGTGACCGCTCTCCTCCGCGCACCACTTCTCAGCGTCCCACTCGATCCGTCAAGCGCGGCTGCACTACTCGAGGCCACTCTTCCTGGCGCCAACGGCGAGCCCATCGTCCGCACCTGCTGTGGCGCCCGGTGTTCCCGACGCTCGGCCGACCGCTGCCGACGCCGAGCGCGCCTTCACCTGGCTAGATGTTGGAATAAACCACGCCGAGTTCTGCGCGTGTGCGTTGAGTGCGTGTACGTCGAGTAGTGCATCTGCTGCATGTGTGCGTTGCATGTAGGAGTTAGTTTTAGTCTTTGTTTTGTGGAATAAGCACGACTAGTTAGCAAATCGTTAGTTAGCTACATGCATGTTTAGCCGGGCACGTCTTGGAACGTGGCTCGTGGTCAGACTAGTAGACCGCTTCATGCGGATCATGGAGTTCGTAAGTCTCGTCGTGCATGAGTTAGTGGCTCGTGCAGGCCGCTCGTATGTGCACGTATGACCCGGGCAGTAGTTGCTCCCGTGCATGCATGTGAGCATGCAAGATTAGCTATATAAGTCATGTACTAATGTGTTTAGTAAATTGGGGTGATCAAACAGAGAAACCAGAAAAGGGCGTACGTCGCCGCAAAAGCTTGTGGTCTCCTGTGTGTTTGTTCCAAGTGTTCCTGTGAGTGTTGAGTTCATCTTTCACGTGAGTTTGATCCTTGGTCAACACCAACAATTGGTATCAGAGCAAGGTTGGTGAGCAAGCAGTGATGACGACGCCTCAGCCAAAGAAGGGCGGCGACGGCGACTCCGGCTCCCCTATCGACAACTCGCCGCGAATCGTCGCGGTGGAGCGCGTCGTCTCCAACATCGGCGGCACGGCAGAGATTCCGAAGCTGTCGAAGACGAACTACCACGAGTGGGCGCTCGAGATGCAGGTCAACCTAGAGGGCATGGAGCTCTGGGATGCCGTGGAGGGAGGCAACGCCGAGCACGGCAAGGATCGACGGGCGCTGGCCGTCATCCTGCGCGGGGTGCCGCCGGAGATGAAGTCCGGACTCGCCGCGAAGAAGAGCGCAAAGGAGGCGTGGGAGGCGGTGAAGTCCATGAGGATGGGCGATGAGCGCGTCGCAGGAGGCAAAGGCGCAGCTGCTCCTCAAGAAATTCGAGAACGTGGCGTTCCTCGATGGTGAGTCCATTGATGATTTCGCCATGCGTCTTGGCTCTGGTCACGCAGGCTGCGCGGGCTTGGAGGACATCGAGGAGGTGCGCGTCGTCAAGAAGCTACCGCGAGTGGTGCGGCGGTTAAACCAGTCGCGTGCTCAATTGAGATGCGATGGACTGAAAAGATGTCGCTCGAGGAGCTCGTCGGGCGGCTGCGCATGGCGGAGGAACGCGCCGGCGTTGAGGTGGCTGCGACGGCGTCGGCGCGCTCTTGCTCACCGAGAGCGATGGGAGGAGCGCCGGCGGCACGTGGGCGGCAAACAAGCGAGACGGCGGCGAAGGAGCATGGCGCGGCAGCGGTGAGAGACGTGGTGGCTGGAACGACGACCACAGCGACTCCGACGACAGCGAGCGCAAGTCGGACAGGAAGAAAGGAAAATGCTACAACTGTGGCATTCGTGAGCATTTTGCCAAAGAGTGTCGTGAGCTGAGGAAGGAGAAGGCATTGCTCGCTTATGCCGACGACGAGCCAACCCTCCTATAGGTCGGGCGCATGGGGTTGTCGTGGTTTAGGGGGTGATTGTTGGAATAAACCAAGCTGAGTTCTGCGCGTGTGCGTTGAGTGCGTGTACGTCGAGTAGTGCATCTGCTGCATGTGTGCGTTGCATGTAGGAGTTAGTTTTAGTCTTTGTTTTGTGGAATAATCAGGCACGACTAGTTAGCAAATCGTTAGTTAGCTACATGCATGTTTAGCCGGGCACGTCTTGGAACGTGGCTCGTGGTCAGACTAGTAGACCGCTTCATGCGGATCATGGAGTTCGTAAGTCTCGTCGTGCATGAGTTAGTGGCTCGTGCAGGCCGCGCGTATGTGCGCGTATGACCCGGGCAGTAGTTGCTCCCGTGCATGCATGTGAGCATGCAAGATTAGCTATATAAGTCATGTACTAATGTGTTTAGTAAATTGGGGTGATCAAACAGAGAAATCAGAAAAGAGCGTACGTCGCCGCAAAAGCTTGTGGTCTCCTGTGTGTTTGTTCCAAGTGTTCCTGTGAGTGTTGAGTTCATCTTTCACGTGAGTTTGATCCTTGGTCGACACCAACACTAGACACCAACGCCATCATCGTGCTCGCGCTACTCATCTGCGGCCTCGTCGCCGCGATAGCGCTCCACGTCGTGCTCCAGTGCGCGCTCCGCGTCACGCGCCGCGCGTGCTACGGTGCTGGCGACGCCCTGCAGGAGCCGCCGCGTGCGGGAGGAGGTCGCGCTGGGCAGGTGGCGCGGCACGGCGGCGGCAGGAAGCGGCGGGGGGCGCTGGTCCAGGCTCTCCCGTACCTGGCGTACTCGGCGGGGCTCGAGCTGGCTGGGTCGTCGCGGCCGGAGTGCGCCATATGCCTCGCGGAGTTCGCGCGCGGGGAGCAGGTGCGCGTGCTGCCGCGCTGCAACCACGGGTTCCACGTCCGCTGCATCGACAGGTGGCTCGCGGCGCGGCCGACGTGCCCCACGTGCAGGCAGGCGCCGTTCGCCGAGCCCGAGCACGTCCTGCCGGACCGTGCGGGGCCGGCTGTTGTGCCGGTGGTGCGAGTGATGGTAGACGGTGGCGTGAGCCTCCGTGTGGTGGAGCTTTAGCGTGCGCTGTTAATAGATTTGCACAGTAGCACTGTGTTAGCGAATAGGCAGACATGTTCCAAGGCGTTGCACTTAGCCGGGATACCCTTTTCTTTTCTTTGCATGTTGGTGTACAGTAGCACAGGACTCGATAGTACGAAGTCGACGAACGTGAGCAAGCTGGCGCTGTTCTGCGTACTGCCAGTCTGTGGCAAGGCCCGTTCAAGGATACACCTTAAAAGTTCTTCTTTCTTAGATTAACTCATGTAGTCCTTAATCAACTCATGTACTTGTATGAACTATGATATATATATATATATAAAAAAAAGAGAACTCATGGACTCGCGTGCTCTCCTTTCGTTGCTCTTAATCCGTGAACTTGTATGAACCATGACGCCAAGAAAACTAGCACGAACTGTGATATAAATGAACTCTGGAAGTAAGATCCGATCCTTCACTTCGAGACGAAGATTGGAATGTTGTTGCGGCGCAACGTATGATTCGTCGTATATGGGCAATGGCGCAATGTGCAGACACAGAAGAAAGGAGAAAGAGCCAATTCTTTTTTCTTCTTTTTTGAAGGGAGAAACAGCAGCCATAACCAAGGGCTATCAACCCAACATTCTACTTCAGATACAGGCCAATCACTTGCCCGCCTGCAAATCTGCCCGCCTGCAAATCTGCGGAGCTCGTAATCCGGAAAAGGCCAGCCCAACCAATTTGTAACATCCTTCCGGAGCCCGTGCAAATCTCCAGGTGCGGACTATGCAAGTCTGCAACTGCATGGTGCATCTCAGTCCTGAACTCGGCCGGTAGAGCCCAACACAAGTACATCCGGGCCGGTTCCTGATGGTCGTGAAACGGAAAAGATAGGCCTCTGTGCCGTGCGAAAACTCTCCGGCAAAAGTGGGTCCGGCGGACAACGTCAGCTGCAAGCGACGGCCAGCGCCGGTCCAAAGCGCCAGCGCCGCCCTACGCTACACCGACAGAAGTTTCCGCTGGCACCGACGTGGACGTGCCGCTTTGGGCACCGAAAGTTTCCCGGGACGGCCGGCCAGAGTCTTTCGGGTCCTTTTCTGCTGCCCCCGGTTTACTACCGGCCAGAGACAAGTCCCGTACGTATCATCAAGCTGCGACGTTTAGATAGCTCCGACGTGTCCACCGCGGCGACACGTGCGCAGGCCAGCGGCCAGCGGCCAGCGGTGGGATCGGTGCGTGGCCGCTCCTTTTCCGCGCAGGACCTTCTCTCGTGGCTAAATTACCCTTGCACTCAGAAAATATATTGCACGATCTTACCAGGTCTTTGCAAAGAACATCGAGCAGAGGTTTTTATCTGGGAAGACCTGTTTCTTTTTTATTCAAAAATTGAACAACAGATTTTTCAGATTGACAACACCGAAAATAGCGTTCCAGCCTTCCAGGTGATAGTCACATACTTTTTTCAATGGGTTTTAAAAAGAGCTCTTTTGTGGTACACTTAATCTAATATGAGTTGTCTGTTTTTTTAATCCAATGGTTGATATTAGTTATGATTTAGTTATACTACATATAATAGTATGAGTAGTAGAATCCCTAAAAAATCTATTATGTCATTAACAAATCAATAATCAGATTTAATTTATACTATCGACAGAATGTACTGTAAAATTTATATTTAAAAAGAAAGATAGTCATCACATGCTCACATGGATCATGACTTTACGAGTAACATGCATGGAAATGACACGATCAACGGATGGACTGATCGACCTTTGTCACAGGCGGGAAAAGTAGTTATGTTACAATCGGTGATCCAGGCTATTCCAACTTATGTTATGAGCTTCTTTCAGTTGTTGGTCTTGACATATGAGAAAATAAAAACCTTCATCGCTAATCACTGGTGGGGTGTTGAGAACGGCAAGAAGAAAATGCAATGGCGCTCTTGGGACTGGCTGTCTACACCTAAAGCTTTGGGCGGCATAGGCTTCGTGATCTTGTGCTCTTCAATCAAGCCATGTTAGGTCGTCAGGGCTGGTGGCTAATAACAGAGCCGAGGTCGCTTTGTGCGACGGTGTTGAAAGATCGTTACTTTCCTAATTGTGATTTTTAGGATGCCCCTCGTCTAAGATCATCTTCGTATACTTGGAGGGGTATCTGTTTTGGGAAGGAATTGCTGCGGAAGGGTGTACGATGGGGAGTCAGCAATGGCAAAAGTATTAAAATATTATCTGATAATTGGATACCCGACAGTGTACCCAATCTAGTTCAGCCGCTGGTGCCCCTACCTACGGATCAAATAGTTGATTTTCTTATACAGGAGGAGCATGATTCTTGGGATGTTGACCTAATTCGTTCTATCTTCCCTAAGGTGGTGGCTGATCAGATTATCTAGGTGCCCATCAGTAGGCAAGGCAGTGGGGATTTTGCTTCATGGCCACATACAAGACATGGGTCTTACATGGTACATTCTACATATTTTTTAGCTCGAATTGGGGGCTTTTATTCCTCTCGAAGCAACTATGGGCATAGTCCCTCCTCAGCGTACGACGCGGATGAAAGACATTGGAAGTCACTTTGGGCTATAAAGGCACCGAACAAGATAAAAATTCCGTTACGGCGTTTCGCACATGACTATCTCCCGTGTGGTTTCCAGCTGAAACAGAGACATATCCCAACGAATGATACCTATGTGTTCTGTGGGAGGGATGAGCGTATCGAACATTCCTTCCTCTATTGTCAGTTTGCCCGTAAAGTTTGGCGTGAAGTGAAATTGGAGTATAGCTTCCATCTCTGCCGCAAGACATTTAATTGTGCTAAGCAATGGCTGCTCGATTTCCTGGGACGTTCCTCGACTCGGGAGGCAACGGTTCTTACTGTTACTCTGTGATATATTTGGGAGGCCCGTAATGGTGCACGAAATGATGAAGGTTTGTTGCATCCTCGAATGGTGGTTGCGAAAGTTAAAACTTATGTTGAGTTGATAGTGTTGCATATCTTCAATCTGGATCCAGGTCATAGGCATGAGTCCTTGCTTTCAGTCCCTTAATGGACTCCGTTGCCGATAGGTACGGTCCTTATTAACATCAATGCAGCACTATTTGCTTATTCTCGTCGGATAGGGGTTGGCGTGGTAGTCCAAAACCACATTGGTAAATACTTTGCTGCCTGCAGCGAGTGCCTTGATGGGATCACTACACTAGAGTTAGCAGAAACATTGCTCTTTCGTCGTGTAACAGGGCTTGCTTGTGATGAAGGATATAAAATATCATCCTTACATAACCGTGGGAACTCAGTGCAGACCTACGATCAGGTCCATAGCTACAACCCCACGTGGTTAAAAGTAAATCTGAGGAGGTCCTGGAGGTCTTGGAGAGGCACTATGAGTCTCGAAGAGGTCCTGAGGAGGTTCCGAAGAGGCCCTGGAGAGGTCTCGAAGAGGCCCTAGAGGGTGTTGAAGAGGTCTTGGAATGGTTCCAAGGGAGGTCCTGGTTGGTCCGGATGAATCCACGTGGGGTGCCCCTGAGTAGGTCCGGGAGAGGTCGGGAGAGGTCCTAGAGAGGTTTATGAGGAGGTCCTGGTTGTGGGTGGTACATCTACAATCAAATTTAGATACGCCCAGTGCTCAGTATGAATTAGTGAAAGCCCTTACTATATTACATAACGGGCCAAACGGCCAACTGTTTTACAAAAGAGCTGCAAAGGCAGCGAGTTTACAAAAGTCAAAAGTACAGAGTCCAAATAAGAGCGAAAGTAGAACTAGTCATGGTGGTTCCATTCACTCTGCCCACAGGCAAGCGACTGGAGATCCCGGCCTAAGCTTCGCCATCTTCACCGCCATTTGGTCCAATCTTCACGAAGTAGTCATAGGGGTCTTGATCACTTTGGTTTGAAAATATTATAATGGCAGAGCCTGAGTACATAACCGTACTCGCAAGCCAACACACAATGCAGTTTTTATAGATGTCAGGCTATTCAAGGGAAGCTTGAGGTTCTTTTATTTGCACAAAGCCAAATTTGAATTAGACTCAGTAGAAAATCCTGAGACTTAGCATTTTTACAAGTGGTTTTTATAAATGAGTTTTCTTTTGTAAAGTACTAATGGAGGTCCAACCTCCTATACTATTGAGTGGCTCCAACCGCTCAATGCTCGGGCTATCCCGTAATTACCACTGATCCCCGACTAGGCATTCTTAAAACCCCTAGGGTCCCACCCCCAACCTTTCTTTTCATCACAAGTGGTTTTAGGAAAACGAAAGTTATATCCAGCAAGTTCTCAGCATCGCTCTTGACCGTGAGCATGGCTATCCAGATAATTTTCTTACTCTGCAGAGTTCGAACACTTTACCCACAAGAGATAATCGTCTTGATATATAAACATGTTTCCTTAGACATGTAAATCAAGGGGAGATCACCACAAGGCCTTTACAATGCTCATTCCTCGATGTACTCCACCCACTAAGGTTTCCACCGTCTGATGCCATGCACTTTCAGGAGGCCCCCTCTTGCGCCGTGTGGTTTTCCTGTGGCTTCTTTCCCCTTTACCCACGCCACATTCCCCCAATGGCGAAATCACGTCGAGGCGAGCAAATTAGTTGGTCGGGTCGTACCCATTATAGACTTATGGTTACACTATTTTTACATAAGAGGTCATCACTGGATTCGGTTCTTAAGCGACTTGGGCGGTACATCCATATACCAACCATCACTCGTGCCCCCGGCACCAACCACTCTTTCCAATTGCCCAAGGCGAAAACGGTTTTCAGGTTTTATTTCTTTTTGGAAATATCCTTTTGATCAACATACCAACCAGACTCCCAGCCTCACTGCCCCAAATTATTTTCTAAAGTTTTTAATGATTGTGGTCGGACAATTTAATGCCCGCACGATATTGTATCTAAGCAAGGCTAAGTATGACACTTAGATACGAACTTATCAGCTAGTATGTATTCTATTAAGTCTAGGGTGACAAAGATAGTGTTCAAGTTCAAGGGTTGGAAGTTTATACACAATTATAGTTAAGGCATTAACTATGAGCTAGACCAATTTAACTTGATAAAACATAGCAATGCAGTTTCATAGTTTAAAGCAATATACTTTGCAAAAAGGTAGGTGCAATATGGTCAAAGTATTGACTCGCCTTGTTCAGAGTATTGCTAATCGTGATCCTGATCCACGAACGATTCTTCGGTCTCCTTGGCTTCTATAATCGCAAAACAACTAGAAAGGCAAATAAACATACGTTCAAACTCAAGTCGTCTACAAATATGCAAGAAATTCCAAATGATGCAAGGCCGTAGGTTATGGGTATTAGACCAGCGTAATCGAAGGCTTAGCGGTCGTAGGATCTGCGTTGCGAGGAGGATACGACTGGGAAGTTGTGGAAGCACGGTGACTTGAGGAGGTCATGGAGGTACTGAGATTGAGGGAGGTCCTATAAGCCTTACGACGAGGGGAGGTCGTGGGAGTATTGTCGACCTGGGAAGGTCGTGGAGGTACTGTTGTTGTCAGGACCCGGGATTAACATTCCAAATTCTCTGTGCATTTCTGAACTAGTCTCATGATCTGTAGCTAGTTCACACAGTAAACAAATATGGTAACAAATTCATATCACAACTTTATTAATAATCAACAGAGTTTATTACAAAAGAGGCTTACAAGCCAACAATAAAGAACACAGCGGAAGACGAAGAAGTAGTAGAGTCCAGCAATCTGCCACAGGCAATCGACTGGGGTAGCGGTCTAGTCGTCGAGATCCACACTGGTAGCAAAGTCCTTCTCCTCTAAAATTTTATTTGCATAAAGCAAGTACGAGCACAACTACCGTGTTTGCAAGTTACACCCGTTAAATAACAGAATGACATGCATATATGGATGTAACAAAGGATGACTTATTGGTTGATTTGCATAAAGCAACATTTTCTTTAAATACTTGTACTAAGTTCCAAAGCAGTTATTTTATAACTAAAAAAAATTATTTTATAAATTCTCAGTTTTATAGTCAGATAACATTCACACAAGAATGGTGAAGGATACCCTCCTATCACATGGCTTCCTGCTCAAATCCCATTTGGATTAACCAGTTTGAAGAAATCCTTTTCAAACAAAACCAAAGATCTAACTTGGAGTAGTTCTGCTAGCATGTCTATAACCGTGGACACGGCTATTCGAATAGTTTTACACTCTGCAGAGGTTGTACAACTTTACCCACAAGAGATAATCAACTTACCCGCATCATACACTTCCGTAGGTGTGCGACTAAGTGATTATCATGAGACCTTTACAATGTCCTATCTTAATATATTTATGCCCGCTAAGGTTTCGCTGCCATTGGACTAACCATCCTCCGGGAGCCCCCTCTTGCGCTAGGTGGGACTACTGTCTGTCCAACACCCACACCAACAATATAGCACAAATGACACTAAGAAATCACAAATTATTTAGCCAAATATGTCCCACACCAGACTTGTGGTAGTACGGTAAGGCGTAGCATCATGCGCTCGAAAATCGATCCTTAACTGACCTGGGTGACAACCAACAAAATCCTAGGCCTCAACCTACCCAGTTGAGCCCGTGCATAAACCTGCATCCATCAAACAACCACTTCGCCCAAGTCCAAACCATCATTTTATTTTATTTTCTAAAGTCATTTATAAAACTCCCATGATACACCAATGTCAAGGGTACACTTTAAACAATAGTTAATTTTTTGCTGAAATTCCCCAAATGAAACATGTTTGGTCTATAAGCATGGCTAAGCACAATATTTTCCAAATGATCCTAGTCCATACTATTGTATCAACTAGGTTTTATCTAGGGTGACAATATGCTCGCTTCAATTACCAAAATTGGCCATACAAAGGATTTTAGGCATAACTATAAATTTAAAACAGGGATTTAAATTACTGAATATAAATAAGCATGCAGTAATAATTTAAAATAGAATTTAAATAATTTGAAATAATGGGATCGATATGATCAAGGGTATAACTTGCCTTGCTTGATTAATTGATGCTCTCAAACGATGTTGAGATCCAGTCGTCCGAAGTCGTCGAAATCTATACGCGTAAACGATCCGAATTCAAATAACATTCAAATAAAATCCAAATAAAATCCAAAAATTATAAAATAAATACTACTAGGAAGGTATCGACTTTATATGAAGTTAGAGAGTTGAATCGACGGAATCGGAGTTCGTATGAAGGAGAACGTACATCCGGAAGGTTGATTATCACATGAAAAGATGAAATTCCGAATTTCAGAATTTAAGGAATTATTTTTCTGAAGGAAATCCATTTATTGTGTTAGCATGATGTCTGCAGGTGGGAAAATTAATTTTCGGTCGAATTTATTTTGTAAAGAAAAAATGGTTGGAGTCAATGACATGTGGGCCCAGATCCACAAAAATGGGTTTGGTCCACGGTGGACCGGCCCAAGGAATAGTGTCAGCCACGCAAGCGTACACGTGGGCTACCACGTGGGCTTGGGGTGGTGAGGTGGTCGTGACATGGCAGTGACGAATTATTGTGAAATTTAAAATTTTATTTGAATAGAAAGGTAGATAATATTGAAAGGAACATGTAGGTAAAATGGTTTGAGCAATTACCCAACGGATGAAGAGATCGGGCTCGACAAAGTTCTCGTCGGACTTGGGGATGAAAATGTAGCCGGTGGTGAAAAATTAAGTAAATCAACATTCCAATTGAATGGAAATGTGGAGAATTTCAATAGGAACTCACCGGTCAATGCACAATGGAGCAACGGATGAGGAGACCGGGCTCGCCGGAGTTGTCGCCGGAGTTGGAGAAGAAGACCGTCGGTACTTTTGTGTATGCGGTGAACCAACAGGATAATCAAAATTCGGCTTGAATAGAAATGTAGAGAATCTTGAGAGGAACTCACCGGTAAAATTTGGCGAACAACCGAGCTACGGATGAGGAGATCGGGCTCACCGGAGTTGTCGCTGGAGTTGGAGAAGAAGGGCTAGCAGAGAGGGCCCCGAGAGGATTTTGGCAAATCTGAGTGAGATGGATGTGGAGAATAGGGTGGAGAGGCTACGTTTCAATTTATAGGAGCAAAAGAGTTACGGTTTGACGGGAATTGCTCGCCGGAGTTATTGCCGGAAATAACGCCCTCACCGGAGTTACTGTAGCAGACCGGATATTTCAAGGAATATTCTCTTTCAAAATTCGGAAAGACACCAATTAATTCCGGAAAAATAGCAAATTAATTCCAAAAAATCTGAAATAAATCACAAATATTAAACACAACATTCTAAACTCAAAAACAATATTATTAATAATAATAACAATTTTATTATTACCCAGTAATTATTTTTATATTGTTGAAAATTATTTTTAATCTTGAAAAATAGTAATATAGGTCTAAAAATTCAATGAATTTTCATAGTAGTTAAATAGGGTATTTTGAGCTTAAATAAAGTATTTTCAACACAAATTTGATTTTTATTTGTGGACAGCAATTCATTTTTAATTGCTAGATATTACAAAAATAAAAAAGGGACTTTTAGAAAATACCAAATAGAGTTCCAAAATTCTATAAAAATTCAAGGAAATTCCCTGAATTATTTTGAACTTAATAAAATAATTCCAACTTAAAGTTGGATTTTATTTTTGAACAGTAATTATTTTTGTTTAAAAATAAATAGTAAAAAGCTTTTAAAATTCCAGAAATTACTTAAAATTTTATTTTTCACTTTAAATCCAATAAAAACTCATAAAACTCAATAAATTTTATTTTTGTCTTTTAAAATCTTATAGATTTAAGAAAACCAAGAAAACACTATTGAAACTCGGAAAATCCAATAAGAGAATAACTTTATTACTTTTTATTTTAGTAACAGAACTTTAGGATATTACAGTTGTCAAAGGAGGTCTTTGGGTGTACTGTGATCTGGGGAGGTCCTGGAATCACTGTAGCCACGGGAGGTCTTTTGAGGTACTGTGATCCAAATGAGGTTTTGGAATCACTTGTACCCAGGGGAGATCCTGGGAACACTATTGGCCTAGGGAGGTCTTGTGAGGTTTAAGACCAAGGGAGGTCTTGTGAGTATTATGACCTAGAGAGGTCGTGAGAGTGCTATGACTTGAGGGTGGTCTTTGTAAAATGGGAAATCATGACTAAGAGAGTGGTCTTTGTAAAATGTGAGGCCTTGATCGGATAGGTGGTCTTTGCCAAGAGGGTGTTCTTTGTAAAGCAGGAGATCACGATCAAGAGGGTGGTCTTTGTAAAATGGGAGGTTATGACCTAGAGGATGGTCTTTGTAAAATGGAAGGTCATAACCCAGAGGGTGGTATTTGCAAAAAGACTAAGGAGGTGATCTTGAGGAGGAGATCCTGAAGTCAAAGAGGTAAGGTGCAGCGAGACGGAGCCGTCCGGCTTTGATAGTCCTAAACGAGGTGAACGTTCGGGCCGTTCGAACTTCATATCTCAATCGGGTCGTCCATCTGATTGAATGGTCCGAAAGAGAGGAGGGCGCGGCTAGATGGGTGGTCTTTGTAGATTGGGAGGTCATGACCAACGAGGGTGATCTTTGCGAAAGAGGAGGTCGGGGGAGTGTTATCTGTGTGTGCTCGAAAGAAGCAAAAGTTTCGACAGCTTTGACGCGACCGAACGAACCAATGAAAGAGCCAAGGAAGAACTAGAGAAAGAAAGCATGAGATATAACTAAAGAGACAATAGAGAGAGAGAGAGAGAGAGAGCAGGGTAGCTCGCATTGGGAGGAGCACTCGAGCCACTATGAACGTACCGGTATGCAGCGGTGGTGACGAGCTAGTCGAAGCCGGTCTGGCGACTGTGGACAACAACCGCAGAGGAAGCTCCTTGCTACTGCAGTGGTCTGAGGTCTGGGGAAGGAGAGAAGTCTTCAGTCTTCAGGGCGGCTCCTAGGGTGTCAACGGTCAAGACGGAGATGTGACGGCACTCGATCAAAACAAGTGTTCGAGCTAACCTGGAGCTCCAACTCGCTTGGAGAAAGGAAGTGGGACTTGGTACTTGAAATGGTGGAAAAGTTGATGAGGGGGCCTGGGGTTGCTATATATAGGCGATTGGCACAATTCGACAGAGTAGAGTGGTGGTAATATTGACAGGGTTAGCAGCATAGTGTCGACAATGGGGCGGCTTGGGCAACGGCTCTTAATGGCCGAATGATAGCTGCCGCCCACACGCCCTGTTTTGACCACTGCTATTCGTGTGAGCAATAAACTAAAAGGATGAGGGGCTAGTGGTCTCAGAGTGAAAATACATAATACATGTATTTCCCTAAGTCAAGGTCCTCAGACTTTAAAATTCTTTGTTCTAGTGCTATTCACTTCGTTGAGAAGATATGATGCAGTCAAATTAAGACTTGAGAAGGCAACCAAGAAGCGCAACAATAGTTATCTGATAAAAAGTTTTTTTTTAAAAAAAAATCCTATATTTTTGCATTTATACATTTTTTGGCTGTTACGTTATGTTAGCTTTTTTATTCACAATAGTATACCGGAGTGTATCCGAAAGACTCTTTATACCGATGTTTTTAAATTGCCGACGTTCTCTCAAAAAAAAAAATGGAATTGCCGACGTTCTCTCTCAAAAAAAAATGGCCCCAAGAGTCACGCACCGCGGCGTCACGCCGATTTCTACGGGCGGCGTACTTTTTCTTAGACGGCCGAGTATAAACCACCACCCTTCACTCCGTCCGTTCGCCCATTTCCTTCGTCTCGCTCTCCAGGCTCCAGCAGTCCAGCTTGCGTCACTCGCCGAGCTCTCCAGACTCCAGACGACGAAGCGATCACCGCTCGCCGCACCTCGTCATCAGGTGATATTCCCCTTCCCCTGGCCCTCAAGCTGTTTGATCTGAAAAGGAAAACTGCTAAATTCTACTTGCCCCCAGATAGATCGCCTCACTAGCTTCTGACCAGCTGTGATCGGTGAAATTTTTCATGGTTTCCGCGTCTTCTTATTGCTGTATCGCCGAATTTCGATGCTTGATTTGGTGTGTTGGTGATCCTTTGCAGAGCAAAGAAACCTGCTGGGATTTTTATAGACGTTAAATATGTGTATGTGCTGTCTGCTTATGTCCGTGTTATATTATATCGGATTTGCTACGACGATCGGCTATTTGCCTGCCGTGCCCGTGAGCCCATGCCCATCGTCCCCTTGGTGTGCCCCCTCCCGGCGCTTGTTGCAATTTTTAGAGTTACTGTAATGAATATACATGTGCATCAGCAGCAAGGCCAAACTGTCTAGATACAATTATTTATCTGTTTCCTCAACAGAACTCTTTCTATGTGTGAGCTGTGGCTGTGATGGTATGTGATCTATTTTACAAAACTGGACTGCTTCAAGAGCAGACGTTTGTCTGACTCTGCATTATCACTTGACTTTGATACTTTAGCCGCTGCCAACTTTTGTGAGTTGTATGTTTCATGTTTGTTTGGCCATCCGTGTTGCTAACAAATCTGTTGAATGCTTACGAGTTAGGATCAACATGTCATTTCTTCAACAAAAAAATGGAGTTAGGATCGACATGCTAATTAATGTTTGAAAATTTGATGTGTTCTTTCAAAAAATGACGCTTGCATTATTTAAACTTTACTTCTCTAATCAAATGGCATTCGTCAATGGCCTAATCCGCCGCACGACAATTATCTTTGTAACTGTCTTTATATTTAGATTTTCAAGCACTTTGTACTGCTTATATTATTGGCTTACTTTCCCTTACACAGGAACTTTTTTTATACTTTAACCTACACCTAGCTGCTAGCTACTAATGTAAAACCACTGCAGATTTCCCTTACAACTGAGGAATGGCTGACGAGGATATTCAACCTATTGTGTGTGACAACGGCACTGGAATGGTTAAGGTTGTTGTCCTGCACAGAATCCTTTCAAGAAAGCAAGGATGCTCTTCTTAACTAACTGATCATCTTCTTGATATTAAACAGGCGGGTTTTGCCGGTGACGACGCACCAAGGGCTGTCTTTCCTAGCATTGTGGGCAGACCACGCCATACCGGTGTCATGGTTGGGATGGGCCAAAAGGATGCCTATGTGGGCGATGAAGCTCAATCAAAGAGAGGTATCCTGACATTGAAGTACCCAATTGAACATGGCATTGTCAACAACTGGGATGACATGGAGAAAATATGGCATCACACCTTCTACAATGAGCTCCGTGTTGCACCTGAAGACCATCCTGTATTGCTGACTGAGGCCCCTCTCAACCCCAAGGCCAACAGAGAAAAGATGACCCAGATCATGTTTGAGACCTTCGATTGCCCAGCAATGTATGTTGCAATCCAGGCCGTTCTATCATTATACGCCAGCGGTCGAACAACTGGTATGACTGTTACCTTGGCAAGAGTTCCTACTAAAGTTCACTGGGTAGGGGCAGTAATAGCTTCTCTTTTTTTGTTCAGGTATTGTGCTCGACTCTGGTGATGGTGTGAGCCACACTGTTCCAATATATGAGGGATACACACTTCCTCATGCTATCCTTCGTTTGGATCTTGCTGGCCGTGACCTCACTGATCATCTAATGAAGATCCTCACAGAGAGAGGCTACTCCCTCACAACAACAGCTGAGCGGGAAATTGTCAGGGACATAAAGGAGAAGCTCGCTTACGTTGCCCTTGATTATGAGCAGGAGCTGGAAACTGCTAACAGCAGCTCCTCTGTTGAGAAGAGCTATGAGATGCCTGATGGCCAGGTTATCACCATTGGATCGGAAAGGTTCAGGTGCCCTGAGGTGCTGCTCCAGCCATCTCTTGTTGGTATGGAAGCTCCTGGTATACATGAAGCTACATACAATTCTATCATGAAGTGTGATGTCGATATTAGGAAGGATTTGTACAGTAATGTTGTCCTCAGTGGAGGATCTACCATGTTCCCTGGAATTGCTGATCGTATGAGCAAGGAGATCACGGCCCTTGCTCCTAGCAGTATGAAGGTTAAAGTGGTTGCACCACCTGAAAGGAAATACAGTGTCTGGATTGGTGGTTCTATTTTGGCATCTCTCAGCACTTTCCAGCAGGTAGTATTTTTCCTCAACTCTGTAAATTACATATGTTACTACTGCGGTCTTTGCTCAGCAATTTTTATAGCGGTCTCCACGGTATTTGTTTTATCAGCTGTTGTTCTGGTCAGAATCCTTTATCCATAGTCCCCAATCAGTTCGCACTATCAGAGTAGCAGGATATGCACTGTCCATTTCAGAGAACTCAATCTGAATATACATTAGTGCATATTTTAGGAAATTGGCTAACAATCATACAGTTGTACTTGTGCAGTATAAATGGCCAAGTACTCTTCTAGGACTTCATGTAAATTGCTTTATGTCCTAGTTTTATAGAAGAAAAAAGGGAGTATCTTCCGAGAGGTATTGGAATTTGTAACTAATACTACTAAGATTGTTTCTGCATAGGTATAAACAGGAAGTGGAGTAGCCATCGCGATAATGTTGAGCTTTTTGTGCATTTCTGTTTCTTATGTTTTTTCCTTGTATTTTCAAGTATAGTTCTTCCACATATCTTTCGAATCAACTCTGATAATGATTTGTTTGTTTGGCAGATGTGGATCTCCAAGGCAGAGTATGATGAATCTGGTCCCGGTATAGTCCACATGAAGTGCTTCTAAGCTTATGGGGAAGTTTGCAGCTGTACTTTTGGTTGTTGAAATATGTTGGTTGAGAAATCTTTACAAAAGAGACTTGCTTTCCAAAATTATATAGTAGTTTCTAGTTTGTATTTGGTGGTTGAGATATGCTTTTCGCGTTGGACATGGCTGAGTCATGGCTCTTCAAGACGTTTGAGAGTCTGCTGTTGCCTTGAAGCAAGTAAGCAACAGAAAGGTACAGTAGCACAGTACCGTCAAATGATATATACCTACCGTACTCGAGCAGTCTGGGTCATAGAATCTGTTTGTTCCTTTGGGACAATGGCATTGCCTCAGTATATCACTGCTGTATGAAATAATGAAATGGATTATACTTATATATGTATTTGTCAGAAAAATGGTGTGGCGTACATGATCTGTTTTTATTTGGTTCCAGCTGACACCTGAAGGCTATAAATGAACACATGTGTTCTACTGTTCTCTAGCAGGGTGATGCTGGGGTACAGTATATACAAGCTGAGCACACGAAATTTTAAATTTTAACCGGTTTCTGTGAAAATTGATATGTTTTTTTAAGTATAAAACACAAGAATTTTAACTGACTAGTAGAGTGTCATGCGTTGCAACAAAACTTCAAAAGAGAGTAATACATATTAGAAGACGAGATTCTAAACCGCGGTGCGTGCATGTGAAGAAGTTTAGGGTGGTGACGTTTTGGGTGGTTGCAAAAAAAAGTGGGAGTATAGATACATTCGCGAGTTACAGGGGTGGTAGGGCGAGACCTTATCCTTATCAGGTTTGATTTATATGTTGGTGCGCCTCGATGAGGAATTTTGAAGGGGTGGGAGAGGTCAACTTCGTGCACAGGAGAAAGAACATTGTTTCGCTGCGTGGGGGGTAAACTCATTCTTTTATTACTTATTAGTATGGTGCCTGTGCGTTGCAACGAAAACCCAAATTTTACATAAAATGTTATTTATATTACGTCTGTTGTAGCTTCTCTCATCTCACTATTGGCAAAGTTCATACAAAATAGTACCTTAAATTTGTCTTCTGTAAGAAAAAGTAACTATAATTTTTCTTCTTCACCTTGCATGAAACACCTACTTAGTATTTCATTTTCACAAAACCGTAGTCACTTTTCTGTACTAAACATTTAAACCCGCAGTTAAATGTACAGATAAAAATTGAATGACACTGTAGTACCCAATAACATATATAGTGCTCCCAACATATTGCATGCTACCCGTTTTCCTATTCATTGAAAAAGGTATCACTGAAATTTTACAGAAGCTTTGCCTACAAAAAAAAGGACAAATAGAAGTAACAAAAGTTCAAGTAAGAATGACACTATAGTGTCCTTTCATAATTTACAAGTATCATTGAGATTTTAAACAATACAAATAGAAGTATTGCTAACTTACAACTAACTATGTTGTTCCAAGAATAATATCCTTAAGATGATGAGTAGGGAATTAAGGAAAGACATGACCTTTGGACTCAGTTTGGAGTTTCAATACTTCTGTTGTCATTTTGTATCTTTATAGGCCTATAGCTTTGCAATACTACATGGACAACCTAGTAATTTCGGTGAAAACCAGTGATACTTGTCATCCAAGGTTTATGGCTTAGTTGTCACGTCACTTTATCTATTTTGGGTGTGCAATAGTAGCAAAGTTAGTTTAAAAGAGTACCAAAAAGAATTCTATGCTTGAAAGAACATACAAATAGCTCTAGTGAAACAATACATGATACAAAAATTGTTAGTTGGAAGGTTTTAATAACATTTGCATCAAAACTAATAAAATGTAATTCTAGATGGTTTACTCAGATAAGTAACTGATGCATACATGCAGAAAAGTGCAATGTAATAACGGGCCCTCCCATTCTAGTACACCAATCATCTTTCGTCCGAATGTGAAAAAAAATCCAAACCACCGCTCGTCGCCCGGCTTTGGTGACTATCCTCCCATGTAGTCTTCCCACCGTCTGATGTTCAAATGTGCAACGTGTGATAAAGAGCCTAGGTCGAGTGGGGAGGTGTGGGGAGAAGAGTCGTGACGGTCGGGATTGAGAGGAAATCACGATGGGGTTAATCAAGGGAGCGAGGCGCAACGGTTGGTTGGTGAGATGTGAGATAGTGCGAGGCAGTTTTTGATCAAAGTATAGACCCACGAGTCAACGCGAGTTTTTATTCCGTAGGTGGGATGATCGTCCCACTGCGCCCGGGGTGAACTCATTCTTTTATTAGTTAAAGATAATAAGATAATAAGATGAGAACCAAGCTTTGTTTGGGTGGTTAGTGGAGGTGGTTGTACCCCCAGCCCACCAGGGTTCAAACCCTAGGTTTGACTCGACATGTCTTATTTAGGTGGATTTTCGTTAAGTGGGAGGCGACGCCCCGTCGCAATCGAGGTGTCAGTGGTGACTTCGTCATTTCTTCATCAAGCTTCGTTCGTCCAGTCTTTCGTAGGCATCGCGTGTGTATGGTGGTGTGTGTGTGCATCTATGTGTTGTACCGGGTGATTCAAAAAAAAGATAATAAGATAAAGAGAGATAAGATTCTACGTGTGAAACGTTCCACATGGACCTGAAGATAACTCTGAGCCAGACTCAGTGCATCTCCAGACTTCAGGCTTCTCAGCATTTACCATTGGGATCTAAGCCTAAAATTTCCCAAGCAGACAAGAATGCATCGTTTGCATCTCGGGCCGTGAAGCCCACGTAACTACGGGACAACCAACCAAAACCCAAGAGAGGCCCACATCCCACGCCCCACGGTGGTCGCACGACCGCGTGGCTAGCACGCAACGGCAACCAATCAGAACGCAGGAGCCCCCACGCCACGGATCACCCCCAACGATCCGCGTGCCTCCCGCAAAACCGAATCCTCACCGTCCATCCGCCGTGAATCCAACGCTCCAAACCCACCTTCCCTCCCCCCCAAAAAAACCCACCGCCCCCCCAAATACAAAATTTCCCCAATCTCCCGCCCAACCGCCGCCTACTTAACACCCCCGCTCCCCTCAATCTTTCCTCACACAAATTCCCCCCAGTTCCCAAATCCCCAAAGCTCGCGATCTCCACTCTCTCGTAGCAATCCCTAGCCTTTGTCCTATTCCGATGGCCCGCACGAAGCAGACGGCGAGGAAGTCGACCGGCGGCAAGGCGCCGCGGAAGCAGCTGGCGACGAAGGCGGCGCGCAAGTCGGCCCCGGCCACCGGTGGCGTGAAGAAGCCGCACCGCTTCCGCCCGGGCACCGTCGCGCTCCGGGAGATCCGCAAGTACCAGAAGAGCACGGAGCTGCTGATCCGTAAGCTGCCTTTCCAGCGCCTCGTCAGGGAGATCGCGCAGGACTTCAAGACCGACCTCCGCTTCCAGAGCTCCGCCGTCGCCGCGCTGCAGGAGGCCGCCGAGTCCTACCTCGTCGGGCTCTTCGAGGACACCAACCTCTGCGCCATCCACGCCAAGCGCGTCACCATCATGCCCAAGGACATTCAGCTCGCCCGCCGCATCCGTGGGGAGAGGGCGTAGAGTGCTTCCTGCTGCCTGATCTGGAGGGAGGTGTAGAGATGTTTAGGTTCTTCTCAGCCTGTGTTGCGTGGTGGCGATGTGGTATTGTGGTAGGAGGTTACTCTTGTTCGTGCTGTGTTGGCTGTGTTATGGTGTCATGTAGTGTCTGATGTTATAATCTTAATATCATCGGCAATGGGAAAGATGGCTATCTTATCTTAAATCCGTGTTTTTCTATACCTGTTTTGTGTTTGTGAGCCTGTACTTGACTCTGATTTAAACGAATCGAGGTCTTATTTCTACCAATATCGTTCGAAAATTGCTTAAATCGTCATGGCCAGTTAAGTGAAAATTACTTTCCTAAATGTCTTGTCATCACTGAATATGTCATTCTCTGAAGTTTCTGATGGATTGCTATCCATCACTGGTTCGCTGTACTTGTCATTTGGCTATATCATTCTCTGAGCAGATCTCTGTGATATCTTCACTTGGATGTAACAACAGCCCCCCTCGTCTTTTTTTCTATACACGCCGTGAGTGGAGAAGAAAGCCCTAATTTAAGTTTTAGATTCACCTGACTAATTGGTCGATAAATGATCGTAATTGTAGTTGCATACTGAAGCATGTATGGAGCTATCCAAAGTCCAAACCTATCTTAAAGAAAGAAAGAAAGAAAACCACCCAAACTATATGTAGTAGAATTGTACAGTGTTTTTTCTAATAAAAAAGTTCATTGTACAGTGCTAATTAAAATGCTTTTTCCTTGAACGTTTTGTGTATTTGATGGGAAATTTGACTGTGATTTGTTCTAAAATTTGCCAGTCCTTGTATGGCTGATGAGTGATGGCTACATAGAAGTTGTTGCATCATGTATGGCTGACGAGTGCTGAATACTAGTACCAAGCAAACAGTCTGACATCAGTGGTAAGTACTGCCGTTGCGTTTCTTCTTTCCTCAAGTCATCTATATTGCCACTTCGTTGTGAAAACTGCGTTATCCTATCTTCAGTACGCTAGTCAACTGACTGAATGCAACGCGTTTACAGGGATGATCCAGTTTACTTTTGCCCCTGAGGAAGGTTTGCTTGTAAGGTTTTAATTGCGCGTTTAAACCGTGGGAACTTTTGAACAAGTCTAATCCTATGTTGTATATTGCTTTCTCTCTTTGTTTGCCATTATAATCTACGAGACAATTTGATTGGATGAAAACCGCGGCTCGTTGGCCATAATCGCGTAGCTTTACATTGGCCGGCTCAGTTTATCTCTTACAAAAAAGGGTAAAACACATCTTCTCCCTCAGATCGACCGGAGTCGCATGAATCTCATTCCGTTTCTGCCAAGGGCCAAGGTGCCATGGCCCATGCCCACGTGGCAATCGGACCAGGTTTATATTCACGTACATACTGCTTAGCGCTTGCAAGTTACCGCAGCTTAAGGCATCTCCAATAGTGATCACTTCAGCCGTCTCTTACCTGTCATGTCATTCAAAATTCTAGTTGAAAAAAAGAGGATATAAAGAGAGAGAATGTGACATCTCTTATATAAGAGATAGACTTGGCACACAAACTATTACAAATATTGAGTATGTAAAGGGAGAAGTTGCGGTGAAAATAAATGATTTTGTAGATAAATTATTTAGGATATTGTCTCTAAAATGGTCTATAGATAGGTTAGAGAGACAACCATACTATTGTACATGTCCTTAGTAACACAAGAATACTCCTGGCTGTTGGGTATAGGGAGTCGCGTTGCCAACGAATGACACTCAAACTCACAAATACGAAGTAGACGAAAAAAAAAGTCTAATAGCCTCGTCTCTTTATTAGTATCTCATATGTAGACGTACAAAGCCTGGCCTTGTCCACACAATACTAATTATTCCACCACTCGCAACACACACACACACACACAATGACACAAAACACTCCGCACTTGTGCTGGTGCAGCACGGGATCAGGTCGAATACGTGAAAGGGGAGGAAATTATCAACTAGCCAACTGGGCGCCGCGCAACGCATCCGATCCAGTTGGCCTTCCCTTCTTCCTCGGACACGTTTGAGTGACCGCGCTACCAAGCAAGCATGTCGCGATATCCGCAGCCATGCGGCACAGTCACAGACTCAGTCCAGTCCAGCATGCCGCCCCCGCCTATTTCAATCCGCGGACCGCAGATCAGATGCAGCCCGCACCGTCGCCTCCCCCGTCTCAGCTCGGCACATCCGCGCTCCGTGCTCGGGAGTTGCAACCACCTCGCGCCTCCGCCTTGCGCTCACTCTTCAGTCCCCAGCTTGTCTATTTGCTGCTCGTCCGTCTCCCTCGTACCACTGACAGGACAAGGCCCCCGAACGGCCGCTCGTCCCCTATCATCGCCGGTCACTTTATTCAGTTCCCAGCCTCATTCGCGCGCGGGTGGGGTGGTATAAGCAGGGTTTGATCGAGAGAGAGAGAGAGAGGGGGGGCGGGGATTGACCGATCGGCGGATCGAGATGGACCACGCGGCGGAGGCGCAGCGGACGGACCTGATGACGGTCACACGGCACGTGCTCAACGAGCAGGGCCGCCACCCGGAGTCCCGCGGCGACTTCACCATCCTCCTCTCCCACATCGTCCTCGGCTGCAAGTTCGTCTCCTCCGCCGTCAACAAGGCCGGCCTCGCCAAGCTGATCGGCCTCGCCGGCGAGACCAACGTCCAGGCAAGCGCCGCGCACCACCTCCCTTCACGTACATCTTTAGTGTTTTATGTGCAGAAACATGTATACTACGGGTTGCCGTCTGAGTCTCTAACAGTGGGCCCCACTGGCCAGACGAGAAGTACATTAGAAAATCGATCTTACTGACCATGCATCTCAGCGTCTCTATGCTCTATTCCCTTGATTGTTCTTTTTCTTTTGTACGATCCAAGTGGTGGCCTTAATTTCTCACTTTGCTTAATTCTTGTGCACGTTGACATGTAAGAGCTTCAGGGGGAGCAGCAGAAGAAGCTGGATGTGCTGTCCAACGAAGTCTTCGTCAAGGCGCTCGTCAGCAGCGGCCGCACTGTAATGCACTCTCCTAGAGATTAGTAGATCATATGTTTCTCCCATAAAGAATTGGTTTGGGTCAACAAAAAAATCAGTACTTCAATTTTGAACTTAAGACAGTGACTTGCCGCTCTGTGCAGTGTGTTCTTGTGTCTGAAGAGAACGAGGAGGCCATATTCGTCGATCCTCCGCTCCGCGGAAAGTATGTGAATTTGGGCAGCTTATGTTCGTCTCAATTACCATGTTGTAGTATGACCTATGAGTTACACAAGGCCATAGTGTTGTTTTGTCTTAATCAGAAACTGAATGGGTTCCCTACTTCCCTTTCTGTTCAGGTACTGCGTTTGTTTCGATCCACTGGATGGTTCCTCCAATATCGACTGCGGTGCTTCGATCGGAACGGTATGTGTTATTGTGATTTTCAGTGCTGATCACCTCTGATTCAACGAGGAAAAAGTGCGCCATAAAGACTTATAAAAGCACAGAAATGGACTAATCTGTATGCTTTAAAAAAAGAATTGAAGATGCTGACTAGAACTAACTTCTGAAGAACAAAACAACATAACAAATAGACTGTTAGCTCATCTAGTTTGAACCATCAGACATTATTTTGAGTAACGGATCCAGTGAAATCTCTTAATGTCATTAGATGTTATCTTCTGTTCTGTTCTATAGATTTTTGGGATTTACATGATTATCTTCTGTTCTGTTCTATAGATTTTTGGGATTTACATGATTATCTTCTGTTCTGTTCTATAGATTTTTGGGATTTACACGATTATCTTCTGTTCTGTTCTATAGATTTTTGGGATTTACATGATTATCTTCTGTTCTGTTCTATAGATTTTTGGGATTTACATGATTATCTTCTGTTCTGTTCTATAGATTTTTGGGATTTACATGATTATCTTCTGTTCTGTTCTATAGATTTTTGGGATTTACATGATTAAAGATAAGGACAATGTGACTTTGGACGATGTACTGCAACCTGGAACAAACATGCTTGCTGCTGGCTACTGCATGTACGGGAGTTCATGCACGGTAATTATGTCGCCTAAATCCATTTCCACTTCAAATATCTCACTCCTACTCTTCTTCCTAAATTGACTGCTGTTCTGATTTATGACAGCTTGTGTTGAGCACTGGAAATGGAGTAAACGGTTTCACCCTTGATCCTTCCCTTGGGGAGTTCATACTGACTCATCCAAATATCAAGGTTTATGATACAACAATGTACTCCCTCCGTATTTTTTTAATTGACGTTGACATGAGTAATTATGAGCTACTTGACGTCATTTAAAAAAAACGGAGGTAGTAGTAATATTATTATTGATCGATTGATCTTTCGTCAAAGCAATACTCAGATTTTCATACCTATATATATGTTTTATGCTTCTTTCTTGTGCAGGTACCGAAGAAAGGGAAGATCTACTCAGTCAATGAAGGAAATGCCAAAAACTGGGATGCGCCTACAGCGAAGTATGTAGGGCTCATTTTTGTTTACAAAATATTACAACTTCTTAACAAGTTAAGCTGAATTTTCCCGCCAACGTTGCAGCTTTGTGCAGAAATGCAAATATCCCCATGATGGTTCGTCACCTAAATCTGTAAGATACATTGGAAGGTGAGGCAGTCTTTCAGTCGATTATCATCCGACAGAAAAGCGACTCAATCATCTCCAACTGAGGCAAAGCATAAGAATATGCCCACAGTTATTTGAATCTGATTGCCCTTGTTTTACTGAACTTAATGATTGTGTTATGTTGTTCTGCTACTTCTGGATGGTCTACAGTATGGTTGCTGATGTACACCGTACCTTGCTATATGGAGGCATATTTTTGTACCCTGTGGACAAGAAGAGCCCAAACGGAAAACTCCGGTATGCCGATAATAACAATCTCTCTCTCATGGCACCTCTAAAGTTCAAATTGCCTATAGATTTACATTCCTGAAGTTGACGTGTGTTATGGCAGTGTTCTGTATGAAGTTTTCCCCATGTCATTCCTGATGGAGCAAGCTGGAGGCCAGGCTTTCACAGGCAAACAAAGGGTGCGGTGGATTTCAATTCTTCTTGGCAACAACATATTCATACTAAAAATCTTGATACTGTGTCACACTATCTTATTCTCATAGCTAAGGATTCAAAAACCGGTTACCTACTGATGGTGGTAACCGGTAGAAGGGTTTTTTACCAGACGGTTTCAATTATCAATTTTAAATTCAATTTTTGAATTTGGCTTGTTTTGGGCCGGTTACCGGTAGAAATTACTATTCATCAATTCAAATTTAAAATTTAAATTTACAAATTGAAACTTTTTGGACCGGTATTTTTTTACCAGAACAGGCCGGTTACCGCCGAAATTTCTATCCTTGCTCGTAGCACATTTTAACCTACATGTACAATTTAACAAAATTACAGCATCTTAACTTCGCATGTTCTTACCAATCCTTGGCGTGCCATAACTGAAAAGTTATTGATACAATTGCATTGCAGGCCCTTGAAGTTGTGCCCACTAACATTCATCAGAGATCTCCAATATTCCTGGGAGCTACGGTGATGTGGAGGAAATCAAATCATTGTACGCTTCTGAGTCAAACTCCGCCTGATCTGAGTGCCCGAAGACACATAAATCATCCTCCGCATTGTGACAGGATTGATCAGATATTTATTTTCTGTTCTCGGCCTTAATGTTAAAAATCAGTCTACAGATTCTGTACAACAACTTCATAAGTAATCAAGACCTACGTTTCTTACAAAGTTTTACTGGCACATATTACATACTCTCATGATTCCTTGCAAAATCTAATCTAGAATTTTGTAGGGAGGTACATACAAAGACACGTTACTTATGTTACAATTGTTGGTTTGCAAAATCTAATTTAATAAATTTCAAGGGTACAAAAAATTTGTGCATAATAGTAGACAGGGATGTGGGTGTTCGACCTTAAAAACATGTTAGAAACGGCATCAGGAATTGGGAACCTGCTTGCTGCTTAAAACCTGTTCTCAACTTGTTTTTGAGTTTTTATGTTACCAACTGTCGGACCCGGATTTCCTAATCCAGAATCCTCTGTGAAACACTGTGCTATTCCCTGGATCAGTAGCTAGCACTCACAGAATACATCGCTGAATCAATTCATACATGGCGTAGAACCGTACCATTCATTAATTCAACACAACAGAGTTTACATAGACCGCTTCGGGTCGAGTTTTACAATAGGGCCGAACAGGCCAAATTGATTACATTACAAAAGCGGAAGCGACAACGGGAGCAAAATGGGTGAGAGTCCATCTCTCCACAGGCAAGCGACTGGGAAACCCGTGTGCGCCCGATATTAACCAAGGCTTGGATAATATTGGATGCACGCAAGTTCCGACGGAGTCAACTGGACTGGGGCGAGACTAGAACACCTGAAGACTATACTACACTTCATCGTCTCCTGGTCCTCCGACTTCTGGATCCTCATAGTAGTTGCAATCTCCACGATTTTCTGCTTCTGAGGGTTTTGGGGGAAAGAGCGAGAATGAGCACAACTTCCGTGCTCGCGAGCCAACACACAATGCAATAATACACATGCAAGGCTAAACAAGGATGGCTCGGGTTCTTTTATTTGCTAAAGCAATATTTTCAATTATCATAATTACAAAATCCTATCACTTAGCAGTTTTAACCAAATTGCATTTTAGTAAAGAGAGTAATTGTGTAATAGTTAATAACAGCAGAGGTTCCCTCCATCGGAAACTCTACCTGATGCTTATTTTGATTGGAGCTACCTCCAATTATTAACCGTGCTGAGTCTGAAACTCAGGGAAAATCCAATCTCAAGGCTAGGTGAGCCCACCACATTTTTATACCACCCACAAGAGTTTTTGAAATAGAACTAACTCAAGTTAAGTTCCCATGTCCGCCTTTGACCGTAGGCACGACTGTTTAAACAGTTTATAACTCTGCAGAGATTGTACACTTTACCCACAAGAGATAATCGTCTTGATATATACACACGTTTCCATAGACATTTGAATCAAGGGGAGATCATCACAAGGCCTTTACAATGCATCCAGCAGTATTAGTTACACCCGCTAAGATTTCGTCTTCGAAGGGTTACGTCCGTTTAGATCCGTTAACCCTTACCTAGACCCCCTCTTGCGCCCTCTTAACAACTTACATCGTGCGCCCCGACACCCTTCGCCATAGAGGCTTATGGCGTCGCAGGACATCTACGGTGCAACTCGTCTTGAGGATACAAATTATTGCTTGAGTTTGTACTTCTGGACTTGTGGTTGTACTTGTTTTACGAGAGGTCATGACAAGATTAAGTCTTTAGGGTTATCCAGGCGGTTCATTCCACATACTAACCACAACGCAACAGTCCTTGGGCTACATTAGCACCCACTGTCGTACTATCCATCACACCAACCGCCCAGACAGGGTAATAGCAATTTAGGATTTTTAAGAAGTAAAATACAACAACTTAACCATCTCAGTCATTTACCCATAATGACTGCCCAAATCATTTTATGTTTGAAGAGATGATGATTATGACATTTTAATGTCCCAGTACTTAAGCAAGGTTAGCATGTCGCTTAAGTACAACCTATAGCTAGTATTACCATATAGTTACTAGGGCGACAAAGATTAAGAGATTCAAGTTGTCAAGGATGGCATAATAATTAATTAATCATCAAGTGGGTATTTATCTACCTTAAGCTTTAACATACATTTGATTAAAGAATTAAAGCATGCGATTTGCTATTTTTAAAAGAACGTAATTTACATAAAATGTAGGCTCAATATGATCAAAGTATTGACTCGCCTGGGATATAGGCTAGAGGATCTTGATAATCTTGGGCTTGATCAACTTGGGGGTCTCCGGCGTCTTCAAATTCTAGTCGGACGAACGTACCGGAAAAAGACACAGACAAGCAAAAAGAGCAATTAAATGCAAATGAACAACAAATGAACTCCAAATTAAACAAGACCTATGCCATTAGCAAGATCTTGAATTAACAAATTTTTAGAAATTTATTTCATAATTTTTGGAGCTAGAATGAGGGAGATACTAATTTTTAAAGCCTCACTTTTGAATTAAAAAAAAGAAAAAGAAAATAAAATCAACAAAAAGGAAAAACCAGCATGGCCCACGGTGCGAGATTCGGCCCGGCCCAAAACTCGGGCCGAAATCGGGCGCACAGCGAGCACGGCCACGGAGGGCACGGCGAGCGGGCGCGGAGTGCGGCAGGGCTCGCCTAAAAGCCACGCGGGGGGCGCGGCGGAGGGAGAGGCGCGAGCGCGGAGCGGCGGCGCGCGGGGGAGGAGAGGAAATGGAGGCGCGGCGAGGCGGTGACGGCGCGGCAACGGCCGGAGGGAGAGAGGCGGCGGTGAGGAGGGAGGCGACGGGGAGGGGAGAAGAGGGAGGCTCGGGGCACGGCGGCGGCGTTGATTTGTGATCCAAATTCTATACATCAATTAGGCGGCCGAGGACTCGCTCGCTCCGCCGCCGTGCACCGACGGGGCGAAGAGAAGCCCCGCAGTATGGCTAGTCGAATTAGGGTTTCCACGATATATATATTTCTATGGCGCTGTTTGGGATATCGAATCGAGTTGCGTTGTAACCTCACCCGATATAGTGAAGATTGTTCTTTGGTGGCGCAGTGGTTTCCTCTCGCATTGAGAGGGTTAAATCTCGTGTGCGATTGATCGTCGTTCCTCGCGTCGCGTATAACAACGGCCGGAGAGTGGCGGCGCACGGAGAAGAAGGGGTCCAGTGCTCACGGCGGCGACGATGGAGACGAGGGATCCGAGGCGCGATGGTGGCAAGGTCGAGGTGGCGGCAACGGCAACGGCAACGTCTTCACGAAGGTGAGTCCCCCGGCTTTCTTCTTCTTCTTTCTTCTTTGTTCTTCTTCCTCGGTCTCTTCTTTGCTCGGGGAAGAAGGGGATGAGTTGGGGGAAGAGGGCAACGGAGGTGCCGGGCTTTATAGGCTGAGTGGAGGAGTGGGGAGCCGTTGGAGGGGGGTCTGAGAGGACAGGGCGGCAAGGGGCGCATGCGGGCGGCGCACGGGTGATGATGGCGCCAGGGCACTCCTCTGTGCATGGAGGCGACCCGTCGGGAGGTAGGTGAGGCGGCGTCAGAGCACGCGAGGGAGAGAGGCTTGGCGGTGGCGTGCACGCTAGAGGAGAGAAGAGGATGGCTCTGGCAGAGGAGGCCAAGAGGAAGAAGACAAGAGGAGGGGAGAGCTGGGCTAAGGGCGGCAGAGGGAGGAAGAGGGGCGCGGCAGCGATGCAGAGCACACGAGGGGGTGGGTCCGGTGAGGTTGACCCGAGGGAGGAGGAAGAAAAAGGGAGGAAAAAAGGGTGTTACACCAACCGCGTCATGTCTTAATGTTTTGAGTCAATCTATCTGTTTCTCGAGAATCTGGCACGACAAGCAGTGTAGAGATAAAATTTTCAATCTCATCATATGAAATATTGTTAGAATGTCTCGGTGGCGGAGCTAGAATTTTAACGATAAAGGTGCATGCTTAAGCAAGACATACTCATGACTAACTGTTATACTTCTACATAATCTATACAATTCTACATATTAACATACAATACAATCTAACACTTACATATTATCATAAATGTCAGTTGTACCAAAATTTATTATATATATGTATGCGTATATACGCACACACACTCTCTATAGATAACATGTATTTTCCTCAAAAAATTTGGAGGTACAACTGTACTCCCTTGCTCTTATACTAGCTCCACCTCTGTTGGTTTTTTTAGATAATAGAAGAGAAAAATATCTTTCGACTTCTGCATCAAGGATGCACATAGCCTATTTTATTAAGAAGTCCAGTACCACAATGTCCAAAGATAGTTAAAAAGTGGCTGGAAGCCTTACAACCGAAAGATGATTGGAAATAAAACTTAATCATTACAAATCCTGCGACTAAACCGTCACCCATGAAGGTTTAAGATTTGTTTCGCCATAAACTCCAATCTGACGCTGCCATCTATCATTGCCTCCTTCTGAGGCGATTTCTGTAAATTTGCCCAAGCACTCAACCAGTGCCCACTCAAAATGATGACCTATAAGAGATTAGTGATAGTATTTTTATCAAAAATAATATCATTCCGACATAACCAAATAAACCAATATAAGACACTAGCTCCCACTAAGAGTTGTGACTTTAAATTTTTTGGAATACCGGCTAGCCAATTCCCAAACAAGTGTGTTATACTCACAGGAGGAGATAAATTAAACACACATTGAGTAGCCCACCATGCAAGACGTGCAAAAGGGCAATAAATAAAAAGATGTTGAATTGTTTCCTCTTTAATACAAAAACAACACATTTTGCTTCCCCTCTAATTTCTTTTAAACATGTTATCTTTAGTTAATACCATCTCTTTTTTGAGATATCATAGGAATATTTTTTACTTTTAATGGAATCTTAATGAACCCAAAAAAAAATCCCTAATGGGAGCTTGATTGGTTCCAATTAGGGCCTCATAGTACCAAGAAAAGTCCAAACTTATTCGGATTCCATCTGAAAACATCTTTTTGAGAACTCAATGTTAAATTAGCAATTCTCATGATTAACTCATTCTATGCATGTAGCTTAGGTATAATAATAGGTCTTCGAAAAGAAATATGAAGAGGATCCGATTTCAGTACATTTGCCACTGTATCATTCTTTCTCCTCACCACATTATAGAGAATTGGATATTGATTTTTCAAAGGAGTGTCTTCTAACCATATATCTTCCCAAAACCTGGTTTGCATTCCATTTTTAACTTGAAATGAACCAAATTGAAGAAATTGGTTTTTAATTTTCATAAGATCTGACCAAAATAGGAAAGTCTCAGGTTTATTAACCACCTATAAGAGACTCTTATCATCCAAACATTTCCTTGTTAGCATAGATTGCCATATCCCTTCTTCATTAAGTAGATTGCTATATCTCTTCTTCATTAAGCAACTTAAACAACCATTTCCCTAATGAACTCTTGTTTTTTGTATCTAAGTTTTGAATGCCTAAACCGTCTTGCTCTTTGGGTGTACACACTAAACTCCATGTAGCAAACCTATATTTTCGTTTATGACTATCACTTTGCTAGTAAAATCTAGATCGATAGAAATAAGTCTTTTAAGAACCTCTCTGGGAACCTTCAAAAAAAAAGATAGCATGAACATTGGCAAACTGCTGAGTACTGAGTTAATAAGTACTAGACATCCACCAACAAACAAATATTTTCCTTTACACCCACTAAGTTTTTGTTCGACTCTATTCTCAACCCCTTTCCAATCACAATTCTTTAATTTTCTGAAGTGAATTGGAATACCTAAGTACCTAAAAGGAAAAGTACACACTTCACAACCAAATAACTGAGTATATTGTGATTCAACCTCTTTGGCATTACTAAAACAGAAAATCTCACTCTTGTGGAAATTAATCTTTAAACCTGATAATTGTTCAAAGACACATAGAATAAATTTGAGATTTTTTGCCTGTTCTAAATCATTATTCAAGAAGAGGGTAATATCATCGGCATATTGTAATATTGACAACCCATTATCAATAAAGTGAGGAACTACTCCTGATAACAGACCTTCTTCTTTAGCTCGTGAAATAAAGATGGCAAATATGTCCGCAACAAGATTAAATAGAATTGGGGATATCGGATCACCTTGCCTAAGACCCTTTTGAGTTTGAAAAAAAGACCCAAAATTGTCATTAACTTTTATTCCCACCCTCCCTCCCTTAATGAAACTTTCTACCCAAGAGCACCATTTAAGTGAAAAACCTTTCATTCTTAAGGTTTGAAGTAAAAAAAAATGACATTTTACTTTGTCATAAGCTTTATCAAAACCGACTTTAAAAACTATTCCATCCAATTTTTGTTTATGTAACTCATGAATGGTTTCATGGAGGATGACAACTCCATCAAGAATAAATCTCCCCTGCATAAAAACCGACTGGGAGCAGCCAACAACCTTTTGAGCCACACCAATAATTCTATTAGTAGTCACTTTAGTAAATATTTTAAAGCTAACATTTAGAAGACAAATCAGTCTATACTGCTGGATTTGCTTAGCATCTGTTTTTTTATAAGTGTAATGATACCAAAATTCAAACTAAAAAGAGATAGAAAGCATCTATGAAAATCATGAAACATGCCTATCATATTATTTTTAATGACTTCCCAGAACATCTGATAGAACTCTGGTGGGAAGCCATCCGACCTAGGTGCTTTGTTATGTTCCATTTGAAAAATTGCCTCTTTTACCTCCTTCTCAATGAACGGTTCTGTAAGGTAATCATTTTCAGTATTCGAAACTTAAGGTATCCTATTTCTAAAAGCATCAATCATTGATAAATAATTGACTTCAGATGATCCAAATAAACCTTTGTAATAAATAGGATCCACCACTGTTGGTATGAACCACGAAGATTAATAGTAAAAAAGAATGATGGATCTTGTCAACCCGGCCAACAACGACCAGTCCGTATACGATCAAACTCACTCCTTGTAAATGCCAAAACTTTGCCAAGCTGCAATAAGCCGGTGATCGGTGAGTCCGCTATCCATTAGGCAATCACTGGAGACTCAAAGCTGCAATAAGCCGGTGATCGGTGAGTCCGCTATCCATTAGGCAATCACTGGAGACTCGCTGCTTATAAGAACGCCTCCTTCGTGACCTCCTCTGTGCGATGTTCGGTGATCCGTACTGAGATGTACCTGAAATCCGTTCCTCTCCGGCTCAAATGTATCCTGAAACCCATCGCAATTGCAGCGACGGCTTCGAAGAAAACACCTTATAGGTTTATTCCCCGCATCATTCCTTCCACTTCTTCATCGTCGTTCTTGCCCGTAACCTGCAGTATGGACCAGAGAATAATGGGGAACCGGTCGTACTTGCTCGGAGGCGAAGCCGCGAAGGGGAAGGCGCGAGACGGCGACGCTCCTCCGGCTGAGCGGCAGACGACGCCGGCGAAGGAAGACAGGGAAGGCACCGAGCAAGGACGAAGCGCCGGGGCTAGCCGTACCGTCGTGCGGCGTAGCGCGGCGTACGAGGTGCTCGAGGGCATTTACGTCTGCCTCTACGTCTTCTCCTGGAGGCTCAGCGAGCTCGTCGTTGTAAACGTCCAGGATGCTCTCGAGAAGCTCCGCAGAAATGCTCTCAAGAAATTTCGCAAGAAACGATTGTTGGAATTAATATAGGCTAGGTCCAAATATTATATTCTAATTAATTCCTAGTAAATCTCAAAGATCCATGTACAAGTGCTAAAAATGTTTATATTCTAATTAATTCCTAGTAAATCTCAAAGGCCCATGTGCAAGCGCTAAAAATGTTTAGTCCCACATGGAGGGATTAAAGGAGTAACACCAGTTTAAAAGGTGGAACATGGTAGCCCCTCTTGTGGAATTGGAAAGAGACTACACACGCGCGCTCTCGCTCGCCTCGCCGAGCCGAGCCTCTAGCGACCTTTGGACTCTCTGTCTTTTGGCTATTTAAGGAGACTGAGAGGACTGGCTCTGGTTAGAGTTTTTCCACTTCCACAGTTTATATTTCCACAGTACTTGTTGCTGTCTTTGGCGATCTCCATCCCGGCGAGGCGCGTGTACGGTCGCACCGGGAGAGCAGGCCTCCGGAACCTCGTCCTTGAAGGCTTGCGGCGAGGGCGGATAAGGTTTTGGGAGCGTTGCGCGATCGCATTGCACATCTACATCTACATCAAGTGTACGACTACAACTCTCGCCACGTTCTACATCGACTACACGACTCTGCGCTCGTTCTACATCAACCGCACGACTACGCGGCGTCCACTACATTATGACGAACAACGACATTATCAAGAATCTTTGGTGCTACTTCTTCTTCTGCTGAATCGGGTATGTTACTTGGATTGCTTTACTATTTGTTGTTGTCATGAACACTGAGATAGATATGCTATTTCCTGTCTTTCTAGAAATTAGTATGCCTATAGTGTTCATTCATACCTGCTTTGTATTTGTGAAAATAGCTAGAGTAGTTTTCATGTTTTATCTAACTTATTTTTGGATTAAAGTAATTCGAAAAATACTTATATGCTCATCAACTATGATACTCCACTCCTGTACATATAGGTTCCTCGAATTGCTCGCGTGCATCCGGGGTTTTTAAGAGAAAGGGCAGAAGCTCTACCATTCAATTCCCGGTTCGTCATTCAGTCGGTGTTATATGGATTAGTTTGATACTTCAAAACTTGTCGTATATATGCATAGAAATGCATGCTGTTTTACTGGATTCAGAGCTGGCTGTGGTCGGCAGGAGCATGTATATTGGTTTACTTTTGACATATACTGTAGATGAATAAAACGAGAAGTGTGGTGCCGTGATGTACTTTCGAATTTGGCCCATAATTCTTCATGTGGAGTAGGCGTTGCTTTGCTAAGCTGAAGTCCGAAGAGATCCTACAATAGATGCATAGTAGATCGACAGACTTCCTTTTTTTTCTTGAAAAATTTTGACAAACTTCCTAATTATCATGATAAAAACCAACACAGAGGAGAGAACAGAGGTAAAGTCCTCAATTTCCGAATGATGCATGATGCACAGGACGAATACCACAAACAACACGCTGCAGTTTGATAAAATATTCATTGGGCGCCAGGATATGCTTGCTCCAAAGTATGACCTGCTAAAAAATTATAACAGGAAGAATCGGTCCCAACTCCCCGCCACGCGACGCCTTGGCAGCAAAAGCACTTCGAAATTCGAATCCTAACTCGGTAAGCACGGGTGAATCAACCGACGACGCTAGATCAAGAGGTGTATATCAGCAAAAACAGAAAGAAATAACAAAAGAGAGAAAGAAAAAAAAACTTTAGACGAAGGTAGAGTAGTAACCGCGAAGCAAACCGAAAATCAGATGCGTTTGGTAGAATAACCAAACTATATTTTCCAAAGGGAAGCTCTTAGCCCATGCTATCCCATTGCAACAGGATAGCTCCACCAGCGCCGCCGCTCCCCCTCCCCTCCCTCAGCTGTTTCCCTCCCCTCTTTTCTCTTCTCCATGCCCGCCGCGCTCCTCGCCTTCTTCTCCGGTGCCGACCACAACTCCATGCTCCTACTTCGCCCCCCCCCGCCCCTTCTCCCCCACCGGCGGTGACATCGCCGCACCGTTGTCTCCCCCTCCCCGTCCAACCTAATATTCAATGTGCCGCTGTCTCGCCGTGCCTCCCTCCGCCGCTACCCAACGTCGGGCCATCGTCTCCCCGGCCTCCCTCTACAACCGGGGGTGCGGTGAACCCGGCGGCGGCGGCGGTTGCTGCACCACCTCCGTCGGCCGTCGCACGAGAGCAAGAGTGAGTGAGGAAGACGAACAAAATGCTAATACCATTAAGACGGAATAGCGTTTTCTAGCGATTTTTCATTCCAAAGGGATCCCCAGAACTTTAGTGACACCCACGAATTCATGCTGCAAATCCCCAATACGCGTTTCACGATACTATCACTACAGTTAATTACAGCTATTCTATTGATTCTAGTCATAACCATATCTTGTTGGAAATATGGACAATAATTTAATTCCAGATTTTATTACGAGTCAAAGATCACATAAAATTAGATATGTATAAAGTGATACTAACAGAAGGAAATCCATTATACTTCTAAATACAATAATAGGATTATAACATAAAAGAGTGGTCATACAACCAACTTACAGGTTCGATGAAAAACAGGAAGCAGCGAAGAGCGTAGATGATGCAGCACAGCGAGTGGTCACGCACACTGCGCAGAAACCTTATTGCCGCCCCGTGCAGGTGAACTATCTCATAATGGTTCGGATGAGCACGGGCTGGGCGGGCCTTCCGGGCCACCACGGCGCGGCGGCCCGGACACAGCGGAGGCCGGCCGGACACGAACTGTTAGGGCCGTGCGGGCACGGCTCGCCGGCACGGCGAGGCGGCCGCAGCGCGGCACGCCGCCCCGGGCCGTGCTCGGGTCGGCACGACACGATCGGGCTAGGTGAGCGCGAAGGCGACCACGGCGACGTCGGGCTCGGTGGGCACGAAACCGGCCGAGCCGAGGCGGCGAGCGGTGGTGGTGCAAGGAACCAAACCGGACCAAGAAAAGGCAGCGGCGCAGCGCCAAGAGCATGATGAAGAAGCACCAGATTAGATGAAGGAGAAATGTAGAAGCAGGAAGAAGAAATGAACCAATATGCAACCAAGCAAAATGAAAACCAAGGAACTGTAAACCAAGCAAAATGAGAACCAAGCCGGCCGGCAAGACAATTAACCTTGCATCTTCCAAGCAACACATCAAGTCATCGGAGTGATCGCACATGTAAACCAAGAATTGCGGGGCTGTGCAAGTGACATGAACTTGAGTTACATACTTACATGACACGCCCTCAGATAGCTAGACAAAGACACAAGAAGAAGGAATCCATGACCATTCATTTGTGTTCTAACCTCCGGTTGCTGTTGACCATGATAGCACGAACACTACTCTGTGGCAGCAAGCCTTTTATAAGCTCTCCCTTCATCAGAGTGTTAAGCCTCTGGTGCTCTGTAATTGCATCAATACATGCTTGAATGGCTGGAAGGAGGGTTCAAGCTGTTGTGGTGTGGTGTTGTGGGTACGCCAAAGGTTTGTCTTTGCCTGAGGAAGAAGAATTACTAATAAATCAGAAATCCATCCAAACTTAAAGATTAAATCGAGGAAACTTTAAGTGTATATCGACTTTAACCACAGGCCCACTGGCACAATTCTTTGCGCAAATTGAGTCTTGTTGTGCTTACTAGATAAGCTTCCAACAGCTAATAGTGTGAAGCCCCAACACTAGCTGGTGTTTGCTTAACCTGCAAGAGAGGGCATAACAAAGTAAAAATGGTGACCATTGAAAATGGACTAGAGATTTAGGTTCATGTAGTAAAAATAAGGCCAAAAAATGAGCATCTGAATATGGTTTGTTTTGATTTTTGGACAAGTGGGTTTATCAGAAGCTCAGAAGTCTTTGTCTTTATGCTGGTGCCGGCCATGGCTGCGAATTTTTCTGAATGTTGCAAGCTGCAAACCGCAACAGCTGCAAATTCAAGTCTTAGTTAATAGTTACCTAACCTTCCAAATTACGATAAGAGCAGCAGCCTCTTCCAATCTGTAAATTGCATTCCAAGTTAGAACCAAAGAGACCCAACCTAAACACAAACACTGAAAAACCAAAACAAGTTAAATCATGCACAGACACCTCTGGCTGCCAGGTCCCAGCTTCCTCCGCGCTCAGCGCTGTTGAACCAGCCGGCAGTGCTTGGTAGCCGTGGCGTCGGCTCCGTCGAGGAGGCATCCTCCTCCTCATATGAACGTTGCAGATCGATCAATGGTTGAAAGCAATAGAATGAGGACTCTGACAGAGAATGGCAAAGAAACTGATGAACACCCACAGGCTGGCACCCCCTTGAATCTTAGCTGGCGCGAGAGGAGGAGCGAGCCGATCGGAGGAGAGGGGCAGGGGAGGTGAAGCTCCAGAGGAAGCTAATGGAGGGAGAGAGAGAGAGATGAAGAAAGGCAAAGCAAGAAGATGAGGCTAGACTCCAGTGGCCATTCGGTCAAACTCAAACTAGATGAAATGGGGAGTGGGGACTGGGGACTGGGGAGATGGAGATTGGAGAGGGCGCCGGCCATTGGAGAGGGAGCCGTGTCCGCATGGGGAGTTGGGACTGGGGCGATGGAGTCAAGGAGACAGGAGAGGGGGGAGAGGACGAGAGCCGTTGGGCGTCGGCGTTGGAGAGGGGGGAGAGGACGAGAGCCGTTGGGCGTCGGCCGTTGGAGAGGGAGATAGGCGTTGGGGGCGAGGCGATGGAGACCGGAGAGGGAGGAGAGGGCTGAGACGTGTGGCAGTGTGACTCTTTCACTGTGTGGGTGTGGCAAGCCGTGTGTCAGTTGTGAGAGTCCGCGTTTTTAGACCTAAGCTCGTAGCAGTAATCAAGGTTTAGCAGCGTTTAAGCTTTTCTCAGCGGCGAGTTAGCGATAGTATTAGATCGCTCCTAATTGGCTAAAGCATATCGTGTCGATCATTCATTCACTTGCATCATTCATACATTCGCTCCATCTTTGCAATCATCATTCAGCACAACAGTTTGATCAATAGATAAATAGAATGCATCGTCATTTGCATTAGACAACAATCAACAAGTGCATTAGTTACATCAGTAGTTCATTTTGCATCCACAGAATCTAGAATCATTGACATCATTTACATTCGAACATCCCGCATCATACAACCCTAAAACAGATTAGTACCAATAGCACCTAGAAACATTCCCCGGTACTCACAAGCATCACAGTGTACCTCTAGCTCAGTGCATTCTCATCCACCCCCCTGCTATCAAAGCTGAGCATCCACCTTCACTCTGCAAAAGTTACAGCCAATCTCATCCGTTGCACAGCGCATTCTTGTCCCCTGCATTCACAGCCGAGAGCCTCCTCTATTTTACTGCCCCCCATTCATTCACCACACTCATTCCCCCCAGTCCAGAACTACTACTAGCCAGGCAACCGAAGGCAACCGAAGACGGCAGGAGCTTGGCGTCGCCAAGAGCTCGGCGTCGCCAAAGCCGGCGACACCGCCTCGCTCACCGCCGGCAGTACACCCACCCTTCTCACTGCCGGCATCCCCACCAAGCATCATCAGTCATCATCACAGAGTCATCCCACCAAACAATCTCAGTCAAATCTTCCACTGAAAGGTAAAGACTTTACCTTGTGATGCTTGAGGTGAGCATTTGCATACCCCGGTAGCTCTTCCCCTCCAGATCCAACCACTGACCTGCATTCATGAGTAGTAGCATTCATCAGTAGAATGTTTAGCAAGAACGAGTGAGCTGAGAAGAGGGGGAGGCGTCGGTGCATGGTGCCGGTGGCCGGAAGGCCGAGCCGGCCGGACCCAAACCCTAGGACGGTAGATCCGGCGGTGCCAGTTGAGGAGGAGGCTGGTGAGGTCGCCTCGAGCCAGATCTAGCGCGGGAGGGTGGGAGAACCCTAGCGAGCGAGCGCGCGGCGCTAGTCTCCGATCGCGCAGAAGCGAGCCGAAAGGAGGGTAAAGGCAACTCGGGGAGGCGGCGTAGAGTCAGATCTGAGCCGAGTAGGGGCCGACGGGGATGGAAGAAGAAGGGAGGAGGGGAGCAGGACCGGGCCTAGAGGGGCGGGCCGGCGGGATCCGGCGCGGGAGGAACAACCGAAGGGAGTTGAAGGCCGCGGCGGATCTGCCGGAGTAGGTGAAGCAGAAGGAGGCTGAAGGTGGCGGCGTCGGGTGAGCCGAGAGGAGGAGCGGTGTCGGGTCGCCGGAAGCCGGGGAGAGGCCGGCGAGGCAGCGCGCAGGAGTAGAGAGAAGAGGGGAGTCGGGAGAGAGGCAGAGGGAGAGGGCGTTGTGTGCGTGTGTATTTAGTGGGTGCTGTGTGCGTGGGTGTGTCGACAGAGTGTGTTGTGTGCGTGTGTGTGTAGGCCGTGCGCATGTGTGGGCTTAGGAGGGAGCCGGCCGAGTGGGATTAGAGAGAGAGAGAGATTAGAGGGAAGATTAGGTTTAGGATTTGGGTTTTAGATTTAGGATTCGGGTGAATCTCAGTAAGGTTGTAGATTCTTGTTAATCGGTGGTTGACTGATAGAATTAGTTGAGTAGTGTGTGCTTCTGTGGCTGTTAACTAGTTGGTGGGTTTAGGCAATCGGGCGATTGTCGGAGAGTGCTAACTTCGATTAGACCGCGAAAGTATTTTAGTAATTAAAATGTGCTAACTGGTAGCCGTCACTAACTTATGTATCCATATTATCACTCAAATCAACTACGTATTTACTTATACTATTATTCGTGTTTGAAGCACTCTGCTGAGGCGAATCGAGCCTGGCATCGAGGCGGTGACGAGAACTTCATCGGCGCCAACCTTTCCTACGTCCTCGAAGGCAAGTGATCCTCTTGAACATTAACATAGTTACTTAAAAAATATACCCTATCTTGCACTATTATAAGTATTGCATCAAAATGGTTTTCCCAAACCTAAAGAAAATGATTGAGATAAGATAAGATGATTAAGAAAGAATGAGACTTATTAGGAGGGTAAAGGGGCCTGGGTGAAACGCGATGATGATGTTGAGGTAAGAGGTGGGCCTTTTTACATATGGTTATAATATAAGGACCAACAAACTCTTACTCGGTCGGATCACGTAATTCGGTGCCAACCATTTTCCGTTTGTGACGAGAAAATGCTACCTTGTTACGTGACTATGCTCTCCACAGCGGGTAAGTATTAGGTGTGAGTGATTGTGATGGAGGAACCCGGGACCGGTGGGGATAGTCAGGAAGTGGGGATCAAGGCGCTATAAGCGCTAAGGTGGAGTGTTGAGTGCGGGATGAAGGCGCCTCAACCAACCTCACGAACTTCGGTGGATGATGAGGTCGGCGTGACTTAATGCTGCCGCGGAAGGTGATGGGTGGAGAAATTAATCACGTAACACAGAAAGCGTTACGTATTCGATCTCGAACCGCATCTAAGGCAATGCGGTGGACCATTCACGAGAGAGTTCGAATAGCTATGGGTAAAGTGGTACAAAGCTGCAGCGATGCTAAACAAATCATAAATTCATGCCAGTCTCCAGGATTGGAGTCTACGGGAACCATAGGGGGTCTTTCGTCTCTCCGAGTGACTAGTAGAGTTTTTCGGTATTAAAACTTGCCACATGTTTGTCGAGGTTTATTTTCTAAAGTGAGATGGTCTAGAAATTGTGATAAAGAGTAGAGATAGTGCATCCTTTGCATCTTTTGCTATTAATGCTTGTTGAGTACATTCATTTGTACTCAACCTTGTTAGTATTCTCCTTTGTAGACCCTAGTCCGCGAGGAAGTATCCCGAGTGGGGCGAAGGCACTGCAGTGCTGAGATGAGACCACGGAGGCGAAGATCCTTACTACGGCGCGAGGCGAGATGGACACCGTATTTGACTCATGGGGCGAGTAGGAGGCGGTGGAGTGTGGCGAGCAAGAAGGGATTAGTCTTATTTTGGCTATGTAAATTAGTATGTGTCTTTGTAAGACTTTAGCCTGCGTGTGCTTTGTTGAATAAAGGACAGTTTCTATCTTATTGTTCTGATGCGCTAACTCTGGTAAGGCTTACTATTCGTTGAAGCGGTGTTCTACCGGGCAAGCGAATAGTAATCCGTATCTTAAGTGTTATTACCCGGGGTAATAACACAGGCGTCACACCGTGTCTTTGCGGTGAAAATAAGCGATAAGGCGAGACGATGAGCAAACAACGTTGTGATATTAGATTCTCGGTGGCAGAGAGACGTTGTGAGATTCTCGGTAGAGTTTATATCTCTTCTTTGTGAATCCTTCGTGCCTATAAATTCTCTTCCTCTCCTCATTTGTTCATTTTGACAAAGACAACTATCCTTTCTTATCTTGTCTATCATTTCTCTCTTTGCTATCTAAATTGTAGTCTTCCAGTATGTTTGGAAAGAAAAAAAACAGCAAGACGGAGCAGCAGAACACGCCCTCGCACTCCTAGTCCTCCTCCCCTAGAAGAAGTGCACGAGCAAGAGATCGATCTCGCCAACTCTCCCGGGTATGGGAGACTATGGTATGGATGATCAACATATGGATGGAATGGAGGGCTTTGAGGATGCCCACGTCTCCACCCCAAACGTCTTCACCCCAAACGCCTCCACCCCACGGTGCATGCAACGGTGGAAGCTCCGGCGGCCGAGCGTGCATGGTGTTGGCAACATATGGAGTACAACATAGAAATAGAGGGCGGCGTCGGTACCTTATGCCACATGTAAATATTGTCATACTAAATTGTGCGCGCTCGGTGGAGGTACGAGTCATCTCGAGCGACACGCACAAAGCGTGTTTGAAGAAGATAGCGGTGGGCGGACGCAAGGAGGAACGTTCGACCAGACAACTTTGGCCCGATGGTTCGGTAAGTACATGGATGTACAACCTCGGGTAGCTAGAGACGAAATTGCTAGATATATAGTTTCGAGGATCTTCCGATTAGGGCGGGTGAAAGCTCTAGTTTGAAAGAATGATCCAACGTGGTTTTGCCTTAATACCAACACGTAAGTAGGAGAACAACTGCGCGGGACATAATAGAACTCTACCAACGTAAACTGTCTAGTTTGAAAGAAAACTTCCTGAAAGTTACCTTTTCTTTTGCTTTAACCTCCGATATATGGACTTCATCTCACCAAAGGGCAGGCTATCTTAGTGTTGTTGCACATTACTTAGATGGCGATTATAACTTGAACAAGCGAGTTATAGGGTTTAGGTCCATAGATGAGGCACACACCGGAGAGGCCATCGCACAACGCGTATTAGAAGTAATTCAGGATTTTAAAATAGAGAACAAAATTATTGCCATCACTCTTGACAATGCCTCAGCTAACACAGCGGCTATGGAGTTCCTCACACCGCATCTACAATCCTACTTTGGTGGTTTCGTCCTCCACGAGATGCATGTGCCACATCTTGAACCTCATCGTGCGAGCGTTTGCGGTAATGAAACCTAGTCTAGACAACATACGCAATACTATCCAGTTCATTCTGATTTGGGTCCAAGATATGCCCGATTCAAGGAGTATCTGCAAGGCCAACAATAAGAGGCCAAGAAAATTCAACTGGACATGAAGGTGAGGTGGAACTCCATATACTATGTTGGAGCGGTGCAAGGAGTATGAGTACATCATCACTCTCTTCGTCAATACTAATTACAGTAAGCAGTTGATTCTTTGAAGCAGTTGGCTAGTTCTTTGGTCGTTTCGTGAATTTTTGAAAGTATTTTCTGATGCAACCACAGTTTTATCCGTGTTTACTATCCTACGTCTTGCTTAGTCATCGAGTGGCTTTGGACTATCGCTAACGCTTTTAAGGAAAATAGAGACGATGCCCTTCTGAGACCTATTATTGAACCAATGCAGAGAAAATTTTTAAAATATTTTCAAGCTATCCCACATCTCTTCTGTTTTAGTACGATTATGGACCCTCGGAGAAAATTAGCAGATCTGAAGGGGCTTATGAGGGAATTGGAGAGGCATTTGATCTTGATTTTTCTGAGGCTTACACTCACATTCATGACGAGCTTTTTCGAGTTTTCGATTTGTATTATGAAAAGTTTGGCAGCGCAAGTCAATCGAGAACAACTGCCTCAACAACGCAACAAGGGCAGCGCAATGTGAGCGCTTCCAACATCTGGAAGGAGCTGAAAGGCTCGGCATCCAGTTCATCTTCTCGTGCGCCGACCAGGTCTCAATGGAATCCAAGAGTAGAGATCAACCACTACCTCGACACACCTTTTGTGGACACCGAGCTTGACTTCGCGGATGGCAATGATGTCAACCTCCTCTTGTGGTGGAAGAACCACCAGCGTATTTATCCCGTGCTATCACATTTTGCACGAGATGTACTTGTGGTTCCAGTGTCGACTGTCTCATCGGAAGCCACTTTCAGTACGGTGGGGAGGATTATCGAGCCAAGGAGATTGTCTCTCACACCTGAGATGGTTGAGGCACTCACATGCCTCAAAGACTGGGAGATGGCAGATGAACGGACGCAACATCAGCTCGAGGATCCGGAAATCGCGGAGGCAATAGCCGATCTAGAGAATCTCGACGTCAACTAGCCTATATATGTGTATGTAGTTGTTGCACTCTTTTCCTTATTAGGGGTACCCACATTGGGTGTAAGGTTTTTAACGAGGCAACAACTTTGTATTTGTACTGTACCGAACAATAAATAAATTTTATTTATTCCCCTAAATATTTATGCGTTACAATGTTACAAATATTTTTTATTTCATTCTATATTATTTTTTATTTTTCCTAACCTATTTTCCCATTCCCTCTCTTTTTTTCATTCTCCCTCGGTCCCTCCTAGTCCTTTACAGGCACGAAGCTTGCATGTCTCGCCTTTTCGGTTTCTTTCCTCCCCCAAATCCTCCTTCAGTTCTTCCCCGTCGTGTCCTCCACTCCTCCCATTCCTCATCCGCCGCCGCGCAGCTAGCCCGCCATGACCACGCCCCCACCTCGCCTCCAGGCTCCAGCCACCTAATCTCAAACCCCTTCCCGTGCTCGCGCAGGAGCTCCACGCCGCCGGACGCGGCAGCGGCCCGAGCACGCCGTGAGAGAGGACCGGTCCTTGCGGGCCCCGGCACCGGAGCACGTCCAGGAGCTCGACGAGGCGGGAAGGTTCGCCGGGTTCCATGGAGATGAGCCCGTCCGGGTCGGACTCGAGGGCATTCTTGAATCTTGATTTTGTACATCGGGAGACGAAGGTGGTGGAGTTCCTCGAGGAGGCGGCCCAGGCGGTGGGTGTTGGGGATGCCGCGAAGGAGGGAGGTGGCCTCGGCGGCGGTGAGGCCGGCGGTGCGGTGGAGGAGGCGGTGCAGGCTGCTGGCGGCTTGTGGGTCTTCTTGGCGTTGCGGGGTTGGGGACCTTGGGGTTGTGGGCTTGTGGGCTGTGGCGGTGGGGTTGGGGTTGGGGAGGATGCGCTCAATGCGGAGGAGCTCGCGAACGGCGGAACCGGCGCTCCGGCTCACCCCTCCCCCCTCCGGCCTCCACACCCCTCCACCGGTCCTCTGTGAGGCGCATCGGCATGGGCCCCCTCGCTCCGCCCGCGCGGCCGCGCCTCAAAGTCGCCCTCGGCGGCTCGGCCCTCGGGTGCGTCAATGCGTGGAGCGGTGGAGGTTGACGGCAACGGTGACGGTCCTCTATGGCGACGTCGACGACGCCCAGGTGAGGTTGCATGTCCTCTCCTCCCTCGCCCCTCGGTGGCTCGGTCCTTGACCCTCCCTCCATTCCACAGTAAGTCAGGCGACGGCGACGGACCGTGCTTGGGCCGCGACGGCCTGCGGCGGCGCACTGATGGACCTTTGGGCCGTGCTTGGGCTCGCCGGAGACGACTTCGAGCGCGCCGCGCGGCACGGTGTCTTGGCCGGGCGGCGAGCACGGCGCGATGCAGCCCTCATGGCCCATCGTGCCGTGCCGTACCCGGCCGCGGCGACGGCCCGATGCCGAGACTAGTTCGGAGATACCCGGTCACCCTCCTTCCCGGTACATGCCGAGAGAATGGACAGTTTGGTTTGACACACAACCCTCCAGCATAGTACATCAGAGAGCAAGAGGATGAAAAAATGGAAGTGATTTTCGAATCAAATCTTTGGCTTGGACGTCTCCAGATCATTTTAAGGTCGAATTAATTACTCTATAGTAACTGCATAATAAAGCGCATACTAACCACTGGTAACTGCTAATTCAAAACCAATTAATAGTAATTAAGTAGTGTTTATCATAGTGTTCCGACCACACTGGTCTATGGCCACGACCATATTATTTCGACCACTATGTTCCGACCACACTGGTCTATGACTACAATCATATTATTTCGACCACACAGATCTATGGCTTCAACCACTGTGTTACGATCACACTGGTTTATGATTTCGACCATATTATTTCGACTACACTGGTTTATGGCTTCGACCACTTTATAAGATGAGATAAAAAAACACGGTTAGCAAAAGAAAAGTGGACTAAATTCACGACACGTTCACGGTTAGCAAAAGAAAAGCGAAATGAGCGATTGCCATGCGAATATATGCCCGCGCATGTGTACGTGCGCGTGTGTGTGACTTTACCTATAGTCCTCCTCATATCACCACATACCATATGCCACATGTATCAAGAGGTGACAAAGGACTTCACCTTAGGGCTTGTTTGGGAACCTATATCCTGGCCGGGATCCCCGCCAATCCTGGGGGAAATTTCCCCCGCCTCGTCGAACGTGTCGTTTGGACGTCGAAGGGACGCCGATTCCCCGGCCCATTCCCTGTCGTTTCCACGGGGAAGGAAACCACGAGCGCTCACACGGGGATATTTTCTCCTCCAAGTCCTCCCGCATCGCGAATGTCTCCCTCCCTCCGCATCGGCGCCGCCGCGCGCCTCCCTCCCTCCACCGCGTTCTTCTACCTCCCCTCCCGACCTGGGCACTTGAAAGCATTTAGGCTCCTAAAAGGTGTTTTGGTAATTAATGACAATATGTTAGATGGGACTAATGTGATTATTGAGTGTTTAAAAAGGTTTAGTCCTAGTGATGAATATAACAATATGGAGATGCATGATAAAGAACAACATGAAGATCAATATGGCTCAAAGACAAGATACAAGTAGTTTAGGATCCTTTTTCGGTTTACCGATCTTAGGAGAATTAGTTGAAAGACCGGATTATAGGTTAGATGTCGTACTATTAAGAGGGATGATATCTAGTAGCTTGATAGTATGTTCTTGTACATATTGGATCAATCTAGGATCATGCATACTTTTGGAGTTTGTGTTGTTTGCCAATATCTGTTTTTCTCGGAGTTTTCAGTAGTATCGATGTGTTTCTTGCAGAACTACCGCTTGAGTGGTAGTACCGGCGTTCTTGTGATAGTACTTCCGGTGTTTGTTTGATCGTCCGAGCGCATGATCAAAATCGTGTGGCTAAGACATACGGTCTGAAAGTTTCATTCCATCTGAGCCGTCCACGTAGTGCGAATGTTCGGACCGTCCGAAAGTTTCTCAGATCGTGCGGTTAAAACCTTCGGTCCGAACGTTTCTTTGAATCTGGACAGTCCATGTGGACACTCCAAGTGTTTAAGCTGATCTGGTCGTTCTTATGCTTACGAAAGTACCGGCGTGTTAGTTGTGGAACTACCGCATCGTGGTAGCACCACTTATAGCGCGGTATGGTTTTTTCTAGAACACTTGTTTTTCGGAGATTTTTGCTCTCTTGAAGAGCGGTAGTACCGCAGTGCTTATAGAGGAACTACCGCACCACCGGTTCTTCCAATATTTTTAAGCGGTACGTTTTTTTACAGAACGTGTGTTTTTCGGAGTTGGTTTGATCTTTCGTGGAGCGGTAGTACCGGAGTGCAACTCGCGGAACTATCGCAACCCCGGTACATCCGAAATAAGGAGCGGTATGTTATATCCAGTACTGATGATTTTGGAACTCAAAGTTAAACGGAAGTACCAGCTCTTAATCGAAACCTCCAATAACACGGAACTACCGCATAATAGTTGGCGGTAGTACCGCACCAAATTTCCAACGGTTTTGTCAGAGAAGTTAATTTGCGTCTGTGCTAGCCGTTATTTACCGTTTCGGGATGGTGCGGTAGTACCGACTGTTTAATGGCGGTACTACCGATTATGCTGGTTTCTCATGTAATCTGGTCCCAACGGTCGTATTTGTTGTGGGGGCTTTAAATACCCCTCCACCTGTTCTTGGACAGAACAAATGCTTAACATTTACCTCATTGAGCCAAGAGTATTCACTTCACACTTCATACTCTCTGTTGCATTCATTATGAGGTTGTTGAGAAAGAATTCAAGTGCATTCATTCTAGTTTGATCCATTGCACTTGGGTGCTGTCAAGCGAAGATCGTGATTTATTACTCTTGATGCTGTCAGCACCTAGGCGGCTTGGCAGGAATTTACACATGATCTCTTCAAGAAGATTATGAAGAGGCCCGGTGCTAATTGTGAGTGGTTCGGTGTTCACCATCTCCGGAGTGGAGGAAGAACAACCACTAGTGAAATCGAGGAAAGACTTAATTCGTGGAGCCAACTTGATTGGTCCAAGCTTCCTCAACGTGGACTAGTGAAGACTTCGGTTTTTGATACCACGGAAAAAACTTCATTGTTTACATTGTGGTTATTTCTTGTCTTTACTTTCCACATTTACAATTCTAGCAATTCTATTGCAATTTACTGCTTAGCTAGAATTGTATATAGTCTTGACTTTAGTTCTTTATTGTCTTGAGTAGCTGAAACTATTATGTCTTCTTGTTACTAAACAACCGTGTTAGCTCTATCTTGCTAAAGTTTAATTTGGTTGATTAAATTTAGAAATCTCATATTCAACCCCCTCTAATCGGTTATCTTTGATCCTACAACACTACTTACACCGCGTAGAGATCATCGCCAACGACCAGAGTAACTGCACCACACATTCCCACGCCGTCTTCACCGACTCCGAGAGGCTCATCGGCGATGCTGCCAAGAACCAGGTCGCCATGAACCCCATCAACACCGTCTTCGGTGAGCAACCTCTCCTGCCCTCCTCCCCACCCCAGATCTCTTCTCCGTCCCGCTTTATTCTTGTTGTTTTTATATGCGTTAGATCTGTGGATCTGAGGTTGTGATCTAGCTTAGTCCGACTTCTCAGATCTGGGTTTCGTACGACTTCTTAGTTTACCTGCTGCTTCGATCTCTGCTTACGAACTTAGATCTGTATGCTTCCCTTGGATCTGCAGCTCTACTTGTGATTATTGCTTCGGTAGTACAGCGTTTTGAGATTGTGTTGATGTGGTTACCTAGATCTGTGGATGGTTAATAGTTACGACCTGCTTGGTTTGTATGCTTAGATGTTATCGATGATTCTTTTTAATCCATGTAGAAACTTTATGTAGCTTCTAATGCCATCCGGTCATCTATGCTGTGATATTGGTTATGTGCTATATCAAATCCTATGAGCCAAGTCTCAGGATCTTATGTTAAGGTACTTGGTTTGTACTGCCCCTGATATCTCTTTGTGCTGTAGAGATTTCAGATTTATGCAATGGTCTTGGAATGGGAGTTCCCGTGCTTGATCAGTTGATCTGACTCATTGTTATTAGTTTCTGTGGAGTTATTAAGGTATTACAAAAGTAAACTGTTCTTCCCTTTGCACGTTCTTGTGTTGCTCTTCCTCCGTCCCTGTCTCTCTCTTTGTTGGCATCCCGGGGTCTCTCTGAATTTCCCATCAAGAACCAGGAAGAGGTAAGGTTTCAGATTGCTTTTAGTTGTCCTCTCTTGCGTTCTCGGGGAGATCGTCGTTGGTGTTTCCTCGTTGATCCAATCTAGTTTCTTGAGTTTCCTATCGTGTCCAAGAAAGCAAAGCCAAAGCAGACACCAAGAAACAATGCGTGTTTCATGTTACATTTTTTTTTTTATGTTGATGCATTTTTTTCTTAAATTATATGGTGTTGATGGCCCTGTTTCATCAAGTTTCAATTCATTGATTCTGGGCAGGAATTATTTGATCTTTGATCTGTCCTACTAATATTTATTTAGCATTGAGTTGGTACTGGACTACTGGTGTAAACTAAGGTTAAACCCCACAACTAGCAATCATGTCACTGGTAGATTAGAAATGTGTAATTAATTAGTTTTACAATTTTCAAGAATATGATTCAACATTTACAGCAGAACAGCAGAAGAAATAGTTCAAGGAAGTATGGATTGCATGATTAACCAGGATGTAATGTGATCTCAGTGACCTGAATGCAAATAGTCTGGACTCTGGATTATTTTTTGGTCCATTATAATCCGTATATACTTGGAGAGGTGTCATGATATGCTTGAGTTGCATCAGTCAGTAATTTGCAAATGTTTTCGGTATTAAGATGGAGAAAATACTGTGATATTTGGGTTCCTTTAAGAATCAGTGGAACTAGAGGGAAAACAATGGATCCATCAATGTGTATTTCTGGAACAAGTTCATACTACTAGGTGATGAAATTTTGAACAAGTGTATTCAGTAACAAGAAATTGCCTTGACCTTCAGAAACATTCCACTATTTAGTTGCTTCGATTCACCTTTTATGCAATGCACTAACCAAATTGAGTGTGCATGTGGCTTACATATAGGTAAGGAGGAATGATTTAATTTGCATAACACATTTTACACTTGTGTGTGCTTGTGTTGGATATGAGTCTGAATTTTTTAATGTGCTCACATCTGTCTGCAATTGCAGCATCTGTGCTTCTAAATGAGTGAGGTCATCACTTCAACTCCTGCATCAGCTGAACTGAAGAGCGAAGATCACCTCATAAATTCTGCAGGAAATATAGATCAGCTGAACTGAAGCCCATATCATTATTGAAGAAGTGATGTTTAATTAGTTTCTGAAAATTTTATTTTTCTGAATCTGTACATTGTGGTTATCGATATAGTCCTGTTGCTTACTTGCGTAGTATTCCATGAAATTTAATAGCTCAGCTCTAGTTACACATATTACCAGGAAACTAATCACATGACTTTTTTCTTCCTGTTTTATCCTTGCAGTCTGGTTAGAGACGTAATTTTGGTGCATATTAGTGCCTTCTGTTTGCCGAAGAACTAAAGGAATCGCTGCCATATCAGTGCCTTTTGTCGATGATTAGACGTAGCATTAGGATGATCTTTGTTTCATTGAACCGTAGGGATCAGGTTATCTCATATATGTACTCTGTAGAATATTCAGGTTAAGGAGCCTTTAGGGATTTGATTTGATGGCTGCCAGTGGTTTATTAGGAGATGATGTACACTTCAACCTGCCAGAGTATGACATGTCTGCCTTTTAGTTTGCAATGCTGTTATGACTTTCAAAAAAATGCTGGATTTTTATCCCTGTTGGAAACTAATTAAACATCACTTCTTCAATGCTGGAAACAATTCTGTCGTTCAATGCTGGAAACTAAGGGATGTAATTATGTCGTTTAATGCTGGAAACTAATTAAACATCACTTCTTCAATGCTGAAAACAATTCTGTCGTTCAATGCTGGAAACTAAGGGATGTAATTATGTCGTTTAATGCTGGAAACTAATTAAACATCACTTCTTCAATGCTGAAAAAAATGCTGAAAACAATTCTGTTGTTATTGAATTTTACGTTTTTTTTTGAATTTTTTTTGTCATGACCGGGATTTTTATCTCCGTTGTTTCCAAACGGCAACAGAGATTTTGTTCCCAAATAGAAATTTTTTCCCTTGGGGTTGAGGGAGATTCCATGTATTCTCAAAATCCCCCTAGGGGAAATATTTTCTAGGTTTCTTTTCCCTGGAATCCAAACAAGCCCTTATAAATTGCACTCACCCCTTGGCTATGCAATATGGAACTAAATCATGCATGTTTTTAATTTCAGAAATAAATAGATCCTTACATATGTTTACACGTATGGCCCAATTCTAACGTATCTCACGCGCGTCACTTATACCAGCTCACACGCGCGCAACAGAAATATCTTCGTTGATACCGAAGCTTTTGCCAGGCTGCACTAACCGGCGATCCATTTCGCGTCAGCAGAGCGATGCTACCTACAAAACGTCGCCTTGGTACATCTGTCACGTAGTGCATTACATTTCTAGGTCCCCCCGCCGCATCATCTCTTTCGATCTCGTCTTGTGAACTTGTTGGTTGCGTTGGAGGAGTCGGGAAAAAAAATGGGGAACTGCGTGACGAAGCCGAAGGCGCGAGGCGGCGACGACGCTCCGCCGCCGGCCGAGCCGCAGACGCCGGCGAGGGCGGTCGAGGGAGAGAACAAAGACGTGGAGACGCCGGCGGTGGAAGAGAAAAGTGAGGTGCGCTAACTTATCTCTGAACTTCTACGCATTAGCTCTCGTCGATCGTTGAATCGTTACCCCGTTGGACTTCGCTTAGCACCGTCATTTGTTCCATCGAAAATGCATTCATGATCATTGGGATACTTCAAAACAGAAGCATTTCTTGTATGCGTAAGAATACTTCTTTGGCACGTGGTTGTCTTTTAGAACACTTTTTTTTAAAAAAAAAAGTTTTGAATAAGGTATTATACAGGTAAATGGAAAGAGATATTATTTTGAACCAAATGTCTCTGCACCGGAAATGTCGGCCCTTTTCCATTTGGGCCACTTTTTTTAGTTTTTTTTTGGGTATGGTGTAGGCCCGGTTGGACCATGGTGGTCCGAGTTCTCATGATAATGCTAATTGCTTTTCTTTTTTTATCGCAAAAAAAAAAATCCTGCCTTTTTCTTTTTTACCTAAAAAAATTGTTTGATTTCTCTCTTTTTGTGGAACTTGTTGGACCAGCAGTTCACCATTCAAAAGTTTCGGTACTACGATATATTTCCGTTTTTTTTATGCAACTTGGTCCGTGTAGGATAAGAAATTGTGTATACGTATACATTCATGTTAAGAAAAACTTGGTGAACCTGAACCATGCTGTGTACTGCCACCCACAGGAAGCCACAAGCGCAACGGCTGAAACGAAAGAACACGACGAACCGAAGGAAAAGGGAATTTTTTTTTATTAACTAACCTTTTTTATTTTATTTTAAAGTTAAATCTCCGCGAATTTTATTTCTAATTCTGACCTCTTTAGTCACGCCACCACCCGTGACGTGATAAAATAACACTGTCACGTCAGCCCGTTTCTGGACAAGTTATTGTCACGCAAAAAGTGTTATTTTAGCGGATTTATCATATGACACGACAATGTTGTTTTGTCACACCACAGATGGTGGCATAGCCAAAAAAGTTCGCGGGGTTAACTTTAAAATAAAAATTAAAAAATGGTTAATTAATAATAAAAAAAAGGTTCAGGAAAAGGAGGACCTGAACACGGCGAGGGGGAAGAAACCGGCGCCGGAGGAGGGTGGCGGCGAACCTCCAGCGAACGACGCTTGATATCTGCTAAAATGGTCGCGCTCTTACGTGTCCCGTTTTAATTCCCTTCCAGAATTTCCAGTGATTCTTTTCGCCTGGGGCGTGACACGACTCCACTATATATGTTCTTTTTTTGCATCTCCTACTTTCGGTGATGCAATTGCTCTGTTTGTTTTATTTGCTTTCTAGACTGTTGTTTGGTTTGGAGAATAGAATGGAACTATTCTTGTATGTGCCGTATTGTCTTATGCTGCCTAAACATGTCGAATGGGAAGCGGATTGGCTAAACATACGTGCCGATTTTGGGCATTTGTGCTATTCTGAAGTTCTGAGAAATATCACGGTTGCCCTGTGTGCAATGTCATGCACCGCTGCAAATTTACAGGTTCAGATTCTTCCGGGGAAATAAGGTGTGCAACTGTGCCAGATGTACATTGCATGCATACAGTTCGCGTCTGCTACCGGTCTCTATTTTGTTATCTAGATTTGTAGAAAACAGAATATTTTCTCTAGACTGTATGTTCCAAATTGAACCTTCACGTAAATTTCGTAGGAAATGGAGTAATTCCTTTGTAGTCCAAAGTCCAAACTGAACCCGCGTGGCAGAAAAGCTGTGGAATCACAGATTTTCTATGCGAGGTTCATTACATACAGTCTGACGGGTGGCCCTAGCTTGTAGATTGCACCCTGAGCGACCGTGCAGACTTAATTGAGCGATTACTTGGTGTTGCGGTTGAATTGACGACGAAATTCTTACTGTTTTTCTGTGACTTAATTACATCGAATCATTTTATTTATTATTTATGTGGATATTTTAAAAATAAACTAACGAGTCACTGTCGAGTCAAACCTTATTAACCTGTTTTTCATTCGAAATTGATTTTTTGTAAATTTAATTAATTAACTACTGTAATCGAATCAATTTTGATTCTGATCCGAGCTTTTCTGTGAGCTCTGCCAGTTTCCGAAGACGTTACGCCACGATAATAAATCTTACCCCGAGTCAACAAAATATATGCGTCAGTAGTGGACTCCATCGCCCTGCAAACTAATCCGAAAGTGGTATGCGCAAGACCATATCTTCTCGCGCGCGCGATTATTTTTGGATGTTGAGCGCGAGCCACTCCGGCTGCGAAAGGGCTTTACGGCCATCTTTAATTCCTTTAAACGCCCCTTTTTTTTTTTCTCTTTTTGAAAAACGTCCTTTCGATTGAAAGGAAATACTCTATAAACCATACCAATAGTGAATACCGCTAGAATTCTCGATGACTAAAGACTAGAATAATGATGAACACTCATACTCTACATGTGTAACTGAGAAAGTAGATCCTTGTATAATTATCTCAGGGAAGTTGCGCATATTCCATCTCACCATTTGTACTCTGGTTCTTCAACAGTATTAGCTATAGCTCCTTTGACGGTGCGATTGGCCTCGCTATCTAGGGATGATCTTTTTTAAGGGTAGGATGGACGCACACACTTAACTCACATCCTCTTACACACGTGTGTGGCGTGTCCACGCTCAATGAAGTCTCAGTGCATCCACAAATATTCCCAACGCATCCCCTTACACACGTTGAAATTTTTTGTGAAGATAACAATGCCTCACAGAGTGTGGACACCCGCTTTCTCACTGAATACACACACGTGTCCTCTATTCTAATTATTTGGAAGAGGCGTGCAAGTACGATCCCATAAGATCGAACCAAGAGGGGTTGGGCATTAACCCGCGTTTGGTTGGAAAAGTATAATCTCTTCGTTACTAAATCCTGAATATATGCTGACTATATGTCAAATATCTACAGTGCAAAATCCTAGAATGGATTTATATTGCTTTGTGCTGATGCAGTTATCTCTTGGCAGTTATCAAAGCATACCTTGGTAGCTACTTCTACCAACACTCAGAGATTTATAGCACTATATGAAGCCTCACTTGAATGTGTTTGGCTCATACGTGTGATTAACCATATCTAGAAGTGTTGTGGTATTAATACCATCAATACCCCCTCAATTATGTATGAAGATAATGTTTTATGTATTACACAAATGCAAACATGCTATATCAAGAGCAACATCATGAAACACATTGCTCCTAAATTTTCTATCCTCATGAAATCCAGAAGAATAGTGAGGTAGAGATCATGCAAACAAAGTTTTATGAAAATCCAGTTGATTTATTCACTAAATCTTTGTCTGCATTCAGTTTCAAAAGATGCATTTATGGTATTGGAACAAGACAGTTTAAAGAGTTGCGGAGTTCATGGGAAGTAGATCCCTAGATCATAACCTTTATCAAATCATAAGGATTTATCCAAAATCTTGAAGTCTGGATCTCGAAGATTAAACGTTGTATTATTTCCCTAGACGAGAAAATTTTCTGAAATTTTCTCACATGAAGGTTTTTAGTGAGACAACAAGTATAATACAACTTATGAATTTAGTGTACTCTTTTCTCTATTCATTTTCCCCAATAGATTTTTAGAATGAGTTTTTGATGAGACATTTGCATATCGTTGTTTATTGCTAAAGGGGAAGTGTTATGAAACTTAATTATATGGGCAAAAGACTAAACCGTCTCTGAAAAGCTTTCACTCATGTGAGCTATAAATATGGGAACATCTCTGTGTACAAGCGATAGACAGATGAATAAAGATATATGATTTCTTCTATACACTTGTGTTTATTATGCTCTTATTATGTTTATATGATTACTCAAGTTTGGATTGATCTACAAGTCATCAATGTGACAACTAACAAGATCTGGACTGCTTCCATTGAAGACTTCGATCCGAGTCTTGTACTCTTGCCCCCGTGTCTGCGATCGTTAACAACGTACGACGTGTTAAGTTAAAAAAAAAATAGAGGAACGTACGACGTGTTACTGCTACTACTACCTGCGCCAGATTGATTGATGCTCCTATGTTTTTTAATGGCGCCTCGTAAGGAAAATGAGCTTTTGGTTACGGCTACTGAGTGCCGGGAACGGCGTCGGGGACACGCCTTTGTACCCGCCCTCACATTCCACGCCGCCCACCCGCCCACCTCGGTAGCACAAATTCTGCGCCGCGCATTTATTTTACCGCCAGCGGCAGCAAAAGGCCGGGTGGCGACATCGATGACTCGAAAGCAGCAGTAACTTTTGCTAATCGAAAATAGTCGGAAAGCACGCACGGGGGAGAAAAGACAAAGGTGAAAGAGAAAGTTAATTCGTGTTGCTTTGTGCCTCCATCCCTACTCTACTCCATCCACGGTCAAATACCCGGTCCCTGGTTTACCCGGCACGGTGAAAGTGGAGTGGTCATTAGGTCGTTTGTAACGGTCGGTCAGTAGTGGTACTGAAACGAGCAGTAAATCTGTATCCGATCAGAAACTACCAGCAGGATTGAGCCTAAAAAACATATCAAAGTTGAGCTTTTTTTCTTCATAATGTGGCATTATTTTACACGACAATAGCAAATCTAGCCTTTTTCAGAAATCAAAGCGAAAAAAAAAATGATACCACAGACCCGTCGAGAGGCGACACGTGTGCTCGTCCGCACACTAGACTTGCCAAACACGTCTCGTCCGCGCAACAAGCGCACTGAGCTGCTCGACCGTGCATGGAGCTCTCTTGTGAACAGTGTTTTCCGAAACTATTTGCAGGTACTATTAACAACACTATTTAACATTATTTCTTCATTTAAAAAAATTCAGTCGAGAGCACTTTTTTCTTTTAAATTTTTTTCTTGTTTTTTTTTACCTCGCACTCATAGCTTCAAACTTGGGTGTCAAACGTTGTCATCGTCATCCCTAGCTACACTCAGTGGCTTGATGAGTTTATGGATGGTGGTAGCCTAGTGCCCATGTGAAGGGAAACGGGTAGACTAACATAGCACGCAATTTTCAAAAATCTACCACGTAAACGAGGAAGTCATGTAAGGAAGATATCATAGATCGTTATTACTAGACACACAGTGCAGTGGAAAAAGAGTTAGAGCTGCTTGATCTAACATCAAGCGCGTCGATGTAGTGGTCGTAGTCGATCGTCCAACGTCCTCGATACCAATTGTCTCCTCCAGCAACCTATCACGATCCTTGTGTAGCCCACAGATCACCCTCGATCAGCATAGCAGTAATCGCAGTAGCGTCTCTACAGTTTCCACATGTCCAGGGATAGAACGTCGTACGATAGCATGCTAGCATTAGCGCACACGGTAGGACCTTCGGGGAGATGGTAACTAGGTAGTACATCGGTGTGCTAGCACCAGCACACACAATATGTCCTTCGGAGAGATGGCGGCTAGGGTTTTCGTGGTGCAACTCTTACGTCCCAGCAATCCCATGCACTCTTTTATAAAAGAACTCATAACGGATCCTGTCCAAACTACTTTATTCTAACCCATTAAGTGTGTGACACTGTAGGTTCATGCGTAATCGGTTGTGACTCAGAAACCCCTTTCCGACCACAAGTCGTTAGCGGTCCCTAGCAGGACATAACGATTCCCGAGTACACATAAATACAATATCGGACGAACTTTATGAAATATGATATGCGAGCAGCTCCTCGTCATCATGACCGGCTCATATCTCCGTACGATCAGTTCATGTTTAGTCACGACCAGTTCGTAACATTTTACGATCAGTCCGTATCTTCGTACGCCCAGTTCGTATCTGGTCAGACTGAACGACCTGCTTGTGTATTCTCCTTTTGCCTCATGATATTTAGTTGAACTCCAGGTGATATATTTGACATCCATAGACTGTTCAATTCTTTCTCGATCTAGTAACGGATAACGTACGTTGTGTTGTCGACTCCACGACCATCAGTGGCACGGTCATGTACTTTCTTTATCCGATCGCATCGAAAGGGCATCAGTGACATTCGACTAGGGATACATTTAGAATGACATCATACAATTGAAAGAGTTTCACCAGCAAGTCACATACCTGTCAATCTTTATAAATGATAATTCATCCAAGAAACATAGATGTGATACAATCATCTCCATGATCACATCTAGGACATATCACGAACACTATGCTAATAGGGTTAGATTGCCACCTACTTGCTCAACATTATCTTAAGACTTGGACGACGCTAGCTGACGAGGATTTTTAACTAGGACAATGTTTTTGGTTAAAGTCAGAGTCTATGTGAGAAACAGGCCCACATAAAGGGGTAGCCCGCGCATATCGACGGAATGGCGTGATTATTTTTTAGTTATTCAAAAAGATTTAAACATGTGTGGTATGGTTATTTCAAAAGGGTTTGCGCCGCCAAACTCGTATTCCAAATACTAGATGGTGTCAGATTATTTGCCAAACCTTTGATTTGCAATCTGTAGTAACACAAATAATCCAATTTGGTCTACCGTTTACATGGATGTTTTAAATACAAAGTGAAAGGATTCTATGTAGTTCAGAAGGTTCTATCAAAGTTTTCACAATCTAGAGCTGAGTTTTCATCTTTTCCTAATTCCAAAAATGTTCGAACCATCTGTAACTTCTGTCGGCAGGGCGATGGAGACTGTCGTAAGCCAACATGGAATTGATATGGATGCATTGCGATCACCGCGTATTCCATTTGCTGGTGGTCCACAAGCAGGAGATTCTAGCGGTGCTATGTCAAAGGACAAAGAGATCATCGGTAGTCAGTCTCCCATGGTTGGAAGTGATGCATCCCAAAGTAGCGGGCAAGCTGGATTATGGCAGTTTCCATCACGTAACCAACTTGAAAGGAAAATTTCAGGTGGCTGTTTTAGAGATATGAATATGATTTGCTGATGCATTCTTTTATGGTGTCAGGAGGACAAAATAGGGGTGACGTTGCAGGAGCTGATATTCATCAAGCCTCCATGTCGCAAAAGAGTGGTGGTTCCTCCGGAGGTCCATCAGCTTCTGCTGGGAGAACTACTGAGAAGGCTAAACCATCAAATCCATTCACAAGGTCACAAATTTCAAATTTTGCTGAAGGACCGGCTTCTGGTAATATCCCTGCTGAGTTGCAGAAAACGTAGCCTCATGTCGGGGGAGGCCGTGTCGTATTGGGATTTTTTTTTTTTGGGAGACATGATTTTGACAAAGATTATGATGCAAACGATACACAAATTGGATCATTTGGAGGGCACGATATCAATGGATCAAATATCGATGATGGAGATATGAATGTCTTTTACGATAGTATTGCTACTTCTTAATGGCCGCAAGAGGATAGATAAATTACATTAATATGATATGTACATATTACAGTGATAAGATAATTACATCATATATTATCGATTAATATTTTGTTACTGTGTTGTTTTGTTTGGTTGGTTAATATTTGTCTTTCTATATTGATTTTTTTCGTTTTGCAATGTCCAAAATTAATACATGTATAGACGTATGGGCGAAATTTATAATTTATTTGGATAGACCATAGTACACACATGCATGCACGCACGAGCGAAATATATTTTGTTTCATATGACACTTGCATGTATCGTCAAATTTTCAAATCCCATACAAAAATAAGTTTAAATACATACTTAAAAGATTCTTTAAACCATCAAGGACAATTCGGACTTTTTATCCTTCGTAAACAACTCAATAAACCAACATCTTATAAAAAGACAGATTACCAAATATAAGTAGCTTAAAAACTAAAGGGTCTATAAGCTGATTAAATAAAATAGTTTTGGCGCTGCTCAGCGCAGTGTGTTTTGGCGCTGAGCTACTGGCCTACTGCTGACTTAGTGCTAGCTAAGTTCCACCCTGCGGCATAAGCTGACGTGTCTCTAAAGCTTAGCGTCAACAGTAGTGGCGCTGAAAGAGACATTAAAACAACGTAGTTTGGGCTGGCGTTGAAAAAACGATATTTCTGAAAATAGTTTCTACATGGACCCATTTTATGAAAATAGAATAAAAAAAAGACAAACAGAAATCTCCAGAGTTTCCAGAGAGGCGTACACATACGACTAGACGAGTGCTCATCTCATTTGCTAGCGTAGAGACAGGGGATTGAGTGTGCGATTCTTGTGGATTAAAATCATAGCATAAAAAGTCGGATAGGACCACCGGTTAAACAAAAAAAAGGCCAAAATTGGCGACTTAGCCAGTTCGGTTTAGCTCAAAGTCAGTTCATGCGTTTGGATTAGGAAAAACCGACTGAAACAGGTAGGTTTTTAAGTAAACTAGCGTCGGTTTCACTGAAACAAACGGTTTTTGTTTAGAACAAAAATACTTTCATTCTTATTATTTTCTTGTTGTGAATTCAAGGGTAAGATTGAAAAAATGTGAATACGAGTGCCCTACTTGTGGGGACCCTGGTAATTATATCCAGAAGACCGAGATTAGACAAGGTAGGCATAATTGTTTCATTGAGAATTACCTATTGTAGTTAGCGAATACTAGAGCCTCAACGATCATTGCTCCCTTGCGGCGCTACATGAAATCTTCGATTGAGCACTACACTTGGTGATTGGAATTCATCAACAATTATGTTATTGGCTCCCAAGATAGACCAATATACTCATACCCTCATGCGTTGATTACATCCATTACAACAAGAGATTTAAAAGACATGATAATAATTAGTCTCTTGTTCGAAGCCAAATTCAAGTAAAGTAATCTAGTAAATAGATAGCAAATTGTATGCCCATCACCCATGCAGTATCGAGGTTAAATGGTAAACACTATATAGTGTCACCCAAGTCAACATAACGAGATCGTCATATTATAAAACAATGAAATATCCTGGCCGATACAATACTAGTCTTACACAAATAAAAATATATATAAGGGTCATTCAAAGGATGGCTCATATTGGTTTAGTTTTCGATAACGCACCAATTAACATCCCACACATACTAGTTTTCATATGCGCCGGCAAAATCAAATTTGAAGTAGAAGTAAAACATGTAGTAAAGCATCTCGTAATAAACAATTGAATCATACAAAGACCAAAGTGGCAGCCCACTTTGATGTACTAAGCACATGAACATCCCGTCCATGACGAATACCAAATTCAACCATAATTTTAATTAAAAGTCTAACAATAAACAGCCACAAATTTTCCGTTCCTTGGAAGCTTCAAGGCTCAAGCTGCTGAGCCCACGCAACGGGCACGAACGGTACCGTCCCACCCAACAAGCGGAACAGGCCAGTGATGTGGTACTATTTTTTTGAAAAGGAGTGATGTAGTACTAGTGCTACGGAGTGCTTGTATTTCTAGAGTTCGGATAGCAATATCTTACTAACTACAGAGACTGCAGATGTGATGTAACTTTATAATTGACTTGCTATTTGGGGGCATATATGTATGTATGTAAATGTGTTGTCATCCGTTGCAGGATGAAATTCTGGACAAAGTCTTTGCTTGTTCATTCCTATACGCCTGTTTCATGGTTTGTATGCTCATGAATCATGATACGTATGTTGAAAGTATAAGTATTTTTTGAATTACTTTAATCCAAAAATAGGGTAGATAAATTATGAGAATTACTCTAATCATTTTCATAAAGTAAATGAACAAGAACACTATAGACATACTAAGATCCTGAAAAACATAAACTAGTATATCTATCTCAGTGTTCAAGTTAATAACAGATAAGAAAACTAAACAACAAATATGTGTAAGATAGACATACCCGGATCCAGTAGGATGAGTAGCAGCAGTAGGAGTTCCAGATCCAGTGGAAGCAGCATGAGTCTTGTCGTTTGTCATGGCGTAGTGGTAGTAGTCGTGCAGTTGATGTAGACGTAGTAGAGAATCGAATGAAGAGGAAGAAGCGAGCAGTCGCGCGAACGCTCCCCAAAAACCTTATTCGTCGTCGCTCGTGCAAGCCTTCGATGACGAGGGTTCCGGAGGCCTGCTTTCCCGGTGCGACCGTACATGCGCCTCGCCGGGATAGAGATCGCCAGAGATAGCAACAAAACTAGTGGTATACAATTGTCTTTCATGGAGAGTGTTCAACCGCGAGAAGAACAAGTGCTCTGTTCCATATAATGGCAAAAACCCAGATACTAGAAACGGTTGTAATTACCCACTAGTAACTGCACCATTATTCAGTCACTAGTAACTGCAACTATTACCCAGTCACTAGTAACTGCAACAATTACCCAGTCACTAGTAACCGCAGCCATTACTGCTACCGATTTCTGAAACAGAGCATGTTCTACTTAATGGCAAAAACAAAGAGACTAGAAACGATCACCATTACTCATTGTAAACGAACCGGTTACTGCCAGCCGTTTGTTAATGCCATTAACTGCGAGTCAGTGCGTTTTGATTTTCGAATAGATAAAGAAAAACGCGCAGGCACCCGACACGCCTGCGTATGCGCGCACACGCACAAGCACGGCACGGCTCGGCTCGGCGAGGTGTGGCGTGGCGTGGCGAGGCGAGCGAGCGAGCAAGCGCGTGCGTGTATTGGCTCTCTCCAATTCCGCAAGGGGGCTACCACGTTCCACCTTTTAAAGTGGTGTAACTCCCATTCAACTCTCCATATGGGACTAATTAGTTTTAGCACATGCACATGGGCCTTGGGATTTTCCAGGAATTGATTAGGATTAAACATGGGTCCAGCCCGTATTAATTCCAACAATCCCCCACCAGATCCCAAGGGCACATGTCAAATACCTTGATCCACAGTATTGTTTTGATATACCAGTGTTTTGATGGAGACCGGTTAAGGTTGAACATCCACCTAGAATGAAGCTACACTTATCCACAAGCGCACAATGGATCGAGCCTTGAATTGACAGTTTGTGTGAATAAGTTTTACTTAAGTCCTTAATCGATACCAGCCGCCAGCATCCCATGGTTGAAGCATATGAGTCATACTCTGGCCTATTCATGAGCTTCCTAGAGATTACCCTATCTCATAGATCGTGACTAGCAGTCGGGCTCATATAGGTGTGTTCTTTCAAGACTGCTTGTAGGACATCATCTTTGCTTAAACAAGCCACAGAACAAATTAAGATAATAATCAACCTGCTATACAGATTTAGGAGAGAATTGCATCTCCAATGGAGTGGGTCTATAAAGGTACTCTCCTCCCAGTTAACCAATAGCTTGTTTCGCCAATCCTACTTCACGGGATCTCCGATCATATAGAATGGGTTACCACTATGGTGTAACTCACGTGGGTCTCAAACCCATCTCCCTCGATGCGTTGTCTATCACATTTCATGATAAACCCTTTGTGAAGGGATCTGCCAGATTCTTAGCTGTTTGGATATAATACAAAGCTATTACTCCGGAGTTTCTCATTTTCCTGACAGACTTAGTCTTCTCTTCACATGTCTTGATGATTTCATATTATCCTTAGAACTGTTCACCTTGACAATCACAGTTTGATTGTCACAATTCATCATAATAGCCGGTACTGGTTTTTCAACCACCGACAAATCCATCAAGAGCTCACGAAGCTATTCAGCTTCAACAGTGGCAGTATCTAATGTTGTGAGTTCTGCTTCCATTGTTGACCTTGTTAAGATGGTCTGCTTGCAAGACTTCCATGAAACAGCGCCACCTCCAAGTGTGAAGACATATCCACTTGTGGCCTTAATCTCATCAGCATCAGATATCCAGTTTGAATCGCTATAACCCTCCAGTACCCTAGGGTACCCGGTATAGTGAACCAATTATCTGAGAATATCTCAATTGATCTCTGGCTATTCTCCGATTCTTCCTAAGCAACACGCTAGGATCATAAGGTGTTGGAGAGGGTTTGAAGTCGCTATAACCAAAACGACTCAGAACCTTTTCCACATAATGGGATTGCAACAATGTAATCCCACCATCATCACCTCTCATCAACTTGATGTTCAAGATAACATCAGCTACTCCCAGATCTTTCATCTCAAAATTCTGAGACAAGAAATCCTTAACCTCTTTAATCACATTAAGGTTGGTCCCAAAGATTAGTATGTCATCAACATACAGACATAGAATGACTCCCTCGCCCCCACCATGGCGATAATACACACATCTGTCAACTTCATTCACAATAAAGCCTACAGATGTTAAAGTTCTGTCAAACTTTTCATGCCACTACTTAGGTGCTTGTTTAAAACCATACAGAGATTTCAACAACTTGTACACCTTTCCTTCTTGACCATCTACTACAAAACCATCTGGCTGATCTATGTAAATTTCCTCGTCCAGCTCTCCATTTAGGAAAGACGTCTTAACGTCCATCTGATGAACGAGAAGACCGTGTGAGCGCAGCCAGAGATAGTAGTACTCGAATAGTTGTCAATCTAGCCATAGGTGAATAAGTATCAAAGAAATCTTCGCCTTCCTTTTGGGTATAACCCTTGTCCACAAGCCGTGCTTTGTACTTCTCGATAGTACCATCAGGTCTAAGGTTCTTTTTGAACACTCACTTACATCCTACAGTTTTACAACCATAAGGACGCTCAGTGATCTCCCAAGTTCCATTAGATATAATGGAATCTATTTCATTACGAACTGCTTCCTTTCAGTATTCAGCATCTGGAGAAGCATATGCTTCAGAAATGGTACTTGGAGTATCATCCACAAGGTACACAATGAAATCAGGACCAAAAGACTTTGCAGTCCTTTGTCTTTTACTCTTCCTCGAAATTTCATTATCTTCCTTCTCAGGAATTTGCTCAGGGGTTTCCTCAAAATATTCTATTGGAATGGCAGGTTCAGGAGTTATATCAGGCTCCTGACTTGATGAAATAGGCATATCTTTCATCGGAAAAATATCCTCAAAGAATGTAGCATCTCTGGACTCCATAATTGTACCGACATGCACGTCAGGTACTCCAGATTTCACCACTAGAAATCTATATCCAACGCTATGATAAGCATAGCCTAGAAAAACGCAATCCACGGTTTTTGATCCAAGCTTACGCTTTTTGGAAATTGGCACATTGACTTTCGCCAAACAACCCCAAGTGCGCAAGTATGAAAGTGATAGTCTTTTCTTCTCCCATTGTTCATATGGGGCTATCTCTTTATTCTTTGTGGGAACCCTGTTTAGGACATGACATGAAGTCAATATAGCCTCCCCCCACCATGCTTTGGAAAGACCCGTTGTTTCTAACATGGCGTTAACCAAATCCGTTAGAGTGCGGTTCTTTCTTTCAAACAACCCCGTTTGGTCGGGGTGAATAGGGAGGTGTCCTCTCATGGATTATACCATGTTCCTCACAGAATAAATTGAACTCATTAGAAAAGTACTCACCGCCACGATCAGACCTAACCCTTTTGATTTTCTTTTCAAGTTGGTTCTCAGTTTCTGCTTTATAGATTTTAAAGTAGCGAAGAGCTTCATCTTTAGTTTTCAAAAGATACACATAACAGAATCTAGTGGAGTCATCAATCAAAGTCATGAAATATCTATTACCACCTTTTGTCAACACACCATTCATCTCACATAGATCTGAATGTATGAGTTCTAATGGTGCCAAGTTTCTTACCTCCGCGGCCTTATGAGGCTTACGAGGCTGCTTTGATTGAACACAAACTTGACTTAGAACCTTTGGCAAGGATGAATTTCAGGATTAACTCTAAACTGGCTAACCGTGTCATGCAACCAAAATTTATGTGACAAAGTTGTGAATGCCAAATAGTAGTCTCATTACCACTGAAAACATGGTTCACAACATTATTACACAAATCTGAAATAGATAGGCGTAACAAGCCTCTACACACATAGCCTTTACCAACAAATTGTCCACACTTGGACATTACAAATTTATTGGACTCAAAAACCAGTCTAAAGCCATCTCTACACAGAAGAGATCCGCTCACGAGATTCTTATTGATAGATGGCACATGATGCACGTTTTTCAGTTGCACAATCTTTCCCGAAGTAAACTTCAGATCGACCGTGCCAACACCATGAACAGTGGTATGTGACCCGTTCCCCATTAGAATGGTTGAATCCCGAGTGACCTGGTAAGAAGAGAACAATGAAATATCAGCACACACATGTATATTAGCACCAGTATCTATCCACCAATTGGTAGATTGACATACGTAAAGAACGATGAGGTAAATTACCATACCACGATGTTCCGCCTCAAGAGTACCAACAACAACATTAGCGGACTTAGAATTTCGCCGCTTGCGATTCTTTTCACCCTTGCGTTGGATCGCAATCCTTGGCCCAATGACCGTGTTCGCCACACACAAAGTAAGGGCTATCTTTTGTGTTCTTCTTCTTCTTCTTCTTGAAGCTAGTTGTTTGTGCGGTCTTGTTCTTGCATTTGAACTTTTGAGCTTGGTCATTCTTCTTCTGTACCACATTGGCACTAGAATGTCCCTCATTACCTCTAATGTGTGTATTTTTGCCCTCGCCTTCTCTTCAACATCAAGAGACCCAATGAGATTTTCAACAGAAAACTCTTGTCTCTTGTGTTTCAGGAAGTAGCAAAATTCCTCCAAGAAGGAGGAAGCTTGGCAATAATGCCTCCCACGACAAACTTGTCGGTAACACACATTTGAAGTGCTCTAGTTCTTTGGCCATGGATTGTATCTCATGAGCTCTGCTCAACTACTAACGGTGTCAACCATTCTATAGTCATGGTATTGCTCGTGAGATACAATTCACCGCTCGCATCCAAACCCCAAACTTGGCCTCGAGTGCATCCCACATCTCTTTTCCCGCTTTGATCACCATGTATGCATCAACTAACTTCTCACCAAGAACACTAATCACGACACCTTTAAAAGGTTATCATCGACCTCGAACGCTTGCTCTGCTCGTGAGTAAGCGCTCATTCAGCTTGCCATTTGCCACATGAAAACGTTCATGGCGATTAGCCAAAGCACCATCTTGGTGCGTCACCTCTTGTAATTCGACCGTCGAATTCGAAGGTTTTAGCGCAATGCAAAAACGATTGACGAAAAATGCCTATAATAAGGTTTTTGGATTGTTGAAAGTATGAGCATTTTTGAATTACTTTAATCCAGAAATAGGGTAGATAAATCATGAGAATTACTCTAGTTATTTTCACAAAGTAAATGAACAAGAACACTATAGACATACTAAGATCCTGAAAGACATAAACTAGTATATCTATATCAGTGTTCAAGTTAACAATGAATAAAAACTAAACAACAAATATGTGTAAGATAGACATACCTGCATCCAGAGGATGAGTAGTAGCGAGAGGAGTTCCGCATCCGGTGGAAGCAGCAGAGTCTTGTCGTTCGTCATGGCGTAGTGGTAGTAGTCGTGCAGTTGATGTAGACGTAGCAGAGAATCGAATGAAGAGGAAGAAGCGAGCAGTCGCGCGAACGCTCCCCAAAAATCTTATTCGTCGTCACTCGTGCAAGCCTTCGATGACGAGGGTTCCGGAGGCCTGCTCTCCCGGTGCGTCCGTACACACGCCTCGCCGGGATGGAGATCGCCAGAGACAGCAACAAAACTAGTGGTATACTATTGTCTTTCGTGGAGAGTGTTCAACCGCCAGAAGAACAAGTGCTCTGTTCCATATAATGACAAAAACCCAGAGACTAGAAACGATTGTAATTACCCACTAGTAACTGCACCATTACCCAGTCACTAGTAATTGCAACTATTACCCAGTCACTAGTAACCGCAGCCATTACTGCTACCGATTTATGAAACAGAGCATGTTCTACTTAATGGCAAAAACAAAGAGACTAGAAACGGTCACCATTACTCATCGGTAATCGAACCGTTATGCGCCACCGTTTGTTAATGCCATTAATCGCAGTCGATCGCGTTTCGATTTTCGAATAGATAAAGAAAAACGCGCACGCACCCGACACGCCTGCGCACACGCACGACACGGCACGGCGAGGCGAGGCGAGCGAGCGAGCGAGCGAGCGAGCACGTGTATTGACTCTCTCTAATTCCACAAAGGGGCTACCACGTAATTCCACAAAGGGGCTACCACGTTCCACCTTTTAAAGTGGTGTAACTCCCATTCAACTCTCCATATGGGACTAATTAGTTTTAGCACATGCACATGGGCCTTTGGGATTTTCCAGGAATTGATTAGGATTAAACATGGGCCCAGCCCGTATTAATTCCAACAACGTATGCCTATAGTATAGTATAATATATTCTTTCTCTGCACTTGCAATTGTTACTATTGACTGTGCAACAAAACAATGGATTTTTAAGGGTAAACCATCTTACTAAGTACTCAGCAAATAACACGAGCTGTGTGATTCCCTCGTCTGTTTGAAACACGGCTAAGTTTTTTCTAAGCTAATATGTATATCTGATAGCATAACCACCTCTACTTAGCCACTTTTACATCCAACTCAAATTCGTATTCTCACCATTCACTAGAAGACATGAGCACACTCTGCTACATACAATCAACCAAACAACTTATATTGTATCCGGTCGTGCACTACTCTCCTAATGCAACCAATCAAACAATATCTGAACACACGCTAGCTCAACAGAAACAGACAACCAAACAACCTACCGTTATATCTACTCAGTCTAACTAGGTTAAACCTGTATGATCCATACGGACAAAGCTAGTGGTATACAGACAAGCAAACACACGCTACGACTGTTTCATCGGTATCGCTGTAGATCAGCGACGTTAACGTGCAGCCGCTGTCGCCAGGAAACCCTATCACGGCCGGGCGGGGAAAGAACGGCGAAGGAGGCCAAAAGCCGACCCGCTTTTCCTGGCGCGGGCGCCGGGGCGACGCAAAGGCGCTCAGCTCGTGCAGGCAGAAGCAGGAGAGCAGCTGCCACTTGACGCCGTCACGTACGTCGGCCCGCCGCACCGCTGTCCCCAATCGAAACGGAACGGAATGGTCAACCCCGCCCCCCGCCGTAGACCAGAGTAGTTGATAAACAGACACCTCGTGTCCCTCCCTTCCCCTCCCCCACTGCTGCTGCTCCTCTCGCCTTTCCTCATCCCCCCTCCCTGTTCACACCCACCACCTCCTCGCGTGGCCAAAGAAAAAGAATAGGAAGAAGCTTGGGGAGAGCTGGATCCAGCGCTTCGATCTGGCTTCTTGAGGTCCGGGTAGAGGCGGAGGAGGCTCCGGATCGGGACTCGCGCTCGCGCTAATGTGAGTTTTCTGGGGAGTTTCGGTTCGCTTTGGAGTTCTTTGGCCTTGATTTGGTTGATGCGTTGGTTTGGCGAGTAGGACTACGGACTGCGGAGGGAAAGGCGTGTTTTTTCGGGGCCTTTTCTGTCCGGATCAGGAGGTTTTGTGCCCGGATATGGTAGTAAATGCGTGATCTTTTGGAAAAATTTTGGCGAAAATCATCCAGTTTTTAGAGCATTTTTTTTTCTGTTCTTGTCGGTTAAATTGGTGCGTGTGAAGAGCCTGCTGTGTTGTCCTAGGGCTGTGGCTTGACTACTGTTGCTGCTTCCGTTTCAAACCTTGTAGATCTTGTGTAAGTATCCGTCTCTTCTAAGCTATATTTAGCCTGCCGATTTGTTACTACATATGTTTCTCAAAGATCCCTCTTTCCCTATCCTGTCCTTGCTCAATCAGGGGGAAAAGGGAGTCTTTTCGATCTTTTTGACCATGAAACGCCTTATTAGTTATTTCCAGCATTGGTACGGCTATAGGAGGGCAGAGATTTCTCTGCACTCCAGAACTTTCTGTATATGCGGTTTAGTTACTCTCAGAGACTCGTCTTTTCTCTTGAGCTCTGCTCAAAGGGGGCCGATTTACTCGTGGCGAGCTATACTTGGAATCGACCTATTGTTCGTACTCCGTAGCGTATGTATGTTGCTGTGTCTAATCCATGCTTAAGATTCACACGCTTTCTCACAAGATTCTTTTCTTCTCGCAGGTACAGATTGATGATTGCTTCTGTATAGACTCACACCCAAAGCAGTAACCCACGCTGTGGTGGCGTGATCTGCAATCACTGTTCCATAAGTGGAGCAGATTGAAAGAAAGGTTGTCGGTGACTTCCGAGGATATATATTGGCAGCATAAGCTTCGAGTTTCTTGGTTTGCCTTAGCTAGCGCAGATGTCGTTTCGCAGCATAGTTCGTGATGTTAGGGATGGTTTCGGTAGCCTGTCGAGGCGGAGCTTCGAGGTGACCCTCGCAGGCCTCTCTGGGCTCACCGGGCATCACAGGGGGAAATCCCAGAGCACGGTGCACGAGCTCCATGACGCGAATCTCATAACCCAGGAGTCTCGCTGGGCTAGCCTCCCTCCCGAGCTCCTCCGCGACGTGATCCGGAGGCTGGAGGCTAGCGAGAGCACCTGGCCGTCGCGCAAGAATGTCGTTTCCTGTGCTGCCGTCTGTAGGGCGTGGAGGGAGATGTGCAAGGAGATTGTACTGAGCCCAGAGTTTTGTGGGAAGCTTACCTTCCCAGTATCTCTAAAGCAGGTAAACTTCTACATCCTCTAATGGAAAAAATATATATTTTGTACCTAGTGATGGCAACATCTGAGCGTGGTAGATGCCTTGCTTATTCACATCTCTCCCGTGCCAATGACATTTGCTTGTTATTTTGACAGCCTGGCCCTCGAGATGGAATGATCCAATGTTTCATAAAGCGAGATAAATCAAAGTCTACTTATCATCTCTACTTGTGCCTGAGCACCGGTACGTTCTAGCCTTCCAGAACTGTGCTAATATCATCACAAGGGCTTATCTTTTGGTGAACATCTGCTAGCATCAAGTCTCCATTTTGGTCCTTGATGTTGCTTGTGTGCTCTTACATATTTATTCTGTTATGAAATTGTAAAGTTTGCTTGTCTCCAAATGTTTTCTTGTTATGGAATGATTAAACAACTGGAGCGTTTGATTTCACCTGAATGAATAAGTTGGCTCATTGCTCTTTTTCTTTTGAATCAGGGGTACTTGTGGAGAGTGGCAAGTTCCTCTTATCTGCTAAAAGGAACCGCAAAACAACATGCACGGAGTATGTTATTTCAATGGACGCTGACAACATCTCAAGATCAAGCAGCACCTATATTGGAAAACTGAGGTAATTATTATTACGCATTTGGACGGTAAACCTTTTCTCTTGGCCTTATTTATCAATGGTACAAACCAACCTTGTTTCTTGTCATTCAGGTCAAACTTCCTCGGCACAAAATTCATAATCTATGACACACAGCCCCATTACAATGGGGCTGCAGTTCCTCCTGTTGGACGAAGCAGCCGGAGATTCAACTCCAAGAAAGTCTCTCCTAAGGTGCCATCTGGTAGTTACAGCATAGCTCAGGTGACGTATGAGCTGAATGTCCTTGGCACCAGGGGACCTAGGCGGATGCATTGTATCATGCACTCCATACCTGCCTCCTCAGTTGAGCCTGGTGGCGTAGTCCCTGGACAGCCTGAGCAGATTGTGCCCCGAGCTTTAGAGGAGTCGTTTCGCAGCACAACCTCCTTCTCCAAGTCCTCCATCATGGATCGGTCCTTGGATTTTAGTAGTTCCCGTGATTTTAGCAGTGCCCGCTTTTCTGACATTGCGGGAGGCACCATAAACTGTGATGAAGATGGACAAAATAAGGAGAGGCCACTAGTGCTTCGCAACAAGATCCCAAGATGGCATGAACAGCTGCAGTGCTGGTGCCTTAACTTCCGTGGTCGCGTGACCATTGCCTCCGTGAAGAATTTCCAGTTGATTGCTGCGTCAAGCAGCCAGCCTCCCACCGGGGCCCCAACTCCGTCGCAACCTGCTCCATCAGAGCAGGACAAGATTATTGTACAGTTCGGTAAGGTAGCGAAAGATATGTTCACAATGGACTACCGCTATCCGCTCTCAGCATTCCAGGCATTTGCAATCTGTTTGAGTAGCTTCGACACGAAATTGGCCTGTGAATAAATGGACAATGAGTGTCACTGCAGGCAGAACTGAAAATGCAACGGAGACCAAAGGAGATATGCGTGGTTGCCCTAGGATTTTAGATCATGTTTGCATTTTGTTGTGTCACCTTGGTTGTAATTCTGCTTGACTGTAGCCTGGAACTGGACTTCTTAGCATGTATGTTTCACCAGCTCGCACCATGATAGGCTTCCTTTGAAACTACGTTTCATGCATTGTGCCATTGCGTACTGAACATGCGGTTCCGGACTTAACGCGAAAGGTTCCGTTCATGGTCTTTTTTGAGCTTTGCATGGATAACGCGGTTTGGTAAAGAACAAAAAACAGGGGCTAGTGCCTCTGTTTTGTGCCTGAGTGGGGCAGACTTTTCTCTTTACAACTGTTGTGCATGTGTGTGTGCTTGCATTATTCTATGAGGCGAGAATCATACTAGCATCCGGTAGTACTGGACCTGTCTCACATGATGACGAAGCATTTTGGTTTGTTTTTCAATGTGAATCAAATAAAAATTTTGTTAACACCAACAAAAATTGGGATTCATTTGGTCTGTTACCAATATTTGGTAATGTTAACAAAAATTAACTAACGCAAACGAAATTCAATGTTACACGCAAGCAATCCGAAGGTTAGGAAATCGCTCACCAATATTTTGGCAACGTCAAATTTTGGTTTATCCACAATCCAAACAACTTTCATTTTGCCAAATTTTAGTTTTGTCTAAGTTTTAATTATACCAAATTTTAGTTTAATTTGTTAAGACCATCAACCAAACATGCCCTTTACTCTTACCCTTTTAATATGGTTGGTCGCAACCATTATGTATCATCACTGCATCGTCTACAATTGTCCCCTTGCTTGGTGCATTAAACACAGTGGTTTTCTCTAATAGGAGAATCATTGCACATGTACCTGCCTCTTTATCTCCAGAATTAAGTAGTGTGTTTCAGTTCCTTTAGGTTGAGAGCCCTTTTCAGTGGGGAGTGTGTGGGGGAGGAAAGGTATACTGAATTACTGATACATTTCTGTAGTGACAACAGTGGGCAGTACAGCTAGGAGAAGGAATAAAGTGGTAAAAGAAAGTGCATCTGGACCCACGATGAGTGTGACTGGATGAGAGGAATATTTTTCTGGAGTGCACGTAACTGAGCTGGAGTGCACGTAACTGGACTATGAAATGAATCCACCATCTTTCTTCCAAGAAACATAGTAGTAACATACTATTGTGGCTTGCTTGGAAGGCATGAGTGAAAGAAACAATTGAATATATGGCACATGGTAATCATTCGGAGGGCAACAGCAAGTTCTCGTGGCTCCCTGTATGGTGGCAGTGTGCAGAACTTGTCACATTATCTTGTCGATGATGTGTGCACCTTGGGCAGGGCGAGTGGTCTCATCAGTAGATGGCAAATGGCAATCAAATCAGGTGCTTGAGGGATTGGGACTTTGACTGCGAGCATTACGTGCAGCTTATTGCATCTTGATGGAGTTTTATATGCTGTCCACTGTTGCAACTCTCCAAGTCGTCCTGTGGAGAGATAGCGATCGCATATTCAGATCGGGAGGATCGAATAAAACCTCTCTTCAATTGGGGTGAATGCTACATGCAAGCATCACTTCCCTGTGATTCAGGTGGAGGGATTTCGATCGTGCTCCCTTCTTTTTGATCGAATCGTGGACAGCTTGATGGAACGACGCGGTGGAATCCCACTACTATGAGAGCAGGTATGGATTCTCCATAGTACGAATAATGATGGTATAATCCATTTCTCATTGCTTGGATGGGGAAATCCGATTCTCCAATTCTGCATAGTGGTTGTGCTGTAAGAACTGTTAGCACACAGTAGTACCTTGGACAATTGGGATCTAAAAAGACACCGGTGAATTTTGGAAGAGGAGAGGGTTTCTTCTTACACTTTCAAGTTTGGTACAGTTGCAACCTCGCTAAATAGCCGATCGGGAAATGTGAGAAGTGACACGGCAGAAAGCTGCCAAATTTAAAATTTTGGATTTCGCGATTCTCCCCAATTTCCCTAGCCTTTATCCATGTGTATTTTTTAAATAGAGAAGTATTCCCAGTTTCATTAGGAAACCGACGTGGTTTACAGGTTGAACATTACAGAAAGGCAACAGAAGAAAAGATGAACAACGGTATTAGTCGACCAAACCATTCAGAATTACAGCTGAAAAGAACCGAGCATGACACTTGGCAACACACATATCTCATAGTGGACCTGACGGTGAGAAACCTGAACATTTTCTCAACATTTTTAGTCCCGTGATGTATCAAAAATCCGTTGGTTAAGCAACAGAAATTGGTTTCGGCCACCACTTGTCCATCCAACGAGCTCCAGAGCCGAGTCCTTCTGCTTGCCTCTTGCATTGCACAGAACAGCTCCTTCATTGGTTCATCAGTTTGTGTCCTGCCTGCCTTCGGTCAGGGTGGCGCGGCGGTCGCAACGTGCGGGCGGGGCTGGCCGACGAGGTGGATTGGTGAACAGGTGTAGGCGAGTCAGCGAAGGCGGCCGCGTGGGAGGCGACAATCGAACGTGTCGGCTGCGTGCGTCATTGGAGGCGCCTGCGGCCTGCCGGGTCATTTTGGTCGGCAAGAAAGGGCCAGTACCGAAGAAGGCGAAGAGGGACATGACATGTCGGTTATTCTGGTTCAATGGTTGCTATTGAAAGAAAGGAACGCAAGAGAGTCTTCGATGTAAAATTCAGCACCTTAATTGAATTGTTGCGAGTAGTCTGGTAGAAAGTTTTGTTGTAGTGCGTGGCATGAACCGTTTGTCTTCGTAGTAGTTGATTTCCGTAATTCTATAGTTCTTCTGATGGTCTGGTGCAAAGGTTTGTTGTGGGCGTGGCCGTAGTTGGTTCCGTAATTCTATAGTTATTTTGATGTGCAGCTACTTTTTTTTCTTACTCGCGAAAGGTAAGAAAGGCCACGCGATGACCCAGGCAATTCGCCGCCCATGTAGCAGCCGAGATGGGCTGATACGGCCGCCCACGGAAGGCCGGCGGCCCGGCTGTGGTTTCGGGCCTGGAACCACCGCTCCTCGACCACCACACCGTCGCTCCCGTGCGCCGCTTGGATGGCGAGCCGATGCGCGCCGCGTGGCCTGTTCCATCCTAGGAAGTCGCGCCCTCGAGGCCTGAAAAGAAGGAACCGGACTACCGGAGTAATGGCGCAGAGGGGGGGGGGGGTGGGTGAGAGAGACCGATAGATAGCGAGCGCCCGGGTAAAGCCAGGGTTTCGTTCGTGTCTCCGGGTTGGAGAAACCCTAACCCTCGTGCTCTCCGGTGCTCCGCCGGCCGCGGGGAGGGCTCCGATCCGTCCGCCGGCCTTGTTCCTCCGCTTCGATGGGAAGTTCTCCACTCCCTCTCCCGTCACCTACGCTCGATTTTTTCCCCCGACTCATTCGATTTTGCAGTGGTTTGGTACTTTGATCCGATCTCGGTATATAGCAGCTCTGTTGGCTTGTTTGCTGCATTTGTGCTATACTATAATATTTTCGCTTGTTGCTTGGATTTGCTTTTGGCCCGATGATGATTACGATGAGACCCTCATGGATGGATGGATGGATGGATAGATAGATCTGCTCGGATGTGAGCTCCAATGGGATCCCTTCGCATTTTGCAAGGTTGGAGTTCCTGAAATGGCCAGTGCAGCGTTGGCTTCTCTGTTCTGGGCGCTGAAGCATGCTAGGTGATCGGATGAACTGTCTCACTGACAGGTGGGACCGCCCATGTGGCAGTGTCCATCCTCTCTGCTTCTGCTCTGCTCTGCTCTGCACTTCTTTCTTTCTTTCTTTCTTTCTTCTTCCTCTTCCTCCTCCTCCCCTCCCACTTGTCGCTGCCACCGTTGCAGCTGTGGTGGTGGTGGTGGTGGTCGCCGTCGTCGTCGTCATCTAATTCTACCGATCCCTCGAGACATGCTCTAGTGCCAGCTTTTAAGCCCGCTGCATTGGCCTATGATGAAATGCGGTGGTACACACCGTCACTGGGAATGGGATTGGGATATGAACAAAGTTGTGAAATCTGAGGGCCATTTGGTAATACAGACTTTTCGCCATTTTGTGGTTGTTTCGGTTGTATTGACTCGGTGTGATACTGTGGTGTAATGCCCAATGATGGATGCATGTGGCCGAGATGGCGCAAGGTTTCCTTTGGAGCCTGCATGCTCCAATTCTCTTCTTGGCGCAAGGTTTCCTCTGGAGCCTGCATGCTCCAATTCTCTTCTTGGCGGATTCGCAAACGCCAACACCAGTGTTGTAAAAAATGGTATGCGCTCGATTTATCATGGCCATGGATAGAGGCATATAGGGATTGATCATGGATCCAAAACCACACACAGGCCACAGCCCCCTTCATGCCTACTGTCGCTACTATACTTCTACTACTACTATAACTGTAATCTGTATGTCTCTACTACTATAACTGTAATGTCTCTTTTGGGTGCTAGAGTATTTCATCTGTGTGCTCGTTCTATTAGATTTTGATGGACGAATTTGATGACCAACTCTTGCGTCATCTGTGAATGCCATTAGTATTAGATCTGAGGGCATTGGATCACGCTCTTGCAGAGGAAGCAGTCCATTTGAGGACCATTTTTGGTACATTTATATCGTTTATTCATTTCGTTGTCCTTATTAATGTATCATCTGTTGGATGGATCAAGGCTCAAGAGCCTCTTATAGTTGGGGCCTCGATGAAGAGAGAGCAGGCTTTTCATTTGTCATTCTCGAATATAAGTTGGTCCTTCTGCTGTAAGATGCGACATACTAGTCTTTTTGTGCTCAAATGTATTTTTAAACGTTTTTTTTTGTTTTTTCCTTCCGTTTTGGTACCAGATTTCCTTCCCCACAATGTTGCTCTATCAAAATTCATATTACACTATAACATCCCTTTTAAGCTATCCCAATATCGGGAGTTGTGGCTGCGCCACATTTCTAGGTTGACTAAATCGTGACAGTTCATTTTCTTTTGGATGGTGGATGGTAGGATACTAGAATTGCCTTCTATAATGCATTGCCCAATGATGAAAACTGAATATGCAGAGATGGCACATGGTTTCCTCTCCTCTGTGTGTGTGTGAGAGAGAGAGACGTGAGCAGCAGCAGCAGTTGGGAATTTGCCTGAAGGGCCCGTTTGGCATGCAGGAATTTGCCAGATGAGTTTATCTCTTAGTTACTTAAACTTGGTTTATCCCTTAGCAATCAAGTTAGGAGATTGAGTTTGTTCATAGTTGTTACACATGAACCTACCCTAGTCGGTTGTGTTAGGAGTCCTACTTGTAAGGGACTGGTTATCATTAATGAATGAATCAAGAAGTTAATCAATCTGTCCTCCTGTGTTCTTCTATTCCTATCCTTGCTTCTCTTCTACCCTAGCGCACCCGTCCCTGCGCATTCTCTTCTGCTACCGGTTGCTTTGTCACGGCTCTTGGCTGAGGCCTTAGGTCAAAGCCTCCTGTCTTCCACGACTACACGCTGCGTCCCGGCACCGGACGTGACAACTTGGTATCAAAGCAGCTCGGGTAGTGAGATGGAGGTACAACTTGCTGCCCTGACCGAGTAGATTGTTCAGCTAGCAACGACAACCACGGACACTAACCGGTCGATTGTTGCCATCCAGGAGCAGCTAACTGGGATGCGTGACCGTGTGACTACCCTGGAGAAGAGACCAAGCGAAGGACTGCTGGCACTGCCTCCCGGTGCAGGTGGCGTGGCCAGTGCAACAGCAGTGCGAGTAGATGGGAGCCAACCCCTAGGCTTCCATAAGCTCGAATTCCCAACGTACTAAGGCAAGAAAGACCCTTTGGATGGCTGCAACATTGTGAGCAGATCTTCCCAATGTTCACAAAGACGCTAGGCACTTGTTGGACTAGCGGTGGAGTAGGAGGCTGTGACACCCCAACCAAGTCAACCTGCCGTGCCGATGCGTAGAAACACACCACCCGCTGTGACACCCCAACCAAGTCGACGACGTCCAAACCGTGTCGAACCTGAGCTCACCCCTAACCGCCGAGGAGGATGCTCGAGTCGTTGCAACCGTCGATGCGCAGCTTGCCCTACTGCTCACCCCTACATGGCCATAACCAGGCTTGGCCAACCATGTGCACACCCACACGCGACCGTGACTAGGCTCGACCAGCCATGTCGAGGGCACCTGTGTAGTCGAGTGCGAACGACGCATGTGACAGATTTGGCCTGTCGACGCCGGATCTGGGGGGCTCTCGACACTGTGTCGACGGTGCACGGGCGAAACGCGAATGCTGGCACCAACAGAGCGTGAGGACGACGTCTGACCCACCGACGTCGGATTTGAAGGGATATGGGTAGGCTACGGTAGCAACAAATAAAAAATTCTACCACGTAAACCAGAATGCCAAGCAAGTAAATGATCATAGATCGTTACCACCACACGCGCGGTGCAACGGAAGATGAGTTGGAGCAGCCTGGTCTAACGAAGAGCACGTCGATGAAGTGGTCGTAGTCGATCGTCCATTGTCCTCGCGAGTCAATTGCCTTCTCCAGCAACCTCTAATGTTCCTTGTAAAGATCGCAGATCGCCCTTAAGCACAACAGCAACCGCAGTAGCGTTTCTACGGTATCCACACGTCTAGGGCAGGAACAACCGAACGTCGATGTGCTAGAACTAAGTCGCACGGCGGGGCTCTCTCAGGAAGATGGCGGCTAGGGTTTCGGTGGAGCAACTCACATCTTTCGCATATCGCCTCTGTCCCAATAGCCTCAAGTATCTTCTTATATAGTGCCTATGATAAATCCTATTCGAACATGTTTTACGAATCGTATTCGCACTGGTTTGTTTCAATCCGTTAAGTATATGACCTATTAGGTTTATGTACAATCGGTTGTAACTCGGAAACCCTTTTTCGACCATGAGTCGTAGCGGTCTCTAGCAGAACATAACGATTCCCGAATATAAACAAATTATATCGGACGAACATAAATGCAATATGATCTTCGATCAGGTTCTCATCACTTACGACCAGCTTGTAGCTCGTCACGACCAGTTTGTATTTGTGAGGACCCGGAATATTTAACTAGTAACACTTAACCTCCATCTGGTTCTAATATTACTAATTAAACATTCTAAGCCTCGATGGACATGTGCTTCCCAGAATTGCAACACATGCACATCATCACAAAATCATACATCATTTCCATACAACATTTGACATTAAGTCCAACAACGACATACATAAAGTAAAGTTATTACAAAAGAGCCGACCGGTCAAATAACACAATATACAAGAATGACAGCGGAAACAAAAGGTGTCATAAGATGGCTAAGAACAAAAGTCGACCGGTTAGCCACACACCCACAAGGCAACCGACTGGGCCGCCAAGCTAGTCGTCTCTGCCACAGCACAAATCACAGAAGTTGACCCCTTGGGGATCCACTTCTTCCTCTGCAACGAATATCATTTAAGCAAGATAAATGAGTACACTAGTGTACTCGCAAGACTGACGTGTAGAATAACAGACATGTTCATATGCTACATGCAGGCTCATTTAAGTGGAGGCTGTATGTCTCATTTTAGCGCAAAGCTATCTTTATTTGCAGATAATGTAATACATTTAAAAGCAAGTTTGCAATCTGTTTTTATTGATTGAAATAACAACGAGATACAGTAAGTAGAAGAGTAACCACCTAGTGGTGACTAACCCAATAGTCACCACACTTAGCACGAATACCTGATTCGTACCACCCATCAAGTTTTAATTTGAATATTGTAGTCTAATTCTCACAGGGCGTATTCGAGCGTGTCCATAACCTAGGACGAGGCTATTCGAATTGTTTTAACCCTGCAGGGTTGTACCAATGTACCCACACTTCAGATCGCCTTTAAGCCACAAAAGCACACTTCAGAAGGTATGCCGGCACGGCTAAGTCCTACGAGACGCTTTCCAATATTGTGTATTAACTACGAGCCGCTCGTATGGATAGAAACCCATACGCTTACATTGCAAGTCGAAAGACAACAAATCTCATCACGGGTGAAGTCTTTCGGACACTACAATGCTTCCAACACCATCCCTCCTGCGACTTCCTGTGACCCGGAGCCAATACACGCCAAAGTACTAAGTCAAGAGAGGTCTTATACCCTCTAGTGTGGTTAGCACGCAAATTGCTCAGTATGGTGGCGTAAGTAATTCGGTCCTTGTTGACTCGAGCACCATTCTAATCACACCCAAAAGCACACCAATCATACCAATATGTTTAAGTCCAAATCATTTTATTTATAGTTTTTAATTTTCACAAGTAAACATAGCCCAAGGGCTGAAATCATAAGTCATAGGCCCTCTTTGTTTAGGCTTAGGCTTTTTGGCTTATAGCTTAAAGCCAGCTTTTTGGCTTAAGTGGCTTATAAGCCTCTAAGCTTTTAAGCCAAACTTTGTTGTTTGGTAGTCAGACTTTTTGTAGGATGTTGGCTTATTGAGTTGTGTGTGAAGGATGAAAGGTCTGAAATGCCCTTAAGGGTTTAAAAGGCCTTGTTAAGCATGTATTTAAACAATCATTTTTTCATAGGATCTGAAAATATGATGATACATGCATTTGTACATATGAAACAAAATGGATATCGCTCGTAATGCATGCGTGTATTTATTTTGGACATTGCGCAATGGAAGAAATGAATATAGAAAGGTCAATATCAGTCAACCAAACAAAATAACACAGTAACAAAATAATATTTAATCATACATGATGCAATTATCTTGTCACCACAACATATATATATCATATTAATGTAATCTATTTACCCTCTTGCGGCCATTAAAGAAGTAGCAATATTATCACGAAAGACACCCATATCTCCATCATCGATTGCTGATCCAATGACATTGTGCCCTCCAAATGATATAGTTTGTATATCGTTTGGATCATAATCTTCGTCAAGATCACATCTCTCAAAAAGTTCATCACGTAAAGCACTATCTCTGATGAAGTTGTGTAACGCCATACATGCAATTATAATTTTTGTTTGAATCTTCATTTTGTAACTTGGTAACGCCAACAAGATTCTCCATTTCATCTTCAACACACCAAAGGAACGCTCAATCACATTGCGAAGGGACGAGTGAGCGTGATTGAACACCTCGTATTTCCCACTCGGTTGTCGACCATGGCGAAATTCTGGTAGATGGTACTTTTGGCCTTTGTAAGGAGCTAGATAGCCATTTCGATTGGGATAACCTGCATCAACAAGATAATATCTCCCTGCATACATGAAACTTATAAATGTTGACAACACAAATTTTGAATGTTATCGTGACAAATATTTTGAAGATTAAAGAACTACTTACCTTCAGGAGGATGTGGAAACCGGTTCGAATACTTGTCCAAAGTGTTATTGAAAATCCTTGTGTCATGCGCTGAACCCGGCCAACCGGCGACAACAAAGGTAAACCTCATGTCAAAGTCACACACTGCCATCACGTTTTGAGACGTATATCCATGACGACCAGTGTGGGCAACCTGCTCATCTGCTGGAACAACAACAGGTACATGTGTGCCATCAATTGCACCTATGCAATTGTTAAAATGCGGCGTGAAGCGATTATCTAGAAGTCTTGGATGCACTGTTGTGAACTCTGGATCTGTTGGTCTAATATTATCTTCAGATAAAAGATAGACACATTGCAAGACTTCACCAAACTTTCTATTGATTGTTTCTGTTGACCTTTTGAAACGGTTTTGAACTTGAGTAACTGACTGAGGGCCACCAACTGTCCATAAGAACATAGCCAAAGATTCTACGGAAGTCATAGTCCTAGTTGATTTCAAGCCATAATTTGCAACCAAAATTTCATGCAAACTATCAAAAACAGGCCTACTCATTGAACATCGAGTAACAATCCTCTCATCACCCGGTTGCTCAACAACCCATTCATAACCAGATTAGGAGGGTTGTCTCCTCTCCTTTTGTTTAGATAAGTGTCGTAGTAGTGCATACCTACATAACCCATTCTTTGTAATAAAATCACGAAATTGTAACTTCCTCTTTTTGTTTTTCGATATCATCTTTGCTTAAATCGCTCTCGATGGTTGAACCATCAATGTCACTCTCAGTGGTTGAACCATCAATGTCACTTGATGAACTCATCTACAAATAATAACAATAATTAGTAACATAGAACATGACATCAAGACATCATTTAATTGTGAACACAATAGAAGATAACAATCAGATGAGTACGACAATAACTAAATAGTTTCAACCCCATTATGGTTTAATTGAGAATACATTTAAAGGTAACACTAATACGAGTACGACATAACTGAATAGTTTGAACCCCTTACAAGATTATCACCGAATAGTTTTCAAATTACAAAAATAACAAAATAAAAGATCTAATCTTTCTTCATCTTCAAATCAAACATCCTCCTGAGCCAATTCATCTTTACTTCATCGGTATTCATGGTGACAAACACTTCCCGATTTTCTAATTTAGTAAAGAGCCTTGTCGCAATGAAGTGTTCATCACTTCCTGGTACTACCCCAGCCTGAATAGCTACATCCATAGTATCCGCTATGGATGGACCACTCTGAACAGGGCCTTTTGCCATAATATCCACCATGCGCTTGAAATCCCTAGCGATGTGATTTTTCTTGTTCTTCTTTGGGCTAGGATTAATATTATTTGCCTTACGCCGCAATGATCTTGATTGCGTGCGAATGACCTCATTGTTCTCCCATCGGCGGCGTCTTCCTCGCCATCCTCCGCACAATCAATGTCCACAACGGTTTGGTCTTCATGTGTAGGCTCACCCGGGATGGCTGAAGTGTTACCCGTAACATGAGCCTTGTCAAACATACGATCCATCTCATCTAGGTTCTCAGGTGGTCCATCACGAAAATGTTTAGGATATTGCTGAAGATAATTAAAAAAAACTCTAGTTAACAAAAATTAAAATATGAGATCAAAAACATTAATAAATAGACATTTCTGCAATAACTACCTTGTGCTCCTTCCACCAAGCATCGGATGCAGATATAGTTCCTTTTTGATTATCCCAACCAAGCCCAGTTGCTTTCTGTTTCAACTCGTTCCACAAGTTGTATTCTTTCTTCAATGTTTCCCACTTATTTTTTAATTGTTTTTTGTCGTGCTTTTTCCCTGTCCTTTCAAAAAACTTCAGTTGAAGGTTCTTGTAACCCTTGGTATTCAAACATCCCAACGGCCTATTCCCAGCACCAACTTCCTCAGCACAGATCTGACAAAATGCCCTGTTGCTAAATGCATCCCAATTTGCCTTGCTGATAGCAAGTAGCTCCATCTATACAATTTACAACTAATAACAGAGTATCAAAACACAGAACATATGTTCTTTTTGAAAATTTCAAACAACAAAAATACTTGTAGCCTCTCAAAATTAAATTGTGTATGCATCTATAAAATACTTGTATGCATCTATAAAATACTTGTAAAGTACTTGTAGCATCTATAAAATACTTGTATGCATCTATAAAATACTTGTAGCCTCTCAAAATCTTAGTGCTGCAACGACAGCAAAGTATCAGGGGAGCATTGATTCTTTGTAGTTCATGGTGTGTTCTTTTGCTATTTGTCTGACCAAAAGTGCGCCAGTAGCACGTATACTACTACATCAACACAAACGCAAGTTGCAGTCATGCAAGCGACGGCGCGCGCATTCGGGCAAAGCAATTCATGTGGTTTCTATCGATGACAGCTCCTGGGAAGCAGCACAGAGCAAAGATCAAATAAGAAACACGGCAAAGTAATTACTGGCTGATACTCTACTTGAATTGCGAATATATTTTTTTCCTTCGTGGACGTATGTACCGGTGTTAGGACTTAGGACAGATGGCCACTGCATTTGCTCAAGAAATGATTTGTCCAATCACCCACTGCATAAGAAGTTCTGAATATTCTACCGTGAGATTTAGATGTCCTAGTTGCTTGGCGTCATGACTCATAACATTAACAACTAACGAAAATGCATGACCAATAGTTTTACCTGAAGGGAAATGCAAGAAATAGTAAATGTCATTTTCGATTAGTAGGCATGCTAAGGGAAACAAAAGCAGTAAATGGTACCTAGAAATATATGTGCAGTTCAAGATTTTGATTTGTCCCTTTTTATGTGACTAATTAAGATCAACTACCACTAGTGGCAAGTGATTGCTAATGTAATCATGCTACACCATGTCTTTTGCATCTGGTAGCTTTTTTTGTTTATTCTAGTGGCAAGGAAAGACTAAGTCCAATTCGTGCGAGCAAGGTGGAGCAAAATATGTTCTTCTAAGAGAAAGTAAAGTGCATCTTGTTTATAATCCATCGAACTTTCTCTAGCTGTTGTGCTTACAGTTCTACAATCATATAGGGTCTAACCTCTCTCAAATGACATTATCCTGCAAAGTATAATCCACAGTTACCTAGCATTAGTAAATTGTTGTTTTGATGCTATAGTTGTGTTTATTGGTGCAAGGCTGTATCTATATTCTACTACGGTTAAGTTACTGACTATAGTAAGTATTGCAGAATTTGTTCTTCAGTACATCTTCTTTATAGCAGTGTGCATGAACAATACTTACTAAAGTCCATGGTGTTCTGTAGCATGGTTTTATACATCATCAATTAAAATTTCTCCAATGGAACAACCCTTCCTCCAATGGAGAATGCAGAATTCAAGCCATTCGGTTCATCATTAAAATATGAGTGATCACCAATCTAGTTCAAAATCTTCAAATTTCTCAACCCAATCGATCACCAGTTGACATCATATATGTGATAGACCTATTGCACTAGAATGTGATAAGAAGTATAGACTCTGACAGCAAGCACACCGACGACTTAGGTTCTAATCAATCGTAGTGTTTACCTTTGCGGGCGTGGAACCCGGTGAGCTTGCAGTTCTTGCCCTTGTAGTAATCCCGGGGCGCCCTCTTGCAGGAGAGGATCCCAAGCGCCGTCGGAGGGGAGATGGAGGCGGCTGCTTTCAGGGGATCAGGAGTGGCAAAATCGCCTCTAAGAGGAGAGGCGGCGTCCGTGGCAGAGGAGAAGGCGGCGTCGGGAGGCGGCGACGGCGTCGGGAGGCGGCGACGGCGTCGGGAGGATGAGTTAGGGCAGTGGAGGCGGCGCCGTCGGGAGGGTAGATGGGAGGCGGCAGCGTTCGGGAGGGGCGGCGATGGGGATGGGAGGGAGACGGTGCCGGTCGGGAGGAGGAGGCGGGAGGCAGCGCAGTCGGGAGGGGGAGGCGGGAGGCGGCGGCGTTCGGGAGGGGATCGGGAGCAGGGAGGCGTCGGGTTGGGTAAGGGAGCAGGAGGCGGCGGGCTGGGGGAGTCGGCAGCGTCGGTTGGGAAGGAAAAAAAATGAAACGATTTGTAAATATATACCAGTGGCAATTTGAGGGTAATTTTAACGAAGTTCGGTGGCAACGAGATATTCTATTCCGTAAAAGCCAAAAAAAGCACCACTCTCATGGCTTATGGCTTTTAGGCTAAAACTGGCTTAAACTTATTTTAAGCCGAACAAAAAAGCCACCCCTTTGTTTAGGCTTAGACTTTTTTGCTTTTAAGCCAGACAAAAAGCCTAATAGTATTTGTGCTATACTATAATATTTTCGCTTGTTGCTTGGATTTGCTTTTGGCCCGATGATGATTACGATGAGACCCTCATGGATGGATGGATGGATGGATAGATAGATCTGCTCGGATGTGAGCTCCAATGGGATCCCTTCGCATTTTGCAAGGTTGGAGTTCCTGAAATGGCCAGTGCAGCGTTGGCTTCTCTGTTCTGGGCGCTGAAGCATGCTAGGTGATCGGATGAACTGTCTCACTGACAGGTGGGACCGCCCATGTGGCAGTGTCCATCCTCTCTGCTTCTGCTCTGCTCTGCACTTCTTTCTTTCTTTCTTTCTTCTTCCTCTTCCTCCTCCTCCCCTCCCACCTGTCGCTGCCACCGTTGCAGCTGTGGTGGTGGTGGTGGTCGCCGTCGTCGTCGTCATCTAATTCTACAGATCCCTCGAGACATGCTCTAGTGCCAGCTTTTAAGCCCGCCGCATTGGCCTATGATGAAATGCGGTGGTACACACCGTCACTGGGAATGGGATTGGGATATGAACAAAGTTGTGAAATCTGAGGGCCATTTGGTAATACAGACTTTTCGCCATTTTGTGGTTGTTTCGGTTGTATCGACTCGGTGTGATACTGTGGTGTAATGCCCAGTGATGGATGCATGTGGCGGAGATGGCGCAAGGTTTCCTCTGGAGCCTGCATGCTCCAATTCTCTTCTTTCATCGCCAACACCATTGTTGTAAAAAATGGTATGCGCTCGATTTATCATGGCAATGGATAGAGGCATATAGGGATTGATCATGGATCCAAAACCACACACAGGCCACAGCCCCCCTCATGCCTACTGTTGCTAATATACTTCTACCTGTACTACTATAACTGTATGTCTCTTTTGGGTGCTAGAGTATTTCATCTGTGTGCTCGTTATATTAGATTTTGATGGACGAATTTGATGACCAACTCTTGTGTCATCTGTGAATGCCATTAGTATTAGATCTGAGGGCATAGGATCACGCTCTTGCAGAGGAAGCAGTCCATTTGAGGACCATTTTTTGTACATTTATATTGTTTATTCATTTCGTTGTCCTTATTAATGTACCATCTGTTGGATGGATCAAGGCTCAAGAGCCTCTTATAGTTGGGGCCTCGATGAAGAGCAGGCTTTTCATTTGTCATTCTCGAATATAAGTTGGTCCTTCTGCTGTAAGATGCGACATGCTAGGCATTTTGTGCTCAAATGTATTTTTAAACGTTTTGTTTTTGTTTTTTACTTCCGTTTTGTTACCAGATTTCCCTTTCTCCCCTATGTTGCTCTTTAAAAATTCATATTACACTATAACATCCCTTTTAAACTATCCCAATATCGGGAGTTGTGGCTGCGCCACATTTCTAGGTTGACTAAATCGTGACAGTTCATTTTCTTTTGGATGGTGGATGGTAGGATACTAGAATTGGCTTCTATAATGCATTGCCCAATGATGAAAACTGAATATGCAGAGATGGCACGTGGTTTCCTCTGTGTGTGTGTGAGAGAGAGAGAGGTGAGCAGCAGCAGCAGTTGGGAATTTGCCTGAAGGGCCTGTTTGGCATGCAGGAATTTCATAAGAAACCTTTTGAGTGTTGCTCAGTTTTACAAACAAATTAAAGACCATCTCTTGATGTCATGTGGGGTCAGTAGTGTACTATAGCCCCAGGTCACGCACGGCTTCCAGATGAGTTTATCTCTTAGTTTATCCCTTACTTAGCAATCAAGTTAGGAGATTGAGTTAGTTCATAGTTGTTACACATGAACCAACCCTAGTCGGTCGTGTTAGGAGTCCTACTTGTAAGGGACTGGTTATCATTAATGAATGAATCAAGAAGTTAATCAATCTGTCCTCCTCCTGTGTTCTTCTATTCCTATCTTTGCTTCTCTTCTACCCTAGCGCAGCCGTCCCTGCGCATTCTCTTCTGCTACCGGTTGCTTCGTCACGGCTCTTGGCTGAGGCCCTAGGTCAAAGCCTCCAGTCTTCCACGACTACGCTCTGCGTCCCGGCACCGGACGTGACAACTTGGTATCAAAGCAGTCTATTCTAGGCAGCTCGAGTACTGAGATGGAGGTATAACTTGCTGCCCTGACTGATTAGATTGCTCAGCTAGCAACGACAACCACGGACACTAACCGGTCGATTGTTGCCATCCAGGAGTAGCTAACTGGGATGCGTGACCGTGTGACTACCCTGGAGAAGAGACCAAGCGAAGGACTGCTGGCTCTGCCTCCTGGTGCATGCGGCGTGGCCAGTGCAACAGCAGTGCGAGTAGATGGGAGCCTACCCCTAGGCTTCCATAAGCTCGAATTCCCAACGTACTAAGGCAAGAAAGACCCTTTGGATGGCTGCAACATTGTGAGCAGTTCTTCCCAATGTTCACAAAGACGCTAGGCGCTAGTTGGACGGGCGGTGGAGTAGGAGGTTCACAAAGACGCTAGGCGCTAGTTGGACGGGCGGTGGAGTAGGAGGCTGTGACACCCCAACCAAGTCAACCTGCGTTGTCGATGTGTAGAAACACGCCACCGCTGTGACACCCCAACCAAGTCGATGACGTCCAAACCACGTTGAACCTGAGCTCACCCCTAACCGCCGAGGAGGACGCTCGAGTCGTTGCAACCGTCGACGCGCGGCTCGCCCTACTACTCACCCCTGCATGGCCATAACCAGGCTTGGCCAACCATGCGCACACCCACACGCGACCGTGACCAGGCTTGACCAGCCATGTCGAGGGCACCTGCGTGGTCGGGTGCGAATGACGCAGGTGACAAATTTGGCCTGTCGACGCCGGATCTGGGGGCTCTCGACACCGCGTCACGGTGCACGGGCGAAACGCGAATGCCAGCACCAACAGAGCGTGAGGACGACATCTGACCCACAGACGTCGGATCTGAAGGGATACGGGTAGTCTATGATAGTAATAAATCAAAAATTCTACCACGTAGATCAGGATGCTAAGCAAGTAGATGATCATAGATCGTTACCACTAGACATGCGGTGCAGCGGAAGATGAGTTAGAGCAGCCTGGTCCAACGAAGAGCACGTCGATGAAGTGGTCATAGTCGATCGTCTAGTGTCCTCGCGAGTCAATCGCCTTCTCCAGCAACCTCTAATGTTCCTTGTAAAGATTGCGGATCGTCTTCAAGCGCAAGAGCAATCGCAGTAGTGTCTATAGGGTATCCACATGTCCAGAGCAGGAATAATCGAACGTCGGTGTGCTAGCACCAAGTCGCACGGCGGGGTTCTCTCATGAAGAAGGCGACTAGGTTTCGGTGGAGCAACTTACGTCTCTCGCATGTCGCCTCCTTCCTAATAGCCTCAAGCATATCCTTATATAGTGCTCATGATGGATCCTATCCGAACACGTTTTACGAATCGTATTCGTACTGGTTTGTTTCAACCCGTTAAGTGTGTGACCTATTAGGTTTATGTGTAATCGGTTGTAATTCGGAAACCCATTTTTGACCATGAGTCGTAGTGGTCCCTAGCAGGACATAACGATTCCCGAATACAAACAAATTATATCGGACGAACATAAATGCAATATGATCTTCGACCACGTTCTCATCACTTACGATCAGCTCCTAGCTCGTCACGATCAGTCTGTATTCAAGTGCGACCAGTCTGAAACTGTGTACGATCATTCTGTGATTACGTTCGACTAGTCTACGATCAGCTCGTATCTCCATACGATCAGTATGTAACTGATCGAACTAAACGATTTACTCATGCATTCCTCTTTGCTTCACGATATCTGGTTTGAACTCTAGGTGAGATAATTGTCATCTATGGACTGTTCAATATTTTCTTGATCGAGTATCGGATAACCTTATGTGGTCGAACTCGTCGACCACGAGTGGTATGACCATACACTTTCTTTATCCGACCACTTCAAGGGGTCTAGAGATATCTCTCCCGTTATGTTAGGAGGGACAAATCCTATATCCGACCAGTTACATCCCTCTACATGTTTTATAGCATATCCGAAAGCTACCTTTATAACTACCCAGTTACAAGTAGCGTTTGGTAACCCTTAAGAGTACTATTACCCATGTAGAAAACCATGCTGATATCAGGTCTAAAGATTATACATCATCATTGTTTGAGACCAACTAATGACACGTAGAATCGTAACAATCTCAGTAGTATCCCAAGGTGGGTTTATCCAACCCTATGTTTCTAACATGTGTTCACATTATTGATTCGATGTCCCTATATCAATGACCGGTGAAACATGGTCATCAATTAATACATGTGCTGATCGTAGAGTCACTGATGTTCGACCATTGACATTCGACCAGAGATACTTTTAGAACGACATCATATAAATTAAAGAGTTTCACCAACAAGTCACATACTCGTTGATTTTTATAACTGATGATTCATTCAGAGAACAGAATAACATTTATTTAATAACTCATAAATATAGACATGATACAATCATCTTTATGATCGCCGTTAGAACATATCATCAACAGATCTGGCGGGTAGAGCTCTCGGGCGCCGACGCTGACGCCACGTTCCCCGCGGAACTAACACCAAACGCCATCCCGGCAGAACCGTGTGCTCGAATCGGCCAGCTGACGAGGTGATAGAAAGAACGCGTCGAGCACCCGGACAGATCTAGATCTGGGAGATGGGGACGGATCTAGGAGGGAGAACGGGGCGACTCCGCACGTCGGAGGGCAGCAGGCATGGCGAGCGAGCCCGACGAGGACGGGGTTGAGGACGCCACCTGCGCGAGGGCGTAAAGGAGCACATGGAGCTTCCAGGGACGATGACACCACCTGCACGAGGCCACGCTGCTGCCGGCGGCGGCGATGGGAGGGACGCAATTGGGGAGGACAAGACCCGTCGGCCTCAGGGTCACCTCTTGAGTCACCAGAGAGTGTCTTAGGAGCCGCTCGCTCACCGTTTACAGTCTCATGGAAATTCACTGTTGTATAAACATCGAACAATTCAAGAACAATTCCTACATTTTAGGATTCCTACCGATTCAACTAGACATGCTACCTCAATTCCTGTTTTTTTTTTAATTCACGTGTGTTAGGATTCGTGTGTTCCAAACAAGCAATACAGAGGAATTTCTGACGTTAGGCTGGACCTCATGGAAATTCACTTTCGTCTCTAAGCATCAAACAATACAATTGAACAATTCCTACAATTTAAGATTCCTACCGATTCAACTAGGCATGCTACCTTAATTCATTTTTAAACAGAACGGTGATATTACTCGTACGATAGCGTTAAGCCAAAGCAAATCACGTGAGTTTGCTGCTATACGTACAATATTACTAGTACGATAGCGTTACGACAAACTAAATCACATGATTTTACTTACTACACGTGTACGACTTCATGTGTCTCTCAGCCGCCCTGCGTGTTTGCGCCTCCTCTCCAGCCAAGGACGTGTGTGTTGTAAGCGCGTACGACAATATACGCGAAGCACTTCCATAAACAGAAACCGTACGAGACGCAGAGAATTCGACACACGAAATTTTGGATAAGACCTGTACAAATGAATTTGTAATGAGGCATTTTATTCTACTTTTCATGTAAACCTGCTTATTCTTGTCTGTACATACATGCTACCAGTCACATTGACAAGAAAAATAAATAACAGATCCACAGACCAATTTTTGAATGGCGCGTCTTGATCACGCCCAGTCCCTTCTCTACACCGTCTGATATCAATTAAGCTTTCATGCCACCAAAAAAGTCTTCACTGTTTCTACATCGCCGCCAGCAACTAGGGAACACAAAACGAAAGAAGAAACTCTATAACTGTAAGAGTAACAACAGAGCTTGGGTTACTTCTACCATTCCATTGAATTGGTTCTTCTAACATCTTGTGATGGTTTTTTCCTTACGATAATTGCAATGGCTTGTTCCTTGAGCTGCATAAACAAATAGAACTTATGAGAAATGAAGCAAAAAAACAACTACAATGTTTGAATATACTTAGTAACCTACTACTGTAGTACCCATGGTTATTAAGGCAGTAAGGCGAGGCGAGGCGACCAACCCCCCTCACACCTTTTAAGCGATAAGGCGTGAGGCGAGGCGACGCCTTAGGAATCTAAGGCGGTGGTCTGTGCAGTCACCAGGGCTTGAACAGAACACAGAAAGAAGAAAAGAGAAGGAAGAAAGAAAAGAGAAAGAAAAAAATGAAAACAGTAATCTAGACCATCCACCCAATCGACTAGCGCGAGCCAAATGCCCAACACAAGCGCGCCCTTATCCATTCCCCTCTCGCTCTCGTCCAACCCTCTCTCGCGCTCCGCCTCGCTCACACCTCTCCCATCCCGCCGCCGCGCGCCCAACCCTTTCTCGTGCTCTCCGCCTCGCTCACGCCTCTCCCATCCCGCCGCCGTGCGGGAAGCAGATCCGGGGAGGAGGCGGCGCTTGAAGCAGATCCGTCGTAGCCGGAGGTCGGAGCTGCAAGGGATGGAGGCGCACGAAAGGGATCCGAGGAGGAGGCGGCGCGCGAAGCAGATCCGTCGTAGCCGGAGCTGCAAGGGATGGAGGCGCCGCCGCCTAGGGTTCTAGGGTGAGTCTTCGCCCTCTCCTCTTCCCTTCTCTCTGGTGAGCTTAGGCCGCGCGCCTCCTCACGCCCGCCGCGCGCCTCCTCAGTCCTCCCTCAGCGCCGGCCCGCGCCGCCTCCTCCGGTCCTCCCTGAGCGGCAGAGCCGGCTAGCTGCGCGCCGCCTCCCCTCCCTCTCTTCCTCTCCGGCCTTAGTGACGCCTTAGGCCTAAGGCGGCGACGCTTGCCTGCCCGCGCGCGCTTACCGCTAGGCGGCGCTGGGTGTCGCCTTATGGACGCCTTAATAACCATGGTAGTATCGGCGTCGCCTTATGGACGCCTTAATAACCATGGTAGTACCAATAGATTTAGTAACAAAATAAAAAATTAGGACAAATAACTCGACAGTGTGAACACGAAGAATAAACTGTTGGCTCTACATCGTGTTCAAATTTGTTATCTGAAGACCTTAATGCACAGTAATTGCAAGAATCATAAACTTCTTTGGTTTTTATCATTGTTTTTTGTCTAATTGGTTCGATGTCACTAGAATCATAAACTTCTTTGGATTTTGCCACTATTAGCTTACTTTTTTTTTTAATCAAAATTCCAGAATTGCCCATCCCCTTTCTTCCCAAAATTATCTCCGTATTACGATCCACTATCCAGCCAGACAGTCCCTAATCCTGTCCGCATTGAAGTAAAATCTGTACAGCGGAGGCAGCTGACCTGTTGCTGAGGTCCTCCTTGATGGCATTTGATTGAAAATTCGACATACTTGGAAGGGCAAAAGAGTCCTTTCCACTTAGTCAACGGGCATTGACCTTGTCAGAATGACATTTTCCAAAGGAAAATTTTAATCCAGTGGCATAGTATGAATTATACGAAAAGCAGTGGCAAAAACCGAATTTTCCCTAAGGAAAATAAGCTCTTTAAATGGCCACAAAAACAAGGAACTTAACATAACAACCACCTTATCAAGAAGCCTAAACAGTTTTGCAACAAATGCTTTCAAATGATGGAACAAAGAACTATTGTGCTTTGCACCAAAAAAAAACCCTATTGTTTCTCACTAAAATCATGTGGAACCATATCATGAATTCAGATACAAAAACACATATATAACTTAATTAAATGTCTCTACTAGAATGAAATCTTCAAGCAAATAGTTATGACATTGTACTCCATACATATTAAAGCAAGTTACTAAGTCTAAACATATGCATAAGCAATTACATTAGCCAACAAATCTTACCTCCTTATGTCTCTTTTGGTTTTGCTCCTCCTGCAAAACATCAATGGTAAAACAAGATCAATTGAGTGGAAGGCCATATAGCCAAATGTTAGAGACAAGCACATATAGACAGCCAAGTGCATGCAAAAACTGCAGGCTGTTTTAAAAGGAAGTTCAGGCATTTTTTTCTAAAACAAACTTTTACACATAACTTCATGGGTCATCCTGGTGATGACGCACCAAGGAACAAAGACGTCAAACTATGACAAAGATATGGGGCCACAATATAATACAAATGTAATACAGACCAATTTTCAGATATCTCACCCAGCAGATGACAATACCGACAAATGCATAACATACTGACTAGACTTAGTTCTCCGGTTGCCACAAGTTTTCACTAAATAATTCTTAATGCTACAAAAAGAAAAGAAACCAGAAGAAAGTCTATGAATGCAATGATAACAAAATTCATCCTTCTAAGCTATCTCGCACTTCATATCCTAAATTTTATGCAAAAACCTATAAACCAGCTTATTGTACTTGCTCATGCGAAAGCATTAGCATATCTGGTACTGGATTATAAATACAGTTTCTGTGCCTTTTGGAATGATCATGGATCTGACATCGAAGATCGAACCTACATGCAGTACAAACATTAGTAGGTGCATACCACCAATCAAGGTGCCTGAGAATTTTATGTTTTGAACATCACAGCAGCCTGAAGTGCACAAAACTTTACCGTTGCCTATCTTTTTCTCCCCAACTCTTTTAGATGTGCCCTCGTGCTCTATTGAAACAATATAATGGAATCACTAGTAGTCTAGCAAACTGTTCTGACAGCAAACTATGGAAAATAAGCATAATTTGTCGCAGCATGCATACTTCATCGCAGCATTTCACAACTTCATCTCCAAACTCAGGCAGAACCAAGAATCGTACCAGTTCTCTTAACAGCTGTGCATGTTCCTCCTCGAGCTGTGTGACTTGTGCCTCCAGCTGTGCGATATACGCCTACATTGGAAACCAAACGAAAGCATCAAATTTCCCCCTCAATTGTGCAACGCAAACAAGTCAAAGCCTGCACAATGCATCAAATTCTCCACACGGAGACATTCATCCAACCTGCTTCCGCTCCCTGGACCTCGCCGCGGACTCGCGGTTCTTGATCATACGCTTCTGCCGCTGCATCGTAGCGCGGTCCATCGGATCCACCAGCGCCCGCTTCCTCCCTCTCCCGCCACCGCCGCCGCCTCGTCCTCCTCTCGCCGCGCCCTCGGCCCTATCAGGAAACCCCACCACAATCTTCCCCTCCACCCCCGTAACCCTAGTGTCGTCCTCCCTCGCCAGGAAATCCTCCAACGTCATCTCGGCCGCGTCACCCCCGCCTCCTCCACCACCACCGCCGCCGGCGGGGGCGGGGGCGGGAGCGGGAGCGGGTAGCCCTCCAGCGGCGGAGATCTCCTTCCACACCTCCTCCGCCGTCCGCCGGGCGGCGACCTCCGGCGCGGGGGAGGACTCCCCCGGGGCGTCGCCGGCGCCCGGCGGGGGCGCCTCGCCGTATATGTTGCGGAGTATGTCGTCCATGTTCATGGATCCGATGCCGCTCCCGCTCCTGAGCCGCGCGAGATCGGAGGAGGCGGGCGGCTGCGGCGGGGACGACGACGCCATCACCCGCGACGACGCCATTCGCTTGCGGCCGCCGCTCCTCCGGTCAGATCACCACCCAGCGTCTCTCTCTCTCTCTTCCCCGCTCCTCCGGTCAGGTCCACCACCCGCGATTGATGATTGAGTTGGGTTTCCCGGACGGCACGTTTGGTTCGATCCGGCGGCCCCCTTGTCCTGGTGGCCTGCGCGGACGCTGTGAGCCTGTGACGTACCGCGGTACCGGGATACTTTTGGTCTGTTTGTTTCGCCGGTGTTTTTCTTAATAGCGGTTTCTGTTTGTACTGTAGTGTTTTTCGACTGTGGACTGAATATCTAGGTTTTTCTGATTTGGTATTTAGCTGTCTAGTTTTTAAGTATACTGGATGTAGCTTTTGAGATGGGAAATATCTTAAATGCCCTTGAGTACAGTAATAGCTTGTTTCATGTCGTTTAACGCAATTAACAACGTTTAATGAGAACTAACGATAATTAACGGTATTTAAAAACAATGAATAACTAACACAATTGACGATCACTACTGCATTTCACTATATTTAACGATAATTATGGTAATTAGTCGCATTTGACGATGACTATCGCAATATACCACAATTTAGCACAATTTAGCGACATAAACCACAATTGTAAACTATTTCTGAGCAAGTTTCATTGATCCTCTATATATCAAGTTCACATTACCAACCTCAATTAGGTTATAAAACTGATCAAGCACCGAATTGAAGCATGTTGCATGAATTTCTCCACTATGTGAATCAAGGATTAGCGTATTTAACGATAATTACGACAATAAATATTTATTACAAATAATTATTACATAAATAATTATTACAAACAATTCATACCCCCTCCACTTTTTTTCGAGCTTGGGACCGGTATTGGCAGTGTTAGGCACCTTCACCCTCACAGGTACCCCCAAAATAAAGAAGTAATAAAGAGAAATGCAGATGTCGTGTTGTATTAATCATTTAGTTTGCAGAATCAAAACATTATACACTATATCAGTAATCGTGCAATTCAGACATAGAGAATTCTACACTAGCTCAGCATAGAGAATTCAACAAAGGAGCCATAATCTTTGTTGGCAAGTGACACCCTTTCTTTGAACAAAGGAACCAAATGAAAATACAAGTATGTCTCTAGCCAACTCAAATGATCATCATAATTTACAAGTGACACACTTTCTCTGAACAAATTTTCTAAACTGAACTAGATCTATAATTCTTTGTTGGCATAGAACCTATGGAATGTTTTACTAAATTTAAAGGGCTCAACACCAGATCAAGATTCAAAATTCAGTTTAAGTCCAAAAGAAATAACCATACCCGGGTAAAAAATCATTAGAACTATGTCTGTAAATGTATAGCAGCATGTTATCGTCCCAAGTTATTAAACGTAACATAACACACTAGTCCAGTGCATAAGAGAAATCAAGAAAATTCCAATCAAGATACAAGATAAACCTGTAACAGGAATAGGGAACAAAATTGCATATCCATTCATGTTCCAAAATTTGGTTTGATTATAAAATGCCTTCGCATGGATCAAGAAATAAGTAATATAATTTCATCAATCACTGACATGCTACATTGTCTACAATTGAAATGGAGTCTATATAAGCATTGATAACAGCATCCAACAAAGAAAATTACACAAGCATATCATGGATAATTGTAAAATGTGCATATGCATTTGTCACCTTTTATAAATCCTAGCAAATCTCAAAAGCAAATTTGAACATCCTTGATGCAGTCTCAAGATTGTCCATCTTTAACACCAAGTGATGAATACAAATCAAACAGCTAAAACATAATGAAATTCCTCAGTTTCCAGCAAGTGATGAAAGCAGTCTCCTTCTAAGTACATGACAATGTGCAAACAAATAAAATTCATATATAATTGTAGATCTTATACTGCAAGAAGATACTAATCAAATTGCCATGGAATATCTGGCAATACTATGCTAGTCTATCCAATGTACATAAACATAGCATAAACAATGAATATTCACTGAAAAGAGCTTTCTATAAAAGATGTCGTAAGAACACCTAAAATCTAAAACCAATGTTTCCATACACTGAGCAAGTTAGAAGATCAACGCTACTAGTTGTCAATCATCATTTGCAATAATCAAAAGTGAAGAATGCCCACCATCTAGCAACCATTCTATCAAAAGACCACTCTTCAAGAAGCAATAGTTCAATTTCTCCTCTATATCATGCTCAATTCAAGATCTAAAAACACATGATTCCGGCGACGACGCTCCGGTGAGAAGATGATTCCTCGGGGGGAGGGAGGAGGGAGGGAGGCAGCACCGGGGCTAGGGTTTGGGCCACCACTGCCGTCACCGCGGGGATGGGTGGCTCGGGGAAGGAGAGAGCCAGGGGGATGGAGGAAGCCGGTGGCTTGGGGGAGAACGCCAGCGGCTTGGAGGGAGCCCGAGGACGCAGCGGCACGAAGGACGAAGTTGGAGGAGGCGCCATGGGAGGGAGCCCAAGGAGGAGGCGATGTGGAGGAGGCGCCGGGGGAGGGAGCCCGAGGAGGAGGCGACGCGATAGAGGGAGGTGGAGCCGGCGCCAGGGGAGGGAGCCCGAGGAGGAGGCGGCGCCGAGGAGGGAGGTAGAGGAGGCGACACAGAGGAGGTCTAGATCCAGATCTGGATCTGGGTGAGGCTAGCAGGGAGGAGGGCGCTGGGGAGGAGGAGGTGACCACCGGGGAGGTGGGCGCCGGGGGAGGAGTAGGCATGCGTGCGAGTCGAGGAGGAGAAGGCGACGTGCGGGGGGGGGGGAGGAGGTGGGCGAGCGTGGGAGGAGGGAGACAGGGGGCTGTGCGGGCGGGGCGGGGGGTGGGGTGGGGTGGTTGAGGCCGGCTTTGTCGAATGGCAAAAGCGGGTAAATACCACGCAAGTCGAGGGCCAAATGCGGAAGGGTGGTGGTGGGAAGCCGTGGGAAGCTGCCCCGCGGCGGCTTTTGGCTTTCTAACGTGTATGCGGAAAGCGACTTCCGAGAAAACCGCTTCAAAAAGCCTGTCGTTTGATTCGGCTTTCAGCTTTTCCGGACAAAAGCTGAAAGCCAAAACAAACAGACCCTTTGGCCCATTTGGGGAGAGCTTCTTTAGGTGCGTGTGCGCCACATTTTAACACTATTTGTTTTTTGAAACAGAGCTTATATTTTATTAATAAGCAGGATTACAAAATCAGGTACCCGATTTGGCCACAATCATTTATGTATCCTATCTTAGATTTTTTTTGAAATGATATTATTTTTAAAAAAATTATAAAAATAAATAGTAAAAAAATTTAAATAAAAATATGCTATTATCGCCATTTGAAATGGCGAAAAGGCCCTATCGCCATTCTACATGACGACAGTAGCCTAAAGAATGGTGATAGGGACGTGAACAGTCCACAGAGGTTCATGTCACCATTTCAGCTGGCGACATAAACCTCTCACCACTCCAAATGGTGACAGGACCCTATCGCCATTTCAAATAGCGACAGGGATCCCGCAAGTCCCTATTTTTTTTAATATTAAAATTTTGGAAAGCTGCCATTTCAAATGACGACAGGGATCCCACAAGTCCTTGTCGTTAGTCCAAATGGTGGCACAATCTACCCTATAAAAAACCCTAAAATTCTGGCATAACTCACTTTTATTCAGCAAAAAGAGAAAGAGGGGAGGGAAGGGAGAGGAGCAAAGAGTAGAGGGGAGGAGAGAAGCTAGCGAAGCGCTATCTGTCTGGTCATCGACCTTTTTGGTAATTTTTTAACCAAATGAATTACATAGTTTTAGATGTAAGGTTACGTAGTGTAGTATGTTGTACATAACCTTTTTTGTGGGTAGTTTAGTTTTAGATATATGGTTAATCGTGGAAATTTTGTTTAAGGTGCAGTCGTCAAATATATCGGACGTCACCAATTTCAAAATTAACTACGGCCAGGGACTATTCTTGAGGGTCTCGAGGGGAATGGTTTGCGCTATTTCCAACCGGCGACCGTGCCCCTAACAAGACCAAGCCGAAGGTCCAAGAGTTGTTGATCCTGTCGATGAAGACCCTGTGAAAGGAGCTCCTTCAGTCAGGCAAGCTAGTGGGCTTGCTGACGAGGGTGGGGAGCTAGAAGCCCTAGTACGAAGGATGGATCTCGAAGACAAGGACTACACGACATTATCAGAAGATGAAGGATTCGACGACGAGGATGCTGTGGAATAGCAGGCGGTTCCATCCGAGTAGAACACATACCATTTCGACAATCTCTTCATTAACGAAGGCTCCTGTGTGTCGTGGGAGTATGACCAGAGCGAGGTCAGGCAAAGGGCTATGTATAAATGCAAGGAGGTTGTGCAGGAGGCAGTCAAATTCTGAGTATTATCGGTGCGGTGTACATTCACAGTCGTCAAGTCTAACCCAAGATGATACGATGTGAAGTGCGACATAGAAGGATGCTCTTAGCGAGTGCATGCATTTCAGCCTAAGTGGGACACCTACTGAAAAATTCTCTATAGTGGTCCCTTGCACATGTGTCATTGTTGAGTCAGTGTAATCCCACAAGAATCTATCATCAGGCTTCATCGCAGACATCATGTACGGTGAGACCATGAATAATATAAATTTTGAGCCATGATCCATCATTTGGGCAATTAAGGCAAGGTTCCAGTACAAAATCAACTATGCCAAGGCGTGGAGAGCAAAGCAGAAAGCATTAGAATTAAGGTTTGGTAAGTTCGAGGACTCCTACCACAACCTCCCTGGCCAATTCTGAGTCATACAAGACAGGAATCCCCGCACTCATGTCGACATTCACGATTCCACACATCCAAAGTGGGACAATAAGAGGGTACTGAAGAGAGCATTCTTCGTCTTTGGTCTATGCATCAATGTATTCCGGTACTGCCGCCAATCTTGTGCGTGGATGACGCATTCCTAACCAGAAAGTACAAGGCCCAGATATTGACTGCAATAGCGACATATGGGAACAATCAAGTTCTTTCCGTGGCATTCACATTCGTTGAAAGCAAGAACACGAACAACTGATTGTGGTTTCTGAGGAATTTGAGGATTTATGTTGTACAGGGCCATCCTAACGTATACGTCATATATGATCGACATGCGGGCCTGCTGAGTGCAATAATTCAGCTACAACAAGAAGAGAACGAACCACTTTCATGGGTGGATATGTAGAGCAGGTGGTGCATGGGGTACTTGGGTGCAAATTTCTACAAGCAGTTCTGCTACAAGGACTTGATGAACCTATTCAAGCGGTTGTACAAACAGAACCAGCAGCGAAAGTTTGATGCACTCTGAAAGATTCTGGATGAGCGGACCCAGAAACACAGAAGGGAGTCAGCGAAAAAGGGTGCAACAAGTGCTGATCAAGCCCCCGAAGCATCGCCACAGCTACCCTCAGATGGTCATAGTGTGGCGAGGAAGACGAGGGCGTAGGTGAAATGCTTCTCAGACTGGATTGAGCACGAGTCTAAGGAGAAGTGGTCGCTGCTACATGACAGGAGTGGTGCTCGATATGGTGTCATGACAACTAATCTAGCCAATGTGTACAATTGGGTCATACGTAGCGCAAGGTCTCCCTTTGGTTGGTATTGTGGAGGCAACTCTCCGTGGTACCACAAATTACTTTGTTGACAGAAGCAACGCGTCGCTTGCCATGAAAAATGACATAGCACTGTACTGCGCCATGATCACCTAGTACATGAGAGGAGATGAGCAAGAAGGGTGAGATGCACCGGGTATTCAAGATAGGCACAAGAAAGCTTCGCTTCGAGATACTGTGTAGGGATAAAGGACGCTGCGGGATGAACTGTGAGAGGATCACCTACGAGTGCACGCTACGCTAGTTGTATATGCACTTGCAACAAGCCTCTTCTTCTGCATAGGCCTTGCTCACATCTCATGGCCGCGTGTTATACGGTGCCACAGCATCCCGGCTAGTACATCTCTAATTATTTCAATAAGGAGGAGGTGATGCAAACCTAGAGTGCAGAGCTGTATGGTTACGATGTGATTGACCATTTCACTGGTCATCCAACCTGGGAGCTACTTATTTGGGCCACGAACATTGATAGTCTCAAGGAAAAGGTTGGTCGGCGACACGTACGGCGTGTCAGGAACGATATAGATGAAGCAGAAGACAGAAGTCATATGAAGAAGTGCTGCATTTGTAGGGAGTCTGGGCACACCTTCAATAAATGCCCTATGAGAAATCCACAGGATGAACGAGACATCGGCAGTCCAGACGTCGCTGCGGGGACCTTATCTGACCGCCTCACTCGAGGCGGTCGACATGGCGAACGTTGAGGTTGCGGCCACGAGAAAGGTTTGTCTTGTTAAAATATGTGGTGCCCAAGGCTTTGTAATATCACTTTGATTTTTCAAAAACTAGGTGATGACGTTGTGCTGAATAGTTTGTAATATCAGTGTGATTTGTCGACAAAATATGTGAGGACGTTGCGCTGAATGTTATGTAATATCATTGTGATTTGTCAACAAAAAATATGATAACGTTGTGCTAAATGTTTTGTAATATCATTGTGATTTATTCATGAAATATGTGGTCAAAAATAGATAGTAAAAAAAAATAGGCAGTGGTCCTTGTCGCTAGTTGAAATGGCGACAGGGTCCTGTCGCTAGTTTGAGTGGTGTAATATCAGGGCCCTGTCACCATTTCAATTAGCGATAGAGACATCTCTGCACTGTTCTGGTCCACTGCCACCATTTCGAATTACGACAGGGCCCTTTCGCCATTTCAAATGGCAACAGTAGCCTAGTTTTGTAAAAAAAATTGACTATTTATTTTTGCAAATTTCTTTTAAAATAATATTATTTCAAAAAAAAATCTACTAACTGAAGCATGCTTGGTACACTAGTGTGCTGCCAAATTTGCCTCTATATGGATAAAAGACAATTTAAAGCTAGTAAAAAACCTGCTAAGCTCATTGTACATATCAGCTAAAATAAGGGATTATCTCAGCATGATGAGATTGCCGGTTATACACCAGTCCTTTGCTAGATGCATTCCATCTAGACCTAGCCGAATGTGTCGTATCTGCCAGGCCCGCAAGAAGCACGGTAATGTTGGTCTAGCCCAGGCATGGCATGATTCACAGCTAAACGGGCTGGCCCGATGCACTGTGTCGTGCTTGGATCATGACCCTGACCTAGTGGGCCAAGCCAGCCCGGTGCGCACAGTACCGTGCCCGGCCCGACCTGGGCACGACATGACATGTTTAGGCATGATCCGGTTAGCCCGTTAAGGCACAACATGACACATTATGCACTATTAGACCCATTAAGGACTGTTCGGGCATGGCTAGGCACAGTCCGTTAGGCACATTAATATTGTTTTGCCATTTTTTTTTGGCCGTTTGGAGCTTAAAAAACCCAAACAAAATTAAAAAATTTCTATCAATAGGCAACATACCCCTCTCATTCAGTAACCATCCAACCTTCACTATATTCTCTTAATTCTATTGTGAAAATTTAAATCCCTTTTGTGATAGTTTGACAAAATGTGAAATATTTTTTACCAAATATTCAAAATTTTGATATCCAGCTGCAGTCAGGAAAAGAGGTAACAATACTGATTTTTGTAGTTTTTTGTTGTTCTTATTTTTTATACTAAGGTGAAATAAATAATAGTGTAATTTTCTATTTGCAGTTTTCATGATGGAAAATTACAAAAAAATTCATTGCTGACTTCGGAATTTCACTAGAGGATCTTGCATCATTCGAGAATGTTGCGCCCCAACTCAAATGGAAGAGAAAGCAATACCATCATTAGGCTTTATGAGTGCCTTTGCGTTTGCAAGCACCTGAGCAAAGAGATCCAGGTCCAGTTCATCGGGAGTTTGGGCAAATTTCGATAAGAAATCCAAGCCACACGAAAAATGGAGTTCGGATAAGATATGTTGTTTGTAAAATTTGTCATCATGAATTGTCTGCAAAGTCTTCGGGTGAAATGGAGCACTTGATTAGACACGATGCAAGATGTAAAGCAAGACAATGATTGATCATGAGACAGATACAGTTGTAGTACAACCCCGATAATACGGTACATAGTTAGGACTATAGTCCTAAGGTAGCTCGTCAATGTCTTTGTCATTTAATTGCTTCACACGATCTACCTTTAATCATTGGCAAGTCTAAAACGATTAAAAATTACATTAGGATTGCACATAATCCTATATTTTCTACCGTTTCTGTAGCATCCCAAATTTTGGTCTGTTTTTGAAGTTTTAAAAACAAAAATAACCATTTGAATTTTCTTGTTAAAGTTAAAGTTTAAATTGATTTTCCAGAAATAAAAAAAAATTAATGTGATTAGTCTAAACTTCAATTAAAATAAAAGTTGTTTTATTTTAGTTCCTTGTGTTCTAGAGAATTTCTGAAATTTTCTAGGAATTTTTGAAAGTTACCTGCTATTTATTTGAGCTCAGTTTTATTTATCTCTTTTTTTCTAAATTCATAAATCCATTTTATTCCGGAAAACTCTTTTGGGCTCAAACTTCTTTCTTTGGCCCATTTCCTTTTTTCTTTTTGGCCCGCTCCACTTCATGTTTTCCCGTCGACCCATTTCCTTTTTCTTTTTCCTTCTGGCCCGCTTCACTCTTCTTTTCCAGCCTAAGCCGTGCGCGCCACCCCAAGTCGAAGCCCACCCTCTCTGCCCTTCCTCTTGCCCTCACTACCCAGTGGTTCCAAGTTGGCACCAAGCCACATCAGCTTCGTCTTCTACATGGATTCCTTGTGCCCGTGTTCAAGCTAGACACTACACCGCCGCTGTAGCCCTTGTGGACTCCTCTTCTCCATGCCTATTTAAGCAGCACCTCCACGTCAATTTGTTCACCCATGCCTCCTCTTCCAAAACCCTAAGACATCGCCCTCGGGGTCGTCCTCGTCACGCCGCAATCGACCGAAGAACTGCAGGCCACCAAAGCTCCTTTATCATCAAATTCGTCATCGACAGTGCATCTCCACCCGTGCTTCCACTGCCGTTGGGTTTGCATCGACGTGAGCTACGTGGTGCTCTCTCCTTCATCACTTGAAGATCGCCGCTTTGTTGTTTTCATTTTCATCATCAAACCCAATCGAGCTGCCTGTCGCCAATCCGCACGCCGGTGAGAGCCTTGGACCTTCCACGCGCGTCAAAGTGTGTCCCAAGGTTCCCTCATCCAATCCCCTACTTTTCTTTTGCTTCTCTGTCATTGAGACACCACCGCCGCGCTTCTCCTTTAGCTCCAGTCGCCTCTGTTTTGCCGCCGCTTTGTTCATTCTCCGGTCGTCCCAAGAAGCTCTCTATGATCCTTGTGTCGCCGTCGGCATCGTGCTCATCTCCAATTTCTTCGGGCGTCACTCCGTCACCAAAACCGCCGCACGCCCGTGAATTCACCGCCGGCCAGTGCCGTCTCGGTTGCTTTCTTCCTCTGCCAACGTGGATGCCACCTTATCTCCACATAAGCGGCCACCTAAGCCTCTTTGCTTGCGTGGTAGTCCATGTGACATCCTAGTCAAAGCCAAGTGGCAGACCAAACTCACGTGAGAGTGAGACCATTGAACCGTGACTTAGTTTACCATGCACCAAATCTCTTACATTTGGGACCCAATTGTCATCCTCTCTCTTTATTTCTCTCTCCAGAAACTTTGGCCCACATGTCATTCTCTCATTCAATTCCCTCTCTCACTTACAATGGACCCCACTTGTCAGTTCATTTTCTTTATTTCCTTTTCAGCCGAAATTTAGTGATGATGTCATGCTGACATCATAATCTGGATTTTCTTTTGAAAGAAAAATCTGAAATTCTGATTTCATCATTTCATGTGAATTTCAATCTTCCGAGAGTCCATTCTCTTCGTTCGAACTCTGATTGAGCCCATTCAAATTCCTAAATTCATCTAAAATGAAGCTCTTTCATTTAGAGTTGGTTTTACTATTTTTAGATTTTATTTGAATTTTTTGTATTTGTTTATGCTTTGCCTGTTGTTTGTCTTTTTCGTTAGACTATCTATTTCACAGAGCAGGAGCAGAAGTAAACTTCGAAGATCCAACTGTGGTAACTCAGCATATCCAAAGCCAAGGCAAGTCGTAGTTTTTTTTATCATATTGAACCTATGATTTCAAAAGTATATTGTTTTATATCAATTGCATGCTATCTTTATATCAACTGTTTTGGGATTAGCTATAACATGTTGTCATTATGCCTCCATTGATTATTTGGATGCTATGAATCATTTATCACAATAGAATAGTTAATTTTAGTTGGACATAATTATATCACCAACATGGGTATCGTACAGATGCTTAATCATGCTTAGTTACGATGGGCTCATGATCGCATGCACAAATAATGTTGAAATTGACTTAATGTAATATGGAATTGTGGTGGTTAGCCACTGTTGTTAAAATTTGTGTAGTATGGTAGGGTATGTCTTTGGTCTTGGTCAAACAAAATGATTTTCGCTCGGGCTAGCGGTTGTGCAATGAGGGTGTGGATATAACACGTTGTGGGATGTGGTAGACTCGCCTGAGTAACTTGTCACGGACTTAATCTCATGTGCCATTGAACTGGACCTTTTTGTACAACCACATGCCTAAAATGGGACAGGCCTAACTTAGTAAATTATGGAGTTTTGGTATTTGACTACTCAAGTAGTTTATGGGTGGAGGTGTATACCCTTTCTAAGGTCACATCTATAGGCAAGGTTATCGTCTCCAGGTCCAATGGTGTGCGTCAAACCAACGATGAGGTTAGGGTGACAGTATGCACAACGGGAGAGTCAAATGTCGAGATAAATTTTTTAAAAAGTTTTGTTATGATTGGTGATCGCTACACCGGTTATATCTTGTGGGTACAGTGTATAACCTCTGCAGAGTGTTAATTAATCTATTCGAATAGCCACGTCCGTGGTCATGGACGTGCTCGGGGATTTCACACGAGAGGTAGAGTTTCTTTATAAAATGTGTCGGAGTGTGAATGGAAAGTTCATTTATTGAATACAATGTTCGTTTAGTAAATGGGTAATTCACTTGGTGGTTTGTCTTGAGAAGTAATTGTTTATTTATTATTATTTAAATTATGAAATTCAATCTATTTATTATATTTATCGTCAATACTGCTTTCTGCAAAAGAACCATAATGCTAACCTTTGTTCAAGCCCTGCATGGATATTATTTGCATACTATTTCTATATGACTTGTTGAGTACTTTATGTACTCACGACTCTAATTTCTGCTGCTCAGTTGAAGAGTATCAAGCTGCTCAAGAGTTCTTCACTTAGGAGTACCATGAAGGCTTTGCGGATTAGGATGTGTTCTCCACTCAATTGCATGTGGGCATGTTGATTGGCTTTCCAAGTTTTCCATTCCGTTGCAAGAGTTTATTTGTTTCTTTAGCCATACATGACAAGTTAAGTAAACATTGACCATAAGATCCAGTTATTATTACTATTTGTTATTTCGAGATCTTTTTAGTTAAATCGAATAAATAGATGGTATTTCATCATTGTTTCCTGTGTGAGCTAGCTACTGATCTAGGACTAATTCAGAATACACAGATGGTTCCTGAATTGTATTTTTGGGTCCTGATCCTTATGCTCAACGCTATAGCCCAGAAAAACGTACTCCACGAACTGAGCAGTCAGCTTGGTGTGCTCATGAGGTGCAAGAAGAACATAGCACACACACCCAAAGAGGCGAAGACTAGAATAATCAGGAGTCTTGCCACAGAGATGCCCAACTGGGATCCCACCCTGAAGAGCAGAAGAGACCTGAATATTAATCAGGAAAGTGGTAGTAGAAATAGCCTCGGTTCAGAAGTGTGGTGGGATAGCAGAAGCAAACATAAGAGCACATGCTATCTCAAGAAGATGACGATGCTTCCGTTCAGCCACACCGTTCTGGGCATGAGCACCAGGGCAAGAAAACTGAGAAAGAGTACCCTGCTCAGCAAGAAAACTACAAAGGACTCCTGACAAGTATTCCCCAGCAGAATCAGCTTGAAAAACACGAATACGAGAGTCAAACTGAGTACAGATCATGGTGCAAAAGTCTTGTAGATGGATAGAACCTCACTACGAGATGACATAAAGTGTATCCATATGTGTCGAGAAAAGTCATCAATAAAAATTATAGGAATAAGTCCACTTTACTTCCTCGAACTATCAGAAAAGTCTGGTTTTCACTCTGAACTACAAAACCAGTTATTTAACCCCCTGAACTTGCAAATTCCGGTCAAAAAACCCCTCAAGCCGGTTTCAAGTGGCAGTTTTGCTGACGTGGCACATATTTTGCCACGTAGACGTCCACGTCACCCTCTCTCTTCTTCTCTCTCTCCCAGTCAGCATGTACGTGTTCCATTTCTTCTCTATCTCTCCCTTCTTCTCTCTCTCTCCCTCCATTAACTCCCTCTTGACCTTGCTCCTCGTCTCCCCCCTTCCACCGGATGGCCTGGCTCCTAGTGCCACCACCGTCGCTCACCTGGACCGCCGCCACCGTCGTCCCCTTGGCCCACCGCTGTCCCCTCTTGGTTGCGCCCCTCAGCTCCTCCCCGCGTCATGGCCGCATGCGGCCTGGCTCGGGCTCGCCCCCCATGCACCGCCGCTCCCTGGGCCCTGCTTGGCCCCTGCTCCCTGGAGGCGACGCTGAAGTAGGACATCTCCTCAGCGGTGCTGGCCAAGCAAATGGAGCCCAAGCCGAGGGGAACTGAGGTGGCACACGATGGACTGAGCCAAGACTAGGCGTGGTTGAGCTCAGCGGCGGCACCAGAGAGAGAGGGAGAGGGAGAGGGAGGGAGCCAGGTCGACGAGTGGTGAGGGAGCTGGGCTGGTGGGCGGACGCAGGGAGGCGAGGAGGAACCGGAGGGAGCTGGGCGCAAAGGAAATAGGTCAGCGGCGCCATAGGGATGGGGCACAACGGCCAGTCAACATCATCGGTAGGAGTAGAGGGCACTGCACAGGCGCGAGAAGGAGAGGTTGTAGGGGAGCGGGCCGAGGCGCACAAGTGGCGTGCGCGAGGGCGAGTGCTAGAGTAGGCCAGGCATGGCAGACGTGGAGGCGACTGGCACTGGCGGCCAGCGGCATCGGGGCGCCGAGGAGCCAGAGAGTGAGGGTGCCAAGCTAGGGCGGCACATGGTAGCCGAGCAAAGGGTGGCGCGGGCCAAGAGCACCAGGAGAGCAGCGGCGGGCCTAGTGGCGGAACTAGGAGTAGGCGGGGTGGCAGAGGCTTCGACCAAAGAGCTCCTTGGAGAAAGGAGAGATGAGGTAGTAAGGGGAGGTGAGGAGATCCGAGGAAATGGGAGAGGAAGAACCAGCAAGAAGACGTGGATGTGTTCATGTGGATGCTGACTTGGATGGTGAGGAGATGACTGGGACACATATATGCTGACTGGAACAAAACCACTGCCATGTGTGCAAAATCGCCACGTGAAACCGGCCTGAGGGGTTTTTTTGACCGGATTTCACAAGTTCAGGGGTTTAAATAACCAGTTTTGTAGTTAAGGGCGTAAACCAGACTTTTTTAGTTGTTGGGGGTAAACTGGACTTATTCCAAAATTATATAATATCGATGACCTCCTTTCGAAACAAAAGGAGTCGGACCCCATACATCAGAATGAACAAGATTAAAAGGATGTTGTGACACTGACTCACTGGAAGGATAGGGGAGTTGAAGCTGTTTACCAAGCTTACAACTCTAACAATTTAGAGAAGCATCACCAGACACAAACCCTAAAATACCACAACGAACTAGAGAAGATAGACATGACCTGTAAAGATGTCCCAAACGATGATGCTAGTGAGCAAAAGATGTAGTGGAGGATGCAGCAGAAGCGAAGGCGACAAGACTAGCAGGGGCAGCAGAAGGAAGATAAAGCCAGTCAAGCTCCCAGAGACGCCGTGAGTCACAGCAGCGAGGGCCGGTACCAACCAGAGTCCCTATGCGTCGTTCCTGAATAGAACAACAATCAGAATCGAGAATAACACGACAACCATGATCGGTGAGCTGATCGGCAGATATGAGCTGCATGGTTAGTTTGGGAACATAAGAAATAGTAGGAACATGAAAAAAGAAATTCAAAAGAGTGCATCGTCCTACGACAGAGAGAGAGGTACCATCTGCTGTCTAAACAATAATAGGATCAGCTAAAGGACCAATGGAAGTGAGACTGTTGGAATTAGATGTCATATGAAAGAAAGCACCAGAGTCAAAATCCATGGTGATATACCTAAGGAAGGAATAGAAGGTGGTCTCTCATTAGAAGACTGTGCAGCAGAACCAGACGGTGCAAAAGCAACCATGCGACGCAACAGTGTGAGAAACTCCTGAGAATCAGAAGCACCAGAGCTCCTCTGGAGGAGGAACCGCTAGTGCCCTTTAGAGGATGGCCACCACAATGTAAATCCTTCTTCTTCTTGTAGCAGAATTACGCTAGATGTCCATCCTTGTTGCAATAGGTCCATTATAGTCCCCTACCAATAGCAGTTGTCACTGGTGAACGTACCACTGGTGAAGGAGGAGCTAGAGACGTAGCAGGTGTAGAAACTGGAGGAGCTGCCAGAATCGAATGAAATGATGGTGATGGCAGCAGACCCGCAACGCGAAGGTTTATCTCCTCAGCACGAACAGCTGCAAGAGCCTCCAACAAAGTCACACGAGGGTGGTGCGCCAGCAACTGAGCATGAGTCTGCTCATACTTAGCCCGAAGACGGGTCAAGAAGTCAGAGATGCAACGAAACTCCAGGTGAGACTATTAACGCTGACAACACTGATAAGTATGGCAAACATCGTGTCCCAAAGAATCAATCTGACGTCATACCGCGGACAACTGAGCATAGAACTCATCCACAGTGGCATCTCCCTACTGCAGCGACTGCTCCTGACACACAACAGAAAGATACAAGGAATCACCAGATGGCTCGTAGCAGTTGTGATGGATCGCGGAAAGGCTACGATAGCACAAACAAAATTTTTACCGCGTAACCAAGGAACCACCGCAAGTAATAGATCACGAGATTACCACTAGACGCGCCGACTCGTAGCGGAAGTAGAGTCGATGTAGCGAGTTGAAGCGATCGTGAGTCGTACTTTGCGCGCCTTCTCCTCCTACTCCGATGAACGTCGTGAGTCGCGGATCGTCCTAGTGCTGATGCTTCGCAACAACACCTCCAAGGTATCCACACGTACGGGGCAGGGACACCACGCGCAGGAGTGAAAGCATCTAGGCCCCTAAAATTGTTTTGGTAATTAATGACTACATGTGAATGTTGTATTAACTTGTTTATTGAGTATCTAAAAGGTTAAGATCCATTGGTGGTTATTGATGACGCAAAGATGCACATTAAATGGTTCAATGAAGATCTACTTGGCTCAAAATAGGTATAAGTAGACTAGGATCCTTTATATTTTACCGGTCTTAGGAGAAATGTTTGGAAGACCGGATTTTAAGATAAACATCGTACTATTAAGAGGGATCATGACTAGTAGCTTGATAATATGGTCTTGTGCAATATGGATCAATTTAGGATCATGCATGCATTTGAATTGCTATTCTCAAAAGGTTTCAGTGTGGGTGTCAAAAATCGGTTGAACAAGCGTCTTTACGGCGGTTGTGCGCAGTGCGGTATGACCGCATTTTATTTGGTGGTACTACCGGTTTTTGAACTCCCCAGCCAACCGAGCGCTAATGTGGTACGACCGGCTCTTTGAGCGGTACTACCGCATTGCGGTCATTCCGTTTTTTAGTTGGTGGTTGAGTAATACCAGAACAGATGCATTTTTTACTCAGACCTCTCCGAGATAATCAGTCGTACCGCAATTGAGAAACGGTCGTACCGATCTGCGGTTGTACCGATTTTTATATGACGATGTGAATTTTACAGAGAGCATGTCATCTCGTCGTTTCTGGAAACCCTTCTATCGGTCGTACCGCTCCTACGTGCGGTATAACCGGATGTTGCGATCGTACCGCATATTAGTTGGTGGTCATACCGCAAGGGTTGTTCAACGGCTATGTCAGAGTCATTTAATGCCACTGTTCTAACCGTTACAGTGCTAAGTCTTGGGTGCGGTCGTACCGCACCTTAGATGGCGGTCATACCGCATTTCCCTGTTTTTCTGGGTATGACTCTCAAACGGTCGTTTTTGTTGGTGGGTGGTATAAATACCCCCCCCCCAACTGCTCAAGGGCTGGGAGCTAGACCACATTTAACATCCTTAGAGCCTTGAGCATTCACTCAACTCCTCAAATACACTTGTGCACCCTTTGAGAGGTTGTTGAGCTCATTCAAGTGCATTCATCATTCTAGTTGATCCTCTTGTACTTGAGTGTCGTCAAGCGAAGGTCATTGATTTATTACTCTTAGAGTTTTACCGAACTCCTAGACGGCTTGGCGGAGATTGCACGGTGATCTCTTCAAGAAGATTGTGAAGAGGCCCGGTGCCAAGATTGTGAGTGGTTCGGTGTTCACCATCTCCGGAGCGGAGGAAGAACAACCAATAGTGATCGAGAAAAGGCTTAATTGGTGGAGCCAGCTTGATTTGTTCAAGCTCCCTCAACGTGGACTAGTGAAGACCGGCAAGTCTTCGATACCACGGGAAAAACCCTCATTGTCTCACTTGTGGCTATTTCTTGTCATTACTTATTCCGCACTTATAATTCAAGCATTTATCTTGTGTTAAATTTCTTAGCTAGAATTATATCAAGTATTGACATTAGCTCCTTATCATAGAAAGTTGCTTGATAGTTCATTCATTATATTGTGTTAGGAAGTATTTGCTAGAACTCTTTAGCTCTAAGTTTAATTTGGTCGATTAAATTTAGAAACCTCCTATTCGCCCCCCTCTAGTCGGTTATCCTTGATCCTACAAGTGGTATCAGAGCTTGGTCTCTCAATTTGTTAGACTTTACCGCTCATGCTATTTGGACTACCCTCTCCGAAATTCATGAGGGCACATCCACGGTCAAAAAAGCTAAATTGCATAGGCTTCGGATTAAATATAAGACATTCATAATGTTGCCAAATGAAAACATCACCGAGATGTATTCAAGACTCAACAACATTGTGAATGAACTCAAAGGTCTTGGTACTAACCTTCTTGATATGGATGTTGTGCGCAAGATGTTTAGGGTCCTCCCGGATAAATATGAGACGTTGGTGACATTATTTCTCAACTCTCCCGAGTTGCCAAGAATGACTTCAACTGGACTTTTGGGAAATCTCATCACAAACGAACTATACAAGAAAGACAAGGAAGAGCTCATGGAGTCTTCCTCATTAAAGAAGAAAATTACCGTTTTCAAAGCAAAGGCGGAATCAAGTGATAATAAAGACGAAGACACCGATGAAGAATATGCTCTTCTTGTAAAGAAAGTGAAGAAATTTATGAGAAAACGTCCGAATCGAAGCTTCAACTTCAACAAATACAAGCGCTATAGCAATATAAGTTGCTATGGATGTGATGAGAAGGGGCATATTATCTCAAATTTCCCTAACAAAAAGGATGATAAGGGAAAGTCATCAAAGAAGAAATAATTTAATGGCAAGAAGAAGATCTTCAAGAAGCTTCACAAAGATGGCAAAAATGAAGCCCATATTGGAGAATGGGACTCCGATGATGATTATTCGGATTCCGACTCCGATTCAAGTGATAAAGAATCCTCCAAGAAAAGAGGACTTGTCGGCATTGCCATTAAGGAAGCTCCATCACTCTTCTCGTCTCCTACATGCCTTATGGCAAAAGAAGATAAGGTGAACTACAAGACCGGTGGAAAACATTGGGTGCTTGATAGTGGATGCACTCAACACATAACCGGTGATAGAAAAATATTCACCACATTTGAGAATGTTAACGGAAGTGACAAGATCACATTTGGTGATAATAGCAAAGGAAAGGTAATTGTATTAGGTAAAATTGCTATTTCAAATGACCTTTCCATTAATAATGTATCGTTAGTTGAATCACTAAATTTCAATCTTTTATCCGTTGCACAAATTTGTGATCTCGATTTAATTTGCTCATTCTCTAGTGAAGGTGTTGAAATCTCTAAAGCAAAAGATAGCTCTTTGGTATTCAAAGGTTTTAGATTTGGAAATATTTATTTGGTTGATTTTAGCTCAAATGAATCGTGTTTAAAAACTTATTTAATTGCAAAAACCTCCTTCGGTTGGCTTTGGCATAGAAGGCTAGCTCATGGTTGGGATGACTCAACTTAAAAAACTTTTCAAACATGATTTAGTTGTTGGCTTGAAAGATGTGAAGTTTGAGAAAAATCGACTTTGTAGTGCATGTTAAGCCGGAAAACAAGTCGCTAATTCTCATCCATCCAAAAGTATTATGTCAACTTCTAGACTATTGGAACTCTTACATATGGATTTGTTTGGGCCAACTACCTATAAGAGTATCGGGGGAAATAGCTATTGTTTAGTCATTGTGGATGATTACTCTAGATATACATGGGTATTCTTTCTAGATGACAAAGGTGAAACCTCCGGAATTTTCAAAAGTTTCGCAAAACGGGCTCAAAATGAATTTGATTTCAAAATAAAGAAAATCCGTAGTGATAATGGTTCCGAGTTCAAGAATACTAAAGTTAAAGACTTTTATGATGAACTTAGAATAAAGCACGAACTTTCAACAACCTACACTCTGGAGCAAAATGGAGTTGTAGAAAGGAAAAATCGAACATTAATTGAGATGGCTAGGACAATGCTTGATGAATATAATACTTCCGATAGATTTTGGGCGGAAGCTATTAACACCGCTTGTCATTCCATAAATCGGCTTTATTTGCATCGTCTGTTGAAAAAGACTTCCTATGAGTTACTTGTAGGAAGAAAACCGAACATCTCTTATTTTCGAGTTTTTGGTTACAAGTGTTACATTTTGAAGAAAGGTGTTCGTCTTTCAAAATTTGATAGTCGTTGCGATGTTGGTTTCTTGCTTGGTTACTCTTCAAATAGCAAACCGTACCGTGTCTTTAATAAAAACTCCAGCTTAGTCGAAGAAAGACATGATGTGCAATTTGATGAAACTAATGGCTCTCAAGAAGAGCATGAGAATTTGGATGATGTAGGTCATGAAGCCTTAAGAAAATCAATGGAATACATGCAAATAGTTGATATCAAGCCCGAAGATAATCCGTCATCTTCTACTCAAGTTGAGCCTCCTACCTCTTCCACAAGTCAAATACAACTAAATGGAGAGGACAATAAGGAAGATGATCAACCATCCAACCTACTACCAAGAATTCACAATGCAATTGTAAAAGATCATCCAATAGATCAAATATTGGGTGATGTAAGTAAGGGTGTTCAAACTCGATCTCGTGTCGCTTCATTTTGTGAACATTACTCTTTTGTCTCTTCTCTTGAGCCAAAACATATAGATGAAGCACTTGATCTCTTGAGCCAAAACATATAGATGAAGCACTTGATAATCCCGATTGGGTAAATGCCATGCATGAAGAACTAAATAACTTCACCCGGAATGAAGTTTGGACATTAGTGGATCGACCCAAGGATCACAACGTCATTGGTACAAAATGGGTGTTTAGAAACAAGCAAGACGAAAATGGTATGGTTGTAAGAAACAAAACAAGATTGGTCGCACAAGGTTTTTCACAAGTCGAAGGTTTGGATTTTGGTGAAACTTTTGCTCCTGTAGCTAGACTTGAGTCTATTAGGATATTACTTGCTTTTGCATCATGCTTTGATATTAAATTATTTCAAATGGATGTTAAAAGTGCTTTCCTAAATGGAGAGATATCCGAACTTGTCTTTATTGAACAACCTTCCGGTTTTGAAGATCCTAAGAATCCAAATCATGTCTATAAACTCTCCAAGGCGCTCTATGGTCTTAAACAAACTCCTAGAGCATGGTATGAACGCCTTAGAGACTTTCTAGTTTCAAAAGGATTCAAAATTGGGAAAATTGACTCAACCTTATTCACTAAAGTTTTAAATAATGATTTCTTTGTATGTCAAATTTATGTTGATGATATCATATTTGGTTCTACTAATTAAGACTTTTGCAAAGAATTTGGTGATATGATGTCTAGGGAATTTGAAATGTCCATGATCAGAGAATTTAGCTATTTTCTTTGACTTCAAATCAAGCAACTCAAAGATGGAACTTTCGTAAGCCAAACAAAGTACGCAAAGTACTTGATCAAGAGATTTGGCATGGAGGATGCAAAACCCATCAAGACTCCCATGGCAACCAACGGTCATCTCGACCTTAATGAGGGAGGTAAATCGGTAGATTTAAAGCTTTATAGGTCTATGATTGGTAGCTTGCTTTATCGTACCGCATCTAGGCCCGATATTATGTTTAGTGTTTGCATGTGTGCACGTTTTCAAGCAAATCCAAAAGAGTGTCACTTGTTGGCCGTAAAAAGAATACTAAGATATTTAAAGTATTCCTCTAGCATTGGCCTTTGGTTTCCTAAAGGTGCTAAATTTGATTTAATTGGATATTCGGATTCCGATTATGCGGGTTGCAAAGTGGATAGAAAAAGCACCTCGGGTAGTTGTCAATTCTTAGGGAGATCCTTAGTATCATAGTCATCCAAGAAACAAAATTCCGAAGCTTTATCCACCGCCGAAGCCGAATATGTTTCCGCGGGAAGTTGTTGTGTTCAATTGTTATGGATGAGACAAACTTTGATGGATTATGGAATTAAAATTGATAAAATACCTCTTTTGTGTGATAATGATAGTGCGGTGAAAATAGCAAATAATCATATCCAACACTCAAGAACCAAGCATATAGATATTCGCCACCACTTCTTGAGAGATCATGTGGGTAAGGGAGACATTGAAATTAGCCACATCCGAACCTAAGATCAATTAGCAGACATTTTCACCAAGCCATTAGATGAAAGCCGTTTCTGCAAATTGAGGAATGAATTAAATGTCATAGACTATTCAAATGTTGGTTGAACTATTGCCTCTTGCATTCTGTTTGTTTTGGTGTTATTTGAAGGTTTTAAAATCAATTTCTTCAAAATCTTATTAAAGGTATCTATGTTCATAAAAATATGTTCTTAAGTTCTCCCTAATGCTAAATGATCCTTGAAGATATTTAATTGAGTACAAAACCAAGGATCATTTGCATATTATCTCTGAATCAAGTTCTGCTATTCCTTCAGAATAATCGGAACAACCGACGTTATATGCGTGGTACAACCGTTTTACGGTACGATCGGCTTCATAACTACGGTACGAACGCAGTGCGGTACGACCGGCGGTATGTTCACGGTTCGACCGAGTTGGTTTTAAAGAAGGCTGTATTTCTCCTCTCAGCGGTTCAACCGCACTCCTACCGACTCATTTCCTCTCGGCCCTTCTCTCCCCAACCCGAAGTCTCAAAACCCTTCTTCCAAATCCACTCAATTCTCGGCGATTCTTCGCTCTCTTGCTGATCTCTCCTTCATCCCTCAAGGTAAAACCTCCTTTGATTCGAGTTTTACCAGAGTTTTCATCCCGTGAAGACTTTTTAGGGTTAAATGAAATGTAGATGATTTTGTATGTTCTAGTTGGGCATTTGTGTAAATTTGATGTCTAGTGATGCTTGCGCATCTATGCCGTGGATTCACTCCACTAAAAACTATCAAAATTTTGAGTTTAAGAATTGCCCTAGAACTCAGTCAGGAGGATCGGTACAACCGGTTCTTGAGCGTGGTTCAACCGCAATGCGGTTGTACCGGACTAATAATGGCGGTATGACCGATCATCCTGACAGAAAACAGAAATTCATTTATCTCTCACTTAATTCTATCTTAATTGATCCTTTGAACTTATTGTAATTAGGGGTGCAAACGGAGCGGATAGTTCCCGACCGACCGACCGACCGAATAAATGTGGGTGAAATTCGGAGCATTTTTCCGGATATCCGGTTTTTTTCCCGGATACGGATACGAATTCGGATATTTTTTGCCGGTCTCGGATTCGGATTCGGTAAGAATATATTCGCCGTATTCGGAGCTATCCGAGAATTAATTCGGATACATCCGCCAAGTATCCGCATGACTATCCGGCGGGAATCAAAGACTACCCTGGCGCCATCCATCCACGTGAAAACCCGCTCCCGCGTACCGCACCACACAGTTGCGCTCGAACTTCCTCCCGTGCCCAGCACCTCCCGCCCACAGGCCACACCCACAGCTCCCAATTCCCAAATCCTCTAACCCTAACCCTCACCGGTCGCCGCCGCCGCGTTCCTCCTCCCTCGCCGCTGCCGTCGCCTCCCTTCCCCTCCCGCGGTCCCTCAATCATCATCTACAAGACCTCCCCCTACCCACGTCCTCCGCTCCCGCCTCCCTCGCCCCCACCGTAGCCTCCCTCCTCCCTCGCCGCCGCAGCCTCAGCCGCCGCCTGCCTCCTCCCCCCGTCCCTCGCAGGCTCGCAGTTGCAGCCGGCTCCGTCGCTCAGGTGGAAGCCCAGAGACCCCCTCCCTCCGCAGTCACCTCCGTCGCCATCGCTCTCTGCTGGGTTCTCGTGGCATTCTCCGTGGCGGGCTACTACGGAGTTAAATCACGGGTTGAAGCGCGTGGCATGCAGACTTGTTCGACATCACGCGGCCGACGCCGCACACACCAGGTCTTCTTCTTCGACCCCGATGGTGAGCAATTCTCGGATGCTTATTCCGTTCGTTGTCTCCCGAAATTCGCAACTTTGTTCTACTTGTTAACTGTTTCTTCCTATCATGTGTTCTTATCTGCAGTTGCAGCAGCTTGAGAATTGTTCTTATCTGCCTCCCCCACAGCCCGCGCCCACCGACCACTGGCTCACGTCGCAGTACGTCGACGCGTCGGCTTCGTGGGCGCGTGCCAAGCTTCTGGAACACGACGAGGCCTGCGGGTTCATGAGGCTCCCGGCCTTCCCTCCCTCGCCTCTGTTTTTATTTGGTTCATTCGAATGTAGAAGCTCCTGGTGCTTTCTTCTTCCTCTTTCATCTCTTTCTCACTCTCTATTTCTCTTTCTTTTGGTTTTTGCTCCACCGAGGCTCTCCTGGCTCAGGTTGCCCCCATGGCGCCGCTTGCGCCTCCACCGCCGGCCGCATCCAGTTGGCTCGGCTCCCTCGGCTTCCTGGTCCGCTCGCTCCCTGCCGGCTCGGCCCGGTGCCGCTCGCCTCCGGCTCGCCTGGCGCTGCCTGCTCGACCTGGTGCCGCCACTGGGCAGTAAGCTTACTTGGCTTTGATTACTTTTTGCCGTTTCATCACTTTTGGCTTCCCCCTCCTTCCTTTCGTTGTAGTTTTGCTCATTCTTGGTACACATATAGGTACTAATTGGTGGTGGAAAGAATCACAGGCTTGGTTTATTTGACATGGTTATGATAAAGGATAATCATATTTCTGTTGCTGGAGGCATTACAATTTACAAATGCAATAAAATCTGTTGAACAGTTCTTGGAGAAGGAAAATCTTACACTTCCTGTTTAAGTACTATTTAGTGATTACAATACCATCTATTTTACTCATATTCCAGTGGTTCACTCTTTTTCCTTCAGTGTGATTTATTTGCTCTACCTATTTACTTGCAGAAAAGGCATTTATTTAGCATTATGCGTATGTGAGATAAAGCGACGAGTTACATTGATAGGTTGTATAATGACGTGTGCCAGTTGCAATGCTATTTTGTTGGAACCAATTGGTTTCTGTGTGAGTGGCGCTGAACGTGAGTAATAGTTTTTTTAACTGCAGGCATCTGGAAATGTGACGATTGACACAGTTAAGAAAATCGGAGAAACAGGAGTTACCTATATTTCAAGGTATCAATATCTTCTTTCTATTAACAATCCACTAATTATTTTCATTTGTAAAGCGACTTTGCACCGCCTTGCTTTGCTCTTGTATTGTTTGCCGCTTTGATCACCGATTTCTGAGATGAAATTTCAAATTTACAAATCGTGCTCGACTCTCAAACACTTTTTAGACCTTGCTAGATCTACATGTAAGTTCTATTTCCCTTGTGTAACCCGACCTTTATTTTCCTACGTCTCTAAGCTAACTCTTTGGAGTCATCAGGATGTTTTTGTGGCATGGCTTATCAAGTTATCAACCCATGCCATGCATGTCAAGTCGCAAGTTTTAACTGTTATAATAAAGGATACATTTTCACATTTATCCAATTTGGACCAACACCACAATATACAACGAATAATAGCCTCAATGCTCACTTGCACCTCGACTACAACAGAATAAACGCATCAACGCTCAAGCCGCAAGTATTAATCGTTATAATACCAAATTTTACCGAGGCCCTCGCTAAACCTACCACTATCGTGTAGGTCTTTAAGTCTTCTTGTGCCCGATTAAGAGAATTGTGACCTTGACAGTGGAACTGTAAATGAGGACCCTAGTTAAACCTACCACTATCAAAGCACGCATTCAGGTTAGATATACCGCTCACTTTCAAGAAGATACATGTCCTTATCCATATTTTTTTATTGATTTTTGTTTGTTCAGCGAACATTATCAAATATGAGGACCCCAGCTTACATGGGTGAAATTACACTCGCTGACTTCAGTCTTGGAAAACTTCCACCTCATGTACATGTCTTCATTTATTATTTCTTGATTTAATATCTTATTATGATAAAACACTAAATTAAGAAAAATGGCTCAAAACTATGGTGCATCGACATTCATTGTATGAATAGTGATCGAAACACTAATGTTTTGTATCACATGCTAGTCAGTCCAAGAGCACTGGATGGACATCAACTTATATACCAAGGTGGAAAAATATATTGCATTCAATAGCCAATCATGTCTCACAGGTTTGCTCTGCTCTTAGTTGTCTTCATGCATGTGTTTTGCCTATGTGTTTTTGATGCATTATGTTAGTAGGCCTGTTATGTGTTATCTGCTTGGTGAAAACTAAAAGCAGACATAAGAAAGTTAATCTCAAGAGCTTAGATGTTACTAGTAATCACCAGAAATATTCAAATGTGATACAATTTCTTCTTGCGCAGGTTCTATTTTCTCTGGCGATAAAAATTTCATTTGTCCGAGGTATCTTGCGCATATGTCTGAAGCAGCCTCCTTCTAATCAACTTTGGTAAGGATTTACGTCGATGCCTGATCTAGAATGGGATATGGAATCTTCTATTGGGGATAGGAAAATTACCAACAGTCACATTTCCTCACTTATCGGTGATAGATTCAAGGTATTGAATATAGCCCTTCCTCTGAGCATATTGTTACTACTACTTGCTTAACTAGTTAACTACCCTCTGTCATCATGCAAAGTATTTAAATTTGCTTGTTAAACCACTAATCTAGTTGCATTTTAGACATGTAGTATGGTTGATTGATCTTTATTTGTGCGACATATATGGTTTTTGTATTCGCGCAATATCCGAATAAGTATTCGTGACCGAGACAATCTGTATTCGGTTCAACATGTATTCGCTCCGTATTCGTGACCGAGACTATCCGCATTCGTATTCGTATCCGGCACTGTCCGTGTTCGATTTCAAATCCGAGAAAAAATATGGAAAAGGATACGGGATGAGCGATATCCGTCCGTATTCGCTCCGTTTGCACCCCTAATTGTAATCTATTCTATCTCCATGAAGATGCACAGGACAATAATCATGACTCGAAAGTCGCATGGACCACCTAGAGGAGGGAAATCTTCTTCTCTACCTCAAAGTCATCGTACCCCTGCAGCTCAAAGCTCAAAATCTGTTCGAGGAAAGGATAAAGGAAAAAGACCAGCAGAAGAAGATCACATGTCGATTTCAAGAAAGTTTATCTCTTCCGAGACAGAACCGAGATCGAGTCGAACACAAGCGAAGCTCAGTCAGATGATTTGGGGACTCCTCCAGAAGCTCCAAGTGACTTAAGATTGCTCTCACCAGATGAATATGAAATCAAGCGCCATGTAAACCAATATCTTTCCAGATCAGACTCAATTAATCCAAGGTTTCACACTGCTTTTCAGGAACAAGTCTATGAGCAGCTTTATGGACACCACAGAAAATTTGCAGATCATAAGTGGATCAAGTGGGCACACATAAATACCTTGGATAGATATAGTGGTGTTTATCAGCTTTTTCATCGGGTGGGTCTCCATGATATTGTTGCACTTAAGCAGAATTATGATGATGAGCTGATCAGACAGTTTTATGCCACAATGCATGTCTCTGTAGACTTGACCTCAATAAGATGGGTATCTGTTACCAGGTATGTGGAGAGCACTAAAGAGGAGTTTGAGAGAATTTTGAGGATTCATTGACTCTTGGGAGAAGATCTTTGTGATCTGCTCACTTACTCCAGCTTGGGCTGATTACTATGACTCTTCTGTCAAATGTAAGCTAGGTACTATTACTGGACTTAAGCCTGTACCAAGCATGGTCAACAGGATCATTAATCATACTTTTTACCCCAAGAGTGGAAACTTTGATGCAGTCAGAGGACATGCTTGGAATTTTATTGATCATATTATGAAGGGGATAAAATTTGATGTTGTGGATGTGATACTTCAAGGCATAGTCTCTTCCAAGAATGACAGGATTAAGAGGATATACTATGCTCCATATATCATGGTAATAATCATGAAGAAAATTGAATATCATGGTGGTTTGGGATCAGCTCACAAATCTTATCGGCCTCGAGATGGACTTCCTCCTCGCCTTGTTGATGTAGAGGTTGAGGCTGATGAGGCACCTGCTGCGGCTGCTGCTCCTGCTGAAGGTACACTTAATCAGATTCTTCAAAATCAGCAGTTGATTCTTAACAATTTAGAAGCAATGAAGACAGCCCAGTTGGAATTCCAAAATGAGACCCGTGCCAAGCTAGCTCACTTGGAGGCAACTCAGAATGATTTCTTTGATGAGACTCATAACAGGATAGCAGTTGTGATGGATAGCTTCAATGATTTAGAAGAGATTTTGAGGACCCCTCAGCGATTCTCTCGTCGTCCACCTCCATCACATGCTGTCCCTCCCTCAGGAGCTTCTACCTCTTCAGTGCCTCCAGTTCCTTTGGACCCAGCTCCAGTGCCACAAGTTCCTGCTCAACCTCCTGTCCCAGCACCAGTTCCTCCTTCAGATCTGGTCGTAGATCCTCAAGACCCTGTTCCTTCCTCTCAGGACCAAGCCATCTGATTTAGTGTTTTTGGTGTTTTGATGCCAAAGGGGGAGAAGTGTTAGGTGTTAGTGTGAGAAAGCTTATTTAGAAGGGAAATACTTCATGGGTTATTGTTTTGTGTATCTCATAATCTCTATTGCTTGTAATGTTTAATCTTGTTGAACTTGTGAGTTAATGTGTTCTTACCTATGTTATTACATTTCTCTTCAGTTAAATGTCTTCGTGTGCTTGCAAAGTTCCTTTTTTTCTTATGCACACGTTTAGAGCGAGCTTTCCTCATCTTGGCTTTACCAAGAAGTTAATTCTCATAACCTTTTCAAGCTCATTGCAAGAATTTTTTAATATACACTCTTAGTATATTCATATCAATCTTTCTCACATAATAAGTTGTGTTGTCATCAATTACCAAAAAGGGGGAGATTGAAAGCATCTAGGCCCCTAAAATTGTTTTGGTAATTAATGACTACATGTGAATGTTGGATTAACTTGTTTATTGAGTATCTACAAGGTTAAGATCCATTGGTGGTTATTGATGACGCAAAGATGCACATTAAATGGTTCAATGAAGATCTACTTGGCTCAAAATAGGTATAAGTAGACTAGGATCCTTTATATTTTACCGATCTTAGTAGAAATATTTGGAAGACCGGATTTTAGGATAAACGCCGTACTATTAAGAGGGATTGTGACTAGTAGCTTGATAATACAGTCTTGTGCAATATGGATCAATTTAGGATCATGCATGCATTTGAATTGCTATTCTCAAAAGGTTTCAGTGTGAGTGTCAAAAATCGGTTGAACCGACGTCTTTCTTGCGGTTGTACCGCTTGGTGCGGTATGACCGCATTTTATTTGGCGGTACTACCGGTTTTTGAACTCCTCAGCCAACCAAGCGCTAATGCGGTACGACCGGCTCTTTGAGCGGTACTACTACATTGCGGTCATTCCGTTTTTTAGTTGGCGATTGAGTAATACCAGAACAGATGCATTTTTGACTCAGACCTCTCCAAGATAATCGGTCGTACCGCAATTGAGAAACGGTCGTACCGTTCTGCGGTTGTACCGATTTTTATATGGCGATGCGAATTTTACAGAGAGCATGCCATCTCGTCGTTTTTGGAAACCCTTCGATCGGTCGTACCGCTCATACGTGCGGTATAACCGAATGTTGCGGTCGTACCGCATATTAGTTGGCGGTCATACCGCAAGGGTTGTTCAACGGCTATGTCAGAGTTATTTAATACCACTGTTCTAACCGTTACAGTGCTAAGTCTTGGGTGCGGTCGTACCGCACCTTAGATGGCGTAGCGTTTGGCAACACCTAAGAGTGCTATTACACATGTAGGAAACCATGCTGATCTCAGATCTAAGGATTATACATCATCATTGCTTGAGACCAACTAACGACACATAGAATCATAACAATCTCAATAGTGTCTCAAGGTGGGTCTTATCCAACACTATGTTCTCTAACATGTATCCACATTGTTGATTCGATATCTCTATATCCATGACCGGTGAAACATGGTCATCAATCAATACATGTACATGGTCCCAAAGATGTTGACCACACAAGTGCTAAAACTAATCCCAATAATTGAGACCATCAAAGATCACCGAGCAACGAGGTACAGAAATAGTGCCTAAAAAGGATGACATTTTTTAAATTTGACTTGCCTTCGAAACCAAACAAAAGCTTCAGAAGTCAAAATCGATGGAGAGAGAAACCAAACCAAAGCTTCAGAACCAAGAGAGAAACCCCGAGACGAGCGGCGGCTCATCGGCAGACGACAGCAGCGGCTCCCCGGAGCAGCTTCGGATTGGGAAGCGACCACGGGCCAAGAAGGCTGCTCAAGCTCGAGTAGCGGAGAGGATCTCCCGAGCGAAGACGAAGTCAGGCGATGGTGGTGGCGGTTCCCCAAAGCGACTCCGGATCATTACCAATCGGGAAGATGCTGACGGGCGACGAGGTGGTGGCCCCAAGCAAAGATGAAGCGAGGCGATGGATCTGGCGGCAGAGGCACGCGGACGGCGTTGTGAGGTCGGGGCGACGCGATGAAGACGAAGATGGATCTGCTTTGGGTGCGTGCGAGGAAGACACGGAGAGCAGAGGTGTGCCGAGCAAAGGACCACAGTAGAGGGCCAGCAATGGCAACCGACGGTAGAGGAGGCCAGCGACAGTCACGTGAGATAAACCCTAACCCTACCTTTGGTCTGATACCATGTTATGAATAGCACTTATTAAATAATATAATGAATGTCGTGTTAAATTAAAAGAATTCTTTAGCACCTATACATTTTCGGTGGCTTTGACCTTGAATATATGGAGTGCTCGGGCTAGAGAGGATTATCTTAATGTAGTTTCTCATTATATTAACGACAACTAGGAAATGGAAAAAAAATTATAAGGTTTAAACTAATTGGTGTAGCATACTCGGGTGAGAATATTACAAACTGTATTATCAAAGTTGTGGAAGATTTTGGTTTTCCAAATAAAATTTTTGCAATAACTTTAGACAATGCCACCGCAAACTCTAGGACAATGGATATTCTCACTATGTTATTTAGTACATACGCTAAATCATTCTTGCAACATCAATGATACATCTGTCATATTGTTAATCTTATAGTTAAATGTGTTTTGTAGAGGTTGGATCCATATATTAAAGCTTTCCACGATAAAATATCTTTCCTAAATTATTCTAACCAACGAATAGAAGCATATAAAAACTTTTGCATTGCAATGAATGTACGTCCAAAAAATTTTTGGTTTGGATATGCCAGTAAGATGGAACTCTACTTACATGACGCTTAAAAACCTTTTACCATATAAGAGAACATTTTCAGTTTTTATTCACACCCACCATTACCGCCATGATAGTAATACACTACTGACTAAGCTGCATTGGTTTCTTGCTGAGAAGTTACTATCGTTTTTAGAACTTTTTTATGATTTCATTGATGCTTTATCCACAATATATTTTCCAACATTTCCTTTAATTGTGCATAATATTCTTGAAATTGCTAGTCACTTGAAGGCTCATGAAAATAAAATAGTGTTTGTAACACCCTGGCTATTCAGAAGCCAAGATGCCACCTAATTAATCTAACAATCTACACAATAAAGAAGAATAAGAAATAGAGTATCAACTAATAGCATTATCAAAACATCCAGGACCTGATGAAGGTATCCTTCCTTCACCATCTAGGTTATTTATTTCAGATCATCGATAATGACAGTTCACATGCAATAATAAATCAACATCATTATGGAGAAGGTATCCTTCTTTCACCAATTATAATTTAATTATTACAGTTTATCATTAACGAATGAAAGATATAACTAAAATTTAATCTTGAACATGAATTGGATGATGTGAACAAGTAGTGCGTGTCTACTCCCTCCCAAGTGAGCCAACATCAGGGTTTACCTAAAATAAACAAACAAACAACGCAAGAGTGAGTCCACGACTCAGCAAGTACAGTGAAAGAGACAGAACACATATACAAACAGGACATCACCAATTAAGAATGCGAACATTGCATCGAATGAGCACTTAGGAAATACATGAAATGAATGAATGTAATCAAGGATGGACTGCACACATGCTTATACCGGTATAGCGAGTGACACACCCGTCGGTATTCACTTAAGCCCGCACCTTAACAAAAGTGCGGGGATCTAAGTCCTATATGAAGAACGTTTCATATAGGTGTCCAAAGCTGCCCATACTGGAATTGATGGGGTCTTACATGCCCATACTGTAATTGATGGGGTCTTACATGCCCATACTGGAATTGATGGGTCTTTCAATCCACTCCCGTGGACGGGACATGACAATGTCCAAACCTGCCCACATTGGAATGGTGGGACTTACAATCCACTCCCGTGGACATAACATGAATAAAAGGATGCATGATATGAACATGAACAATGCTAATATGATCTTTCAGCATATACTCCACATATTGAAAGAACATAACCAGTTCAGCATTCCGGGTATCACAAAATGTCACAACATATTCATGTAAACATTCACAATCACAACACTTAAAATCAACAAAAAAAACTTGCCTTCCGCGTTGCGACGCGTTAGCAGGCAACGAAGGTGCTCCCAAACCCGTAGCCTCGCCGCCTAAACAATTCAATAAACGAAATAAGAACCACATGGTACACAACACGACTTAATACTCTACAATACTCTCTTGAATACCCAAGCAAAAGCCGTAGTCCCAAATCTGAAAAGCAGACAACACCACGGAATCGGATCGGACAGCAGCACGGTATTGGCTATAATTATTTACCTGGGACTCGAAACGAGGTGAGCCCAGCTCCTACATAAACTTAACGATCATACCTACAACACTCTAGTTGATGAGGTAACCCAAATCGGCCAAATTATTAAACTAACAGGTAATTGAAATAGCAGTACAGAGTCTGTTCGAACAGTTAAAACAGCAAGATTAAAACATCCATAACTTTTAATCTACAACTCCGAATTGAGCATTCTTTAACAATCTGAAAAGGTTATGAAATTATCTACATTAACCTAGTTGGGATTAAACCCTGATTCGTCCATTAACATACACCTATTTTAAAAGACAACTTAAAAGGTAATTCTCGTCAGAATTCTGGACAGCGGATATTAAATCTATCATAACTTTTGACTCGTTCGTCGGATTTTAGTGTTCTTGGCGGCCACCGAAAGCTAAGAACAAGACCTACAATACTCCAGGAGATGAACATCTCAAATGCGGCCTCTAAAATACCGAAACAGACCACGCAACAAACTGGACAGAATTGATTCTATAACTGACAACACTTACTTTAATCACTCCTACCCAAAACGCATTCTAAAATCAACCCAAATGACATAAACAACAACCGTTACCCTTGGAATACCAGGAAGAAGGTGAGGGCTCCTTGGAGAGGCCTCCTTTCCTTCTTGAACAGCGATCCCCGCAAAGATCCCCCTCCTTTCTTCGTGCACTAGCAGCAGGAACGAATCGGCACCAAAAGAACGGTAGCTCGCTTAGGGGAAGGTGCAGCACCAGGGCTGGGGCGCCTCTAGGGGAGGAGGAGAAAGGGCGCAAGGGGGAGAGGAGGATGGAGGTGGCGGCCACAAGGGGGAAAAGGTGGGGGAGGTGGGGAGGAAAATTAGGGTTAACCACCCCTCCCCCAAAGCCACTTGGCCGCCCCCCCCCAATGGGCCTCACGGCTACCCATGGGCTTCACGGCAGGCCTCCCCCAATGGGCCCACAATGTCCCCACTAGGGTCTTCTGGCCCAAAGACCTGGGCCAAAACCAAAAGAACAGACGCAAACGCCGAAATTTCTCTTTCGAACTCGAATTCGAACAAATTTCTTCCTAAACAAGTACGTGATATCACATTCTACCCCCCTTAACAGGATTCGACCCCGAATCCAAACGTTGATCCACACGAGAGAAAAACGGCGACTGAAAATTAACAACGGTAAACGGATATTCGTTGCGAACAAATCCGAATAACGCTCACACCAGCGAATCTCCAACCCCCAAGTGACCTCACTCTCGGACTGAGAATCACAACAGAAAGACGTGAAAAGATGTAAGCCGTAACACTCAACCCTACATCTCCAGGTACACTCATTGGACAAGACTAAAAGGTAAGATCTTACTCGGCGGTCACGTTGTTAACGAATACTCAAACTTTAAATCTCACAGGTACTCACTCGGCACCAAACATGCCAAGCGTTATGAGACACCGCGTACGGACCGAGACGGTCCTACCAATACGCCAACTTTTGAATTCCTGTAGCTATCGAAAACAACCCAATGTACCTTGGGCTAACTTTCCCAATGATACCGAACCACACAACATGCACATAGAACACGAAACTCTTGTTCCACCTCTCAAATGAACTCCTCATTGAAACAAGGATCACCTCCTTTAACCAAAAACACACAACAGAACTCTCTTTAAGTAAACTCTTTTACCAACAAAACCCATCCGAAAAAGAAAGACTCACATCGCAACTATGCGTTACCAGCTCGGTACTAAAGAGTCAAATCCAGAAATAGGAATTTCATCACGAAAACCTTTCCACTTTCCAAGTGGCAAATTGCGAATAAACGTCACGAAAGCCAAAGGAGAGATCACTTGAATGCTCAAACCATAAATTTCTTTTATTCTTTCTGAACTGATAAGAACCACACATGTCAACATAAATCAAAACTCAATTTCTGGAAGACACAGTCATAAGCACATAACTCAAACAAGAATCAAGAAAACGTGTCACTACTTGAGGAAGCATCAATTTCTCAGTTTCTCTTTTAGGAATAAATTTTCTCTCAAAGCTTGGAATTCGAACTCATCGCATACCACACGAGCTCAATCCTCTTAATTTAACCTCATCAAGTTAGGCTTAATCCGAAATACATCATCCACACCTTTGTGAAGAGACTCTATTGATTCGACTAAACATACTCTAGCCAATGGAAATACTTTGACAGATGACTCCCAATGCATCTCAAAATACGCAATCCCATCACTTCAATCTTTTATTTATAAACAACTCGGAATCCTCAGCACATATATTCATATAGTTCATCAAGGGTCCTATCAATGAACATCCTACTATTCGGAATCCACCTTTATTCTACTTCCTCTATACACAAATCATTGGGCGACCAAAGTTCTAGCATAAAGATGCAAATCCCAGATTTTAACCTCTAAGACCCCTACAACAAACTTCTCATATAGAAGATAGGGAAAACCTCATTTTAAAATCCCTAAAATTATCACAATCCAAACATACTCGCGCATTAACATCACCACGAAAACATTTCCTCAACCCAATTATCTTTATAAAGATTCAAGCTATTAGAGAGTTACTTACTATGTCCAAGTCATTTTTGACAATAACCCAACAATCTCGGCTATCTCATTAATCGCTTTATCGATCAGATTACTTCGCTAATAACACTCTCATTACAATGCCATCATATTTCATCTGCACAACTGTGCAAGGTACTCAATCGCGACACTCTAATACGTTGATCAAGATTCCCATCCTTTCAAAAATTCTAATGTTCCACCCGAATTGGACAAAGGATCTTGGATCACAAATCTCCTTAGGTTCTAATGGTTGCAACAATGCAATCACTTTAGCCTCAAAGGCAGACATTCTGAATAAATAAAATTTTCTCCAAGAATTATACACGAAATTAGTTCATCCTTCAATGCTCCTCGACTAACTTTCAATCCAAGATCTCACAACCACAATGAATAAACACTTCGAAAAATCACTGTGAAACGAACCGGTGGATCCTTCCTCAAAAGAAAAAGCAAATGAAGACATTTACTGCTCGAAGTAAACATAAGACCAAGGAAAATAGTCACTTAGGCAAAGAATTCAGAAAACATAGAGGAAGTCAACAGCTGAGGGCTCACGTCCTGCTATAAGCGAATACCAAACCACCAATGGGAAGAAAGTATTGCCCTTTGAAAATTGGTAAACTCTTATGGAACAAATGCATAAGGTCTAAGCACACTCAAATAACTAAAAGTTGCGAACCGCGACTTAAATCTCAATTACTTTTACTTCACTCCTTCCTTTAACCAGGAAAGTTATTTTCTGTGACTACTGCATCACTTCGCTAGCTTAAACAAGATAAGCTCTTAAGACCAAATCACAGGAACCACTTAAGAACCAATAAAATCTTTCAACACGTCTCTTTGCTTAAAACAGACTTAATTACCACATAACTCATGAGGTCCAAAGATAACAACCGCAAAACTCAAAACACTTTCACAAAAACAGTATCATGCGAATGATCAATTTGTTTTCTTATAATTCGTTCAACATTATCATCACAACCACAGTCTGACAATCATACTAATCAACGGGATAATGCGCTATTAGCAAGAATCATCATAGTCTCTTATCACTTCATGAACTTTTGAAAAGAAACTCAATGAACTACTTCATCATGTCTCTAAAATCTAAAAAAAAATTGCATCTACTTGATCTAGGGGAAACCTAGTGCACGAGCCTCAAAATTGAAACAAGTTCTTTCAACAAGATGATAATAGAACATGACAATCTCACCAATGTACACCAACAGAAATCTCTTATTAGCTTTCATCCATTTAACTCTTACTGACACTTGACGCCAAGATAGAACACACTAAATGCTCTCTAACCACACATGGCACAATCATGATCCTACCTCTGTTTGCAAACTCAACAACGATTAAAGGATATAATCAACGTTCTAACTTATGCTCAGCAATTAGAATGAAATGTCTTAAACTTCAATATTATAGGATGCATAAGACAAGGTTTCACAAGGCGATACATCATCGCTCATCTAGACATTTAAACAAGTTTCAATAAAAAAAAATTCCATGGCAAGAATTAGGTAAAGCTATCATTCGAATAAGATCATCAGTATCCAAATAGAAGACAGATTCAAGATGAATATTTATCAAGACAACATTCGAACATATCCTTAACTTAACCATCATTAGCGGTTAGAATAACCGAAAAAGGGCCTAGATTCCAACCCGTCTAACAAATTTAACAGGTTACTTGATCGTAAGGTTCAAACCAATTCATCAACATTTCCATACTTCTTAATAACAATAGGTACTTGAACAGAATGAACAAACCCTTATCTAAAATTCATCATGTACCAAATATAACATCATTTCACATTAAGAAATTCACCTCCATGGATACTAGTTAAGAATAAACTGCTTGCACAAAGCTAATAACCCAAATATGATAAATCATACCATGACGATTAATTCATTTAATTTAACACCTCTTACTTAAGCATGACAAGACATCAGTCAGGGATTTTAACCCAATCCTTCAGAAGAAGAGGTATTAAATTTCAACACTCGAAATAATCCAAAAGAAATACATAAAGCCGAAGCTTTCACATGATAAAGAACTTGCAACAGAAAACTTTTAGTATCCACAATACTAAGCGAATAATTGAATCACATTTCCAATAAGAAGAGTAGAACTCCCAAGAAAAGATAAATCTTGCTGATAACCAATGTTCCCAAGAAACAACATTAGACCAGCAGTCAGGAGAATAAGTAGTCGATTTATGAAACCAAGAAAGTCCAATGAAAACTCATCAGAAGGAATGTAAAGCACTAACTCAAGAAAACTTCATCAACTGCAACTATTACCAGAATTGGCCAAATTCAAGATCAAGGAAGAGAATAACTTTTCTAAAGAAACTCGCCCTCAACACCCATAACTATGGTATTCGGGGTAGATACTACTCTATTCTTTTACCATGAACGGTGGTGTAACCTGGCAAAGCCCAGGGCCATAACCACAACCTCAACCTCTCAACATCACCCATAGCCAAAAATCACAGTGAGTATAGAATATCATCTCGTAACAATCACAGAATAATTTCATAAGTATAGAAGATCATATCATATCATATAGTACAAGGCAACATAACGACAACGGAAACGCATTGCTTGAACCATCCCATCCTACTGTGCACCAGTGTGTCAAGTTTTAGGTTAATAACCATTAATAAATTTTAACAAATTCAGCTACCTAAGTTGCTAACTTATTCACCACGAACCTAAAACCTGGCTCTGATACCAACTGTAACACCCTGGCTATTCAGAAGCCAAGATGCCACCTAATTAATCTAACAATCTACACAATGAAGAAGAATAAGAAATAGAGTATCAACTAATAGCAGTATCAAAACATCCAGGACCTGATGAAGGTATCCTTCCTTCACCATCTAGGTTATTTATTTCAGATCATCGATAATGACAGTTCACATGCAATAATAAATCAACATCATTATGGAGAAGGTATCCTTCCTTCACCAATTATAATTTAATTATTACAGTTTATCATTAACGAATGAAAGATATAACTAAAATTTAATCTTGAACATGAATTGGATGATGTGAACAAGTAGTGCGTGTCTACTCCCTCCCAAGTGAGCCAACATCAGGGTTTACCTAAAATAAACAAACAAACAACGCAAGAGTGAGTCCACGACTCAGCAAGTACAGTGAAAGAGACGGAACACATATACAAACAGGACATCACCAATTAAGAATGCGAACATTGCATCGAATGAGCACTTAGGAAATACATGAAATGAATGAATGTAATCAAGGATGGACTGCACACATGCTTATACCGGTATAGCGAGTGACACACCCGTCGGTGTTCACTTAAGCCCGCACCTTAACAAAAGTGCGGGGATCCAAGTCCTATATGAAGAACGTTTCATATAGGTGTCCAAAGCTGCCCATACCGGAATTGATGGGTCTTACATGCCCATTTGGAATTGATGGGTCTTTCAATCCACTCCGTGGGCGGGACATGACAATGTCCAAACCCGCCCACATTGGAATGGTGGGACTTACAATCCACTCCCGTGGACATAACATGAATAAAAGGATGCATGATATGAACATGAACAATGCTAATATCATCTTTCAGCATATACTCCACATATTGAAAGAACATAACCAGTTCAGCATTCCGGGTATCACAAAATGTCACAACATATTCATGTAAACATTCACAATCACAACACTTAAAATCAACAAAGTACTTGCCTTCCGCGTTGCGACGCGTTAGCAGGCAACGAAGGTGCTCCCAAACCCGTAGCCTCGCCGCCTAAACAATTCAATAAACGAAATAAGAACCACATGGTACACAACACGACTTAATACTCTACAATACTCTCTTGAATACTCAAGCAAAAGCCGTAGTCCCAAATCTGAAAAACAGACAACACCCTGGAATCGGATCTGGACAGCAGCACGGTATTGGCTATAATTATTTACCTGGGACTCGAAACGAGGTGAGCCCAGCTCCTACATAAACTTAACGATCATACCTACAACACTCTAGTTGATGAGGTAACCCAAATCGGCCAAATTATTAAACTAACAGGTAATTGAAATAGCAGTACAGAGTCTGTTCGAACAGTTAAAACAGCAAGATTAAAACATCCATAACTTTTAATATACAACTCCGAATTGAGCGTTCTTTAACAATCTGAAAAGGTTATGAAATTATCTACATTAACCTAGTTGGGATGAAACCCTGATTCGTCCATTAACATACACCTATTTTAAAAGACAACTTAAAAGGTAATTCTCGTCAGAATTCTGGACAGCAGATATTAAATCTATCATAACGTTTGACTCGTTCGTCGGATTTTAGTGTTCTTGGCGGCCACCGAAAGCTAAGAACAAGACCTACAATACTCCAGGAGATGAACATCTCAAATTCGGCCTCTAAAATACCGAAACAGACCACGCAACAAACTGGACAGAATTGATTCTATAACTGACAACACTTACTTTAATCACTCCTACCCAAAACGCATTCTAAAATCAACCCAAACGACATAAACAACAACCTTTACCCTTGGAATACCAGGAAGAAGGTGAGGGCTCCTTGGAGAGGCCTCCTTTCCTTCTTGAACAGCGATCCCCGCAAAGATCCCCCTCCTTTCTTCGTGCACTAGCAGCAGGAACGAATCGGCACCAAAAGAACGGTAGCTCGCTTAGGGGAAGGTGCAGCACCAGGGCTGGGCGCCTCTAGGGAGGAGGAGAAAGGCGCAAGGGGAGAGGAGGATGGAGGTGGCGGCCACAAGGGGGAAAAGGTGGGGGAGGTGGGGAGGAAAATTAGGGTTAACCACCCCTCCCCCAAAGCCACTTGGCCGGCCCCCCCAATGGGCCTCACGGCTACCCATGGGCTTCACGGCAGGCCTCCCCCAATGGGCCCACAATGTCCCCACTAGGGTCTTCTGGCCCAAAGACCTGGGCCAAAACCGAAAGAACAGACGCAAACGCCGAAATTTCTCTTTCGAACTCGAATTCGAACAAATTTCTTCCTAAATAAGTACGGGATATCACAGTGTTACGAGAGATTATCACTGCTATCAAAACTAAATATTTGAAATATTGAAAAGATATCACATTCCTATATGCATTTGCATTTATTTTAGATCACAGAGCTAAACTTCAGGATTCGCTAATGTTCTCCAACTTCTAAGTGATGCTACAGACATATATTATTCTAACTATTTTTCAGATGTTCATACTAAATTTTTGATGTTTATCAAAAGTACAAACTAAAATTCCAGGGAGTTCGCTTGCGACGACCTCCAGTACCACCCACCACAGGTAAGAAGACAATTGTGTGGGGCAAAATATCGGGTAAATGTTCTTCCTCTAGGAAATCAGGATCTACAACATCAAGTTCTGAAGCATGACACACCGCCCACCATAGCAATGGAGAATTATTCACCTATCTTGACAGTTATACCATGGATTACTAGGTAGAGGACTTCAAAATTTTGCAATGGTGATATGACCATAATGTAACATATTCACTGCTGTCCATATTAGCATGAGATGTGTTGGTTGTTTTTGTCTCAACGATTTTCTTTCGAGTCTGCTTTTAGTCTTTCTAAAAGAATATTGCAGGAGAGAAGAACAAGTCTCACGAGTGAGATGGTGGAGATGCTTATAACTGTGAAAGACTGGGAACAAACTGATGCACGAGATCAACACTCTGTAGAAAATCCAGAGTTGGTGGGCACATTCAAAAATCTTTAACTATACAACGACACTTAGAACATCGATGTATGCAGAGCTATATGTTGTACTCTTTTTTCTTTGTCATGGTTTTCTTACGTTGAGTTTTTACTTCGCAAAGTTTTTAGCGAGGTAGCCATCTAAATATTAATAAAGCCCATTATTACATTTTAATATATTTATCTATTTTTATGGATATATAACTCCTATTTCAAATTTTAATTTGTATTTTCAATTTCTATACATTTTCTAGAAGTTTTTTAATTTTTTGAATTCTTTGGGTTGGGATGGGCTAAACGGGCCGACCTCGGCCCTTCGGGCTAGTCGTGCCTGGGTTGACACGGCACGACACGGCCCATGAGTTCAGCGCGTCGTGCCTAGGTCAATGGCTGAGCCCACAGACTGACACAGCCCGTTTAATTAGCCAGGTCATGTGATACCGCATGTTTGGACGTCTAATCTCATATCGTCAGTGCATCCCCAATGGTGGTACTAGACCTATTCATGGATAGCCCAGCCCGATCAGCCCGACCCGACCTGTCTCGATTTTTCTGGGCTCAGGCCCAATTTCTAGCCCAAAGCCTGTCCCGGTCAGCCCAACCCATCCCGATTTTTGTAGGCTCAGGCCGACTCGAGCTCGATGTTGGACTGGGCTCGAGCCCCGATTTCTAGTCCAAAGCCCAGAAAAAAATTATTATTAATATTGTTTTGTTGAGGAAAATAATTAAAAACACTAGTTTATTCATAAACAAATATTTTTAAAATATTTTTTAATTGGAACAACAGGAAAATAGTTTTTTTCAGGCATCAAGCTGGCACATGGCCTTGGCCTATGTTGGGCCGGGGCACGCTCGGCTTGGCCATTCAAGGGCGGACTTTTCTAGACCCTGTCCGCCCCAGTGTTTGAATTGGTCTAGTTGGGATTTGGGGTACCTACCATCTGGTTTGAGCCATTACAAATTCTCCTGAGCTGCTCCTTATCACTGCATTTGAGCGTCCTTGAAAATCATCAGCATAGAATGCCCCATTTATGTTCAGTTCGAGGGTATTCTCTGGGGGGCTGGCTTCCACTGTTGATTTGGGATTTGCTAAATGTACACTCAGGTTTGTTGTAAGCGTGAATCAGATCTATTGAGGAACCATCGTTGACGAGTCTAGTCCGAGCGATTACCTCGTAGACAAACTCAGAATCGTAAGAAGAATGCAAGAACATAATAACAGAATAATAGATTGAACACAGAGATGTAGGGGGATTTCTTGCTTCTCTTTATTCCTTCATCAAGCGATCAGCCTTTTACAATGACTAGCACCCCCAATTTATAGGTTACAGACCCTGCTAGGATTTGGGATGAGGAGTCCACCTTGGGCCAGGACTGCCGGCCTGGGCTCGGTTTCTTAACACTCCCCCTTGGGCACTCATCCAACATATTCATGTCTCGTCAAAACTCCATAAAAACCCAGTGAAAAAAATTTAGAGAAAGAGTACACTACTGTGCTGCACGAATTGCCTCGTTAAAAACCTTATCCGAGAAACTTCAAAAAAAAACTCGTTAGGGGAAAAAGAGTACAATCCACCCAATTTTATTTAATCTCCAAGATTTATTCTTTGGGTACTCGATCTTCATAATCAAGCTTCAATAATGAGTTCGTGAAGATTCTCCCCCTGAATTCTGCACTTCTCTAAGTCTCATCATTCCAATTCTACGAATGCATCATTCAAAGCTAGACGCGAAAAGTAACTTAGTGAATAAATCTGCTAGATTTTCACATAACTTAGTATGCAGTATTTTAATTTCGTCTATCTTTTGCAATTCATGAGCATAGAAGAACTTGGGGTTGATATGCATTGTGAGATAACTCTTCACATAACCCATCTGCACTTATGCAACACAAGCTGCATTATCTTCATAGATAATAGTAGGGGTTTGTGCGGTATTCAATCCACACGACTACTAGATGTGGTGAATCATCTACCGAAGCCAAGCATATTCTCGTGAGGCCTCGTACAGTGCTATTATTTCTAAGTGGTTCGTCGAAGTCGATACAAGACTCTGCTTAGACGATTTCTATGAAATTGCAGTTCCACCACATAAGAGTTCATAGCCTGTTTGCGATTTGGCAGTATGCGGGTCCTATAGGTATCCGGCATCTGCATTGTCATTCATAGTTAGATCTTGGTTCTTTCTGTAGAATAGACCAAGTTCTTTGCTTCCTTTGAGGTATCAGAAAATATCCTTCATTCCCTGCCAATGCCTTTGGTAGGTTCTGTACTATACCTTGCTAGTAGGTTTACGGCAAATGCATTGCCCGATCTAGTATAGATTGCTAAATTCATGAGTGCTCCTATTGCACTTAAGTATGGGAATTTCGGTCCCAGGACTTCCTCCCCCTCTTCTTTAGGTCTGTACGGGTCTTCGTCTTGCTGCAACGATCTCCTGACTATCAGCACTTTCGAAGGGTATGCCTTTTCAAAGCCGAACCTTTCCAACACTTTCTGAGTGTAGATTGACTAATGTACTAAAATCCCTTCAGGGGCATGCTCAAGCTGCAAGTCTAGGCAATATTTGGTTTTACCCAAATCTTTCTTTTCGAACTCTGACTCCAGGTAAGACCTTGCTTTCTTAATTTCCTTCAAGGTTTTGATGATATTCAAATCATCTTCATACTCTTAAGATTATACAGAATCCATCATGGGATTGTCGTATAAATACACATAGATTATTCTCATTGTTCGTGTTGCCTTTCTTGCATAGAAACTCGTTTCAAGCGATTATACCACATCATGTCTGATTAATTAATTTCGTACAATGACTTTCTGAGTTTCACACTGTACAGATTTCTATTTGCTCTGTCTTGGTTCAGAATAGGGATACATTTAGGTACCTTCATATAAATGTCCGAATTCAAATTTCTATAAAGGTATGTTGTTACCACATCCACCAATTTTACTTCTAACTTCAAGTTTACTGCCAGTGAGATTAAATATCAAAGGGAGTTCCGCCCATGACTGGGGAATAGGTTTCTTCATAATCATCTCCTAGACGTTGAGTGAAACCTTGTGCAACAATTCTTGCTTCTTTTCATTTCTCTTTCGAACAAATACCCACTTATGCCCTACGGGGTGCACATGGGAAGGCGTGCGACTTACAGGCCCAACCTCTCTTTTATTCAGATAGAATAATTAAGTTTCTATTACCTTCTTCCAATCTTCCCAATCTGGTCTTTTCTTTCATTCGGCGAGCAATGCAGGCTCTAGATCAAGATCGATGATTGTGGTAATTTTCTTTGCAAAGTAAATATCGACATTGGCTGTTGTCATATTCAAATATTCTCCCGATGTCACAAATTTTTAGCAATTTCTTTAAGGGACGATTCTTCTAATGTTTCTACTTGTTCACCGGTGCTTTCAATTGCGGGGCAAATCCCTTTAGTTTTTCAGCTCCAATGTGTGTGCACACATCCATGTTGATGTCCCCCTTTATATGGATGTTCAATTCTGGTATGCCTTTTTTGAAGGTGCCATACTGGTCCCAGGTCTCAACTAGCTCCCCTTCTAGTTCTGGGGAACTTCGGTGATCGGCTGTGTTAAGTCCTTCATATCCTTTTTCACTAGGCGTCCCCGGTTACTTCGGATTCGAGGGGCCGGAGTTCTCGTCCTTTCTGAGGCCTTAGGACGGGATTAGGGATACCTTCATCGGTATTTCAACCCTCTCCGGTGCATTACGTGTAGCCACATCCTACTTAGTCACGCTCTTCAAATCACTAAAGTGGTCAAGCAGTTGATTTGCTAATGCTTACAAATCAATTATCTTCTGGACTTCAATACCTTCTGGACTTTAATTGTCTTCTGGACTATAATTATCTTTTGTGCTTCTCTTGTCTTCTAGACTTCTTTATTTGCTTAACTAGTGCGTGAGTCATATGCATAGATTTTAATTATCTTCTGGACTTCAATTGTCTTTTAGACTTCAATTATCTTATGGACTTCTCTTGTCTTCTAGACTTCAATTGTCTTCTAGACTTCCCGTGGTTTGTCACGTTATTTCCCGATATTTTAATCAAGGGGTTGATTTCCTCTCACTAATGATGGGAAACTAACATCATCTAATATATTATCAGCGAATCAGGCATTGTGCAAATCTCCAATCATTAGGTCCAAACACCTTATTATGGATACTATCTCATAACCAATGTATATCTCAGACTTTCGGAGATGGCCATTGCAGTTCGCTATGATGGTGGTATAGGTACATAAACCTTGCAACCAAACCTACGAAGATGAGAAATTTTCGGTGCTGACCCTTATGCTAGTTGCATAAGTGAATGGATGTTATATGCCGACGGTCTAAAATTGATGAGAGTTGTTGCGTGCAGGACTGTATGTCCCCAACATGTAGTTGATAAATTATAATTCTTCAAAAGTGGTTGGGCAATAAATTTAATCATTTTAATTAATACCTCTCCTAGTCCATTCTAGGTTTGGACATGCGGTACGGAATGCTCAACTTTAATTCCTATTTTTATACAATAATCATCAAATGCCTTCGAAGTAAATTCTCCAGCGTTATCCATTTAGGTGGACTTCACATGATACCAGGAAAAATATTTCTAATTTTAATTATCTGCGAGATTAGCTTTGCAAAAGTGTGATTTCTCGTAGACAATAAACATACGTGCAACCATTTCGAGGAAGCATCGATGAGCACCATAAAATACCTAAATGACCCAGACAGGGGCTATATAGGACTGCAAATGTTGTGGGATCGCGGGTAGGCTACGAAAGCACATACAAAAAATTTTACCGCGCAACCAAGGAACCTCCGCTAGTAATAGATCACGAGATTACCACTAGACGCGCTGACCCGTAGCGGAAGTAGAGTCGATGTAGCGAGTTGAAGCAGTCGTAGTCGTACTTGCCACGCGCCTTCTCCTCCTACTCCGATGAACGTCGTAAATCGCGGATCGTCCTAGTGCTGATGCTTCGCAACAACACTTCCAAGGTATCCACACGTACGGGGCAGGGACACCACGCGCAGGAGTGCTAGCGCCGGCGGCGTGGTTGAGGAGAGCGTGGCTATTAGGGTTTCAGGATTTCTTCCAGAGAGATTGATTGATCAATCATACCCCATGCCACCGCTCCTCTATATATAGGCATCCATAATGGGTCCCGGATAGGAGGCCCAATAGGAACTCGTGGCCTATGAGAATTCGGATCACCATCCAAATCAAATCCTAGCCCTTTAAGTGTGTGACCCTATAGGTTCGTGTGTAATCGGTTGTGACTCGGAAACTCTTTCCCGATCACGAGTCGTCGCGTACCTAGCAAACACATAACGATTCCGAAACACACACAGAATATATCGGACGAACCTTAATGCAATATGATATACGACCAGGTCCTTATCACTTACGACCAGCTCGTACTTAGTCACGACCAGTTCATAATCAGTTATAACCAGTTAATAACTCCTTATGACCAGTTAGTATCTAACTACGACAAGTTTGCAACTCCTTACGACCAGTTGGTGATTATGTTCGAGTAGTCTTCGACTGGGTCGCATCTCCATACGACTTCGACCAGTCTACGACCTCGGCAACTGAACGACCTACATGTGTATTCTCCCTTTGCCTCACGACATCTAGTTGAACTCCAGGTGAGATAATATGTCATCCATGGACTGTTCAATACTTTCTCGATCAAGTGTCGAATAACTTCATGTGGTCGACACTTCGACCACTAGTGGCATGGCCATGCACTTTCTTTATTCGACCACGACGAGGGGCCCAGAGACATCTCTCCTGTTATGTTAGGAGGGGAAAATCTCATATCCGACCAGTCACATTCATCCGCATGTTTCATAGCATACCCAAAAGCTACCTTTATAACTACCCAGTTATGGAGTAGCGTTTGGCAACCCCTAAGAGTGTTATTACACATGTAGAAAACCATGCTGATCTCAGGTCTAAGGATTATACATCATCATTGCTTGAGACAAACTAACGACACATAGAATCATAACAATCTCACTAGTGTCTCAAGATGGGTCTTATCCAACACTATGTTCTCTAACATGTGTCCACATTATTGATTCGATATCTCTATATCCATGACCGGTGAAACATGGTCATCAATCAATACATGTACTGGTCGTAGAGTCACTGGTGTTTCGACCAGTGACATTCGACCAATGATACTTTTAGAACAACATCATATAAGATAAAGAGTTTCACCAACAAGTCACATACTCATTGATCTATATAACTGATGATTAATTCAAGGAACAAGATAACATATTATCAAATGTTATGAACATAATGAAATATAATCATCTCTATGATTGCCTCTAGAGCATATTTCCAACAAATGTCTCCCTGGATACGGTCAAGGGATGTAGGGCCTTCATCCTATGCTTTTAGAGCATAAGGTCTAGTAATTAATTTCCCGGTGGCACATATGGGGCACACAAAATCTTCCTGGTTCATAAAATTAATTGCATTCATATTATGTCCCTGTGAATTGTTAATTACATTTTTTTCATCATCCTAAGACCCGAATGGCCTAATCTATCATGCTAGAGATACAAAAGTCCAGAGTTTCTAAATATAGTTTTTAGGACAGTATAGGCTGCAGGTGCCTTAATATTAGTGTAATATAGCTCATATTCATATGAAGAAAGTTATTCTAATACTATTTTCCCACTTTCTTCACGCTTTGTAATGAGCAGGTATTTTTTACCATACTCTTCTTCAGTCTTTACGTGGAAACCGTTAAAGCGAATATTCTTGAGAGTTCTAGTCGATTTTGAGTACAACACGTCTTCTTCAATGACAAAAGTTGTGCCATTCGAAAGTATAATTGTGGCCCTTCTTGAGCCTATTATACAAGTATCGCTGCATGCGATTGTCGTAAGACTACCAGCATTCTTGCTGATCGACTCGAAAAAATTTGATTTCTCTCGGGATGGTATTCGTGTGCCGCCACTTGCTAAGCACACTTCCTCTATAGGGCGCCACACGCATTTTAATATAATTTACTTTATTAATATGCAGTAGAAAGTAAGCAACATATAAATAAAATACTTCAGATATCATAACATAACTTGCTATTATAAATACGGGAATAAGTCTTGCAGGATTCATCATAAGAATTTATTGCTTTACTCTCCTAGAGCTTATAACTATTATTAAAAAATAATTCCATGTTCTGCTTCAATTATAAACTGCAAGTTACTTTAAAAGATCCAAGTGTGATGCGTGCACTAGATCGAATCAGCGAAGTATTTAGAAACTTTTACCTAAATCTGCTCCATGGCGATCTTCTCCTCTTGAGCAACTATGGCTGCGGCCGCTGCGATGTCCAAAAGAGGGGTGATAGGGGCTGGTATTGGGCTGTTCACATCCATCAGTGCAACTAATGATTGTGGATCATCTATGCCTGCAATGACGAGGTGTGCCTCATGCTGTCATTTGCCCTTCTTCTTAGACTGGAAAGCATCAATAACGTGCGACCCACGACCTTACCCTTCTTGCCCCTCTCCTTCGTGAGAGGCTTCATCATCTTGTAGCTACTAGCATGGGCTTTATGGCCAATATTGCTACTAGGTGGCTGTGAGATGTAGTTCTTCCTTAGAACATCATCTTGAGATTCTGCAACTTGCATGATATCAATTAATTTGGCATACTCCATGTAGCTGTCTTGACGATAGTTGCGTGCGAATTGCACCACATTCGGGTAAAAGGTAGAGAGAGTCTTCTCAATTTTCCGCTCATCCGTGATTACATTACCACATAGTTGAAGACTGATACAAATTCTGGCCATGTTGGGTCAGTTCTTCGAACTACTAGTTCGTGATGCCAGTCATTTCTATATTCTTACAAAGAGTTCATAAGATTACTGCTAGTAATTTACATAAAAATAGTCACAAAATTCTCATAATGCTCTTCGAACTTTCGATTCATGATCCCGTATTTTTCTATGTATTTTCATGATTTACTGCTATTTTTAGTAATTAAAAGTAAAATAAACAATCACATATAATCAAAACAGTAAATATAATACATAAATTGCATAGAAACAATAATAACAAAGTTAAACATGCTTCAAATGCTCAAAAAGATTTAAAAATTTGAATTCCCGAGGCCCTATTCTGCTGGAATATGATTTTTCAGAGAATCCTGCAATTTGTAGGGGTTAAATCGCGAATTTTCAGTTCAAAGAAAAAATTTGCGTAATTTTCATACTTTTCGAGGGCCTTTTTGAAAAAAAAACAGAATTTCTTTTCTTTTTTTTTCTTTTCCTTTTCCAACAGGGCCGGCGGCTTCAAGCGTACATGCGGAATATCCAATCGTGTATGGGAGCCGGCGACTTCAAGCGCAGGCGGCCGACTTCATGGAGCGGACGGCCAACGGGGGCTCGAGGCACGGAGCCCATGCGGGGGTAGCCGGCTTCGGGTGCGACATGGCCGGCGTGGTGGCGCGGCTCCAAGCCGACGTGTGCATGTTTGCCGTGTGCTAGCGGCATGGCTCCATCGTTACCTCCGTAGCGATGCGTGGTGGCGGACTAGCCGACTGGTAACGTATCGCGGAGGTGGTGACGGTCGCTTGCAGGCAGTGCCATGCACATGGTGCTTTTCGTGCCATTGCCTTTAATTTTTCCATACATCTAGCTTGACCAATTGACACTGTGCTGGCGACTACATCTTCGCACGGTGGCTAGATAGGAGTTCCCTTTCTCTCTCTATTCATGCACGAACACTGTTCACACATAAAATATTGTTCACGTGACTGATTACTGTTCGCATGGTGATTACTATTCATCGATGTGATTACTATTCATCAAGGCAATTACCGATCGTGGCCGATTACGGTTCGACGGTGTGGTACTGTTCGCGCACCTGATTACTGTTCATCATGTGATTGCTTATCGTAGGCGATTACTGTTCGTTGGGTGATATTGTTCACAAACCCAACTAATGTTCATCGGATGCTACTGTTCATGTGCCGATTACTGTTCATGGCATGATTTCTGTTCACAGTGACTACTGCTCATTGGGCGGTTACTGCGTCACACGTCCGATACTGTTCATCGGGCGGTGCCGTTCACACGCCGATAATGTTCATCAGGTGGTACAGTTGACGTGGCTGGTACTGTTCATCGTGAAAATACTGTTCATGGCACGTGGTACTATTCATGACACGAGATTACTGTTCATGCGGTGTAATGCAGTGCAATCAACATATGTTCTTTTATGTAACCACCAATCAGTTTGGTCGACGACTTTAAGTCTGCTGGCTGTAGGCTAAAACGGATTTGTAACTTTTAATCTACGGTACAATCGACATCTATTTTTTCATACAATCTACTGATCGGCATTATGCCGGCGACTTCAAGTCTGTCCGCGGTAGATTAGAGCGGATTTGCACCGTAGAAAAACAATCTTGAAAGCCAAATTTGCAAAATTGAAAGCAATCTAGAAAATACGATTCAATCTACGAGCATCGTGCTACGACGGTTATCTTTCAATCTGAGAAGAGTCAATCGTGATGATAACGTGTTGAGGAACTATCACTGACGAGTTCAGTCTGAGCGATTACCTCATAAACAAACTTAGAATCGTAAGAACAATACAAGAACACAATAACAGAATAATAGATTGAACACAGAGAGATAGAGGACTTCTTGCTTCTCTTTTTTTCTTCATGAAGCGATCAACTTTTTAGGATCACTAGTATCCCTTATTTATATACTACATACCCTTTTAAAATTTGAAATGAGGAGCTCATTTTATACTAAGACTGCTGATCAAGGCCCGATTTCTTAACAAGATCAATGGCAGTGTCTTTTTTTACGAGGGAATGGCAGTGTCCTTTGCCCATTGAACCGCCTTGATTAAACTTAGTGGTGCCCAGTGGCGGAGCTACAGGGTATGCCGGGTATGCCCCGGCATACCCTGCAATTCTGGCGTGCATGTATATACATATACGTATTTACAAAAAAAAGAAGAAGAAAAAAACACTTACCTGCTGCATACCTGAGGCAGCCCACGAGCGTCACTGCATCAGGCCCTTGCGACCCATGCGGCCAGCGTGGAGACGGGAAACAAGTCAACAATGCCGACGGCATCACGCCAATACAGCAATACGGATCGGGGCTGCGGCATCCGTTCAACTTCGAGTCTTTGACCATCGCAAAATACGGATCAGGATCAATTGCGTTCACGCCATCGGCCGACGGCGCCGTCGCTTCTTCTTGTCCTTGTCCGGTCCATTCGACGATCTGGACGATCGTCGTCGACATTCATCCTTGTCCCGTTCAGCCTTCGCCCTGCCCTACGAGGCTACGACGGCACCGCCATCTAGGAGAATTTATGATCTGAATTGTTCAGGTGAGATTCGATCTTTGTTCTTCGCCTTTATGTACAAAAATCCATGTGTACTTTAATTGCTAATTGCTTAGCGCTAAAATTATAAAATCATCTATCGCGCAATGAGAGTCAAGGATTTGTCCCAACATCAAAGTCGATCGAGATTGATCCACTGCTCAAGATAACGTATCATGTGAGTGATCCATAATCGCACGTGAGAGTTCAATCGCAAACGCAATTTATTTAATTATTTGGCATTGTGTTCTTTGTAATATCTATGCGATTATGAAGAGAAACGGGACATTGCATCTCTTTTTCAGAAGCATGCAGCAAAGAAGAAGACAGCAGCACCTGCTGCTACTTCTAATCGTTCCCCTGATCCGGTTGAACCAATGGTGGAAGAGCAGACTCGTGAGAGAGTGGTTGAAGAAATTTTAAATCCTATGCCACCGCCACCGCCACAACCGTCTTCACTGCCACCAGTTTATGACATCAATCGCCTTCCACATGATCCAGGTGAAAGACGTCCCATTCTAAAATATTCTGTTAATGATCAAGATGCAATTCGAAGAGCATATATTATTAAAGGTCCATTCAAACCTTTTGCGCATGATTTTCCAAAAAGAAAGATTTCAGGCAAGGATCGGGGATTCAACTATTGTTGGATGTACAATCATGATTGGCTTGAGTATAGTATTAAGAAGGATGTTGTGTTTTGCTTTATATGCTACTTGTTCAAGAAGGGTACTGGGTCAGACACATTTACTGTTGATGGCTGGAACAATTGGAACATAGGAGAGAAAGCAATTCTCAAACATCTGGGTTCTAAGGCACATGTTGCAGCTCAAGAGAGATACATTGGCTTTAGAAATCCCAAGGTTGCAATTGATTATAATATTGAGAAGTGGAGTGATGAGGATCTTCGTCTTTATAAGAAAAGGTTGACTTATTCACTTAGGTGTATCAAGTTTCTTTTGCATCAAGGGTTGGCATTTCGTGGACATGATGAAAGTGAAGAATCTAGCAACAGAGGGAACTTCATTGAACTTTTGAAGTTTCTTGCCGAAAATAGTGAAGAAGTATGTTTTGGACAATGCTCCAGGTAACTGTACCTTAACTAGCCCAGACATACAAAAGCAAATTATTCACTGTTGTGCTATAGAAACTAGAAAGAAAATAATTGAAGAACTTGGAGATGAGCCCTATGCAATTTTAGCTGATGAGTTAAGTGATATATCACATAAAGAACAACTAGCTCTTTGTTTGCGTTATGTTGATAAATTGGGGAGGCCATGTGAGCATTTTATTGGAGTTGTTCATGTAGATGATACTACCTCTTTATCACTTAAGGATGCAATTGAAGCTTTACTTGTTAGTCATGGCTTGACTATGACTCAAATCCGTGGGCAAGGATATGATGGGGCTAGCAACATGAAAGGAGATATTAAAGGGTTGAAAACATTGATCATGCAAGAGTCACCTTCTGCTTATTATATTCATTGTTTTGCTCATCAACTCCAATTGGTTCTTGTTGCTGTTGCCAAGGGAAATACTGATTGCAAGACTTTTTTTGATCAAATATCTATCTTGTTGAATATTGTTGGAGTTTCTTGTAAGCGTCATGACATGCTTAGAAATGCTAGGCTTGAGAATGTCAAGAAAGCACTTGACTGTGGTGAAATTGAATCTGGAACCGGATTACATCAAGAGATGGGTTTGCCTAGGCCTGGAGATACTCGATGGGGATCTCATTACAAAACTGTATGCAACATCATTACTATGTATGAAGCAATCCATGATGTACTGGTTGATCTTGGGGATGATCCTTCATATAAGGATGATTGGACCAAAATACATTTTGTGACAGGTGCTTTTGAGAACTTTGAGTTTGTTTTCTTTGCACACTTAATGTATATTATTCTTGGATATACAAATGAGTTATCTGAGTGTTTGCAAAGAAAGGACCAAGATATTCTTAATGCAATATCACTTGTTAATGTGGCAAAGCAAAGAATGCAAGAATTGAGGTCTGATGGTTGGAATAATTTTCTTGAGAGGGTCACATCATTTTGCGATAAAAATGGTGTTGAAGTTCTTGCTATGGATGGCTATTATGTTCCTTATGGAAAATCAGCAAGGAAAGCTCGTGCCCGAAAGCAAACCAATGATGACCACTTCAGAAGAGAAGTATATATTGGTGTCATTGATCAAATAAGTCAAGAACTTGATAATCGGTTTGACGAGATTAATATGGAGTTGTTGTCTTGTATGTCGGCCTTGATCCTTCCAATTCATTTGCTTCTTTTGATGCCTGAAGCTACGTAGACTAGTGAGTTTTACCCAAAGGAGTTCTCAAATAATAGTTTGCTCAAACTTGAATTGCACTACTGAAATTATATTGATGACATTAGACGAATGATAGCTTCAAAGATCTAGACAATATTGTTGATCTCTCGTTAAGCTTGTTGAAACGAAGAGGCACAAAGTGTATGATATGGTTTATGAGCTCCTCAAATTGGTATTGCTTCTACCGTGGCAACGGCAAGTGTTGAAAGGATATTTTCGCAATGGTTCTAGTGAAAACAAAGTTAAGAAATAAGATGGGAGATAGTTTTTGGATGATTGTCTAGTCACTTTCATTGAGCGGGATATTTTTTGAAGTTGATGAAGATGATATAATCAAGACATTTATGTCCCTTCGAAAGCGTCGAATAAAATAGTCAGAAAATAGCATTGTAAGTCTCCGGTTCTCTTTTATGCCTATATTTCAATTATCGGTATGGCTTTTGAACTATTTGGACTATATTTAGTGGATGGTTTGAACTGAATTCATGAATTTAAGCCTTATTGTGTTATTTAGTGCATATATACCGAATCATGTTGTCAATTTTACAATTATTACCGAATTGGTAAAATGGATTTACCGAATTGTATATGAAATTTTTTTTGTGGGCATACCCTTAGACAAAATCCTAGATTCGCCACTGGTGGTGCCTCACCATGACGACAAGCATTCTGAGAGGACCACATACCACACAAGATAGTGGCAGAAGATTGTTGATTACAAAAATTCCCATCAATCAAATCCCTTGCCCAAGCCGCCGGGTGCAAGCGCGGCAATTTTAGCGGCCCAGAAAGGCAAAAAGAATCGCATTTAGAAGGTTTTTAGGCGAAATAATAAAAATAATCATACACCTCTGCCGTACAAAAACACCGCAGCAGGGACCTAACATACACCCAATCCGCGGCAGACGGCCTACCACTAACCTAGATCGCGGTAGGTCACCTGCCGCTAGCCCAGTCCGCGATAAGTGTCGTGCACAGGCGATCTGCCGCGCTCTAAGTTAGCGGTAGGTGACCTACAGCGATCTGGATGTACAACAAGTTGTCTGTTGCTGAATGACACACCGTCACATGTCCTACTGCGAATTGGGTGCGCGGTAGCCCTGCCCTTTCATTTTCACGCGGTAGATATATCATTTTTGCCGTTTCATCCATGGGGCTATTTTCGCTATCTTGCTTTAAAAACATGTTAAATGAGGGGGAAAAAAACTACAGGAAGCCTTAGCATACGTTCATTCCATGAGAACATGACAAATCGTCTCGTCATTTGCTCCACACGATTCACAGGAACTCACCCGCTCAATGTGCTGTCAACGAAGCGTGGATCGTGATGGAAGAAAATTGTTGATCACTCCCCAGTCTCCACCAAGACACACGATCTTTGGGTTGAGTTTTGCTTAATGCCATAGGGAAGCACTTGTACGAAGTTAGATAAGAACATTTGGAACTTCAGTTTGCAGTATAACATTGTACCGACGTACCTGTGCATTTCAGCTGCTTCTCAAAAAGTTTGTGTACGGAGTGTTAGCTAGCACCATCTAATGTTGTACGCCTACGTTCAGTGTACAGTTGGTCAGTTCGCTAGACCTTGGAACAAACGTGCAGCTTATCGTTCAGACCAGTGGTTCTGCGTGCATAGCAAGTAGATACTAGTGGGCTATCAAAAGAACGGGAGAGTGAGCACGACGCGGGCCGATTTGGGGTAGGACGCACGCCAAGTCGTCCAGGAAGCCAACGCGAGCACAAAACGCCAGTGGGGGAGGTGCTGTGCACGGCGGCCGCGGCATGGGGTCGGCGTGGACGGTCGAGGATGGATGGTTGCCGTCCGCCCACAGACCACAGGCCACTGCCCAGAGGAGACCAGAGTGGGCCCACGGAGACGTCCGAGCCCATGCGTCTCGCGCGGCCGGCACAGACGTGTGTGGGTGGGGGTAACGCTTCACGCTTCTGGGTTGGCCATTGGCAGGCCAGCCTAGTGAGTTTGTGCCTGCCTACCTTGCTCGGGACGGGAGGTCCAAAACAGTTTCGACTCGGACTGACGACAGGCCTTCCATTCAAAAGTTGAAATATTGTACACAGAAATTGCTAGCGTGAGGACGTAAGATAACGTGGATATCATAAGAATATGCTCATAATCTTAGAATGATGATATAATTAGCAATGGTGATGAGAATTTGTCGAAACACGTATTTTCGGCAAAATTCAGAGGTAGATGATCAGACCGGACTTGTTAGAGGTTTGATCAGCCACATCAGGCGGTCAGACCGGCCTATGGGCAGGCCAAAGGGCGACGATCTTACTAGCCAAAAGTTCATCTTTCGAGTTTAAGGCCAGGCAAAAAATAGATGCTGTAGACAATCTTCTGCACTTGATCTCATAATTTTTGAAGCTCGTTTTAAATTTCTAAAGAGAGCGCTGATTTTCAAGAAGAAAATATGGCTAAGTCAATGTGTTGACGGTCTTACCGATTTTGCCTTATTCGCTGGATGGTAAGGCGGCGATGATAGTAGGTTAGGTCAATTTCATGGGTTTCGGTGCATATATGTTGTATGATTCATGTTTTGATTAACGTGTGTCAAGTTGTGAAGAACTTGTGTTTGGAATTGATTTCTTAGTCTATTGTTGTGCAAGAGGCTTGGAGGTCAACGGCAGCCAACGGTGAGGATGATCGGGACTGAGCTTGGAAAGCTGAGGTACATAACGATCGAGGGTGCCGAGTGAAGTCATTGGACTCAAGCACATCGCAAAATGGACAATGATGACCGAATAGGAAGTTCGGTGTGACGGGTTGCATCAAGCGACGCAGACGTCGGTGCAAGTGCCATGATGATTTCGGTTGGAACATGGGATTGCTTCATTGATATTAGGCTCGGTCTTTGGAGAATGATCGAGAAGGGCTATTTTGGTATCCTCACCAAAAAATTGTATTTGTGACCTTTGGCTAAACCGCAGTGCTAGACGGCGCAAGGAGATACGGTTTAGGCCAAGTAGAAATAAAGTTCACGAAGAAACAGATTCGGGAAACCCGGTTCATCATCCGCTTTGGGAAACGTGCGTGCGTGTAGATCCATTTATGTGTGGGCTTAACGGGTGCCTGTTAAGGTCTTCTCTCATGAAACTAGTCTACACTATAAAAGGAAAATGTCTAGATGTGGAGTTCGTAAGTACTTCAAAGAGAAAACCCTAATTTTAGATTTGGAGATCTTTGGAGTAGTTGAGGCTAGGGTTTGTGAGAGATAGATTGATTATGTGCTCAAATGTTAAACTTTTGTCCTCGATGATGTAGTCATTGTTAATCAACATCTATCTCAAATCAATTCAAGCAAAATTTTCTCAAAATGAGTCTCTTGTTGTCCATACTCTCTCTTTGATGACTTTTTGGATTTGATGTTTCTTTGGTTTTTTTATGGTTTCCTACTGTGATCTTGCTTGTTGGGATATGTGGGAATATATCTAAAACCATCTTGATCTTCATCTACCCATGAACAATTTTTTGGATCAAAGTTTGAATCTACTCGGTTCTTATGCCGTTTTGGCCTCATCTAAGAAATTGGTGTAACTTTTGCCTCGGTCTTCTTTATCGTTGATTGGAATAGGTTTTTGACCTTCTTGATGAGTTATGGTTGAAATTTGAGGGAATTTGGATAACCCGATCAAAAGTTGAGCCGATTTGTGATTTTGAAATTGTGTTGATTTTACTATTTATCATACGAGAGGTTAGACTGCCCATGTGAGTGGTCCGATCGATTGGCCATCGGTCAAACCACACACCATCAGAGGTCTGACCGCCCAACTATTTTCTCTTTGAGTTTTTGGTGATTTTGGTCGTTGTATCTCCAGGTTTTGATTGGATTCAACATAAGACTTCCGCTGTGAGCCTATGCTTATAATTTCGATCTTCATAGCTTTAATTGCTATTGGAGTGAGAATGAAGTTGAATCCGGTTGAGGTGAAAAATAAGTAGTGCTCCTATTCACCCCCTTAGAGTCACCGTTTCAGTCCAACAGATACCAAGAAAAAAACCGGACGCTCAGACGGCACACCCACTGACGGGCTAAGCACTGCTAGCCACTCGCTCACTGATGGCCAGATTTCACCTCTCAGAAGCTCGCCACCAAAGCCACACCTCCATGCCTCCATATCTCTCCCGGGTGCCATGCTCGCACTAATACGAGATCTCCTACAAACATACTTGACAATGGCGATCCCCTACAGGCTATAGACAACAAACTCAATAGTGGCCCGATCAAGGTTGAGGCGATGAGGATGTGGCGCCAGGGCCACTAGATCTAGTCGGCAACAAGGTGGTTGTGTGGGTTGGCCGCCTCTTACTCCGAGCCCATCTAAAATATTGGCACTAGTTAGTCGAGTTGTTGCAGTGGTTATTTCTGAATGTTACAGCACTCTCTCCAAAATATTGGGGATGATTTAGTGGTGTTTTATTTTTGTTTCAACGGATTCTTGTATTTGTTGCCACAATTGTTCTCATTTGTTGCATAATTTTTAGTTTGTATTTGTGTTTGTTGCATCAGAGTAGGAATTGTGTTGCAACCATAGAACTAATTGTCGCGGTCATGAATTTTTGTTGCGCCAAATCGAGAATTTTTGTTGCGGTCCATCTAAATGAGAATCTGACGACTGGGGAGCTACGATGGAAATGCTCTCATCGTATGTCCGGGCGTTAGTCGCCTCCATTGCATCGTACATCGAGATCTAGGGGTTGCGGGGAGGTCCGGGGACCAGTAAAGAGGTCGTCACAGGCGGCAATGAGTATCTCTAGAATGGTGTTCTAACCAGCGGTGAGGCTAGGGTTTTGGGAAAGAGAGTTGCCAGATAGAGCAAGGACTCGGGAAGGGGAGTAAAGTGATGGGGTGGGGGTTCACCTTCAACCCTGAGGGCAATTTTTGAACTAGTGTGCTCGCGTCGTTTGGCACAGCTCCGGCTACTCCAAACGAGAATCCGAGAGTCGGAGCCATGCTAAATAGGCCTAACTACACAGAATCTCAGTCCATGTGTGAAAGTTGCTAGGGGCATCTAAGGGCATGCACAATATAAAATGCTTTTACATGGATGCTTAAAGAGATAATATAATCATATGATCAAGCACACATACAAGAGTTATCTCTTCTAATGCTAGAACCCCTTTGCAGGTGCTCAGATGATCATATTATCTATTAATTAGAGGTACTGTTAAACACCGATGCATACTCACATATCGATAGTATAAAATTAACACATTATCTGTCCTACGTGACAAGAAAAACTATTTTCTTTTGTTAAGTAGCTCTCGAAACACCAGAAAAATATCATTGATGTTACCTATCCTATTCATTTGTTATGATCCCACGTAGATGTTGATGGAGCTGTGCAACATGGGTATCCGCGTTGCTTTTCCAATTTTAGCTTTTATGGTGCCACACACGCACACGGCTAACAAGGAACTACCCAATCCCATCCAACAACTGTCATGATCCCACGTATCGACTAGTATACTATACTACTATTATGCAGCACGGGTGATCCAGCTACTACATCTCTAGCCTCCATTATTCCTTTTTCCAATTTTAGCTAAGTTTTTTGTGGTGCTACGCATACGCACGGCTAACCATGGAAACTACCTGATCCCATCCAAGTAGTGGTCCGTACTGCTATTGTCACGCTTTGGAACACGAGTTTTTGGCTTAAATAACACTTTGTATACGAAGTAGCAAATCTAGCCTCCTCTAGAGATCAAAGCCCAAAATAGCATTGCGGACTCATCGACAGACGATATGTGTTCTCGTCTACACCACGGGTGCTCGGAAGTCGGAACCCCTCGTCCCCCCTCTAAGAGAGGGGACTTCCGACATATGTCCTCGTCCGCTCTCCAGGGGAGGGGACTTTCCTCGTCCCCTCTTATGGAGAGGGGACTTCCGATATGTGTCCTCGTCCCCTCTCCTAAAGACATGACTTTCCTCGTTCGCGCTCCTGGGAAGGGAGAGGGGATTTCCCTCGTCCTCGCGCTAGGCGAGGGGACTTCCATCATACTGCTAATTAATTACGATTAAATTTATTATAACTAAATAATTAGGACTAACCAACCACGACTAAGTAATTATGACTAACTAATTACGACTAATTAATTATGAATAATTAGTTATGACTAAATTAATTACGACTAACTAACCACGACTAAATTAATTAGGACTAATTAATTATGACTAATTAATTACAATGAATTAATTACGACTAATTAATTACACTGGTTTAATTAATTAATCATCGTCCGCGCCACAGTGGGGACTTCCCTCGTACTGCTAGTTAATTAATTAATTATATAAGTTTAATTAATCCTTAGATTAATTAATTAGTCGTAATTATTTAGTTGTAATTATTTAGTCATAATTAATTAGTTACAATTAATTGGCCGTAATTATTTACTTGTAATTACTTGTACAAGCACCTGTGGCGCAGACGAGGGGACATGTCGCTCGCCGATGAGTCCATGGTGCTATTTTAGGCTTTGATCTCCGGAGGATAGATTTTCTATTTCGTGTGCAAACAATCATTACTACAAAAAGGTTAATACTGGACGTCTCATCACAGACGATTGACCAAAACTGTCTGTATTACATGCAATCACAGACGATTTTGGCTTAGAGACCGTCTATGTTACTAGCTATGTTAAAAACCGTCTGTGAAGAGGTAATATCACAGACGGTTCATACTGAAGACCGTTTGTGATACTACTAAATCCACATACAGTTATTTATTGGAATCGTCTGTAATTAGAAATAACTGATTAGTCGATTCCGACCACTCTTGATCAGGCTGGATTGATCCTTTAAAGTGGTCGAATTGAAGCTGATTTCTCCAACAGAAGAAAGCAGAAGATATGTAATCCGGTAGGCACCTTGTTCCATATCATATGTAACTTCACTGTCTTGACGTGTAACTTTCGATCAACAGAAGAATACAGAAGTAGTACTTCATATGATCGGTCGATCAAAAGTTACACATCATAGACGGTGAAGTGCTCACTTGATAGTAGGAATATGATCTTCTACCAATTTCTTGAAGACTTCAAATCTATAGACCAAATTGACTTTCTAACCACCTAAATTGAAGTAGTCGATCGATCATCCATGGATTTTGTTCTTTCCATGCACGATGGTCGAAAAGTCAATTTGTTCGATGAATTTATCTTACTAGAAGGTTATGGAGATGAGAACTTTAAAAAGAAATGGAAGTAAGAAAATATAGGAAGTTTATGAATGATTTTTTTCTTAGTTATGCCCTTCTGATGGTTATTTATAGGCTTAACAACTTGTGGCAAGATTAAATTAACGAATAAAAATGAAAGTCCGACGGATAGGATTTATTAGAATCTGCTCCTAATAAATCGCTGGTAACCAAAGCATCTCTTCGGGAATTGTTTTTCATAAATACTGTTGACAATCCTTTTCCTATGTTTACAACTGAAGCTGGAGAGCTCATCACAGATAGTTTTTAATAAGAACCGTCTGTGATTACACACGTCACAGACAGTTTTTAATAAGAACAGTCTGTGATAATTCAATCTTTCGGCTCCCGCGCGATGCATCTCTTCTCTCGCGCGCCGATGTTACGATGAGTCTCTTCGACGTTTTATAAAAATGATCATCGCGCCATGGTGAGCACGTATGGTATTGAATATGTACGCCATGGTGAGCACGCGAAGCATGACGGCGAGGACTAATGCGAGGACATCGGCGATTGTCGTCACTCTTACTCGTGATGTTGTCGTCCATATTCATATATAATTCTTTACTAATATGTGAATGTGTCATATGTTCTGAATTTTTATTTATGTATGAATATTAGTGTATCTTCGTCTATGATAATATCGCTTCAGCTCCCCGGTGAGTTTCTTCATCGCCGAATTTATTTCTTGTTTTATAAAAAGGATCATCCGCCATTGAAGATGATCATCCCTACATATAACTCTACTATATATACTTCTAAAGCAGAAATGGCTCCCTCTTCTATTTTCATGTCACCAGCATTAATAGCCTACCATATCGTAGACAAAATTGACATATAAACATGTAATTTCTTCATGTCATGTAAATGTATACATGATAATATGCTCAAAACATAGAACTTGAGAACAACCATATCATAGACGGTTCTTTTATAGAACCGTCTATGACATGAGGCTATATCATGGATGGTTCTATTATGGAACCGTCTATGATAATTATCACTGATGGTTTCATAATAGAATCATCTGTGATATCCCTTTATTAATAAGAGCCCGTTAGGGTTTGCGCCCTAACTTGTCACTCTCCAACGCCCCTTACTCTCGCCCGTTCCCCTCCCCTCCCGAGTGCCCCGACCTCAACGCCGCCGCCCGAAGCCTCCTCCCCGACGGCCGCCCCCAAGTCACGCCTTCTCTCTGACCCCATCGCCGATGTCGCCCTTCTTCCCATCGCCGTCGGTTATGACACCACGGTTCACTACACAAGACACTATTATCGTAAGAGTCTTGTGCAGTGTCACCGTCGTCACACAACTATGGTGACACCGCCACCGCTGCTGGTCCAATCGACCCCCCGGCCAAATCCACCTTCCCGCCGCCAGATCTGCCTTCCCCTCTTCGACCTCCTCCGGCTACATCTCCATTCTCTGTTGCTTCAGTTTTTGGGTTTGAGTTTGACTTGTTTACTGATGTGGGTTGTTGTTGCTTATGCATACATGAAGGAGATAGATGTGGTGAGCTACTGCTGGTGGTCGATTTGCCGATTGCGCTGGGGTAACTACTCCCCTTTACTCTCTATCCCTTTCCCTCCCCTTGCTCTATGATGTGGGTAATAAATGATGTGGGCTATGGTGGGTGTTCTGTGATGGTTGGATGATATGAGTGTATTCTCTGTGTATGATAGTGGTTCATGATATGCGGTTCGGATGGGGCAAAACATCAGTCTTTACACAAACAAAATTTTCCATTTTTTGTTGCTTCAATTTTTGGGTTTGAGTTTGACTTGTTTGCCGATGTGGCTTATTGTTGATTATGCATACATGAAGAAGATGGATGTGGTGAGCTATTGTCAGTAGTTGATTTGCCGATTGCACTCGGGTAACTATTCCCCTTTACTCTCTATCCCTTCTGTCCCCTTCCTCTGTGATGTGGGTGATAAATGATATGTGCTATGGTGGGTGTTCTGTGATGGTTGGATGATATGGGTTGGTTCTCTGTGTATGATGTTGGTTCATGAGATATGATTCGGATGGGGCAAAATATCAGTCTTTACACATACAAATTTTTGTATATACACATACAAATTTTTGTATATGTAACTAATCTTATGGTATGTTCATATATATATGGTATTCTGTTTTTTAAAGCTGTAATTAAATTATCAGATTTATAAAGGTTAGGCTAATTTGTAAAGCTGCAATTAACATACAAATTTCTAGAATTTTTATTTAGCTTGTGCCTCTGATCATCAATTATTTATTAATTGGTGTGTATTCTATTCCAAAATAAGACCCAATGAGTCAAAAACTACTACAACACATATCTCTCACCCTTTATTTCACCTTTTGTCTCGTGTAACCATGTTCATGCCGATTAAGTTCTCCTCCCTTGCGTTCGAGGTACGTCATACCATTCCATTCCTAATCTCTTCTCTATAAAGTCTCCAAGCAGTGGCTGCTTGTGCCTTTAAAACCGACTTCATATATATTATATATATATATTGTTCGTAGTCCCCGAGCAACCAACAACCAGGTACTCCAACTGGGAAGTGGCTTCATGTACCAGCAACCAACCATTCCTTGATGTCAAGTCCAATTACCTATCGACGACATCCAGGTAAGTGTATGTCCACGCATTCTTCTGACAGCCATGTTTCTTGAACTTGTAGGCTTATTGAAGTTGCCCGTGACTGCTGTCTCATCGTCCTCACGATCCCCCGAAAGTGACTGGGACTACGGACAATATATATATATATATATATATATATATATATATATATATATATATATATATATATATATATATATATATATATATATATATATATATATATATATAAAATATGAAGTCGGTTTTAAAGGCACAAGCAGCCACTGCTTGAAGGCTTTATAGAGAATATATATCACAGACGGTTTCATCTATAAACCGTCTGTGATACACGAGCTATCATAGACGGTTTCATCTACAAACCGTCTATGATAGTCACTATCATGAGCGGTTACGAGTTAATAACCGTCGTGATAGTTCGCATCACATACTGATTCAAAACCGCTCGTGATGACCTCATGTCATTACTGACCCATAAACCCAGACGACTCACGAAATCGCCTGTGATGACGTTTTTGAACCGTCTATGAAAACTTTTTCTGTAATAGTGAATGCCATTTAAGCCAAAAACTCTTAGAAAACAAGCCGTTTGCCTTTGTTTCTTTTCTCTCGCTTAACTAATTGGGCATCCAATTATTGGGATCCATCGTAAGATCTACCACAGGAATCAGACTCAGAGGTGTGGGCGCAGCCTGGTGAAGAATCTAGACCCTCTATTATGAGTTAATAGAGTATTTTGGTAATTAATGACAATCGTCATGTGGACTAACATTTTTCATAAGTTGGTGAAACAGGTTGAGTCCCATAATGATGAAGACTTTGGGTGGTATCGCGAGTTGATTATCATCAAGTCAAGATTCAAAATGAAGGATGTCATCTTGTGTTAGTGAGCATGAAGATAAGATCCTGAAATAAGGAGAATTATCATATGTTGATGATATTCAAGACAAGATTCTGAAGTGAAGAAAATCATCATGTGTTGATGATATTCAAATCAAGAACTTGAAGTAAAGAAATCATCATATGTTGATGATTATTGTAACATCGCAAAGTTATGTTACCAAAATAAAATAAAATAAAGTTATTGTTCTAATTGGATTTTCTGAGAATTTGCCAGAGATTGATTGCCTTATTTCAATCTCTAAAATTTTGAAAGTAAAATTTAAAATGTATTTGAAGTTATTGAAGTTTTATTGGATTTGAATTGAAAAAAATAAAAATTTACTTAATTTCTAGAATTTTCTGAGTTTTTAAAAGCTCTTTCCTAATTATTTCAAAGCCAAAATAATTTATTTGCAAAAACTATAGCCAACTTTAAGTTGGAACTATTTTATTTAAGTCCAAAATAACTCTAGGAATTTCTGTGAATTTTTCTAGAATTTTTGGATATATTTTGCTATTTTCTAAAGTCCTTTTGAATTTCTGGAAATAAATCAATTAAGAAATCCATTTAAAATCCCAAAATTTCCTTTGGGCCGAAACCCACTGGTCCGGCCCATCTCCACACGCTCCCGGCCCACTCCACACCGCCCGCACCGCTCTCTCTCCTCGCTCTCGTCCCCACCGCCCGATTTTCATCGAACGGCTAGGAAAGCCCCACGCCACCTATCTTCCCAACGCCGTCCGATGCGAATCCAACGGCCGCCGAACCTTTCTTCTTCCCACCTCCCATCGTCCTCGCGCCCGAGTAACTGCCGCCATTATCGCCGCGCGGGAGCTCCGTAGCGCCAGTTTCTCTTCCCCATTTCCCTCGCCATCGTGCGCATTTAAACCGCCACTCACCACCGCCCCCACTCCGCCCATGATCTCCTTTCTTCGCCGGTTTGCGTTTCGCCTCGCGAGCACTAAACGCCGCCGCCACCTTCCCCGCACACGATCTCCACCTTCCGGCTTCCCTCCGACTCCTATAAGTAGCGCCCTAGCTCCGCCTCTTCTCGCTGAACCCGACGCCTTCATCCACTTCTCCCTTTCCTCTCTATCGGCCGCCAGATTCCTTCACCGCCGGCCGCGAGTTCGTTCTTCTCCGATTCCGGCGCCGACATTGCCTCCTCGCCGTCGCCGTCTGCACCAAAGGCATCGCCGACTCACCGCTGACCCCGTGCGCACCTCCTTGCCACTGGAGCACCACCGGAACCCCTTCGCCGCCGTCAACCGGATACCGCCGCCGTCAACCGGATACCGCCGCCGCCAAAGCTCGCCGCCGGTAGTCAAAACCCCGCGTTTCACCGTTGTTTTGGTGAGCAACGTACTCCTTGTCACTCCCTCTCTCCATTGGTACCATTCACTTCCGTCACCGTGCCGCCGTTCGCCGGCGAGCTCTCGGCCGACAAGCACCGCCGGCCTCGTTGACGTGGCGCCGCCACGTATGCGCCATATCAGCTCCCCTGTGGATGTGGCAGGGACGTGGCTGCCAACGCGGCAGCCATCTCAGCATCACCGCCAGCACCCCACCCCGTGCACTGTTCACATACACCAGGTCCACCGTGGACGTTGACCGGGCCATGGACCCAGTCCATTGACCATCGGGCCCACATGTCAGAGAAAGAAAACAATTTCCTTTAGGAAAATAAATCGTCCGAAAATCATTTTCCCTCGCTGACGTCATGCTTGCGCAATAATTAGAATTTCCTTTAGAAAAATAATTCAAGAAATTCAATAAAATCTGAAAATTAGGTTTTATTTAGATTTAGAACTTCCTGGTTCGTTTCTCCTCATACGAACTCCGATTTCGTCCATTCAAATTTCTATATTCCTATAAAATCAAGATCTAGCCATCTAAACCAAAATCATTTGATTTTGGGTTCATTTGACCTGCAATTCCTTTAAACCCTAATTTATCATTTCATGTAATCCCAATCTTTTAAAATTCATATCTTTTGCTCCCGAACTCCGTTTTAGTCCATTCAAGTTTGTAAATTCATATAAAATTATTATCTAACTAACTAAAGTAAAATATTTCTATTTGGAGTTAATTTGATCTGTCTTTTTGAATTTATTTGGATTTGAGTTGAATTGGTCGTATTTTCACGATTAGAGTTCGACGACTTCGGAGAATCAGATTTCGACACCAATTGAAGAGCAATATAAGAAGATTGATTTTGATTGTGTGATCATCAACGACTTCGAGAATCGATTTGACGATCAAGAGCAACATAAAAGGATTGATTTTGATTGTATGATCATCGTGATCGTACACTTGGACTACTGAAGATAGTACTTGTGAGTACTAGGTGATCGTTAAGAAAACAACGTCACCTCAACACGAAGTTACATTAAGGTGATCTGTTAAGAAAAACAACGTCACCTCATCAAGCAAGGCAAGTTATACCCTTGATCATATTCATCCTACTATTTTAAATTATTTATATTCATTTTAAATTATTATCGCATGCTTATTTATATCGGTAATCTTAAAATCTGTTTTAAATATATAGTTATGCCTAAAATCCTTTGTATGACCAATGTTGATATTGAATCAAACACATTGTCACCCTAGATCAAACTTTCGTTGATACGATAGTATGAACTATGATCATTTAAACGTATTGCTTAGCCATGCTTTTAGACCAAACTTGTTTTGGGAATTTCATCATCAATCAATTATTGATTAAATTGTACCCTTGGCATCCGTGTGTCATGGGAGTTTTACAAATGACTTAAAAATAAAATAAAATGATGGTTTGGACTTGGGGAATGGATGATTGGTGGGTGCGGGTTCATGCACCGGGCTTAACTGTTAGGATTAAGGCCCATGGGTTTTATTGGAAAGTTGCCCAAGTCGATTAAGGACCGGTCTTGAGCGCATGATGCTACGCCTAATCAGACCACCACATGTCCCGTATGGCGGGACACAGCTAAATAATTTGTAATGTCTTAGTGTCGTTTGTGCTATGTTGTTGGTATGGGCGTTAGTCGACATTAGACCCATCCGCGCAAGAGAGGGCTTCCGGAGGATGGCGACCCAATGGTAGCGAAACCTTAGCGCACGAATACATTAAGACGAGAACATTGTAAAGGCCTCGACACGTGCTCTAGACCGCTTACCAAAGGTAGTGAGCGGTGGCATAGATATATCTTGGACAAACTAGAGAAGTCTTGTCATGTGGGTAAAGCCGTACAACCTCTGCAGAGTGTAAAACTATTCGAATAGCCGTGTCCATGGTTATGGACATGCTAGCGTAACTACTCAAAGTTAGACTATGATTTTGTCGGAAAAGACTTCTTCAAAACCGGTTTATCCAATTGGGAATTAGGCAAATGACCATGTGATAGGAGGATATCCTTCACCATTCATGTGTGAACGTTATCCGACTATAAAATTGAGAATTTTATAAACTTTAGTTATAGAATAACGCGCTGGAATCTAGTACCGTATTTAAAGAAAATGTTGCTTTATGCAAATAACTTTATAAGCCATTCTTTGTTACATCCATATATGCATGTCATTACATTTATTTGGGTGTAACTTGCGAGCACGGAAGTTGTGCTCATTCTTGCTTATGCAAACAAATTTGAGAGGAGAAGGACTTTGCTACCGATGTGGATCTCGACGACTAGGCCGCTTCCCGATCGATTGCACGTGGCGATTGTCGGACCCTACTACTTCTTCGTCTTCCGCTGTGTTCTTTATTGTTGGCTGTAAGCCTCTTTTGTAATAAACTATGTTGATTATTAATAAAATTGTGATATGAATTTGTTACCATGTTTGTTTACTGTGTGAACTAGCGACTGATCATGTGACTAGTTCAGAAATGCACAGAGGATCTGGGATATTAATCCCGGGTTCTGACAATTATCAAGTCAAAAACCCGGACTTGGAGTGGAGATATTCGTCATCAAGTGACCACTCCAAGATGGATGTTGAAAGCAAAAATATGACTAGATAGGCTAAGGAAGTGTTCCTAATCTTTTACCGAAGGAAGTGTTGCTAATTTTTTACCAGTCTCGGTGTTTGGTTGGAAGAACGAATTGGTAATATAGGTTGTCGTACTATTAAGAGGGGTCTTGTCTTATAGCTTGAGTCTCATAATTTATTGATAGTTTAACCCCGCTTGCTCTAGCCCTTCTAGGCATGATGCTATTGTTTGCGAATGTGTTATGCAAATAGTTGAAGCTCATGCATTAACTCTTTGTAGCATGAGACTATAATTTGTAAATATATTTTGCAAATGGTTGAAGTCCATACACCTACTCCTTGTGGCATCATACTAAAATTTGCAAATGTGTTTTACAATTTACTAATTGTTGAAGTTTATGCACATTCCTTGGCATGGTCTAAGATTACTTATAGAACGTATATAGCATGGTTTAATTGGTCATAATTAATTAGTTCTAATTAATTGATAATAATTATTTAGTTGTAATTAAGTAGTCATAATCAATTTAGTCATAGTTAATTAGTTGTAATTAATTTAGTTATAACTAATTGTTTATAATTAATTAGTCGTAGTTAGTTAGTCGTAATTATTTAGTTATAATCAATTTAATCATAATTAATTAACAGTACGAGTGAAGTCCCTTCACCTGTCAAAGTGGCAAGTGGACGAGGAAAATCTCCTCCCGATAGCGCGAAACTCTTCATGAGAGGGGGACGAGAACATGTGTCAGAAATCTCCTCTCAAGGAGAGGGGATGATGGGATCGAGAATACATGTTGTCCATCGATGAGTCCAAAGTACCATTTTTAACTTTAATCTAGGAAGAGTACTAGATTTGCTATTTCTCCTCGATAGCCTCCCTTCCTCGGTTCCCCCTCGCCTCGCTCACTGGTCCGCAGCCTCTCGCGACCGCAAGATCTCGCCACCAGCCACGGCCTGCCGGAACCCTAACCCGCGTCGCCATGTCGCACTCCCACCCTCAGGGTGACACCATCCCTCTCCACCCCTCGTCGGCGCAGTCCGACATGGACGAGATCGAGAGCCTCATCCACGCCGCCCCCTCCCCCGCGACCGTCCTCCCCGCGCGGCCTCCCTCCCCTCCGCGCGCCTCCATCCCCATCTCCAACTCCCCACCACTCCCCCCTCCCGCCAGCTCCAAGCCCCAACAACTCCCCCCGTTCTCCTCCGCGGCGGCGTCCTCCTCCGCCCCGCTCCCCTCCGCCTCCGCCTCCGCCTCCGTCTCCATCCCCATCGCCGCCGACGGGTTCGGGCCCCCGCCCAACACGCTCACCGAGCCCGTCTGGGACACCATAAAGCGCGACCTCTCCCGCATCATCAGCAACCTCAAGCTTGTCGTCTTCCCCAACCCCTTCCGCGACGACCCCGGCAAGGCGCTCCGCGACTGGGATCTTTGGGGCCCGTTCTTCTTCATCGTATTCCTCGGTCTCACCCTCTCCTGGTCGGCCTCCGTCAAGAAGGTAGCCACTGCATCTGGACTGTTTGTTTTCCCTGCATTCGTTTCGGTTATGTGAAATCCAAGTCCAATCAATATTCAATTAGATGACACATCCTTTCATTGGGTATTCAATCCAAGCCTGCATTGGGTATTCTTTCTTCTCAAATGTTACAGGCAGGCTAGCTTACTTTCTCATTGTCATTTTACTGTTGTAGCCGCCACCAGGGGATGACATATCCTTAATTAAAGACCAAACAAAGCATATATGCTAAATCTTTGGGCAGCCAAGAAAATAAATTACAGTACCTTTAGTGTAGTGTTAAAAGCTTGTTTGGTAGACATATTCAGCTACATTCTTATTTCTAATATGCTTTACAAACTTGTTGTGCCGACTAAAATTGGAAGTGCATGTGTATGAAGAAGAACATAAAGTAAGATCACAATGGAAAGTATATATGCATGAAGAGTAGTTAAATTACGAAGCATAATATTTGCATGTGATCAGTTTACGTGGGTGAGCACAAAGCCACAAACTCAATTTCACTAGAAGTCTAGAACCAAAGCTACCATTTCACAATTCATTGTGGTATGAAGTAGCTTAACTAGAATATCAAAAGAAAGTTATCATTGCAGACAACATCACAACATAATTTGTAAAAGGCCTAAAAGGGCAATAGGTGTCCTCTATAATCATTTCCAAGTTCCGATCTGGGACCAAAGAGCTAAAGTTGACTATTGGAATCTTGAGATGCAACTCAAGTCTAGTTTGCCTAACCAAATTTGATGAGTGCACATTTATATATATATATATATATATATATATATATATATATATATATATATATATATATATATATATATACTTTCTACTCTACTAGGAGTAGTTACTCCACATTTGATATACCACATAAAAGAACTTGACATACTCCATTATCACTTTGGATATACTCATATACTAATTATAAGATACTCCAATGTGAACCACATGAAAAATCTGCAAGAGAGTCCATAGTTTTTAGCATATTTTATAAATACCTTCATATTCGCACATAAAAGGAGTATGTCTAAAAAATTGTACATACCACCCCTGAAAATGTGTAAATACCACCTATGTGGTCTTATATACTCGTATACTACACATATATACTCTCGGTTGCGCAAGATACTTCCTACGTTGTGAGATATGTGAGATACGGAATAGGGAGTAACTACTCCCGGAAGTAGGAAAAGGCTTCCTATATATATATATATATATATATATATATATATATATATATATATATATATATATATATATATATAATCCCATTTATGTCAGGAGAGAACATTGGTCAGGCCACTATGTGCTATCAATAGTTTATATTCCTGAATTTCCAAATCAGTGGGCATCTTTTCCATAAATGCATAAATGGTCATAGTTCAATGCATGCGCAGAATCTGCAGTCTGAAAAACCCTAACAATTATAAATATTCTCAGTTACTCATTCATGTCCTCCAGCAGCCGAAATGGAAAAAATGCTTTCAACTCATCCTTTTATCAAGTGCATCCACACTAACACCCTTTATAAAAGCATGACTAAAGACAACAATTGCATCTTGATATTCCAAAGCCAAAATTATTTCTTACTGCAGTTTAGAGAAACTTCTTAACTCCCTGCTTTTAGCACTTGTCATCATGGTTATTAAGTCGTCGACTAGTCGACAAGTCGGTGGAGCATGGGCGACTGGGTCCGGCGACTCGACTTGCCAGGTTCCCATCTCGCTGCCGCCGCCCATCATCGCTCTCTCGGAGCCTTCGGTGGAGAGGGAGGTAGAAGGAGAGAAGAGAGGAGCCAGGAGCTCACCTTGATCGGTGGAGAGGGAGGTAGAAGTGCGGACTCGTCTTAACCACTCGGCGCCGCCACCGTCTTGTCTCCGGATCTGCGCCGTCGGGGTACTCCGTTGCCAGTGGGTGTTGTCTTGTCTCCGGATCTGCACCGCCGGAGTACTCTGCCGCCCGTGGGTGTCTTCCTCCGCCCGGAGCTCGCTCGGTTGCTTCGGATCTGCCAACTCCTCCCCGCGGTTCCTCCTCCCGACTCCCCGTCGCCGTCGCGCAGCTCCTCGGCGCCTCCTCGTCGGCGCTGAGGGAGGAGGCGACGCGGGCGAAGGGGCGCGGAGGGAGAGGGAGAGCCGGAGAGAAAGAGGGGGGAGGGGAGGTTGCGCGACGCGGGGCGGCGCGACGCTGAGGGACCGGAGGAGGCGTAGAGAAAGAGGAGGGAGGCGAGAAAGAGGGGAGGAGGCGCGGGGCGGTTAGGCGGCGCAGGCGGCAGGCGAGGTAGCGGGATCTTCTGCTGGCTGAGTGTGTGTGTTATGCTGTGTGTGTTAGTCTGTAGACCATGTAAAATTGTAAACAGTACATGTCGACTAGTCGGCCGACTAGTCGGTAAGTCGGTCACTAGCAGGGTAGTGTCGACTTACCGACTTAATAACCTTGCTTGTCATGCTCACATATGCTTCTTGGTGTGCTAAAAATGTCAATAAGTCATTCCTTTGGCATATTCATTATCCAGCAATAGCAAAGTTTTAGGGAGAATGTGTCATGGTCAAATATCCAGGCGAGTATTGCAATGCTGCACTGTAGCAGCACAAATATTAGGCTGGATTTGTTATTTAGGAATCTATCTATTAGGTGTTTGATATTATCAATTAGTTAGACAAGTTATTATTAGAATGGATTGTTAGAGATAAGTTTCCTTATAGATTATTTCTTAGGGGTCAAGTCGGGTTCTCCCTATAAAAGAGATAGGATGTGTCCATTATCAATCAAGCAAAGAAATAAACAAAGTTAGTTCCTAACTGGTTGGCTAAAGATCAGAGCCTCCTTGTTTGTCGGGAAGAGTCCTGGCCAAGCTTGGAGGGCGATCTCTCGCCTCCCTAGCTAATCAGGCCTCAGAGCCTCGTTACCTCGACAGGGAAGAGCCTTGCTGGCGGTTAGATGAGAGAGATTTCCCTACCCTCGGTCCTCGGACCCGTATCCAACCAACGACCACAACATTTGATATCAGAGCCACTCACTATGGCTTTCGGTGCCGCACTATCTCTCTTAGAGAAGTTGAAGGCTAACAGCGAAGAGCAGAAGGTCTTACTCGACAACATGACTGTTGTCCATTGGAGCTTCGTTGATTCTCGTCCACGTGACGCGACGTCGTCATTGTACCCTTTCATCAACATAAGGCCACCAAAGACTTCAACCGTAGCCACCACTGCAGCTTGAGGACGAGCTGCCTCATCGCGAGGGGCGTAATGTTATGGTCAAATATCCAGACGAGTAATGCAGCGCCACTTGTACTGTAGCAGAGATTACTGTAGCTATGCAAATATTAGGCAAGATTTGTTATTTAGAAATCTAACTATTAGGTGTTTGGTATTATCAATTAGTTAGACAAGTTATTATTAGATTGGATTGTTAGAGATAAGTTTTTTTATAGATTATTTCTTAGAGGTCAAGTCGGGTCGTCCCTATAAAAGAGATAGCATGTATCTATTATCAAGGAAGCAAAGAAATAAACAAAGTTAGTACCCAACCGGTTGGCTAAAGATCAGAGCCTTCTTGTTCGTCGGGAAGAGTTCCGGCCGAGCTTGGAGGGCGATCCCTCGTCACCCTAGTTAATCAGCCCTCAAGAGCCTCGCTACCTCGACAGAGAAGAGCCCTGCGGACGGTTAGATGACGACGAGTGTCCTATCCTCGGTCCTCGGACCTGTATCCAACCAACGACTACAACAGAATGCTACTGGAATTTGGAAAGCAGCGTACTTTTGGAAAGGAGACCATGCTTTTCACTGGAAAAACATTGGAGGCAAGTCTAGAATTAATGTTGATTCTGAACCCTAATTTCCATGTGGCCTTCAAACCTTGAGCATTAAATAAGAAGTGGCATCCCTTAACACATGGGCATTCCACTAACTTTTTGACGCCATCTCCAATTTGGGAGCATATTTTGGCAGATTATAATGTTTGCCGAGCCATAGAAAGGTGAGTGTTGATGAAAAATATTTTGGATGGAGTGCTGTGGTGAAAATGAAACATGCATCACTTCGAACCTTTTTTTGGTAACTCAAGCATTTGATGTTCTTCCAAATTTTCCATGTTTAGAACCCTTGTAACCTCAAGAGGGTTCGAAAGTGATAACATTTTGATTTTGTATTATAGGTTGAAAATATGCCAGCTCTTTGCTTCTTAAGTTCTACTATGTGTGATTTCTCTTTGTTGCCTACTAGCAATAGCATCTAGTAATGCCCTTTTAGTTGAACATTGTTTAGATCATTTCATTAGAACGTTAATCTATGTGCCAATATCCTTGGGAGATTCAATAATTCAAACTATATCAACATTATTTCTTGCTTAGGTTGCAGTTCTACTTCTTTTGCATGATATGATGTGATGTATCGCGTACTGATTCTGATGACTTGCTTTTGTTTTCGTAGTCTGAAGTATTTGCTGTTGCTTTTGCTGTACTAGCTGCTGGTGCTATAATTCTCACACTGAATGTGCTGCTTCTGGTACTCTCTCTCTCTCTCCCCCCCCCCCCCCTCTCTGGTGTGCACACGCTCTCTCACGCCTGCACGCACCAGCTGATACTTGATTTATTTATTTTTGTTTTTCAATGGCTACAATGTCTCACTGCAGGGTGGACACATCATCTTCTTTCAAAGCCTCAGTCTTCTTGGATACTGCCTGTTCCCTTTGGATGTTGGAGCTCTGATTTGCATGGTGAAGGATAATGTCGTACTAAAGATTGTTGCGGTAGTTGTAACATTAGCATGGAGCTCCTGGGCCGCATATCCATTCATGAGCGCTGCTGTTAACCCAAGGAGAAAGGCCTTGGCGCTTTATCCTGTCTTCCTCATGTATATTTCTGTTGGGTTCCTCATAATCGCAATAGACTAAGGATGGGAGGATTGATATGGTACTATCAGAATTCCTGAGATTTTGTCGTTGGACCATCAGAATGCATACAGGTTTTAATTGTCAGTATTTTTGTAGTTATTGCTGACTGCTTCGATATTTTTTCTTTCTTTATATAAGCAAAAGTTGCAAGGCTGTACAATGTAGTCGAAAATGATACATGTTGTGTAGGTACCCTCCTGTTTTGCATCCATGCATCAAGGTAATTTGTAGACTGGCGACTGTAATTTGGTTCATCATGTTGTTGGCACATGCGTGTGCCGTGTTCTAGTTCTACCAACTCTGCCGTGCTGCCAGTTGCTTCTGTATGTCGGCTAGCAGTCTGCCTAGCTATTACCTGATCACAAACAAGAGTACATGCAAGACTGCTTCCTGGAAGTTATCACTCATGTGTCTAGACCATTGCGTATTGGGTCAGGTATGCTAAATCCGAATTTTGCTGATATCACAGTGACGATGCAAATCACTACAAACTACAATTGGAACTGGATTGATTATCTGTTGCATATGAGTTGCTTCAATATTTCTAGTCTAGTGGGCAATTGATGTTGTTAACTTGTCATCGAGTCCAGGGCGGATCAAGTGCAGTGTGACCGATCTTATGCATCGGCAACCCGAGACCAGTTCCTTCGCCGTCAGTACCAACCAGAATCTCTTCGTTCTAAGGTCAATGCATTCCATCCCTCCTCCGTCTAGTCAATTCAACACGCGTGGTTATCAATTCGTCACTGCACATGATTCCGTTTCAGGTAGAAGTGTAGAACAGCGCACAATTCACCAATTCACCATCACAAAACTAGTCAGTATGTCCGTGTGCGACAGGCTGCACGCATGCCTGCACTCGCTCAGGTCACCGTAGAAACGAACAGTAGAGCAATCAACGCTGCTGCACTTGACGCAGTCTGTAGAATTTGTCAAGTTGTTCCGGCACGCCGACCTCTCAACACCAGGCAGGCTTGCGTTAGCGTAGACTCGGTACTACTTGATTGGACAGAGTCAAGTTTCAAAGATGTTGCAGCTGGCTGCATCAACATAATTTAAGGACCCTGAACTTGGCCAAAAACAAATACAAGAGTCCCAAGCAAAGCTAAACCACATCCTCCGTCCTCTCCCTCCCAATACGCGGTCGGTCGTCTCCTATATTTAAGCATGCACGCCTTCCACAAGCCTCGGGCTATTGTTTGTGATCACCGGATTTCTCCTCATCTCCTGGCTCAATCATGGTCGAGTTGGAGGGGCCGGCCGTGACGGAGCTCGACATGGAGATGGAGGCGGCGGAGCAGCTCATCCAGCTGAGCGGTTGCGACGGTGACGACGGTGGAGGCGAGTCGGAGAGCAGGAGCGCGGACAGCGTCAAGTACTGCAAGGCCGCGGCCGCCAACGAGAAAGATGGAGATGTGGCCGTGGAGAGTTGTAGAGAGATGGACGAAAGATTTGGTGCGGAGAAGGGTAGCGCCGACGATGAGGTCGTCATCGGCGGAGACGCGAGGAGGAGGCCAAGGTTCCGGTCGCTGGCGGCGATATACAGGGAGGCAAGAAGGCTAAGCGACGGGTGCCGCACGGAGCGGATCAGGAGGGCGAGAGGAAGAATCCGAAGAGAGCGAGGGATGGAGCGGCCGACGAGGTGATCCCCGTGGCAGGCATCAAGGAAAGAAGAAGGGCAAATGCTTTCGCCCTTACGTCCGACACAACGTTTCATCTGTACGATTATTTATTACTGCCTTCAACTATTTCTACTTCTCCCACCACTGTCCACTATTATATCATCTCTCATGTATGTACGCTTATTCAAGCCTCCGCCCAAATACTCCGACTCTCCTTTAGTTTTCTCTTGTACGTCCGAGCGTTAGTTGCGTCTAAAGAAAAACAGTAGAGTCATAGAACTAGGCCGGAGGAGTGGAGCTAGAAATTGCTAGATAGCAATGTGCATCAGTGCATGCATGCCATGCGTGTGGTAGTGTTTCGATGAGATTTTGTACATATTTTTTTCCTCAAAAAAATAAAAATTGCATATGATGGATATGTACGTACAAAGTGCAAGTTTTAATACCTGTGCATGCCGTCCAATAACCATGAATAAAATGCATAGATCATGCATTCGTGGAGTAATACCAAGAAATGGTCCTCACGTTGATCAATCAAACAATGGACGTGATCCTTCAAATGACATGTATGTATACATGTACGTGTGTACAAACTGAAAGATAGCACACCGGAGGCCCACATGGTAGTCGGCGCATACGCTCGCTAGACGCCGTGACGTGCATGCGCGCCGGGCTGAATCGAAATTCACCCGTACGATGACATGGAAAGGTTTGTAATTGCATCTCCTTTGGATGGAAGTATACTAGGTAACTGGGCGTGCATTTGCGCGCTCGTTGTATATAAGAGTAAATAAAAGTCGAGTTGAAGAGTGGATTTAGGATATCAACGAAGAGCGAAATCATGATACTAATAGAGGAGCTAAAAATGTTAAGATATGGAAGAGAAATATAGGTTTAGTTCGGGTGGGGTGGTGTAGTATAATCAGGAGGAAATATGTCACTATACTGTAAGAAAAAACATAAAAGGCAAAATTCGGTAGCTCCAGATAAATATATTCTAAATTAAAGAACTTCTAAACTAGACTGAAGAAATATTTAGTTGAGCAAAATAGAAATAAACCTGTTACGAAAACGGTTACGACGGTAGATGAAGAAGATAAGTCTAAAATCGTACTGGAAATAGATGTAAGCAGAGAAACGTGTAAGAACGATATTTTTTTAACATAAATATTTAGTATCTGGAAAGTAATTGTGCAAATAGGAGATGTGGATTATGATGTAGATACCAAATACAGAAATTAAAATGAGTTTAATATGAGTATATTTAAGTATATATAGGTACAACAATAAATAGAAGTAAATTTGGTCAGTTTCCATCTCAACATTTATCGAAGATAAAAACAAGAGCATTTTACTGAATCTGAGCACAAGTTCTATTCAAGGAGCGTAGAGACACCAGATGGCGTACAGTCCACGAACATACACAGGAACGTTGTAATATTACAATACGAATATAGATCATACCATATGTTCTTTAAGAGTAGATTGAATAAAACAAAGAGTAGTGCTTGATCTGAGAGTACAAAAGATGGATTTGTAGGGTAGAAGCTAAATGTGAGCTAAGCTGTGGCAGCACGGTTCGTCGGAGTTACTCGCTTTTCCTTTTCAACAACTGATTAAATTTTGTTATTGCATAGTTATTCGTGAAACAAGGCTATCATGAAAAAAGGAAAATACACAAGTAGTAAAATGAGAATCACAACTTCATGCATATTTTGAGCTAACCTGACAACATAATGAGTACCATCAAACACACAGAGACTGATCTGAGTGCACACTTTCTGCAGATCTGTCTTATCAATTAAAAAAATGTTCTGTAGTTAGTTACAGAATCGAAAAGTAATTATAAAAATTACACCAATCACAACACAAATGCTCCTATTGTTCACATAAGAGAGGTAATATCACCTGCAGTGAGGGAAAAACTTTGCAGTTGATAAGTACTTAAACTAATAATTCAAGGACACTGATAAGCTTGGGCAAAAAAAAAGAGGACTGGGTATAAAGCACATGTATGAATGGCAAACATATTTTGGAGAAGGAACGATTAAAACATCAGATCAATGACAAAAGACAAACCTCTTTGCATGGCAACAAGATATTGATGGATACCACGGACGCTCTATTATTGAGCATCTTGATGGCACTGTGTATTCCTGTAGGATGAGCAGGCACTGCTCAAACATATCTGATAGTATTGTCTGTTCGAAAAGATACATTGGGTAGTTCAGCTCTATGACTCAAGAGATTAAACTGATGTTAAATAAAGAACTCTTACATTGAGTTGCTGCAGAGTCACCGTTAGATGGTCTGAGATGAGCAACATGGTGTACATATATCCTCTCTGCCTCTACAGTCTTTAATCAGAGGTACCTGTGTTAAGTGTTAATAATAATAATTCCTATCTAGATCAACACATAGAGAAGGAAAACACTAACCTCAACTGTGAAATTTGATCTGACAAAAATGAGTAGACTCCCATCGATAACATGCAACTCTTGAAATTAAAGAAAGATGATAAATAAGGGATTAGCAGCACAAACAGATGGAGAAAGGGAATGAGAAAAGAACATTAGTATAATGAACAAACCGCAAAATAATTTCAATAAGGTATCTAATCAGAAGAGAGAAATGAAGGGTTACCCATGGTACACATGTGATATATAATTTATCAAAAGGGCGGTATATCATAATAAAATGCACAACTGACATGCTCCTAAAATCAAGGTTCGATACAGTGCATATAAAAACCTTGAACCTACGCAAATTAATCCATAGCAGAACCAAGAAACAAGATAAGTCAATTGCAATACATTCAATGATAATCAAAATTGTAGATCAGATTCACCTACTACTCTCATAAATAGTCACAGGGAGATCTTTCTGGGAGAGGTTGATCGCGGGATTCAAGAGAAGATAAATAGGGCTTTCGTTAACGTCCATCACCTAGATAATATAAAAAACTAAGTTACACAAAGAGGCGAATAAATAATATAATTGAGCAGATCACCTGGATGAGGACTTCAGCCACCATCTCTAACTTCAATCTTGTGTATATATATACCAAACTTAGTCTAATTGCTGCCTATTTTTTCAATCATCTTGTACATCTATAGAGAATATGTCACCAGAAAGAGGAAATTTCGATGTAATTTAAGTTCATGTATTTGTTGTTCCTATGTTACCAAATTCGTTATTCTTGTGGGCTACCAATATGTGCGTACTATAACTAATAGATTATTTAGGTGTCCTGTAACTAAAGGATTTGTAGTGTTGCACACTCCTCTGGGCTAACCTAACAAATCAGAGCATATACATATAAAAACGAGCATGCAATAGAATTAGATAAGTCAATCACGAGAATGAAAAGACTACATGATGTTAACAAGAGCACTATATTGCAGGAATGTGCAGAAATAGGAAAGTATGGTCCAGAAGGAAAATGAATAAGAGAGTCTGGTCACATCTGCTTCTGGTTGCAGTAGAATTTGATCATAAACTTCGTCTGAATTAGTTTCAGCCTGCATTCCAGAGGAAAACCAATGAGCAAACTACAGGATCTCAGCTGAATTCTAAGCATTCCAGTGAAACTTGCATGAAGGGAGACTACACCAGACCATAAGAGGTAAAAACGCTTACCCTAAGTTTTACATTTATCATCTTGCACATGATCTTAGATGGTAGATTAAATAAAGGTAAGTGCTGGTGAAGCTATTGATCTGTAGACGCTTTAAGCTATAGAATAAACATTTGATGATCGGTTCAAAAGACAGGATAGACAAAAATGAATTCTTTTTCCGAAGAAGCAAAACTATGCTGCCATTCTAACATAAGAAGAAAGGGAAAATTTTGCAATACAAACAACCACTGTTTGTAAGTAAGCAGCAAATCAAGGTAGCCACCATCTCATCTTCCCCCACTTTTTTATGCCCACAACAGAACCACCCCAATATGAACTCAACATGTCACAGAGAATACTAACAATAGCATTTCATCCAATTGATTCATCACAGAGCAAGGGGAGGGAAAGGGACAGAGAGGAAGGGGAATAGTATACCTCAGTGCACGGCAACCCACATCCAGGAACCTCATCCATGCAGGAACACAACAAAATCAATTAGTGAGTCAAGTCCAAACTGTGGAACCGAAAGCACAACAGGGGAAGAAAACAGTGGGGGAAATCAAATCCAGGCACACAGGGACCGAGCCAAGGCGGTCGGCGGCCGGAGGCCGAGCTGAGGCCGGGTCAAGCCGAGCCGGTAGGAGGTGCACGGGTCGGCGCACGGGCGAGCACGGGTGGGCTAGACCTCAGGCACCCGGGAAGAGGAGGAGAACGAGCGCGCACGGGGCCGGTGGTGCCAGGGAGGAGGCCGCGGTCGGAGAGGAGGAGATTCTGTTTAAGGGGGGTAGGTTTGTAACATCCCAAAATTTCCAAAATGCAAAAATACGAGACTTTTTAAACTTTTTGTATGATTATCTGTTGTCGTTCAGCTTGTCTGCAATCTTTGTGAGTTATTTGATTTGCATTTATTTTGCCAGCACAAGTAATGAGAAATAAAAATCCTAAGAACATAAATCCTAAAGACACGAACCCTAGAAACGAAAAACTCTAATACCCGAAATTATAAAAGCAGTTAACCTAAGATGTTGCCCTGTAAAATATTACTAAAGTAAACCTTAGGTCAAAGACTTGTTCAGAACCTAAATCTCGGAATAAGTCAAAAAGCCCAATTTAAAGTGTCTGACAAAGATCAAACTATAGCTATCTTTGCCTGAGAAATTACCAAATAAAAATGCCAGAATATTTTGTTAACCCTAAAATCCTACCTTGGTCCCTAGCATATTTTCCTCTCCCTCTCACTGTTCCTTGGGCTTAACCCGATCCAATCGGTTGCAACCCAACCCCTTTTTCCCCTCCCGACCGAACCGTTCCTGGCATTTGGTTCAGCCAAACCCCATCGCCCTGCATGTGCGCCAGCTCGTCACTGCCTGTGCGCGTGTCCGTGATGTTTCGAGCGTAGCACTGCTAGAGCCCTCTGCTAATTCCTTCCTAGTCTTGGCCATTTCTTCTCAGCCTCCTTTTTCTCCATAGACAGCCAAGCTAGTCTCCCCTTCTTTTCTCCACCGAAATGGAGCCAAGCTCCTGGCCCCTCCCCCACCGAGCTCTCCTCTTCCACCGAAGGCAGGCGCCGACCCTCCTCCGCTGCCACCTCCCGGTCCGGCCGCCCCTCAGCGCCGGCCACCTCCACCGTTGCCGGATCTGTGCCGCGCCGCCGTCCTCTGGCGCTGACCCGGCTGCATGCTGCCGTCGCCCCCTGTGCCTCTCCTCCTCTGGCGCCCAGCTGCCCCGGCTCCTCCCTCCACCGACCGGCCGGCTGCTCCGCGCGCCGTCGCCGCCCGGATCGCCCCGACCGCCGGCTCCTCGCGTCTCCTATCCATGGCGCGCCCGAAGCCGCGCCGGCCTCGCTCGCCTCGGCCCACCCGCGCCGCCACACCCGACACCCGAGTGTCGCCGCCTCCCTTTCTCGAGCCCCGCCGCCGCTTCACCTCTCGCTCGAGCAGCAGCCGCGGTGTCGCCGCCTCCGGTCTTCTCGCGCCGGCAGCCGCACGGCACCGCCATCGGCTTCCTCGAGCCCGAAGCCACCACTAGGGACTCGTTCTGGGCATCCCCACCGGCTTGCCGACCGCCCCCCTCGCTGTCGACGCCTCATGCCCAAGCCACTTTCGGTTTTCCCCTCCCTGCACTCTATATGTTTGTATAAATGCCTCAAAGGCTGTCTTGTTTCTCTGTAGGTGGGGCTCGTCTCGGCAACCCCCTTACACTTGTGTTCAACCACCACCACTAGCCGCCCGAGCTGCGCCGCCTCCACCCCTGAGGCCGCCTCGCCCGTGCCGGTTCTGACTTCATCGTGGTCAACCTCTGCCGGTGTCCCCCTCATCGTTGCCTTGGAGCAGACTCGAGCCACTGCGGCCTGTGGATTTTGGTTCACCTCTGTTCATCATTTAGTTGCCGACTCCAAAATTATTTCTCTACACTTTGTGCTCTCTGCTATGTGTATGGATTTGAGTCCCTTTGATTAGTATGTCAGTTAGCATAAGTGATTAGCTGGCTCAATTGAATGCTCCCTGTTAGTAGATAACTCATTAAGGTTAATTGGAAAATGCTAGCGGTATGTCCATATACATTTGTGTAGCCTTGTATGCTAAATGAATGGTTAGTAGCTAGCAAATGATCTTTTGCAGGATAGATGACCAGAGAATTGATCTGAATACTTGTAGTGACATTTGACCAATAACATTTCTAATACAAGTGCTAAGAAAGCTTCTGATTCAATTAGTACTTAAACTAAGTGTTGTGTATGTCATCACTCAATTAAGTAGCATTAGAATCTGAAAATCCACATGGTTATAAATTTTCAGAAAAACAAACAGAGAATAGAAGGGATTAGTTGAATTTTAGGTTGGAATTCTCCTGCAGCACCTCCTGTCTTTTGCTATCAAATCCTTGTAAATGCCAATTAGGTTACTTCAGTAAGTTAGCAAACCGGAGGTTTAGTTATAGCATTGTAGCTTAGAAGCTTGTTACTGTAGGTTAGTTAAATGATGTTCCATGACTTGAACCCCTAACTTACTTCCTAATTAAAGTAATTAATACCTAAGCCTTTAACTTGAAAGGTAAGTATTAACAGTAGGCCATTGGATCATGTTAAATAGCAAGTAGCAGCCAGTGAGAAAATCAGTTGATTAAAATGATAATTAAGTGAATGGTTAGGCTAGAATAGTTAAGTAGGTATCTAGAGCCCATCTGCGGATAATAGATGTGCACACAATCACCATCAAAGTCTGCCGAAAGAGAAGAACATATAAGAGGATTGATTTTGACTGTATGATTATCGTGGAAAATAAGTGAGTTTGGAAAGAACAGTAAGAAGAAATCCTAACTAATTTAAATAAGTTCCGAATCAACTAATTTGTTGTTCCTAAATTCATAATCTATCTTCTGTGTTTTTAATTTTTGGATACTTTTTGACATTCTGGTGTTTATTCGTTGTTTTTCGCTTTGACAGTTTTTATCGTTAGATGACGTTGATATCGAGAGTGATCCTCTGCAGCAAGTCGAATATTTCTAGCAAGGCAAAGGCAAGCAGTTTGATCATATCCACTCAATCCCATTACTTTTAAAATCTAATACTTTGTTTTACTCGTACGTATGCATGCTTTTGTGTCAATGATTAATTTTGTCGATTAGAGGTAGTTAATCCCATTGCATTGTTGACATGAAATTGTTCACTCCTGCCACTACCTTAGGAATATTATTCTCACTGGTGAATTAGAGCCCGGTAAATGATTTAGGGCATTTTATTTGTCTTTACGATATGATGCTTAGCAATGCTTAGATACCGGTAGAATTGGGCGGTGATCGACTTAGTCGATAACCTTGATCACACAAACTTATTATGACTCTATGTTTCAACCCTTGTGCTATGTTTATTTGTGAAAACTAAAAATGAAAATAAAATGATTTGGACTTAGGCACAATGGAAAGATGATGTGCTTTTGGGTGTGACTGGAATGGTGCCCGGGTCATTTAAGGACCGAGTTACTTGCGCCACCGTACTGAGCATTTTTGCGTGCTAACCACACTAGAGGGTATGGGACCTCTCTTGACTTAGTACTTTGGCATGTATTGGCTCCGAGTCGCAGGAGGGATGGTGTTGGGAGTATGGTAGTTGTCCGAAAAGCTTTACCCTTTGTGGGTAGTTGTCTTTTCGGCTTTACCATGTAAGCGTATGGATTTCTATCCATACGAGCGGCTCGTAGTTAATACATAATATTGGAAAACGTCTTGTTAGACTTAGCCGTGCCTGCATACCAAAGGAAGTATGCTAACCGTGGCTGGTGGAAAGACGATCTAAAGTGTGGGTACATTGGTACACCCCTGCAGGGTTAAAACTATTCGAATAGCCTCGTCCTAGGTTATGGACACGCTCGGATACGCCCCGTAAGAACTAGACTACAACTTTTAATTCAAACTTGATGGGTTGGTATGAATGGATGTTCATACTATTGTTGTGGTGACTATTGGGTTAGTCACTTCCAGGTTGTCTTTATTGTTGTTATTATTATTGTATCGCTGTTATTTCAACAATTACAAATAGTTTGTCAAATTGCCTTGAATCTATTACATTATTGCAAATGAAAACTTGCTTTATGCTAAAAGTAAGTCAAGAGCCCCCTCCACTTAAATAAAGCTTGCATGTAGTTAATTATAGTTCTGTTACCCTTACACGTCAGTCTTGCGAGTACAAAAACAATTTTTGTACTCAGTTGCTTTGCTTAATATTTTTGTTGCAGAGAAAGAAGGTGAGCCCCAAGGGCTTCCCTTTGTGAGTCTTTGCATGGTTTGACGACTAGCTTGGCGGCCTGGTTGGTTGCCTTGTGGGTAAAAGCACACTAATTGGCTTTTGTTTATCGCTATCTTATGGCACTTTTGCTTCCGCTATTTACTTGTTATTTAGTTGTCTTTTGGCCGGTTGGCCTCTCTTTTGTAGTAGCTCTCTATTATGTATGTCTTTTGTTAAACTTGTTGTATGGAATTTATGCATGATTTGTAACGGAGTGTGTATACTGCATTTCTGGGAAGTATACATATCCCGAGGCTTGGTTTATTTGAATTGTGATGCTAGGGACAATGGAAGGCTAAGCATTACAAGTCGAATAAACCGGGGTCCTCACACCCCAGCCCATTTCCTCTCCGTTCCAGCCTAGCTCCGCGCGAAGCCGAGCTCCCGCGCGCGCCCGCTCGCACCCGCTGACGCATGGGCCCCACGCCTCGTCGTCCTCCTCACGCTCAGCTTCGTCCTCGCGCAGCGTCGCCGGCGTCCGCCATGTTTTGAGCTCGAGCTCCGTCCGACACAATCAAGTTTCCAACTGAACCCCTTCTAGAAAACGCGGCAAATCTTATCTCTAACCTCCCCGCATCTTTTCGGATAAAAATCAAATCCCGGATTCGTTTCTATCTCTGTTTTCTCGCGAGACTGTCTCGAACTCTTTTTAGGGTTTCGTCGCCACACGCCTTCCTAGCCCTCCCGAACCCTATAAATAGGACCCCTGGGTTCGCCCTTGCGCCCGCAACCCAGAGCCGCCACCCTCTCCACCCTCGAGCCCTAACGCCGCCGCAACTCGGTTTTTAGGTTTTTGTTGCCGTCAGCGTTTTCTTCAAATTGCGCCGCCGTCGACGTCGCCCTGCCCTCGTGGTCTGCACTGTCGGGTTCGCCGTCGCATCATCTACCTCCAGAGCCGCTTCGCGTTGCCAGAGCCTCACCGGAGGCCCTGTCCGACAAAAGCCGAGAAGCTCCGCCGCATAAACCTCGCCGCCGGTCATCTCCGTCGACCCCGACCACCCGTGAGTGCACCCTCGTGTGCGCAATAACCTGGGCTACCTCCTGGTACCACTCACCTCCGGCGAGGCACCGCCGTTCGCCGTTGTCGGATGGTCCAGAGCGCCGCCGCCTCCGATCTGGCGTGACACGCCGCGTCAGCTGCCACCTCAGCGTCGTGTTAGCGCCCCCGCCTATGTGTCAGCAGAAACGTGTGCGCCCGCATGGCACGGTCCACCGGTCTCCAGATCCCGAGGTTCGGTGGCTTAGTCTACCGTGGACCGTGAGGCTGACATGTGGGTCCCACATATCAGTGTTTTCTTTTAATCCTTTTAAATCCCGAATTCTCTGTGCTGACGTCATGCTTGCGCAATAATCCGATTCTGTTAAGAAATAATTTAGAAATTCCAGTAAATCCAAAATTAAGGTTTTCTTTTAGATTGAAACTTCCAGAGCTCATATCTTTTGCATCCGAACTCCGATTGAGCCCATTCAAATTCCTAAATTCATCTAAATTCGAGATCTATTTATCTGAGATTTTTATTTAATTTTTGGAGTTTGTTTTGCCTCTGTTATTTATTTGTTTTATTTATTTATTGCATTTGCGAGTAGACGTCGATACGTCGGGGAATTTTGGAGAAGAAGGAGCACCTCAAGATCAAGACCAGTACCTAGACCTTTTCCAAGGCAAGTCATACCTTTGATCATATTGAATTCCAGTTTTTCTAAAAAGTACTTTGCTTCAAATTATTGCATTTACTTTAAAGTATGTATTTAAATGCTTTTGGGTATAGTTATTATCCAATCTGTTATAATCACTTTGGTTTTGTATGTCATAATCTCTTGTCACCCTAGATTGGTTTATTTAGTTGGTATTATTTTAGCACCAACGTGGGTTGGTTAGATACGAGTACAATTGCTTAGCCGTGCTACGAGTCTCATATCTCATTTGAGTTGCGAATATTAAATTTAACTAAGTGACTATGGAACTTTGTGTAAAACTGTGTGCTATGTGTTATTACTTCGTGATAGCATGTGTTGCACTAAAACCAACTAGGTGGTAAAATATTTGGACTGAGGCAAGTGTTGGATACTAAGTGATATGGTGGATTTTGTGAATGAGAATGATAATCTTTGTGGCATAGTTAGAAAATGGAAGTCTTGCCTTGGTCAATTAAGAACTTAACTTTGTGCGCTATTGAACTGAGCCTTACTGTACGACCACATTCCTGATAGGACGAGCCTAACATAGTAGGTTATGGAGTCTCGACATTGATGTTCAGGTGGATAGGTTAGGCTTCGTGACAGGATGGAGGTGTGACTACCCGGTAGTTGCATCGCGGGACGGTTCGCCGCATCCCTGTCCAGCGGTGTGTATCGGACTAGCTTTCTTTGCGGGTTGATCTGGCGGTAAAGCACATTGGGAATGTCAATGTTTGAGACGAAGTTTCTGAACTGTTTTGTTACGATTAGTGCTAGCTACACTAGTTGTATCTGTGGGTAAAGTGTACAAACTCTGCAGAATGTTAAATCAATCTATTCGAATAGCCGTGTCCGCGGTCATGGTCATGCTCGGGGATTTCACACGAGGGGTAGTTTTCATAAAATGCTTGGGATGGGAGCTATGTGATTTAAGTCATATGGCTATGTGAAATAATCTGTTTAGCTTTGTGTTTTTGTGAAAACAAATGTTAAATTAATATTATCTATTTGTTTTGAATTATGCTTTCAATCTATTATTGTATTCCATTGCAAATATTATTTTCATGCAAAAGAATCACATAAGCCTTTTCTTTTGGAATAAGCCTGCATCTATAAATTGCATTCTGTGGTATGATTTGTGAGTACGGTTGTGTACTCACGCTTGTTGTAAAACTTGCGCCCAAACCTACAGAATAGGAGGAGTCTACGCCTGCTTTCGAGGAGGAGTTCATCGAAGGTTGCTAATCGTTAAGGTCTGGATCCCAGTTGGTTGCCTGTGGTGAATTGGTGGGATCTACGCTGAAGTTATTTCTGTTCCGCTGCTATTTTTTTCTCTGTTAGCCCTGTGTGGCTCAATAAGTGTAAACTCGACCATAAGGTCAAAACCAATATTTGTTATTCAAATTAATCGTTTACTTTACTTATCGCTTGTGTGGATCAATATTCACCTGTGTTGACACTGTGTGCACTAGCGGGATCCTGGACTAATGCATTATACACAGAGGGTCCAGAATCGTAATTTTGGGTCCCGACAAGTTCGTGGTCTCCCTCTTTCCAAGCCACAAGCATGAGTCATGGAGCTGAAGCACAGGCAATGCCGTGACCATCCTTCAGGTGGGATTGATGTGATGAGCAGATGAAGCAGTCATGGCCACCACCTTTGTTCCTCCTAAATGAAGTTGTGTCGTCTTTATGGCCACCAACCTAGGAACCTTGGAACTGCTTGCAAAATGGGCCATCATTTGGTGGTAATGAAGGACAATATGCTAATAGCTATGATCATTTGAAGGCACCTAGGAAAATAAAATGTGTGATATTTCATTCTTTTGAAGGCACTCCAGATGGGCTTGATACAATTCTAGATCAATGTCTTGACAAGTTGCTTGTGGTGCAAAATTTCTTAATTCAGCATGTGTGGATTTCCCTTATGCTAATTTCTAGAGCTGATACACCTTTGGATGACAATTATGGTATAAATCTGATTCCTCAAGTGCTTGAAGAATGACACCTTCTGACTAATGGGTACAACAAGGATATGAGGTTCAATGGTGCTATGGAGTCACACAGGTTGTAGCTGACGCCTGTTCATACAAGTTACCTATATGCATTGCATACACCTTGACCACCACCTATGGAATGGCGAATTATAGGTAGTGGAGTTGCAGGACAGCAAGCCATGAAACTAGCCAAGATGCCCAGTGTTGTCTCGGTGTTCCCGAACACAAAGCGGAGCCTCCACACTACTCATTCGTGGGATTTCATGGGATTGTGCACCAATGCAGCGGCTGAGGTCCCTGGATTCCCAACCAAGAACCAGGAAAATGTTATTGTTGGGTTCATTGACACAGGAATATGGCCAGAATCCCCTAGTTTCAGTGATCATGGAATGCCTCCAGTTCCTACATGATGGAGAGGGAAATTCCAGGGAGAGGAAAATTCACCATCAAATTTCACTTGTAATAGGAAGATGATAGGAGGTAGGTACTACCTCAAGGGATACCAAACGGAAGAGGGTGGCTCAAGTAAAAGTGCCATCAAGTTCATATCTCCAAGGGACAGCTCAGGGCATGGCAGACACACTGCCTCAACAGCGGCTGGAAGGTTTGTTAGAAACATGAATTACAGAGGTTTGGGCACCGGAGGAGGCCGGGGAGGAGCCCCCATGGCAAGGATTGTAGCCTACAAGGACTGTTGGGACTCAGGCTGCTACGACGCTGACATTCTTGCGGCATTTGACAATGCCATCAGTGATGGTGTCGACATTATCTCAGTGTCTCTAGGTCCAGACTATCCTCACGGTGACTATTTCAGTGATGCCATATCCATCAGCTCATTCCATGCAACAAGCAATGGAATATTGGTCGTTTCTTCTGTAGGGAATGCTGGGAGCCAAGGTTCAGCAACTAACCTTGCACCATGGATGCTGACAGTTGCAGCAGAACAACCGATAGATCCTTTGTCTCCTATGTCAGACTGGCAAATGGTACCGTCTTAATGGGTGAGAGAGCTTGAGTACATACCGCATGAACACTTCAGTTAGGACAATTTCAGCTTCAGAGGCCGATGCAGGCTATTTTCACTCCCTATCAGTCCAGCTTCTGTCTGGACAACTCTTTAAACAGGACAAAGACCAGGGGAAAGATTCTTATTTGCCACAATACTAAGAGCTCCTCAGGATCACGTGTATCAAAGAGTATGGTTGTGAAGAAAGCTGGTGCAGTTGGGATGATTCTCATCGACGAGATGTGGGATCATGTTGCTAATCATTTTGCTCTTCCTGGCACTGCCGTTGGGAAAGCAATGGATGATATAATTCTTTCCTATATCAATAGTTCAAGGCATGCCAGTACGATGATCTTGCCAGCAAAGGCAATCCATCATGGTCTCCTTCAGCAATCAAATCAGCAATCATGATAACAACAATTGTACTGAACCTACCCACAGCTGATGGTGGTGATAGTGTTCATGTTAGGCAGGGCATTGAGGTTCTACAGGTACCATGGGATCCGGGTGACATTGAGTTCATCTGCCTGCATTTACTTACAGCAGCTTGAGGTCAAGCCGCATTTCAAGGAGGGAGAAATGTCACAGACCAGCCCGCCTTGGTTTGAGACTTCGTTGGTGGGCCTGGACCCAGTAGGCAAGAGGATTGAGTTAGGACTACAAAAAGCAGCAACAGCATCAGAAGAGGGCATCGATGAAGAACAACACAGACCGCTTCCTCCTCTCATTCTTCTCCTCCCCAAAACTCTGGCTCTTCTTCCCAGTCTCCATTCTTCTTCTAGTCCCAGTCTAATTGCTCTTCTTCTTAGTCTTAATTCTAATTTCCCACTTTGTAGCCCCAAATATTGGTTTATTGAGTGGTATTGGATTGTCATGTTCTTGTCGCGGATGTGCTTTGGTGTTTATCAATTGGGATTATAACAATACACACAGGGGGAAAACACAGGAGAGCGAGGGGAGACACACCGGAGAACACACACGTAGACAGAGAGCAAGAGGAAAAAGCAATATGCCAATGAACAAAGCAACAATGGTGTTCTCCCTCCTTAATGGTGAAGGCCATTATATGGCTTAATATCTTCTCTCACTCGTCTGCATGCAGGTGTTTTTTTTGGGGGAGGGGGGGGGGCAATGTCCTTGTCGGTGTCCGGCTCGACGTCATTGAAATCTTCATGTTCATCGGCGTCGTCATCAGATGTGATCTATATATATGGCCAGGCTGCGCAGACGTTGACGCTCTCATCCCTGCGACTGCGACGATGGAGCCGAGCCATGTCGTTGAGAGTCTCATCACCATGCTGCACGCCGAGATCACCAAGGCAAGAGACACGTCTACACCGGCCTGCCACGCCTCGCAAACAACCCACCAACAATCCTAATGCATGCGTACACACGTGCAACAATACCAGAGCACATGCATGGGCCATGCACACGATCCTCCCAAAATCTGAAGCAAGTAACTGATGCAGCGGCTCTAGCACCAGAGCCACGATGGGCGCCGCCATGTCTTGCGAATGCCACGCATGCCCTCCCGAAGATGTCCTGTGCGTCCGATCGTGTCTCTCCGACGTGGTGAATTCCGCCAGCAGTACATGCCTAGCTACATGGGCCAACAAGCCTGAGTTGTATGCCTCGTAGCCTTGCTCTTGATCTATGGTCGCCAGTGGCGGAACCAGGATTTTTAGAGACCCAGGGCAAACTTTGGCTGCAAGTAAAGAGTGTACGACTTGATCTAACAAAAAGCATGACTAATCATGGAAAACATGTTCAAGTCCTTAACTAATACAATTACTAAGTCTGTATTGACTCCATTCTTCTTATGAAGTTCCAAAAACATCGAAATTAAAATGATACCGATGTACGATGAGGAGGGACTTTCTCCGGACGAGACACATGGCAGCAGCACTGGCTCGCTCCTATGGTGGTTCTGCCACTGATGGTTGTTGCCCATTCGACGCTGGTGTTGCGCCACCATGCTGGATTGACTGCCACCGTTGATGACGGTGCCCGTCTTGATGAGACTGAGCTGATACAAAACCTACAACCATGTCGTCCGCACTACCGTTGGCTGCTGTCCGCGTCTACATATAGAGGAGATCAAGACGCATGCATGCATGCATGCATGCATCTTACTCTCTCTCTCTCTCTCTATCCACAACTTCTCATCAGTAATTAATTCAATCAAAGCACATGGTACTGCTCACGACTAGGGGTGGGGATGGTTCGGTTCGGTTTGAACCTATCCTAACCCAAAGCGCCCGAGTGACAAGCTTAGGATCATAGATCGCTCCATGCTGCGATACCTCCCTGGTCCAGTGTATCCATTGGTTTATGAGGGTCGGTCCTTTTGTTGAATATTGAGGAACGTCTCATTGTAAGACAAGTCAAGCCAGCGGAGGCAGCGCATGCTCTGGCTAAGGAACGTGAGCAACCCAGGCTCCTGTTCCACCACATCGCAGGCTCACCAGGGCGAGATCTTCGATACCCAACCCAGTGGCTGTCCGTGCGAGAGATTGGAGCCCGTCCCTGGTGATGAGGATGCAACTATGAAGGTGGAGCGTGGCAAGGCTCTATGTGGCGCCCCGGCCAGTGGCGGACCCAGGATTAAAGTTTAGGTTGGGCGGCGGCATCCAACCACGTGCTACTGCACACGACCGCACGCATGTGTGTAGAGCGAGCGGAGGAGCTGCGACACCAGCTGCGGGAAGGAGCGCAAGCAGAGGAGTTAGAGGACACCGGCTGCGGGGAGGAGCTGCGACGGCGGTGACGGTCGGAGCGGCGCTGGATCGGGGCGGTGGTGGTCAGAGCGGCGCCCCATCGGGGAGGCAATGGCTCAAGTGGGAGCAGAGCAGCGGGGATGGCGAGAGAAGGAGCACGGGGAGGGCGCCAACGGCAATACCTATTGCCATAAATTCTCAAACTGATTTGTATAAATGGTAATAATAATTCCCACCTATAGGATAAATTGATTTGAACAAATACGGGTTCAAAGTGTTCAAAGGAGACCCGCCTTTGGTGACGTTAGAAGTAAGCGCTTCCTGTTGATCCAAACTCGCGTCGGCAACGTCGGACTCTACATGCGCGAATCGAACCAAATAAATCATAGAAAGCAAATAAAAACTAAAAATTATAAAATAAATATTAAAAGGTAGATAATGAATTTAGATGAATTTATGATCGAGAATCGACGAATTTGGAGTTTGTACGAAGGAAAACGAACATCTGGAAGTTTGGTAACACATAAAATGATAAGTCACAAAGAACTGCTACAGTACTGGAATTCTACTGTTTGGGACTTTGCTAGTTTCGGTTGTTTACATAGCATAGCTAAGCTTTGAGGGCATGACAAGGTGGGTCCACAAGCTAGAGAAATATCAGTGAAGCAAAAGAGGAATGGATGAGACAAATGCTTGTGGGACCATGATGTAAGTGGACAAAAGTTGAACTAACAACTAGCAAAGCTAAGAACAAACGAGCAGAGCTCCAGGCGCTTCAGCCATGGGCCCATGGCAGCGACGCCGACACAGGAGACGGCGAGGTAGCCGGCGAACACCAAAAATGGGATCCCACTGAGCTCCTCTACCCATATGTGATGGTGGCTAGGCCGGCGAAGCCTTGCGGCGGCGACCACTCCTCACCTCGCTCACGCTCATGGACACAAGACGCTACCTCTTCTCCATCTCCGGTGCGGTGGTGACCATGGTGGATGGCAGGGGGAGGTGTTCCTGCCGGCGGGTACCACGGGTGGCCGCCTAGGCTTGCCCTATTGCTGGGTCTGCCCCTGGCCCTGGCTCTGATACCACTTGTAGGAACAAGGATAACCGACTAGAGGGGGGTGAATAGGAGGTTTTTAAACTTTTAAACAAATTAACGAGATAAGCTAATTAATAACTTAGTCTAAAACAAATTATACTTCTAGCTAAGCAATACAAGCACAAAGATCAAGCTAGAAATATAAATGCGGAAGAGTAAAGACTAGGAATAACCACAATGAGACAACGATGTTTTCCCGTGGTATCGAAGACTTGCCGGTCTTCACTAGTCCACGTTGAGGGAGCTTGAACCAATCAAGCCGGCTCCACGTATTAAGCCTTTCCTCGATCACTATTGTTTGTTTTTCCTCCACTCCGGAGATGGTGAACACCAAACCACTCACAATATGGGCACCGGGCCTCTTCACAATCTTCTTGAAGAGATCACCGTGCAATCACCGCCAAGCCGTCTAGGAGTTCGGCAAAACTCCAAGAGTAACAAACCAAGACCTTCGCAGCGACACTCAAGTGCAATAGGATCAACTAGAATGATGAATGCACTTTGAATGAGCTCAACAACCTCTCAAAGAGTGAACAAATGAATTTGAGGAGTTGAATGAATGCACAAGGCTCTAAGGATGTTAAATGTGGTCTAGCACTGTCCTTGGTGGTGGGAAGTATTTATACCCCAACAACAATTATAACCGTTGGAGAAGAAAACCCACTTTTTGACCACATGCGGTACTACCGCCATGCAAGAAGCGACTACCGCACTTCTCCAACCACTATAACAACGGCTATAACAGATGCATTAAATGACGACATAGCCGTTTAATCTTCTGACGGTACTACCGCTAATCGACGCAGCGGTACTACATGATGCGGTCATACCGCAAGGAGATTGCGGTACTACCGTTTTCCAAGAGAGACAAAAGGGTGTTTACTGGAAAAAAACATACCGCTTAACATTCGGAATAACCGGCATGCGATAGTTTCGCTTAACACTGCGGTACTACCGTATTCGGTCATACCGCATGAACATCGGCGGTACTACGGCGCTTAGGTTTTGGCACCGAAATCGAAAAGAGACTCTCTAAAAAACATACCGCCAACTAACGACGGAACAACCGAGTGCGGTAGTTCCGCACACTGACAACGCCGGTAGTACCGATTGTCCTGACAGTGCATATTTGGTTTTAGAAAGAGAATCCATATGCATACATGATCCTAAATTGATCCATAAAGCACAAGACATGCCTTCAAGCTACAGGACATGATCCCTCTTAATAGTACGACATTTAACCTATAATCCGGTCTTCCATCTATTTCTCCTAAGACCGGTAAAAGAAAATAATATCAAAACCACTTGTACCTTATCCTTGAGCTATACTTGATCTTCATAAAACTTTTAGCATGCATCTTCAAGATCATATTTTCCAATAGGACTAAGCCTTGTAAAAACTCAACAAACCAATAAGTCCCATTTTCACATATTATCATAAATTACCAAAACATATTTTTAGGGGTCTAGATGCTTTTCACCGTGCTCCGCGCCAATCGCAAGGAGGTGGTCATTATGCAGGTCAAGAGGTAGGCGAAGATCCAAGTTGTGTAGTGCTGCGCCACACTGGTGGATTCATGTGTTTGATTTGCTGAATGGAACCAAATGGTTCAGGACCAAGCCGTTCCATGTGAGAGAATATTCGACCAATATGCTATACCATGTCGTTCAAAAAAAATGCCAAACCACGCGATTCAACGTGGGGAAGCGGGAGGCACATCATCCAGCTCTACATGCATTGCATTTATTGCACTTGAAAAATCTTTATCAAAGATTAAACTATAACCTAAATCAACTCCTCCAAAGAAAACAGAAATAAGTCCTTACAAAGACCTCCGTAAAATAATTTATTCAAATACTATAATATTTATCGTGAATAAATATATTTTTTTTCCAAAATTTTAGAACCTAAGTTAACTCACAGAAAATTCAAACTCATTTCAAAAGCCCTTGCTTTGGCATAATTTAAACTAAGCAAATAAAATATAAACAATGAGCTTTAAGATTTTATATGTGTTCTAGGTTAGCCCAAGAACCCCTCTGAAAAATTTTAGATTTTTAGAAATTTATTTGCTATTTTATCTCACCCGGTCAAAATTATTGGGTTTATTTTCAAACTTAGTCTTTTAGACCGCTGACGTTCGGACCAGTCCGATCAGACCGACCCTTCCGGCCAGTCCGAACAACACCCTGGGCCCACCAAAAGTGATGTTTGGATGGTCTGATCGGAGTAAGGATGATGTTCGGACGGTCCGAAGAACACCCCGGGCCCGCCAAAAGTGATGTTCGGACGGTCCGATCGAAGCAAGGATGATGTTTGGACGGTCCGAATATTATCAGGATAACTGTTTTAACTTCAAACCCCTCAAGTTTGACCGGGCTAAAAAAATAGAAAATAAATTTCTAAAATTATATAAATTTTCAGAGGTGTTCTTGGGATGATCTAGTACCCAGATAAAATTTGTAACCTTGTTATTTTTAATTTATTGACAACAAGGGCTTTTAGAACTTCGTTTGAATTTTTACAAGGTTGAATTAAGCTCTAAAAATTTAAGAAAAAATATATTTATTCATGATAAATATTATCGTATTTAAATAAATTATTTCCCAGAGATGATCATATGTTTTTATTTCTGTTTTCTTTTGAAAGTTTCTTTTTGAGTTGAATGTTTAATGTTTGATTAAGATTTTTCAAGTGCAATAAATGATACAAATGCTTCAAAAATAATATGCATGCTCATGAGATGCATAAAAATTCTATTTATTAAAACGGGGATGTGACAAAATTGTTCTACTGAGATAGGACTATTAAATTTGTGGCAATCCAAATACAACCGCATTCATCAAACCAAACACCATCTTGAACCATCGTATCCCACCAACCAAACAAAATCATGTATCATCATATCCCACCAACCAAACATTATACTTGTATCATCTTATCCAGGGTCATCCCCATCCACCCTGGTTCACCCAACCGAACGTACCCTAAGTACTTAAAGTTGAGATACAATAATTCATGATACAACTCAAAATAAATTTTGGAAGCACTCTCATGAACATGTGAGGACACTTACTCATTTCCTCAATATCCTGGAGTACAACATCAATATACGAACAACTTTCTTGACGAGAATTCCACATGCTAACTAGAGTTTGCGAATCTGTCTCCAATATCAGATTTTGGACTCCAGCAGCAAGCGCCCATCTAACTCCATCTCTACACGCATATGCCTCGGCCACCAATCCGTCCATATTTACTTTGTGCCATCCAGTCGACGGCGGTGTCCACTGATCAGCAGCTTTCACCGGACCATCAGCATGTTGCACACTGACACACCAAGAATCGCGAAGGTAAACATGTGATGTTACGGAATGCTGGTACACGCGTGCTTTCCTACCGGAGCGCACTTATGTGTGCGTAAATGTGGCCATATAGCAACTGATTATTGGTGATAGGGTTGAACACCTTGTCTCCACCGATCGATCACAGATGGTTCTAGTCTAGAATATTTTCTTCTGGAGTGTTGCATTTCAATGTTTTGAATCTTGCAAGGAGGGGAGAAGGGGAGTGATGAGATGCAATGGATAAAAAATCTAGAAATATAAGTACTATTTGGAGGGGAAAAACACTCAAAAGCTTATAGCTAGACACCACCATCCCAAAAATCGTTAAATATCTTAGTAAGCACATAAACCGGATGAGTGTTAACATGTTAAAGACATGCTCAATCGCAGCGCCATCCACCATTTTGTGGTCAACCTCTCTGGCTAAGTAAGACGATGGTGGTCAGTTGCCTTAGCAACAACATTAGAATAATAGTAACTATAGGGGGCCTTTGATCTCAAGAACATATATATAGGAATAACACCAAAAAGATGCCAAATTAACCTTTCTTCTTAGAGAGAAAAAAAAACCCCAAGAAAACCTTGTTTTGAATTTTAGGTGTGTACAATCTAAACTATTGGGTAATCGAGTACTTATTTCATTGGTGGATGTATGAACTGAGAAGAAGCAGAAATATTATGCTGAGGGTCACCATGACATCTAGGAAAACTGGAGAAGTAATAAGAAAAGGGGAAACAAAAAGGATATCGGTGTGAAGGTGCCGACGATATCAATATGTAACGTTGGAAGAGCTAGAGGCGTGCAATTGAATATTTTCTTCTTGAGGAGGACGTGTGTGGAAAAAGGAGGGAAAGTTGTGAAGGAAGAGAATGTTATAGTACAAGATCACCCTCCCACTCTTCTCCGGTAGATTACATAAAGCTGTAATTAATTCACTATGTTTATAAGAGTTTACTTGTTCTAAATAATCACTTAGACCATTTCATAATTCAACTCATTAGCTATATGTGCATTCAGGCTTTATGTGACTACAATTTGGAACAAAGATCCTTGATGACATTTCGTCATTCTTGTCGAGGATTGATTTTGGGTTAAAAGCTGTGCATCATTCAATTAGAGTACAACATTTGTACCCATGAAGATGTTACAAAATGTGAATTTAACGTAGTAGATAAAAAGCTCACCTCCTGCGGCTAAAAGGAAAGGGACAACACACAGTTGCACTAAATCCATAGTTGTTTTGAGTGCGTGGATCACACACGGCAGTTAACACATGTCAATTCCAGATCAATCGAGTTTTTTTTAATAACACCATGTTATTAGATGCTTCCCGCGCGTGATTCCATTCACCTCTTCATTCTCAACAGTCAACACCCTTAATAAGCAAGACGATGACATCCATAGCGGAACTCCATCCACCCTTTCATTCCCAACACACCTCTTCATTCCCAACATCCTTGATAAGCAAGACGAGGATATCCATAGCGTGAACGACAACACCATTTTAACATGGCTTTGCCATAACAATAAAATTGAATAGGAGGAACATCCTAATAGATCCCACTTAATCTCATTTAACCCAACAGAGACCTAATCTGGCACTGTCAACGGAGAGGATTTTGATGCCCTATGCGGCGGCTATTGCCCAAAACCGGCGTGCCGCCCACGTCCATCAGTCCATGGTCTGCTCGAAACAAGAGTCGCTTGCCTCAGGGTAGGGAAGCGTTACTACCCTTTTCCGGGCGACTCCAAAATAGAACCCCCTAGGCCGCTCCCCTCTCCTACCCCGCCTCCCTATTTCTCTCCTCCCCTCCCTCTCCCTCCCCTCCCCACCGCGACAGCCGCGGCCGCGGCCAAAACCCTAGATCTCGCTCCGCTAAAACCCTCAAGGAAGGTAATGTTTCTTGCCCCAAGTTGGAGCTTTGGCTCTAGATCTCTCCTCGACTCGCTTCTTTGCGCTTATCGGATTAATTCGGTCGCTTTATGTAGGGAATTCCGCGGTGATTAGTGCCTGCTGCCTGTGGTTCAGTGCGGGAGGATGGCGGAGCCGTCGAAGGTGATACACATCCGGAACGTGGGGCACGAGATTGCCGAGGTGAGGAGTTGCGGTGAAAGATGGAGAGATCTTGAATCTTTTATTTTTCGATTTTGTGATTTGTCTGGGATGATTTCTTTTATCGGATGGCTTGATTTCCAGTAGAAAGATTTCATCCTTTGTGGCTATTCACTCACCGTGTTGTTGGTGGTGGTGTTGGTGTTGTTGTTGTTGTTGCAGGCTGATCTGCTTCAGCTGTTGCAGCCGTTCGGGACGGTCTCCAAGATCGTCATGCTGCGTGCCAAGAATCAGGTGGGACATTTTCTTCGTTGTTGGCCGTTGTGTTTTTTAGCCGTTAAGCAGATGTGGTGTTGATGTTGTGGTTGTTTTGGCGGTGCAGGCTCTTCTCCAGATGCAAGACATGCATGCTTCCGTAAGCGCGCTGCAATACTACAGTACTGTCCAACCTAGCGTAAGGTAATGTGTTTCTTGGCTGTGATGATTTTTGGATGCGAGGGGCTCCGAGATTTTAGTTAGGTTTTGCAATGTTATTTGCTGCATAGTTATGGCTCGTTCCGGATAATGCATTATTAATGAGATTTATGAACACCGAGAGGGTTTGGGCTTTGCATTGTGCTTTCTTTATATTCAACAAACAATAATGTAGTGTGCTTATGTGTTACATTCTTGTTTACCTAAAAGATAACCGTACTTCTTTCATTGACTTTTGATATCTCATTTGGTATGTAATTACTCCTTTCCGCACGCTTGTTCACCCTATTATGTCATTTTAGGGGAAGGAATGTGTACATGCAATTCTCATCCCACCAAGAACTTACCACTGACCAGAGCTCTCATGGACGGAATTCTGATCAGGTATGCACACATAATCCAGCTAATGTCAAGTCTTTTCCACTCTGAATTTCAGAATTTACTTATAAGCTTTCCAAAGTGATCTGAAGTTGCCAATATCATTCGAGCTATGAATTCTGCATATGAATTATCGTTTCTTAGTGGTTGTTTTTCCTAGAGCTCCTTATTTAACAATGAGTTGCACGATACTCACATCTCATATTTAGGTGTGGCGGCTGTAGAACATTAACTTAATAAAAAGAAAGGTTTCAGATTTCTTATTTCCAGGTTGTGGATCAATAATCGGTGACCTTAAGTTATCAAACACTTACAACTACTTACAACTTTTGACTTGTTTGTGGCTGTAAAACATTGCACAAGGCTTGCCTCGATTTGGACCGGAAAGTTTGTTATATGCTAAAATCGGAAAGTCGAATTACTGTTTCACCATTACAAGTAAAAATATGCCACTAGGTGTTATTACACCAAAAATGTTAAATCAAAACAGGAAGTACAGTTAGCTATATTTGATTTCTTCCCATCAGTTCTTTTAGATAGCTGAGTTAAATTGCATACTTTATCTACTGTCTTATTTTTCCAACTAGATATACACATTCCTCTCTATTTATTCTTTTCTTTTTGTCCCCGCTCTTCTGTCTCGGTGCTCATGTGCTGCTGGACTTCAGGAGTCAGAACCCAACCGAATCCTCTTAGTTACTATTCACCACATGATCTATCCTATAACAGTGGAGGTTCTACATCAAGTTTTCAAAGCTTATGGATATGTGGAGAAGATTGTCACATTTCAGAAGTCTGCTGGTCAGATTCCCCCACCTCACTTTCTCTCTCCACACACACACACACACACATGTACACTTGGTATGCATGTTCTGATTCACTTTCCAGATTGCACGTGAATGGTAAGGTTTTTTTATCAACTTAATATTTCTAATATGCGTAACACTAGGAAACCCTGGATACAAAATAGTAAGTGTATACCAACTGTTGTATGTGTAGTACGTAGCAATTGATTACATTAGATGCAGCATTACGTAGCAATACATGGGATTGCTACAGTCCAAAAAATGCATGTGCTAATAATATATAGCAACAAGATAACTAAATTATAGCAGCATATATGTTATCACAGACAGATGTATACCTGTCATCCAATTGCTGCAAAATTTATATGCTGCTTATACAGAAAAAGTGGGTAGAAGCTCGCTATTCTGTCCCTGGGATATAGCCTAGTGCTCCTGTTTGTGTATTTTCTGCTCTTTTCAGTTACTGGTACATATTCGTTTTGCACTGGGGAGTGGGGATAAACAAAGTTGGCACCTTCTATGTTTGAAAGGTTCTTTACATTCTACTTGTTTGATGCAGGTTTTCAAGCCCTCATCCAGTATCAATCACGCCAAGAAGCTGTGGAAGCATTTGGTGCTTTGCATGTAATATTTATGGTTCCATTAATGTCCTTAAGTGTACAACTATTTATGATATGCTTTATTCTTACAAAACAAAGTATTCCAGGGAAGGAACATATATGATGGTTGCTGTCAGCTAGACATTCAATATTCAAAGTATGATCTATGACTTATTTTAGTTGAAATTTGTTTTTCTCATTTGCTATTTCTGAATTTCTTCATATCCCCCTTCTTTAATATCCAGTCTCAGCGAACTTCAAGTCCATTACAACAATGATCGGTCTAGGTAAAATTGACTTCTCATCCCTATAACTGATATTATTGGACAATGTGTGTGCATGTCAGTGTTACGGAGCTGTAACGTCTTATGAAATTAGCTTGTAACTCTTTCTTCTGCTGACCTTTTTTAATCATCTTCATGACATGAAAGTTACCGCTGGCAATTCCCCCTTTTTTTTGCCCAGGGATTTCACAAATCCATCATTGCCTACAGAACAACGTCCAAGGTCCTCTCAGGTTGAGTGATTCTCTATCTTGTCATCTTTACTTGTTACATGGACCAATTAACTCTGAAGCTAAATAGTTTTTTTTATATTTTTAAAATGATTGGAACAGCAAGGTTATCCAGATCCCGGTGGTCTCTATGCCTTCCAACAACCTGGAGGTAGCACATTTCACCTTGGTTTGAATTAATCATTCATTGTTGATTTTTGTAGAAGTGTCTGATTTAATTTCCTTTTTGGTCTACAGCTTCATATGCACAGGTTGGTGTCTTGACTGTCTTTGGATGGTGTACTTCGGTGTTATTTTGTTCTGTTCAATTTGCCAAAAATGATTAGTTGGATATACATTTTTTGCTGCTTCATCTGTATCTTGTCTAAATATTCCTGTGAGTTCTAATACAAAAGCATTTGCATTTGGTGCATACCAGATGGGAAGAGCTGCAATGATTGCAACTGCATTTGGTGGAACTTTACCTCCCGGAGTGACTGGTACGAATGAACGGTGCACACTAATAGTCAGCAATTTGAACACTGATGTAAGTCTTCACCTGTTTTGAACCCTTGTAAGGCTTGTTTCTTACCTTAATCTTATTACCACTTAGCTTAAGCTAGTGCAAAGCATTTAATTCTGTTGTGCTTAAATTTCTAAGCTTAAGCCCCCTTCAAGGGAAGGGTTAATGATCACTTTGGTCCTTGACGTTTCAAAAGGGCCAAAGAGGTCGCTAAAACTTTGGGCCAAAGAAGAACATAATACCAGTTGTATACATCCTGTCCTACTGGACAGGATCCTACTTAGCTAATGGGTTTTCTTGAACAGTTAGCGAGGGAGAAAACCCATGCGACCTAGAGCTCCGTTACTTGTTGCGACAAGACCAAAGTAGAAGAGTCAGTGGGATGTTCTAGACCAAATCAGCACCATTTACAATCGTTAGTGATCTAGATGGCCAACCAATTGACCCCAAATCCAAGCACATCTCTATGTTCAATAATCAGTACACGCCACCAAATGGAGATGCTTTGCAGACTCCGTCACCTTCTCATATCACGGGCTTTGCATAGCAGGGTGGGGAATATGTTGGTGAGGTGCTGTCTCTTCTACTTGGTCTAGTCACCACAAGTTGTGGATCTTTAGAGCGCATGGGCAAAAGAGACTCTTCACTACGCTAATTATGTAAAGAAATCCTTGTTGATCAGGGTCTGAGTCAGCTGGACAACTAGGATTAGGTCCTTCGGCCCAAATTTGAGACATCAAGGATCTCTTTGTACAATTAGTGAGGGTGGAAAGTTTTGTTTCCCCATGCAACCTAGAGCTTCATTACTTGTTGCGACCAGGCCAAAGTAGAAGAGTTGGAGTGGGATGATCTAGACGACCAAATCAGCGCCAATTGCAACTGTTAGTGATCTAGATGACCAACCACACGGTGGGGAATATGTTGGTGAGGTGCTATCTCTTCTACTTGTTCTAGTTGCCACAAGTCGTGGATCTTTAGAGCACATGGGCAAAAGAGTTTTTTCACCACGCTGATTATGTAAAGAAATCCTTGTTGTTGAATAGGGTCTGAGTCAGCAGGACAGCCAGGATAGGTCCTTCTTTGGCCCAAATTTGAGACATCAAGGATCTCTTTGTACAGTTAGCGAGGGTGAAAAGTCTTGTTTCTCCATGCAACCTAGAGCTCCATTGTTTGTTGTGATCATGCCAAAGTAGAAGAGTCAGAGGGATGATCTAGACAACCAAATCAGCGCCAATTGCAACCGTTAGTGATCTAGATGACCAACCAACTGAACCCAAATCCAAGCACATCTCATATGTTCAGTAATGAATACACACTTCCCAAATGGCGAGTGCTTTGTGGATTCCGTCGCCTTCTCAGATCAGCAGGCTTTGCATCATACGGTGGGGGATATGTTGGTGAGATGTTGTCTCTTCTACTTGGTTTAGTCGTCACAAGTTGTGGATCTTTAGAGCGCATGGGCAAAAGAGACTTTTCACCACGCTGATTGTGTAAAGAAATCCTTGTTGAATAGGGCCTGAGTCAGCAGGACAGCTAGGATTAGGTCCTCCTTTGGCCCAAATTTGAGACATCAAGGATCTCTTTGTATTGTTAGTGAGGGTGAAAATTCTTGTTTCCCTATGCAACCTAGAGCTCCATTGCTTGTTGCGACTAGGCCAAAGTAGAAGAGTTAGAGTGGGGTGATCTAGACGACCAAATACAAGTTTGTTAGCGAGATGCTGTCTCTTCTACTTGGTCTAGTCGTGACAAGTTGCGGATCTTTAGAGCACATGGGTAAAAGAGACTTTTCACCACACTAATTATGTAAATAAAACCTTATTGAATAGGGTCTGATTCAGCAGGTCTAATTGGCATGACAACTAGGAAAGGTCCTTTGGCCCAAATTTGAAACATCAAAGATCACTGTCCTTTTTGAAATGTTAGGGACCAAACCAACCTTTAGCCCCCTCTTCAAAGAGTAGTTTATTCTGGTGGACGCCAACTTATAGGGTGTTTAAGCTTTTCTTAAGTTTCATGCAGAGGTTATAGGCCTAAAACCTTAGCATCTTCAATTGTTCACTATTCTGTGCAGAAAATCAATGAGGATAAGCTTTTCAATCTCTTTTCTTTGTATGGAAACATAGTACGAATCAAGATACTGCGCAACAAACCAGATCATGCCCTTGTTGAAATGGCTGATGGATTTCAGGCTGAGCTAGCTGTGCATTTTCTAAAGGTAACGTCATTTTTGCTGATATCTGGGTCCTTGATTGCATTCTTAAGTATGTAATATGATTTATGTACTATTGTTTGCATATACCATTCCTTATTACATTTGGATGGCAATTTCACAGGGGGCAATGCTATTTGCGAAGAAACTGGAGGTTAACTTCTCAAAGTACCCCAATATAACACCTGCCCCTGACGCACATGACTACTCAAATTCAAGCCTTAACCGGTTTAATAGCAATGTGGTCAAGAACTACCGACATTGCTGTGCTCCAACCAAGATGATCCACATTTCTGCCCTTCCACAAGACATCTCTGAGGACACAATCCTTGCTCACGTGGCTGAACACGGTTCTGTCGTCAACACAAAGCTGTTCGAGGTGAATGGCAAGAGGCAGGCTCTCGTCTTGTTTGACACCGAAGAGGAGGCAACCGAGGCCCTTGTATCAAAACATGCCAGCTCACTGGAGGGAAACACAATCCGAATTTCATTCTCCCAGATGCAGAGTATGTAGAAACTCCTCCAGGGACAGCTATTCAGCCCTCGCAAGTCGCGACCTTTATTTAGGAAGCATTGAACTCAAATGTGAATTCTGTGCGCTGCTCTCCCAGACTGATGCCTTGTGCTGTACCACCCCGTGACCCAAGGATCTTGACACGGGGGCTTTGCACCAAAGGGTTTTACTCTTCATTTTTCTTTCCATTTTTTTTATGTTATTTTAGGTAACCAAAGGATTTTACTTCTGGATGTTGTGCTGTTCTGTGCTAAAAGAGCACCGTCCCACCATTAGCAGCAGTGTGCCTTTCAAAACCATGCCTGTAGGTTCTAAAAAAACCATTTCTGTGGGGGTTGTTTGATTCCAACTTTTCCTGTAGACAAAAAACTTTTATGTTTGCTTATGAAGATCTTTGTTTGGCATACCAGAAGTGGGGAAAAAGTGTGCCATGCTCAGGAAGGTCCTGATTTTGACTAAACAATGTGATAGCAGCAAAAGAAAAAATACACCCTGTTTTAATTGCAGTTACACTGTAAGTGATCAAACATGACCAAGAAGGTTGCTCACATAGGTATAGTACTATCGAGCACAGTGTTGGTGTACATTTGGTTCGGGCATGACAAGCCGCGGGCCATTTTTTGTCACTCAGCGAACCACCCTAAGCGGTGCAGGACGATTGTCAACACTCAAGACTCACTTTCGAATTCTCGTCTGCAGGCAATGTTGCTTCATCACAATCTCCGTTCCAGCTTCTATTCTAGAAATTGCACATCAAATGTAGTGCCATTCGCAGATTCGCTCCTCTTCCGCAGCTGTTGGCGACACCTACAAAGGCTACATGCCAATATCAGTGTACATCTAAAAGAACAACTACAGTAACACAACCACAGTAACTTAAATGCCACGTATCAGAAATTTATTGGTAATTGGCCCTTATAATAAATATGATTTTTTTTTTTATCGTGGTCAGGAATCAGATGCAGATGGACAGAAAACTGGTACACGCAGAAATCGGCCAGGAACAGATTTCCATGCCCTGCTTGCAGCTGCATATTATACCTGATACACTGATGATTTTAATGCCTCATGCTGTCATCATTCTGTTTAAACGGGTGCTCTGACTCTTATGAGGTGTTGGTCCTAGTGATGCAATCACCTGTGGCATGGTCATTCCTCCAGAAACAATTATTTCTGTAGAAAGCATAATAGCAGAAGCATAAGATTAAAGTTAATAGCGAAAACATAAGACTAGAAAAATCAGGTGATATAGGAAACATGTTGCTACAAGCACTAACGAACTGAATGGCAGAAAAAGACCACGGGATCTCCAAGTCAACAATGAGTTCATATTAGCTTGGGAAAAATGCGAAAATAAATCAACATATGGAGGATAACAATTAACAGAACATCTGGGTAAAATCTAGCAGGAAGGAACAACTTAACAAGAGCAGCAGGTAATATTTCGAAATGCAAATAGAATTTACTTCACATCTCAAACCCGGAGCATTAAAAAGGAATTGCTATAGGACAGATCAAATCTTTTTTCTTTTATTTTTAGGCCGTAATAGTACAGCGTATAGACCACTTAAAATAAGACTGAAATAACCAACCTATCCCTTCTCGAATGGACAAATTGGGCCTTATAATTTCCTCAGAATTCACCAAAAATATGTCACCAATATATAGATGATTGGTTGGCACGTAGACACTGCATAGTTCTTCATCACCTTTTTCAGTCTGCAATGCAATGATAGATGGTCACCTCAGATTTAAGAAAAAAAATAAATAAAGTACATCATTAACATGTTAAACACAGACGATTCAATGGCATGTAGATATAGGCATCACATAGTTCATCGTCTCTGTCAGTGTGAAGTCTGAAGTTCTGAACAAAAAATAGGTAACACGAAAGGACCAAATAATCAATATGTATTTCTGTAATATCTAGACCAAGGATAGCAGTTGTTAATGTAACTTGATAAATGAAAATTTGCATCATTTTGTGACGTTGAGACCTAAAGTTCCATAGTATTGGTACGCTTTTTGATCGACTGGGTGTGTCTACTTTAATCCTTGTTAGGCCTTTGCATAAGCTTAGAAGCATATACTCCTGAGATAAAGCCAAGAGACCAATCTATTATTGGGCTTGACTAATGTGTAAACCCTATTTCCCCAGAAAGCTCTGGGGCTAAAGTTTTAGTGCTTATACGGTGAATCATGTAAAACATTTGTGAGGCTTATTTGATAAGCAAACTTACTAGCTTATAAGCTATAAGCCGGCTAATGAGATAAGCCTTTACTTAAGCCAGCTACGTAAGACCAAATATTTAATTCTTATTGGCTAACATTTTTGTTTGATTGATCATATTTTGCATGCTCTTTTCTCGGTACCTCATTACTGGAGTAATTCCACTTCCAGGAAAGTGGCATCCCAAGGATGTACAAAAGGCTTCTTGAAAGAATACTAATAGGAAACTTATCTAGAATGAGAAATCCAAGTATCACCATGTACTGGCTGAAGCAAGCCATAGCATGTGATATGTATAAACAAGTACCTGAAGAACCATAGTCGATGTTATGAATCCAAATGCATATTCACCAACACGGGGATGGCTGATTATCGCTACTTCTTTAAACGCGGTTGTATTTTGATCTGTCAAATGAAAAATTTATTAAGAGAAAAATTTTCTGGCTGAACAAAACGAATTATAACAGAGTTCAAATATAAAGATTAAAACAATCCATCAACTTGCCAAAACCTATGAAAACTCAAAATGTAGTGAATAGAAACATGGTGTTGTCACATGACTCGTGTGGTCTTCTACAAATTAAAGCAAACACAAAATGGGTCATCCTAAAAACTTCATAAGCTCGTGTAGCTTCAGAAAAAGAACTTGTGACCTACAAATCATGTTCAACTCTTTATGAAGTACTGTATTTATAAAGTTTTACCTGATTTGGAATTTATCAGTTTTAGAGATAGAAGTCTTGCAAAGCATGAAGGACAATTTTTACGAAAAGAAAGAATACAGATGTTAAATATTCTGGAGCGTGTAAAATTGTTGTGTGCATGTATTACCTGGTGAAACAGCAGTGCTAACTTGCTTTGATGCAGAATATATGTGCCTTACAAATGGCATTTTCTTTATAAACCATTCTCCAACCCAGAAGACAGTTGAACCCACCCATGAAGACACAAATATTCCAACAAGAAGTATAAATATCAGGGAAGTCAAAAAGCCAAGGCCTGAAATAATGTCATAAGTATTAGTTGTAAACAAAATGTGCATTCAAGAAAAGGAACTTTTAGTAATCTGCATTGAACAAATCATTAAGTTTTGCCAATGTAGTCGAGCAACAAAAAACTTATATGATATATTGTTATAGCAGGATTTTGTTGCACCGTGTACTCAATGACTTCAAAGGATCTGGTCACTGGCATTATCAGGAGTTCAGGGCCAATTTTGTACATGAAAAGAAAGCAGTAAAAACTAAATTGCCTGACGGTCCTGATCAAAGCTCCTAGATTTCTCTATACAACTATATGCCATATAACAAGTAAATATACATGTTAGCGTATCTCTAACACAACAAATTTACCATAACTATCAAGTGGCCAGATAAAAGCAATTGTGCAAGAATTACCAAATATATCGAACCCAAGTTTTGCGTAGAGTGGACTGAAGAAACCATCAACAAATTGAATAAACCACCATGTGATGAAGAACGTGACAGCAAGAGGGAAAAGAACTACACTGCAAACAAAAAGAGGGGACAAACAAATAGGATATTAGGCCTGAATAATTCATAGCTCTTGCAACATGTCTGAATTAGTTCTTGCGAAACATACCATCCAGTCATAAATTTTCTTGACACCCAGCTTTGAAGAACAGCAAAGCACGCCTATTGAAGAAGTGTACCAGGTTTAGTATGAAATAACTGCTTTGAAAACAATCTAGCACATACACGCAAAGAGGCATAATTCATTTGGGTAAAGTGAGAAAAAAAGAATATAATATAACGATATTGGTCCAAGTTTGTCTAATTTGCTCGGGCGAATATATCAGTTATCACTTTAGTATCTAAATGATGTCAATGTAATTAAAGATCTACTCCCTCCGTTGTTTTTTAGAAGGCGCAGTTTGGCTTGGCATGGTCTCCAATGTTGAACCAATATAAATGTCCAATGGGATTTGCCGTGGAAGTTTTAGTGTTAGTCTAAAGAGTTTGGGATTCCAAAGACCAACACTCAATGGCAGTTAATTAATCGTGGTTATCAAATTCCTATTGTTATATGCATATTCCCTAAAAATTGTGGGTCAGTGCTTATATGCATTCCCTTTATGACAAAGAAACGCACTTGCTGCATGTTCAAAAGCCAGATTAAGCCAAAAACATAGCAGTAGTTATTGGAAGTCAAATCGAAATGTGCAGGAGAATCTTATGAAGAATCGGGCACAAATTTTCCTCAAGGATAACTAAAACCCCTCATTTAAATTTCATTGCCTAATTTACAAATCAAAATATGCTACTATGTTAGTAGAATCTGCGCATGCATCATTAACTGGAAGTTGTTTCGATGGCATTTACACGTGAACGCATAAAGCACAACATGTTGTGCATTTGGTGCGCACGATCTGGAAGTCCTATCGTTTCATCGTTTGCATCCATATTTCCAGTAGCATCGATACTCCCGTGTTCTCAAATTGCTACTGTCTTTGGGCTGCAGCTTTCCACAAATAAACGGTAAATCCGACGAAGCGCCCCCACACATGCGCATTACGCACTTCTAAGAACCAATGCAATGCAATCATAAAAAAACGTTAATTAGACCGTAAAACGCGAGGCCAGGCCAGGCCAACCGTCCAAGCCAGAAGCCGGGGGATCAAAAGGCGGCAGCACAGCCGCGACCAGATCCGAGCAATCGTTAGGGTTTAAGCCCAGCCCGTCCGGAGTGGCAGGTTTAGAAGATTAGGTAAGATCGATCCGGACCTTGCGGGTGGAGGTGGCCGGCGAGCTGGGCCGCGGCGGCGACTTGACCGGGTCCTCGGGGTCAACGGCCTCCGGCGCCTGGCCGAGAGGCACGGGCGCGTACTCCTTCTCCTCCGGCATTGTCGGGGCCGTGGACCTTCCCGAAACCTCCGGATGCTTCTCGCGGCGGGCGAAGCGGGTGCGTAGAAGCAGGAAAGCGAGGTACCTCGCTGGCTGGTAGCAGCAGCAGCAGCAAAAGGGGGGCAGTTGGTGGCGGAGTTCGGAAGGGAAACAACGCCGCGTGAAGTGACCGAACTGCCCCCCGCTCCCGTGCTGTGCATGTGGGCCCCCGCGATCCGAGTCTTTGCAGGGGGGCCACATGTCACTCGTGGGACCCGAGCGTCGGCGGTGGTGTTACGTACTTACGTGGGTGGAAGGAAAGGGAGGCGGCGTAGCGCGCGGCGGAGGTTACGAGCTGCAGGCGGCGGGTCACGTCACGTCCAGTCCAGATCAAAGCGGTCGCACGGTCGGTGTCGTGCTCGGTTCGCCGAATTTTTTTAAAAAATAATATTATTTTAAAAAATATTTACAAAAAATAAATAATCGTTTAAAAAAATTACAAAAATATATGACTCTGGCGACTCCTATCACCAGAGCAAGCGGCGATAAGAAGTTGGCGAGTTCGCCGCGCCATTGAAGTTGGCGATAGGTCACTGTCGCCAGTTCAACTAACGACAGGGACCCAACTATAAAAATCCCAAAAAATGAGTATATGATTCATTTTTATTCCAGAAAAAAAACAATAGAGAGTTCGAGAGGGAGAAAAGAAATAGTAGCGAAGCTCTGCCAGTTCGTCGCAGAGGAGAGAGATTGACAGAACATCAGTTTCGATCGATCATCTTGCAGGTAAATTATTTTGAAACTGTGTACGTTATGTCAAAACCTTGTAGGTTAGCAAACAAAAATAACGACATAGAATTGAGTAGGTTAGATAAATGTAGTCGAACTGTGTAGTACATATTTTGAGTTATGTAACGACATAGAATAGCAACAATAGCGACATAAAATTGAGTAGGTTAGATAAATGTAGACGAACTGTGTAGTACATGTTTTGAGTTGTGTAGCGACATAGAATTGCGACAATAGCGACATAGAATTGAGTAGGTTAGATAAATGTAGTCGAACTGTGTAGTACATATTTTGAGTTGTGTAGTGACATAGAATTGAGTATGGCGATGGTTGACCGCTGTAGTTATATAATTAATACAGGAATTCTCTTTTAAACTAGGAGAATTGCATGAAACATTTTAAAATTGAAAAATAGCATGACATGTATTAAATTTGACGTTAAAAATCCGTCGTGATAAAACTACGACGGTTCTAATTATATAACGTTTGTGCTATCTAATTATCACGAGTAAAGATCCGTGAGTAGGTCAAAAAAGAGCAATGAGAATATTAGGATATGCATATTGACGATTTGATTGCGAATTGCTAGTCATGCCCTCGAAAATAAGCAGCGAAAATAGATACATCACAGATAAATCAATCGTTGACAACCCAAAGTGATCATTGTCAATTACAAACCAACATATATCAAATATTGTCGCTAGTGTACCATTGAATTACAACTATTCAAAGTGAATTACAACTATATCAAATATATATTAATTGTTTCGAGGTCGTTCAGTAGTGAAACTCTCCGTTGGCCGCAATGATATCCGTCATGATGAAGGTGCGAGCCTCCTCGAACATCCGAGATCTCTTTACGAGCGAGTGAATCTAAATCTATATTCAAAACCTACAAACAAGAGTAAAGTGTTACACATATATATTTAAATTTATAATTAGCAATTATTACGAGATTGACCAACCTGTTACTCATGAGAATCGCATATGCGTAGAATGCACATTCTTCTACTTTTGTTTGGCGACCTTGAAAAATAGAATTACATATATAGGTATAGTCGGTTCGAGGCGCATTATTACGAAGTATGATATAGGATTATTGTGTTGTAGCACGTCTCGAAATCGCATCCTGTGATTAAGTGTGGCGTTCGTTCCCTTGTATAGCTCTCTCTCGGCAATATAGGAGATGAACGACCTACATGTTTCCAAAAGGTTAACCTCGGCCATTTCAAGCGAAGGAAGACTACAATAGAGTTATGTATGGAGAAATGAGCACACTGCCGAGTACTTCTTGCACAAGGGTGAAGTCGTGGCCTTTTTCATTAGGGAATCAAGGTATAGTATGATTCCTCTTTGTATAATGACTAGAAGGAGTGATGCCTACTCATGTATGTCGCTATAGTCATTAAACCTAAGTTCATCTAGCATATAAAGTACAAATGAAATTTGTATAGCAAGTAGTGAAGTACTTACGGTTGTAGGGCACCATTATGTAGTCCCCGTAGTTTTGAGCAAGCAATTGCGTTATGTACTAGGAGCCAAGATGGTTTGCTCAGAGACCACGTGTGGGTCGAGGAAACCCAGTTCTTTCAATGTTTTAATCATGTATCTATACATAAGCAATGAGTTGTTATATTACGTGAATGTACGTGAATGTAGAACTTGATTGTACACACTTACGATGTCAAAGATCGTAGAAGTGAGGCATCGAGGGCTTTGAGGTTGAATAGGTCGAATAAGTCGTCGAAGCCCACGATGAAGGGGCCGGCTCGTGGAGAAATAGTCCTCCGTATCGACGGTGATTCCATCAGCGCACCCTTTCTCTTTGGTCTTACGCAAGTACCGGCTATGCAAACTCGACAACCTAATCCGGCGTAGGCTAATCGTGCTCGTCGCCAGCGGACTTCCGAAAGAGTATTTCTTAGGGTTAGGAGGCGGAGCGCCTTAATGTTCTTCGATTTCGATTTGTCTGAACAACTTGCGCTACGCGTCTTCCTCTGTCGACGACTCGGGAACCGTCACGCGCGCACGCTTTTTGTTCGTTCGGTGTCTTCTCCACGGAACCGATGAGGCGGGCACGAGGCGAAGGTTGAGGTGCGATCATGGAGGGTCTGTTGGAGAGACATGGTCGTGTCGAGATGGTTGGGGTAGAGTCATCAAAAGTTGAGGCGGATCGCAGGGTCGGGACGATGTCCTTCAAAAGTTGAATTGGAGAGGCATGGTCGTGTGGAGATGGTTTGGGTGGAGTCATCGAAGGTTGAGCGACGCTGCAGGTCGAGCGATGTCCTTCTTTGGCCACCGAATAAAACTGCATGCGAGGCATCCCCTAGTGTTATGATTTCGCTCGTTCGAGGCGAATCTCCAGCGAGACGGCCCTAAAATTATCATGTACCATGTCCACTGGACCACGGCGTAACCTGCGCCACACGGGTACCGTCTTTGCACTATCCCTTCATTGCATGGATACACCACCCCGCCCACCTCAATAGACATCCCAACCATCCTCACTTGGGTGTGCGATGCGTCGGCTCCTACAAAGCGATCGCAATTAGCTAAGGCGTCCTATAGGTCTATCTTTGGAGCATTCGGAGATGTACATTACCTTGATGTCGTCGATAGGTAATTGGACATCATCATGTTCACAATTTTGCGTGGGCGCGACGCTACTCCGATGTTGAGGAGGCGCCACCAAAACAACGGGCGGCTGCGGCGGTTGTTGAGGAGTAGTAGTTGATTCACTTGGTCCCGCAATCTTGCTATCTTTTCTTCAAATTTTGCGATAAGCACCCGTTCTCTTCCTTCAAATTTTGAAGTAAGCACATGTTCCAACACCGTGTCGTACTCGCCTTGGATCTCTTCCTGCTCCTATACGTGCGAGTCGTGCGGGAATCCATCCTCCAAGATACGTTAACCCCTTTGCCTCGCGTGCGACAAGGTGCTCCTTGTTTCCCGGGACCGTAGTTAGTATATCCTTCTCTCGCTGCGCTTGGAAGGAGCCTTGGAACATGCGGAACTCAATTCTTGCTGCAAGAGGTCATCATGTTATTATATACATTATGAAGTTATAGACTTATTAACAACTAGGTAGTTCAAGACATTTACCACACGGTTGGCCACATCCGTCACGGGTTGTGAAAGAGATTTCGCCAAGACGTGGCGATGCCCTCGCTCTTAACTAGAGAGAGCGCGCTGATGCGTGATCTCGGCAAATGGCCTTGTTTCGTTCGCGTCCTCCGCGCCCATTGCGCGGTTTTACCGCGTACCAGTGATGCCGAGTTTGTGGGGTGAGTGTTAAGTGTCGGAGAGCCTTGTGCGTCGCACTTTCCTCAAGAAATCGGGCGTCGTCTTCATTTGCACAAAGGCGTCCCATATATCCGTGACAAGAATTTATACGCCGTGAAGGGCGTTCGACCGTGTTCACGTGCTGTGACAAGCACGCTCTTGAAGGTCCTCCACGCCTTCCGATCGAGAGCAACGCTGCCGTTCCACGCGCGCCAGTGCTGCGGTGGGAAAGTGAACGATTTTAAAACTTCGTCCCACGGTGGCTTCTCCGAACATCCGACACGGTGTCCCGATTCGGTGTGGTGATGGGGACCGTTCCTTCCAAGTATCCCGCACAAGGTTCGGAATCTCGCCGCTGCTTTGGGGGGACTCACAGGGATCCCATTGGCATTGACCTCCGTGACGGTCATTAGGCCTGGAGGAATTCTCGATGTTCCTCTGCCATCTCGCGTACGTACCACTTTCCTCGGAGATCCAGACGGCGGCGAAGATGGTGCGGACGCCATGTCGCTTACTTGCTATCTATATATGCACGAAGCAATATGCGTAAGCTCTAACTGACCAGATTCAAGCAGATTTACTCAACTTAACCGAAAATGATGCACAAACGTATAATATATAAAGAAGGATTGATGGTAGTTTGTGCTCTCAGAAGGAGAGTTGCAAAAGAACAAGTCTTTGCCATCTCAATCCTATTGTCTATACTCTTCATTAAATGAATATGATAGTATAAATTCAAACTATGAGCTCTAAACAATACTTTGCTTAACTGTCAAATGATCTCAACTGTTACCGAAAATGATCTTAACTATCACATTCAATCTCAGTATAAGAGAAAAGTTCATCACAGAGCGAACCAGAACAAAGCCCACTGATCAATTTCAGTTCACATTATCAAAGACTATCAAAGTCACATCACAGACGGTTCGTCAATACAATAGAGCTCAAGAATGAACTAACGAGATATCAAATTGTGATGGCATTCAACCGTCTGTGATAACTAGCATTCAATCGAAAGTAACAAATTAACAATATATGAAATTGTGATAGCAAGTAATTTGTACAATAGAGCTCAAGAATCAACTAACTATCACATTCAAGCTCATTATAAGACAAAGTTCATCACGAGCATGTCAACAAAGCCCACTAGATTCGGTTCACATATTATCTTTAGGAATACTCACAGAGAGGATGCCGCACAACAACTCACGGTGCAAGGAGGAGGCGGTGCGGGGGAGGAGGCCGGCGCGGGAGGAGGGAGGCGCCGGGAGGAGGCCGACACGGGAGGAGGATGGCACGGGAGGAGGCGGCGCGGGGAGGAGGCGGTGCAGAGGAGGAGGCCGACACGGGGAGGAGGCGCGTCGAGGCGGAGGTAGCGTCGTCGATGAAGGGGCGGCGTCGGGTCTTACGGCGGGGAGGTGAGCAGGCGAACCCTAGAGGAGCCGAGAGCGCGCGAGCCTAAGGGCGCGGAGAGCGAAGTGACGAGTAAAGAGCAAAACCCTAGGGTGCGCCTTTTATAAAGGATATCACGAGCGGCTCTATTGAAGCACCGTCTGTGATATACTATCACAGACGGTGCTTTAATAGAGCCGTCTGTAATATGGATATCACATACGGTTCCATTAAATAACTGTCTGTGATAGTGAGGATATCCCAGACGGTTCTTTAATGGAACCGTCGCGATATTGATGATATCACAGACGGTTCTTACATAAAGCCGTCGTGATATGGTAATATAACGACGGTTATTTAATATATCCGTGCGTGATATCTTATCACTGACGGCCATCATAGAGCCGCTCGTGCTATGGATCTCATTCCCTTCATCTCCCGCGAGTGTCTCTTCGTCTCTGCTCGACTTTACTACTTCTTTTATATAAATAGACAACCCTTATGAGAGGATTTCTCACGAACCTCGATACTTGATCATCCTCTCTCTCCACAAATTCCAAATGGCTTCCTCTCGTCCGTTTGTCTTGGCCTACATTATGGTTGTGTACTGCACCTCTCTCGATCGCAACTGGCCCAAGCTGCGAACAAGGCGTCTGTCGCAATGCAATCCATTGTAGACCCTCCGATCTCAGGAGACCATAACGGCGATCATCGGTCGATTGGAGCTCCTCCTCCAACAGACCGGTGCGAGGCTCTCAAAGATCCCGCGAGTAAACCTGCGTCGTGGAGATTGTCCTATGGAACTCTTTGGTCCGCACCGAGGATGCGGCCTGAGAGTCGAGGCGACCTCGACATTGCAGAGAGCGGGTCACCTAGCCGAGGCTGTGGAGACCGGGGTTGATGGCCTTTGGGTTATATGGGACTTGATTACGAGTCCGAACATCTACAAGAGGAAATTGAGCGTGCAAGGTCACGGTGGAGGCGTTTGGTGAGACAATCGATCCGCTCCCACCGGCCGGCGAGAATGCGTACGAAGATTTGAAGACTAAGATAGGATCGCTCATCCTTTTTTTATAAATGCGTGATGTAAAAGCGATAAGGCGATCTATTGTGCGTGATGTAAATATGGTCTTTAATTTTTATAAATGCGTGATGATATGGTCTTTTTATCGTGCGTGATGATATGGTCTCTTTTATCATCTATTTATTACTAGGAAAAATTCATTTTGTTAATTATTTGCGCATATACATGCTCCGTACACTATCACAGACGATTGAATGAAGAACCATCTGTGCTAATATCCTCATCACAGACGGTTCCTATTACTAGCAATCGTGTTGAACTTACGAGCGGCTCCATGTGGAACCGTCTGTGATATCCTCAATATCACAGACGGTTAATAAGTAGAACCGTCTGTGATATACTCACATCACAGACGGTTTGTTAATAGAACCGTCTGTGATGTGAGTATATCACAGACGGTTCTACTTATTAATCGTCTGTGATATTGATATATCCTGACAGTTCCACATGGAGCCGTCTGTCTAAGTTCAACAGACGGTTTGTGGAGAACCGTCGTGATATACTCGTATCACGACGGTTGGAAATAAGAACCGTCTCGTGATATGCCACCCTATAAATATAAAGACGACAGAGGCCCCCGCCTAGCGCCTCTGATCTCTTCTTTGGAATAGAGGGGCTTGAGAAGCTTTGCTCTGTGTTGGCTGTAGGAGGCTTGTTTATTTTGCTTGCCTTGTTCTTGGTTGTGGGTTGCCCTAGCAACTTATGGCCATTTGGCTTGCATGCATGCTTGCTTTGTGAGGCTTGGCTTTGGTGGTAGCTCTCGGTTTGGGTCCTGTGAATGAGTGTTTTTGTGAGTGGGATAAGCTTGTGAGGAGTGGTGCATTTCGATCGTGGCTCTTCTCTTGCCACTGTTCATTGGCTCGAAGGAGAAGGACGGTGAGGAATCTCAGCGGGATATTAGGAATTTTAAATCGTGAGCTCAGGGTAACGATCTTTAACTCTTTATATTTGCTTAATAGGAGGAGTAACGTATTTGCGTTTATTAATATAATTTAACACTACTAATTGTTACATGTGTAGCGTAGATAGACCGAAGCTGGATGTGCAGTGCGAGCCGTGTGAGTGAAGAGTACATTAATGGCGTGATTGCTTTTAAAAGAGCGCGGAGGAGGATATCTTGAATAAGGGATAGAATTTATGTATTGTCCATGCATTGATTGCGTAATCGAAGATTTTTAACAACCCGCGGATCGTAGGGCACTTGATTGAAGGGTTTCAAAAAGGGTATACATGTTGGACCGATCCACGGTGAAGAGCGATTATACAGAAGTTAATAATGATGACATCGCCGAGAAGTCAACGATATGCGGATGTGGTGTGTTTTGATGACGATAGGTAAATACGATGACAATCGGATCGATGCTACGCGATGCGAAGAAACTACAGTGAGAGAGTTTTGTAAATTCGGCGCTTAATGGAGGACTCGGAAACCTTTGTTCCTCGGTAAGCGGAATACACAAGGTTGTCAACCGTATTTGAACTGCTGAAATTGAAGGCGAGCAATGGTTGGTCCGACAAGAGTTTCACGGCGTTATTAGGTCTCCTAGCGGACATTCTTAGGAGAAACGTATTGCCCAAACACCACCTACCAAGCCAAGAAGGTTCTTTGTCCATTGGGAATGGAAGTAGAAAGAATACATGCATGTCCGAACGATTGTATCATGTATCGTAAAGAGTATGCAGACTTGCATGTATGTCCCGTGTGCAAAGCATCCGATACAAGCGTAAGAAATCGCCAAGGTGAAGCAAGGACCTCTGCTAAGGTGTTGTGGTATCTGCTGTGATCCCACGTTTGAAGCGTTTATTTGCGAACCGAAAGGAGACAAGATTGCTGCGTTGGCACTCGGAGGAGCGTAAGAAAGATGGAAAACTAAGACACCTGCCGATTTCGCCGGTGGAGAAACTTCGATCGGACCTTCAAAGAGTTCGGTGCGGGCAGGAACATAAGGTTAGGGTTGAGTACGAGATGGAATGAATCCTTTCGGTAACATGAGCGTGACATAGCACTGGCCGTGAACCTATGTATGTACAACCTTCCTCCTTGGTCGTGTATGAAGCGGAAGTACATTTTGATGTCACTACTTATCCAAGGGCGAAGCAACACAGGAGCGATATTGATGTGTACCTAGAACCATTCTTTGGATGATCTTGTGACCTTTGTGGAGCGAAGGGTACAAGTATGGGATGCTTACAAGCGAGAGAACTTCTCTTCTGGCGTCATGTTGTTACGCACTATCAATGATTTTTACGCCCTTGGTAACTGTCGGGCTTGATGCGTAAGGAGCCAAAGCTCATCGCTTGCGCTAGATGCTACGGAGAGTGTATGGTGAACAACTCGCGAAAGCGTATATGCGTCACCGTAGGTTCCTTCGAGAGTCACCCATCTGTAAGATGAAAAAACAATTCGCGGAAATAAGGAGGACGATTCGGCTCCAAGGGCTTTTAGAGGAAAGAGGTCTATGATATGGTTAAGGATATCGATGTTGTGCTTGGGAAGGGCGTAAATTAAAACCCGTCGGAAGAACATCCGGAAGAAGCGGTCAATTTTTGGGACTTGCCTTATTGGGAGCATTTAGAAGTTCGTCTTTGCATCGACGTCATGCACGTGGAGAAGAATGTATGTGAAAGCTTGATTGGTCTCTTCTTGAACATTAGTGGCAAAACAAATGATGGTGTTAACGCACGACGCGACTTGGTTGATATGAACATAAGGACCGAGTTAGCACCGAAGAGACCGATCAAAGCGAACATACCTTCCACCGACTTGCTACACTATGTCAAGGCCGAGAGAAATGAATTGTGCCAAAGCTTGCATGGTGTCAAAGTCCCGTCGGTTACTCGCTAACATTAAGAAACTTGTTTCTATGCAAGATTTGAAATTAATTGGTATGAAGTCTCATGATTGTCATGTCTTGATGACACAAATGCTTCTGTTGCAATTAGGGTATCTTGCGAACAAGGTCAGTGGCAATCTTGAGGTTGTGTTATTTCTTCAACTTAATTGCTCGAAGGTCATCGATCGAAGGACTAGATGCTCTGGCCGAGGTGGTGGCGACTCTATGTCAACTTGAGATGTATTTCCCTCGTCATTTTTCGATATCATGGTCCATCTCATTGTTCATCTTGTGAAAGAGATAAAGATATGCGGTCCTGTGTTTCTACGTCATATGTACCCGTTCGAGAGGTATATGGGAATTCTCAAGTCCTACGTGACGAATCGATCTCGACCGAGGGCGACATCATCGAAGGTTATGCGGTGAAGAGGTCATTGAGTTCTGCGTCGACTACATGGCTCGTGGAACCGATAGGTGTGCCTCTATCTCGTCATGAGGGAAGGTTGGATGGTATCGGGACCATCGGAAGGAAATCAATCACTCCGATCCGATACGTGCGCTCAAGCCCATTTCACGGTCTTGCAACACATGACCCAAGTGTCCCCGCACATCGGCGAGCACAAAGACATGGTACGCCAAATTGAGCCGGTCGGAGGTTTGGATCACGAGAGCACAACCGTCGGTTCAACGAATGGGTAAAGGTGCGAATCATGGTGGGAGGTCATCAAGTGATGATCTGTGCTATGGTTGGCAAAAGGGCCACAATTTACAATTGTCACATGGCAAGGATACGACATAAATGGGTACACATTTTATCTGGCAGCTCGAGATAGGAAGAGCCTGATCCCGAACAGCGGTGTCGCATAGATGCATTCGATGCCGATGGGTGAGGAGCTCGTACTATGGGCAAATACGGGAGATATGGGAGCTCGACTACATGCTTTTCAAGATCCCTATTTGGTGCCGTTGGGTCCATCTCCCACATGTGAAGGTCGACAAATGCGGCGTCACTACCGTGGACCTCGATCGTGTCGGATACAAAGACGAACCATTCGCATCTTGGCTAACCAAGTTGTTCAAGTCTTCTATGTAACCGACCGACAAATAAGAAGCGTCACGTAGTTCTTCATGGAAAAGAAGGATTGTCGGAGTTGAGAATGTAGTGGACGAGGAAGAATACAATCAATTTGACGAGTTGCCTCCTTTCTGAGACGGCATCGGCTCGAGGAAGAACCAGTGAGGAAGCTAGCTATATGCGCGTCGATCATCATGAAGGACTATATTTTAATTAAGAAATTACTCCATTGTAATTAATTTATTCCATAACATCATGTGTTATGAACTTGTAATATGTAAATGCGTATATTTTGATGTCAACGTGGAATTGTAATCGCTCTGTCCTTGTGGACCGTATATTTTGGTGCATTAAAAATTCATTTAATTTGGAAAATAGTCCAGCTGCACCACCTTTCTAGAAACCTAAAAAACTAAAATTTTATGGCAAATAGTCTAACACCTTTGCAAAGAAACTGGTATACTCATGCCTAATCCTGCAGTCGTCACTGCAGAAGACGACGTAGTCGTCCCACCCTTCCACACCGCAGCTAATGCTCGTGCACCGGTGGCCATCCTCCGACAGCGCCCACACCCGGCCTAGTGGCCCGGCCTTCTTCCCCCACGCCGCCGCCTGGACCATGTCCGCGGCGAGCCTCGCACCACCCTGCACTCCGGTTGGTCTTGGTGTCTCGCACCCGTCGCCGGTCGGCTCGTCCTCGACTGGGCGATGTAGTGCTTCCCAACGTCGCGAGTCTCACCGACCGTAGAGAGGAGACCGAGCACGTGGCCGCGCCTTGTGGCGCCGCCACGGCCGCCGGTTCAAGGAACATGAGGCGCGCCGCATGTCTTGGGGCGCGAAGACAAGCCCGAGGCCGACGATGAAACAAGCCCCGGGTTGCCGCGGCGGCGGTGGTTGGCGGCGGCGAGGTAGCGCTCGTTGTCACGCCACTTCATCGCCTCCTCTCGCTCGGCGCCACGCGCCTCCCAGCGCGTTCCTTGGACACCTTGTACAAGGCCTTGCAACTATCGTACATACATTCAAGATGTTAGAATAAATAGTAGTATATACGCACGTATATTGTAGATATAAAGATGTACGTCACGTTAATCGTAGGTGCATAGGTCCTCCATGGGTGAGAGAGCTCGCGGCCACACGCCGACGATGTCGACGACGACATCGTGAGAAAGAGCGGCGATCACCGACCTCCTCGCCTTGGTGCTGGCCTGACTGCTCTGCATGCTCACCTTGGCGATTGACGTACTCAAAACCGTGAGACGAAGAGCGATGGGAGGAGTTTAATCTTCGGTGAATTATTCCGTCTTATAAAGAATTAGGAGTAACTGGCACGTGAGACGAAGAGACGGTTGTGCGATGGTGAAGAGACACATCGCGCGGGAGAAGAGGTTGGATATCACAGACGGCTCTATATGGGAACCGTCTGTGATAATAATATCATAGACGGTTATTTAATAGAGCCGTCTGTGATAGTAGCTTATCACAGACGGTTTAAAATTAAAACCGTCTGTGATACTTCACAGACGGTTTTATTTACAAACCGCTGCGTGATAAGTTGTCCTCATCACGAGGCGGTTCATATTACGAACCGTGCAGCGATACTCTGACGGTTCTTAATATGAGAAATGCGTGATATGTCCTCATCACGACGGTTCTTTTTATCAATAAATGCGTGAAGTATCTAAACGATTGGTAATAAGAACCGTCTGCGTGATGAGGACATATCACGAGCGGTTCCCGAGCGATTCCAAAGGAACCGTGCGTATAAATTCAACACGGACGGCTCCTTTGGAACCGTCTGTGATGAGGTGTCTGCTATTGCCTGTTTTGTAGTAGTGATAGGGTATGTAAAGATGCATGAAAAAATATGAACTTTGTTTTTCTTTGCATTTTGGTGTATAGCGACGCGAGTCGAAGACGAGTTGCTTGACCCGATGATTGACGCGTCACCATAGCCTCGATGCATCGTGCTCCCGGGAGGCGTCGATAGAGCTTGGGGCGTTTCGGCTACGCATGTCCATCAGGGCATGGAGGCTGCATCGAGACTGGATTCCGAGGTACGTGCAGTTGTGACCTTCATGCACTCAATCGCGATCTGATTATTTTGCGTTGACTCATATTTGTTCTTAATCGTTTGGACGCAGGTTGAGAGCGGCAGGGCTCCTTCCACTAGCGAGGATGGTGGAGGCGACGTGGGAGGACGACCAGGACCAGCGTGCTGGTCGTACGTCTAGGCGTTTTCCATACGACCGGGCCCTGCTGACGGCGCTGGTTGACCGCTGGAGGCTGGAGACCTACACGTCCCACCTCCCGTGCGGGGAGATGGCGTCGACGCTGCAGGACGTGAGCTACCTGACTGGGTTGCCCTACGCAGGCGCTCCGATGGTGACGCATGATTTCCGACCATGTGGCGCACGGACCTCCTAGGCAGGTTTCACGATGTGCTGCCACCAGGCAACGGGTACGTGGAGTTCAGCAGCCCATACGGGCCCATGCTGAAGTGGATCTGCCATTCTACGTAAGTGTTCATAATTATTGTCCTCTCGCAACAATTCGTATGTGAACCTTGCTGACGTGTACGTGTCTTCTTGCAGCCCGAGCGTATGGTGCAGAACGCAGGGGACGTCGCTATTAGGAGGCTCTTGGAGGGCTACGTGCTGTGGTTGTTCGGGTGGGTCATGTTCCTAGGCTCCCACGGCGACAGCGTCGACAAGCACTACATCCGGTACGCGCGTGAGGTGGCGGACTCACCGATCAACCAGATCCCGCAGTACGCGTGGGGTCCAGCCGTGTTGTGCGCGACGTACCGCGCACTGTGCGACGCGTGCCAGCGTGCGCATGACAGCTCTATCCTCTCGGGATGTCCGCTTCTACTGCAGCTGTGGTCGTTGGAGCATTTCCAGATCGGACGGCCACAGCTGCACTTGGGAGCGTACGAGGAGAGCTTGTACGTCCCGTGGGACGACCTGGACCGGCCAACCATGGGCACTGTGTGGTGCCGCCGACGTGTTAGTTTCGTAGTCATTTATTGTTTTCGTATTGCAATCACTATTTCGCGTATTTAGTTTGCAGTGTTCTATTGCACAGGTCATCTTCACGCCGATCACCTCGCAGTGCTCCTACCCAGAATACGTTGCGATATTCGATCAGCTGACCGATGACCGCGTCATCTGGACACCATACAGTGATAACAGGGTGATCGCGCGCGCACCCATGGACTGTCGGTGATGTGCACGCGAGACTACCTGTACTGGTACATGCGGACTGCCTTAGTGCATGATATCTTTGTGGAGGAGTACCAGGTACAGCGGGTCATGCGCCAGTTCGGTCTACGACAGGAGGTCCCAGCCCCTTGGGGGGGAGGCGGGTGCCGGCGCACGTACACGCGTAAGTTAACTCTTTTACTTTCTTCGTACAATGTGTGTTACATCCCCAGCAAATAATTTTCTTGCCGTCCACAGATACACTAGGAAGGGAGTTCGTGGCACGATGTTCTAGTCGGACAAGATGGCCCCTTGGGTCGAGGGTTGGAGTAGCGCGCACGACGACCTCATCCAGTGTGGGCAAGATCCCTACGACCCCGAGACGTACGGCCAATACATGGAGTGGTACGCTACTCGGACGAGGCTTCGGTGCGTCGGGTCGTGGTCGACCCTCCTCGACATGAGGTCGCGACGTCTGACACGTACTCTACCCAGCCGGATTCCGCTTTCCACCGCTGTGTATGTATTCAACGATCCTTATTTCATATTTAATTTGACAGACTTAGGTCTACAACTTGTTGATTACCTGTGCAGGTGGATCTTCACCGGGAGATTGTCGAGCTGGTAGACTCCGCACAGCACATGACAACGCTGGGGGAGACCAGAGGGCTCCGTAGTGGATCAGGGAGGCAGCAATACGCGGAGTGCGGACCGCGATCGCCAGACGCCGACCGACCGGTGGACCGAAAGCGATCCAGGACGAGGGGTCACCGAGGTGGCGAGACCACGACCTCTGCTCGCGCGTGGCGGGCTCGTCGTCGTGGAAGGGTGGGGGGAGCACCTCGGGACATGTCGGAGGTTAGTACGACACGCTCACATCGCTTCTTCATTTCGAACCTCAGAAGTTAGTAACGACGATCTTACATTACAGTCTCGCTCCACCGTATGCGGGCCAGGAGTATGCCGCGTCGTCCGGGCACATCTTCGGGCCAACATGTAAGTTCAGCTTGGTTGCGTAACGTCCTTTCCATCATGATTATGTTTGTAACGTAATTCTTTGCAGGAACGGCTTGGGAGGACGATGCAGGTGGTGCATGAGGCACTTGGGTGCAAACTTCTATAAGCAGTTCCGCAACAAGGACTTGATGAACCTATTCAAGTGCTCAGACAACCGTAACAGCGGCGTAAGTTGAAACACTGGAAGATTCTGGACGACCGGACCCAAACCCACAGAAGAGAGGCAGCGAGAAGGGCCGCCCTAAGCGCTGACTAGACCCTCCAAGCATTGCCACAGCTACGCACAAACGCTCCTAGTGTCACGAGGAAGACAGGGGCACAGGTCAAATGCTTCTCAGACTGGATTGAGCACGAGCCTAAGGAGAAGTGGTGCTGCTACATGATAGGGGTGGTGCTCGATATGGTATCATGACAACCAACCTAGCTGAGGTCTACAACTGGGTCATGCGCGGCACCAGGTGCCTCCCTTTGGTTGGTATTGTGGAGGCAATTCTCCGCGGTATCACAAACTACTTTGTTAACAGATGCAGCAATGTGTCGCTCGCCAAGGAAAATGACAGAGTACTCTACTCCGCCATGATCACCGCATACATGGAGGAGAAGAGCAAGAAGGGTGAGATGCACCGGGCGTTCAAGTTGGGCACGAGGGAGCTTCGTTTCGAGATAATGTGCAGGGATAAAGGGCGTCACGGGACTAACCCCATGAGTGCACGCTACGCCGTGATAGTTGCGTGTGCACTTGTAACAAGCCCCTTCTTCTGCATAGGCCCTGCTCCCACGTTATGGTCGCCTGTTCGACGGTGGTGCAGCATCCCGGACAGTACCTCTCTCACTATTTCACCAAGGAGGCGGTGATGCAAACATGGAATGGAGAGATGTATGGTTACGCCATTGTTGGCCATTTCACTGGCCATCCCACCTGGGAGCAACTAATCTGAGTCGCGGATATTACTAGGCTCAAGGGAAAGGTTGGCGGCGGCAGTGCACGCGCATCGAGAACGATATGGGCGGCGAGAGCGGACGTCGCACGAAGAAGTGCTCCATTTGTAGGGAGTCTGGGCACACCTTCAAGATATGCCCCACGCGAGATACTCAGGACCAAGGAGACATCGGCATTCCGGACGTCGCCGCGGGGACCTCATCCGTTGCCCCGACTAGAGGCAGTCCACATGGGAGACGTTGAGGTCGCGACCACGACAAAAAATGGACAATACTAATATATTATTATCAATGTTGTGAATTATCATTTCAATTAAGTGTTATGACGTTCTGCTACAAGTTCTGTAATATCAGTGTGTATGAATTCCCGGGCGAATCGCAATATCACTTACCTTCCCCTTTACGAATCGTTCATACCTCAAACGTCCTCGCTAAATTCTCCAAAAATTTACCGTAGTAGAACATCATACGACGATGATAAAATGTTATTGCGAGTCTAACAGATTTCGTACCGTTTAAAATTTATGAAAATCACAAACTGCCTAAGTGGAATAGGGAAAATCATAAAGCGGCTGAAATTCGAGGTATATATCGCGGTTCAAGCGGCGATAGGTTCATCGCCGATTGAGCTGGTGATTGCTTCCTGTCGCCAGTTCAACTGGCGATAAATACCTCAACTGGCGACAGGGTGGGGACAGGGTCCCTGTCGCCAGTTCAATCGGTGATAGGTTGGCGACAGGGACATATTTTTATAATTTTTGGAATCGACTATTTATTTTTGTAAATATCTTTTAAAATAATATTATTTTTTAAAAATTCTCTGTTCGCCCGTGATTTTTTTCATGTTTAGTTTGTATCGCTGGTTAGCCGAATCAAAATTTTGACGTTGCCGAAATTAGGGTATAACTAAAATTTTGGTAAAGTAGGGATGTTTGGATTACAATCATGCCAATTGCTAAAAAGATTGTCAAAAATTTCAAATTGTGAGTATGACGCGTTGGCTCCACATTACATAATTTTTTTTGTACTAAAATATAGCCAATGTGGATCTTGTTTTGTTGATTAAATCACAAGGAATACAATGGTACAAATAAATTACATCGGATGCTGGTTCAATAGACATTGTTGTTTAAAGCTATATAATCAAGAAAATTATGCATTTAATACATGAAACCATTGGTTGCCACGTCCGCTGTGCATGGGCAACTATCCTGCCAAAATTTTGGCCATTTTGAGTGTCTAAACTTTGCCTATGTTTGGTGTAGGAGCACATCGGCATTACTATTTTTTTTAAGGTATTGTCCAAGTTTGGAACCTAACTAAATGGTGATAAATCTTAGAGTATCTATAATAGTTTATTTTTTTAGTTTATTATTGAGATGAGAAAGAGTACTTAATATAATAAAAAGAAACAATTCTTCCAATAGATTGTTTCTTGATCTTGTATCTAAGATATTAATTTCTGCAATTGTGCTTAGAGACAATGGGACCCATAAAATAAGTTTTTAGGTAACAAATAAGTCTCCAACAGAGTATTTTGTTATTTTTTGTATCTTAGTATCAACAACTTACTTGTTTCTTTATCTAGTAACAAGCTCATCTTCTCTTCTCACCATCTCTTCTCCACATTACTTAAATACTGATGTATTTACCTCCTAATAACTAAGGGAAATTTTGATAAATGCCACTACTAAGTGCCTATATCAGAGAATTGCCATCGCTCATTTCGATATTCAAAATATGCCACTGCAAAGCTTGGAAGATGCTACAAATGCCACTAGTACACGTATTTTATCAGTATTAGACCAAATTACCCCTATCTTCTCCCACAGCTTCTCCCTTCTCACATCTCCCTATGCCCTGCTCCCTTCATCCGCCATTGCCGAGCATAAGCTTCCTCTGCGGGCTTTTCTTCTCCTCCTTTCTCAGATCACCCCATGGCTTGCTCCCACCGGCTGCCTGTTGCCACCTGTCGCCCTCGCGGTCCATGGCGTGACCGGCCGCCGCCGCCTATGGCTCCATCGCCGCCACTACTGTCGCTCGGCCCCACTCTCTCTCCCCCCTACGGCGACTCCTCCCCACCGGCCGACTCGGCACCCGACGCCACCGTTGCCGCTTAGCTCGCCGCCACCTCTGGCCTCTCCAACTCGATGCCTCCTTTGGCTCCTACCCGGCCCGACCTCCTCTCTCCCTCCAGCTCGGCTCCGCCTAGCACCACCGCCGCCGCTCCTACGGCGCCTCTATCTCCTCTCGCCTGGCGCGGCCTAGGGCTAGCGCCGCCACTCGGCCCGCCTCTCGCTGCCCCTACTTGCCGCCCGTGGCCTCTACCGCGCTGCAGGGTCCAAACCTCCGGCGCCGTGCTCTGCTCCGGCCCTTAGCATGGGAATCGAAGAAGACGAGGGCAATAGCGTCAATATTTGTGAAATATGTAGATCGGTGGCATTTCTATGAGAAAAAGATGTTTGCAATGGCATATTTCGAATATCGAAAGAGCGATGACAATTCTCTGATACGGGCACTTAGTAGTGGCATTTATCAAAATTTCCCAATAACTAATAACATGAACTACTGTAGAGGCTTAGTCAATTTTTGGTAAAGTAAAGACAGGCATCGAAACCAAGCAGCCTTTATCCGCCGACGAACTAACTACTGCAGATGCTTAGTCAATTTTTGGCAAAGACAGGCATCGAACCAAACAGTCTTTATCCGCCGCGCGCCGGCCGGGAGTGGGAGGCGGCTTCGAGAAGAGGCTGCCATGAATAGACCGGGGGATGCTGATTCATGTACGGTTTGCCGCTTACGTAGACTTGGACACCTGCCACTGTTTCCTTTTTTCCCCTACTTTTTTTAAGACCATGTCGACGTCTGGGCACCTGCCACTGTTTCCTTTTTACAACCCCCCGTTTTTTAAGACTGAACGCTGTTTTGTTTGCTGATGTTGAATCGATTCGTTGCATGTGTCGTCCACGAAGTGTTTTCCTTGGTATTGTCCGAAGCACATTCTTTTACGTGATGTTGCACGAAACTACATTCTCTTGCGGGGTTTTTAATAATATAATTTTTAATAGAATTACATAAACTAGCGTGGAGATTCGCATATTTGCGCGACTAGATTTGTTTCGAAGTTTATAAAAATAATTGATAATATATTTACGTATCTTGTAGGCTATTAAGATTTTTAAAATATCTTAAATATTAGAAATGACAATAAAAATTTGAAAGAAATTACAACTTGAGAAGCGTAGTTGAAGTATAAGACTTGATGGAAGAAAATAATTGATTATAATAAGTTGTTAGGGTTCTTAGAAACCAACCGCTCTCCATCATGCATAGATCATGTAGCTGTATGTCCCTATTCTTACCCTATTAGCTATTGTTTTTCAAATTGTATGCATGCATATGTACATCTATTTAATCTCAAGCAATATGTTGATTATGTGTGTGACAAATTATCTTATTAGTTTACATGGTATTAGCGTACTTTGCTCACGCATACACCGATGCACCATGTGCGACCTACATTGAACTTATCTCCCCTCACACGCCGGTTGCCCCACCAAACCGTGTGTCTTCTATCGTCGTCACAATTTTTTTTTGCTTCAACCTCCAATAGTAAAACCAAATCTTGATCGGTCCCTCTCAGCTGCTGCACCTTCCAATACAATATTTTACCGCATAATTATCTTTTACTTCTCTCTAATTATTGCTTAATGCTAAACGTTGCGACATCAATACGTATACACATGCAACCGTGGCTGGTCCCAGCTGGGGACATGGTCCCATTCTCTCCTGTAACCTCGAGCATATTCCCTACGACGGCGTCATCTCTACTCTAAGTTTTTTCTCCTCTGCCTCTGCACGCCTACGCTTCTATTCGTACGGATGCATGCATGTACATACGCATGTACAATATTATACATGCTTGATGTCTTCTTATCTCGTGTCGATCGTTACTCTTTTTCGATATTGGCCAACTCAACGCTATACGTTCCTCAATAATTGCGGCGACCTTCCATCTTTACTGATGTCGGTATGTCTGCTTTAGTCGTAGTCCAACGATATAGAGAATCTTTTCGCCATTTCCGCCGCCGACGTGTCCCTCACCAGTGATGGTATGTTCCTAGCTACTCGATAGCACTATATCGTTCACAACCTGTCTTATATGTAAAGCTTCATCTCCTCTCTGTTAGGGCTTCCCCATCATTGAGCTGCATCTCCTCTCTGCCAGGGCTTCCCCATCATCGATGCTTTGGCCACTAACTTCTTCAACAACGTCGACGCTCACCGCTTGTCATCGTGACTCTTGGCTCCTTCAACACTCGACTTTCTATTCAATATCTCCGTTGAGCAGCATGACATTGTCCTAATCTCCCTCACCGTTTCCTCAGCTCTTTGTTTTCCCATGGATCAATGTCTTCTTGCAGGACAGATGGTGCCATTGCACTCTTTCGTGGTCCTCTCATACTATTCATACTATCCTCGTTATAACTTGTGTTCTGTATTCAAAATTTTAGTTTTTAAAAATTTCATTCCATAGAAAGCAACAATAGAAACATGTGATCTTGAGAACGAACGTGATGGCTTATTTTGTGTCTCCTCTCGTATCATTCATGCCATCCTCGTTATAACTTTTATTTTTATTCACCATCTAAATTATTTCTTATTAGAGTTTATATACAAATCAAATTGCTAAATTTATTTAATTTATTTAGGGATTTTACTTTGGAATTCGTATGGAAATCAAATTGTAAATTTTCTTTTATTTTTTATTCCAAATTTCAGCTCTTTTTTCTTGGAATTCGTATATGAATATAATTGCTACTTTTCTTTATTTTTTTATTCTGAATTATAGTTATTTAGGGATTTTACTTTGGAATTCGAATTGAAATAAAATTGATTATTTTATTTTATATTTATTTTGAATTTTAGTCATTTTTTGTTGGATTCATATACAAATCTAATTGCCGATCATTCTTTAATTTTTATTTAGTATTATAATGATTGGAAATCATCTCGAAATAGGTGTTATTGCCCTCTTTCATGGTCCCTTGACAGTATTTGTAACAGCCCAAATTTTAATTTCTAGTTGAAAATAAAGTTTATTTATTTTTGTGGATTTTCTGGAATTTTCAAAAGCTTTTCCCTTAATTAATTTAAAGCTAAACAAATTTATTTGCAAAATATATTACCAAATAATAGTTGAAAATATTTTATTGAAGTCCCAAATACTCCAGAGAATTTCTGTAAATTTTCTCATAATTTTTGGACTTAATTTGCTATATTCTAAAGCCTAATGGAATTATCAGCAATTATTTAAATCGAAAATCAAAAGAAAATCTCCAAACAGTCAATGGGCCGAAACCCACGCGGCCCAGACCAATTTTTCACGTGCGCCGCACCGACCGGTGTGTTGCCTCTCTCTTCCTCTCGGCCGACATCGAGGACCCACCTGTCGACCTCTCCCTCTCTCTCTCTCTCGCTTTGCAGACACATCTCGGCCGTGGCCAGAACTCCGTGATGCATTTAGAAGGTCCGAACGTCCCACTCAACGGTGATCGTTAGATCTAAATCGAATGGCTCCCATAAGACCTAGCACTTAAACACTCCCCGCACCCCGCGATCTATTTCAACCGTTGGATCAAAATCCAACGGCTGCACCCAACCCCAACTTACCGTTTCGCCCATCTATTTTTGACCGTCCGATCAAAATCGGACGTGCCACCGTCGTCTTCCTCCTTTCCTTTCTACTTCCTGCACTTTCCTTCTTCTTCCCCGCGATTCCGCCATGGATGCCGATTCGGGGCCTTCCAAAACCGAGCGAATCAGGCCGCATCTCCAAGATCGACGCACGCATTTAAACCCTTGATCCCCTCCGCCCCCGACACGGCCATCACCTTCCAATCCGGCGCCCCAAATCCCCGCAAATCCGCCGAGGTCACCGCACGGACCTTCTTGCGGTACACGCCGCCTCGGTCGCGCCCGCGCCCTATAAATAGGTGCGTCGGGAGCGCATCCTTCACCACACCTCAACGCCGCCAACCACCATCCCCCTCCTCGCTCCTAGCGCCCTAGATTCGAAGTTTTCGCCGGCGGTGAAAACTTCGTATTTTCTCCGTTTCCGGCGCCGTCACAGACACCCCGGCCACTCCGACCGCACCATCAGCACCGTCTCGTCGTTGCGAAGCCGTTGCCGCCAACCCCTTCGCCAGAGGACCCCGGGAGCATCTTCCTCACCGATGACCTGCGCCCGCGCCTAAACCTCGCGCAAGCGGTCAAAACTCCCGCTCACTTGTTTTGGTGAGTATCAGGTTCGCCTTCACCTGCTCTCTCTTTTGAGCGCCCGCACTCACATCCCCGTGGCGTAGAACGCCGGCAAGGCTGTAAGATCGAGGAGGCCGACTAGAGGGGGGGTGAATAGGCGTTTTAAAACTTCTATGAGCTAAAACCAATTTCTAATGCGGAAGCTAAATATCAATTCGGTTTAGCCTAAATCAACTAAGTTCACTAAGTGCACCAACAATACAAGTCAATAATAAATAGAGCAATTTAGCAAAGACTTGTAAGCTATCAACTAATGATAAGCACACGGGACACAATGATGTTTTACCGTGGTGGTCGGAGACTTGCCGGTCTCCCATAATCCATGTTAAGGGAAACCCAAACCAATTGGGTTGGCTCCACAAATTAAGCCTTTCTCCGAGGTATCAACACCTCGCTCCACTAGGGTTGCTCTTACTCCACTTCGGAGATGGCGAGCACCAAGCCACTCACAAAATCGCTCGGGTCTTCTCACAAGCCTTCTTTGAGAAGATCACCGACGCACGACACCTTCACGCCGTCTAGGTGTCGGCAAACACCAAGAGTAATAGGCCAAGCCCCTTGCTTGACTCTCACCAAGTGCAACACATGCACAATTGGATGCTCAATCCAATTCTAGTTGCAACACATGCAACTAAACCTCTCCTTTTGCTCACAGGTGCAACACATGCACAATTGAGAGCGAAGCTCACACTAGCTCAAGAGAATGAAATGGGATGCCAGAGTTGCCCCAACCGGCCAAGGTGAGTATTTATAGCCCACACAAAAACTAGCCGTTGGAAGAGAATCTCTGAAAATCGAAAGCATAGGGCGGTCAAGGCCACCAGCCGAGAGCTTCATTGGTTTTGAGCCCTCACGGTCGCCTCACGGCCGGACATGCCATCGGGCCCGAGAGATAGAAAACCGAAAAATATGCTCTGGAAAAAGCGACCGGCCTTACAAGGGCGGTCAGTCCGCAGGCATATGGGCGGTCAGCCCGGGCTTTCAACTGCGGTCAGTCCGCACCTGAATTTCAGCACAGGCGACACTCGGAAAAACGATCATAACTTTTGACTCCGATGTCGGAATTGAGTGATATTGGACTCTATTGAAAGCTTATTCAGAGGGCTACACAACCCACCTATTTGATTTGATCTCAAACACATTTTATCAAATCAAAAAACATAACTCAAAAGAGCCACTATCATGGTCTAAGTTCAAATAATTAGCAACAAGCAAACTTAGACCATGTCAAGGGAAAATACATAAATCCCAACAATTTGCAAAACATATTTGCAAACTTAGATCATGCCACAAGGAGTAGGTACATGGACTTGAACAATTTGCAAAACACATTTGCAAAGTATAGTCACATGCTACAAGGATTAGACGCATGAGCCTCAACTATTTGCAAAACACATTTGCAAATAATAGCATCATGCCACGGTGAGCTAGAGCAAGCAAGATTGAGCTATCAACACATGATGAGACTCAAGCTACTAGACAAGACCCCTCTTAATAGTACGGCAACCTATACTAGCAATCCGGTCTTTCAACCAAACACCAAGACCGGTAAAAGACTAGGAACACATCCTTAGCCCTAGCTAGTCATACCTTTGCCTTGAGCATCTTCTTGAAGCTTGATGACGCATATCTTCACTTCAAGTCCAGGTCCTTGACTCGATGATCATCAACATATGATGATTTCCTTTACTTTGGGGTCTTGGCTTGATGCTCATCAACACATGATGACATCCTTCATCCCGAGTCTTCATATGCATCAACACATGATGCATTCTTCACTTGATGTCCATCAACACATGATGGGTCTTCTTTTAACTTGATGATCAACTCATGATCATCTTCTCTTCTTGAACATCATCAACACATGATAACTTCCTTTTCTTGAACCTTGGCTTGATGACCATCAACTCATGATGCCATCCAAAGTCTTCATCGTCATGGAACATAACCTATTTATCCAACTCATGGAAAATGTTAGTCCCACAATGTGATTGTCATTAATTACCATAACATACCATTAACTCATAATGGTTGGGACAAGACACCACAATCTTTCCCTCTTTGGTAATTGATAATAATCACTTCAATTGCAAGTAATTGAATAGAGATAAACATGAGTATATATCAACTACACAAGTTATATTTATATACTCACGTATAAGTATATATGAACTACAAAAGTTATATATACTAAGAGTATATACGAACTACACAAGTTGTATATACTAAATATGAATATATTAACTACAGAAGTCAAATATATTCAAGGATAGATGAGCATATATGAACTACACAAGTCTCATATGCTCTCATATACTCATATGAATATATTAACTACACAAGTTATATATACTCAAAGATATGTTTCAAAGTTGAGATCTCAAATATGTGAAAAGGGAATATAGATCAATACCAATGAAACCACAAAACATAGAGTGAACTCCCCCTAAATGTGTGTATGCACAAATATGTGTTAAGAACATATGCACATATTCAAGTTAAACTTTTGGTGGAGTTCATCCTATATTTTGGATCGAGAATGCAACAATATATATAAATATGAAGTAGAATGCATACCTTTTGTGTTTTCACCTTTATATCCAAAGAGACTAAACAATAGATAATCAATAGAAGTGTTAGTCTCACAAATAGATTTGTCATTATGAATGCATACTGTTTGGATTTTTCTTTTATATCCAAGTGAGACTAATCATGGTATAACAATAAGAGTGTTAGTCTCATAAATAGATTTGTCATTAATCACCAAAATACTACATTAACACATAATAGCGGGTCTAGATCCTTCAGAGGCCACAACCGAGGCTTCACCGGTTTTGAGCCGACGTGGCCTTGCCACGGGCACGCCACCGTGGCGCCATGTCACCACCACATGGGCGCCACGTCGCCAGATCTGCCCGCGTGGCAAGCCACCTTATTCCAACCCCCGCCGGGCGGCGGTTCCATGGGCCGTGTAATGACACGTGGGGCCCGTATGTCAGGAATTATTTTAATTCCTTTAAAAATCAGAAATCCTTCGCTGACGTCAGTGTTGCGCAATAATTAGCTTTGCCAGTAGAAAATTAATTCGGGAAATTCAATTAAATTCCAGATTTAGGTTTAAACTTCAAAAATTCATATCTTTTGCATCTGAACTCCAAATTGGGTGGTTCAAGTTGCAAAATTTGTCTAAAATCATGATCTAGCTATTTAAGCCAAAATATTTCAATTCGAAGTTATTTTGAGTTGAGTTTTTGAATATATTTGAATTTGGAGTTAATTTATTGTATTTTCGCGTATAGACCTCGACGACTCCGGAGAGTTAGATCCTTCCGACGATTTAGAATTTCAAGACTTCAATGAAGGCAAGTTACACTATTGATCATGTTGTTCCCAGTATTTTAAATTATTTAATTCCTGTTTTTTTTAAAATTACTATCGCATGCATATGTTTATATAAATGTTTGAATGTCCTGTTTTGTATATAGTTATTCCAACTCCCATGGTATGGCCAATTTGATTATTAATATGAATGCCTTGACACCCCTAGGTAAAATTTGTTATATGCTTAGCAATGCTTAGATCATATTTATAAATTTGGGAAGGTTTAGCCAAATCATTTACAATTTGATTTTGATTATCTGGTATTGTTTTACCACGAAGGCTTATTAAGAGGTTTTCACTCCAAATAAAATAAAATGGATTTGGACTTGGGCGAGATGGATGTATGGCGGGTGCAGGTTCATGCACGGGCCTAATCTGGTTAGGATTAAGGCCCATGGATTTATTTAAATGGAAAGTCGCCTAAGTCAGTTAAGGACCGATCTTTGAGCGTATTTTGCTACGCCTTACCGTACCACCACATGTCTTGTATGGGCAGGATTTGGCTAAATAATTTGTGGCGCCTTAGCGTTATTTGTGCCATGTTGTATGTGTGGGCGTCGGTTAGACAGTGGTTCCACCTGGCGCAAGAGGGGGCTTCCGGAGGATGGATAGTCTGATGGTAGCGAAACCTTAGCGGGCACAAATACATTAAGGCATTGCATTGTAACAGCCTCATGATAATTGTTTAGTCACACGCCTTCGGAAACGTGCTTTGGCCGACATTAAAAGCATATTATCTTATGTGGGTAAAGCTGTACAAACTCTGCAGAGTAGAAACTATTCGAATAGCCGCGTCCGCGGTCATGGACATGCTAGCAAAGCCACTCTAAATTAGACTTGTTTTTGGTTTATAAAATGATTTCCACAGATGATTTTAGGATGGATAATCCTATGGTAAAATTTGGGCGGTTAGCAAAGTGATAGGAGGTTATTCTTCATCATTCATTTAATGAAGCTTATCCACTATTCATTGTCATTTTATTCATTGATTTTAGTTATAGTATAAAAACTGGCCTTAGAAAATTATTATTGGCATTTAACCTGAAAATGCTATTTATGCAAAACAACCCTGCCATTATCCTTTGTTTACCTTATGCATGCATTATCTTTCAATATTGGGTGTAACTTGCAAGCACAGAAGTTGTGCTTACTTTTGCTGAATAATCTTTATTCAGGAGAAGACCTCAATCAGGACGGTGAGGATCTTGACGAATAGGCTACGCCCCCAGACGATTGCGTATGGCAAGTCGTGTGGTCTACTACTACTTTGTTTCCGCTGTGTTATCTCTTTTCTATTTGGCCTCAGGCCCTTTTTGTAATAAACTCAGAAATTATTATTAATAAAGTGTGTGGTATGATTTTGTTATCACTTTTGTTTGACTGTGTACACTAGCAATCCTGGACTAGTGTGTGAACATAGAGAATTTGGGATCCTTCGTTCTCGGGTTCGGCAGTATTCGTGATATCCTCGTTATAACTTGTATATTTCATTCTATATGAAGCAATAATAGAAACACGTGACCTTGAGAGTGAACATGATTGCTTCTTTTGTGTCTCCTCCGACACCATTTGTAGCATCCTAGTTATAACTTTTATTTTTATTTAATATCCCAATTATTTTTATTAGAGTTTGTATACAAATCAAACTGATAAATTTACTTAATGTATTCCAAATTTTAGTTATTTAGGAATTTTACTTTGGAATTCGTGTGAAAATCAAAATTTATATTTTATTCCAAATTTTAGTTCTTTTTTTCTTGGAATTCCTATCTGAATCGAATTGCTATTTTTTCTTTAGTTTTTATTTCAAATTACAGTTATTTAGGGATTTTACTTTGTAATTTGTATTTAAATCAAATTAATTATTTTATTTTATTTTGTTCCAAATTTTAGTTATTTTTTGTTGGATTTTGTATAAAAAATCTAATTGCCAATTATACTTTAATTTTTATTCCTAATTATAATTATTGGAAGTCGCATCGAAATCAAATTAGAAGTTTTATTTTATTTTTATTCGAAATTTTAGTTTTTTTTTGTTGGATTTCGTATACAAATTTAATTGTTATTTTTAAAAAAATTCCTAATTATAATTATTGGAATTCGTATCGACATTAAATTACTCATTTTATTTTTACTTTTATTCTGAATTCTAGTTATTTTAGGTTGGATTTCGTATAAAAATCTAATTGCCAATTATTGTTTTATTTTTATTCCTAATTATAATCATTGGAAGTCTCATCGAAATCAGATTGCTAGTTTTATTTTATTTTTATTCCAAATTTTACTTTTTTTGTTGGATTTCGTATACATATCTAATGGCCTTTTTTTAAAAAAATGTTCCTAATTATAATTGTTGGAATTCGTATCGACATCAAATTGCTAGTTTATTTTTATTTTATTTATGAATTTTAGTTTTTGTGGATTTCGTATACAAATCTAATAGCCAATTTTATTTTTTTAATCCTGAATTATAATTATTTAGGGTTTTACTTAGGAATTCATATGGAAATCAAATTGCTTATTTTATTTTATTTTTATTTCAAATTTATGTTTTATTGTACTTAACATGAACTCTTTTACTTAGGAACTCGTATGTAAATCAAATTGTTGTTTTTTTTTTTCTTCAGGATTTTGTTTTATTATACTTGACATGGACTCTTTCTTTTTAATCTAGACCAATATAATCTGAACCTGACACGATCGACAGTGTAGATCTTTTTTTTTTTTTTGTCGATTAATGTGAGAATTTCTAGCTCTTGAGAGCGAATGTGATGTCTTCTTTTGACTTTGCTTTAATAAGATAGTAGATAAAAGTCTGCTTAATAAAATTACAAAATAGGCTTCTATCGTCAAATGATTTGGCGACAAGAATCTATCGGCCAAATAAATCAATGACAAGACTTTTGGGCAAATAATACTCCGTCACCAAATGAATCAACGACAGTTTGAGGGGAAGCTCCTGTCACCAAATGAATTGGCGACATGATTTGCCACGTCAGCCTATCGCCAATTTCTATTTACTCAGGAAAGTTAAAATAAAAGTTATTTCTCACTTGCTTTCCTATTTCATTCCAACTAAAAACATGATTAGATGATCACATGATTAACTTCAACAAAGTAACAGAACCATTACAATGCCATGGTGCACCCTTCTTTGGTTTCCTGCACGCACGAATGTTGAACAACAGTACAACACCATGTTGTCATCCCAGTTACAGCAACTCTTTTCTTAGAGAAAGAAAAACCAGCTACTGATTCTCGAAAGAAAATCTATTGAGGACGAGGAGGTGGTGGTGGATACTGGCTCGAGCCAGACCAAGAACCCGTAGTCGCCGGATAAGTCCACGCGCTCTCCGGCCAGGTCCACTGCGCCGCCTCGCCGTGCTCCGCACCCGCGCCGTAACCCGAAGCAGAGGACGGCACGGAGGCCACAGTAACAGAGGAGGCGGGAAAAGAGTAGGACCCCAAAGAACTACTCATGTCACCGGCACCAGCGCCAGCGCCGCCGCCGCCATAGTACAGAGGAATACCGCCATGGCCGCCGCCGCCACCTCCCCCATGCAGAAGCATCTGGTACCGCAAGTAGTCCGAGACGGCGCTTGCTGGGTACGCCGTCGAAGCCATTGTTTGAGAGGCCACCGGCGTCGCGGTGGCGGTGGCGGCCGGGCTGGTGAGGCGCGCGTCCTCGGGGAAGTTGAGCTTCGCGCGGCTGCCGCGGAACCGTAGCGCGGCCTCGTCGTAGGCACGCGCCGCGGCCTCGGCGGTCTCGAACGTGCCGAGCCAGACGCGGGCGGCCTTGTGCGGGTCCCGGATCTCCGCCGCCCACTTGCCCCACGGCCTCTGCCGCACGCCGCGGTACCTCCGGCCAACAGGCGCGCCACCGCCGCCGCCCTGCTCGGCGGTCACCTCAGCTGTGTACGTGGGCGAGTGCTCGTCCATGGTCGCGCCCTGCGCCTGCGCGTCCCAGCTATGCCCTTCTCCTGCGAACGACGTGCAAGGTGATAAGCTCGAAGCACTAGCTAGTACGTCCGTCACATTTGACTTCTCCATCGATCGTTTCGCGCTACACTACACATGTACGTACGCATTTTTGTTCCCCTGTATTAAAGATGCGTCCATCTCTTCTCTATCGGCCAGCTGGAAGCACGTATACACTAGTCTTCACAGACCGAGGATTTAAACTCGGATTTACTAGCCTACCATCCGTGGTACTAATCAACTGATCTTAGAAGACTATGTGCAACAACGTCTAGTGGAATAGTTTGGTGGGAGTTGGAAGTATTGGAAGAGTTGTGTGAACTTGCCTAATCTTTCTTTCTTGGTGCTATCCACATGCATGCAGACGCAGGTTGATTTGCATGCATGTACACACTTGCAAATAGTTGCAACCCCTACTAGTTGCATGCTCAAATACCAGCAAATGGTTTGGCTTCAGCTCGTTCAAATTAACACTTAAGGTGTTGGATTACATATAGCTAATTTTTCCTTCTAAAACACCTGAATTTCGGCGGACTCATCCAAGTAATTGGATGCTGAAATGAGAAGAGGCCAACTTTGGTATTGCTTGCTCTGTTTAAATGAAAGATATTTTGGGAAAGTAATCGTAGATCAAGAACATTCGCTGCGTGTAATGCATGATTAGTTCTGACGCAGCACTCCCCTTATTGCAAGCAAAGTATTAATTGAAACGGTACTATATTAACATCTTCGAGGACACGTCACTGTATTGACACCAACCTTTAGATCCTGCATGAGTAACACATGCATGCTAAACACTAATTAACATTAAGATCGAAAAGAAACTTCACCGAAAGAAAAAATGGAAAAAGCGAAAGTGTTAAGTTTGAACGCGTGACGCAGAGCTGTTCAGTTCTCTAACTTGCGACCTGCAAACATCCTCAAAAATAAAAATACTGATCCTCACCTGCTGCGAACTCCGGTGTCGGCGCGCCAGAATAGCTCCCCTGCGCGTGCACGTAGCCGTGGGGCATTGCCAGATCCTCCTGGCCGGTCCACTGCCCGCCGCCGCCGAACGGCGCGACAGGCCACTCCGACGCCCACCGGTCGTCGTGGCCCACCACGACCCTCGTCAGAGCCGACACCATCGTGGACATCTCCCGAGCCTGGTACTCCCCGGACAGCACCGAGCAGCCCGCCGCCGCCACGGCCTCTACCTCTCCATCATCGTCCTCATCCCTCGCCGGCCAGCCTTCGCCGCCGCCACCGCCGCCGCCGCCCCGACGTCGGTCCGCCATCTCGTACCACGCGCGCGCTACTGTCGCCACCGCCGCCGCTCGCATGCAACAACTGTAGCACGTACGTACGTGCAGAGATCGACCTGGCTAATCTTTCGCACTCTGAATAGGTTGGATCGATCCAGTGGCTAGTTCAAACTTGAAAGCACTCTCCCCGATCTATTCTTTGCACGAGGTAGACTTACGGCTATATATATACAGATGAGCATATGACTCGACGACTCGATACGAGGCGAAGGAAGACACGTGCTTCGTTAACCAACAGAAGGGAACGAAGAAAGAGTTAAGGAATGTGCCACGCTAACTAGCCGCCGCCACAAAAAGGTAGGGTTCATATTTGGATCGAGTCACGCTCTGACCGCAGGTCGGAAAAGCAGCCGCTCAGCTATGCGATTAGACACCTGCTTGACTGCTTAAGTGATGATCTGGCATGTACTCTTGGTGGCTTAATTAGGTAAACTAGGCGATCGAACATGTACTCTTGCCGCATGTGGATTATAACCTGGCTGTTTACCTGTACTAATCCATGATTATTTTGAGCAAGTCAAAGCATGCATGCATCCTTGCCCAAGTTTTGCATCCAAAATGTGCTCATTTGCATTTCAGCCGACATGGGTAACTCTCTGTGTTGTTCCCTCCCTTCTCAAATAGAGATATTGTTTTAGAATGCGTTGTAATCAAACTTTTAAAATATTGACCATTGATATGCACAAGACGTATCGTTAATTTTCACTCATGTAAAATAATAGTGAAAGATCGACGTGCATTGAGGACTATTTTTGACGCCGTGACGTCTATCCAGAAACAGGGCAAGAAAGCGATAATGGCTAAGGCACCGGAGGCTAAACTGTTGGCGACTATTGCTATGTCTGTACCAAGCGACGCGGTCAAGCGCTCGTCCTCGTCCCCGCTGCCGTGCAACTTCTCTCCATTTTGTTCGCAAATATTCTCCGGCATGTCCGAATTCGGCCGCCTTTCTCCTCGGGCCGATGCGTTGTTCATGTTGAGGAACCGTCGCTGGCAAGTTCAGTCGGCGTTTACCTCGTAGACAATAAATATAGAATCGTAAGAACAACGCAAGAACACAAGAACGAACAATAGATGAACACAGGTATGAGAGGGGACTGCGGGCTTCTCTTTATTGCTCTTCCAATAATGAATTGTGTGTACAAAGCTTGGGGGGGTCCCCCCTCCTATATATAGTCTTGGGTGGATGAGGTGCCCACCCGGACCCGGACTCCTGGCAGGCCCGGTTTCCTAACACTCCCCCTTGGGCTCTCATCCTTCATGTCCATGTCTCGTCAAAACTCCATAAAAACCCAATGGGAAAAATTTTGGAGAAAGAGTACATGAATCATGTTCTGCTATGCTGCACGAATTGCCTCATTAAAAACCTTAACCGAGAAACTTCAGGAAAACTCGTTAAGGAAAAAGTACAATCCACCCAATTTTATTTAATCTCCAGGATTTGCTCTTTGGGTACTCGATCTTCGTGATCAAGCTTTAGTAATGAGTTTGTGAAGATTCTCCCCCTGAATTCTGCACTTCTCTAAGTCTCATCATTCCAATTCCACGTACGCACTTTTCAAAGCTAGATGCTGGAAGTGACTTAGTGAATAGATCTGCAAGATTTTCACATAACTTAGTATGCAGTACCTTAATTTCGTCCATCTTTTGCATTTCATGAGCATAGAAGAACTTGGGGTTGATATGCTTTGTGAGAGGACTCTTCACATAACCCATCTGCACTTGTGCAACACAAGCTGCATTATCTTCATAGATAATAGTGGGGGTTTGTGCGGTATTCAATCCACATGACTGCTGGATGTGGTGAATCATCCGCCGAAGCCAAGCACATTCTCGTGAGGCTTCGTATAATGCTATTATTTCTGGGTGGTTCGTCGAAGTCAATACAAGACTTTGCTTAGACGATTTTCATGGAATTGCAGTTCCACCACATATGTATTCAAAGCATGTTTGCAATTTGGCTGTATGCGGGTCCTACAGGTACCCGTCATCTGCATTGCCATTCATAGTTAGGTCTTAGTTCTTTCTATAGAACAGACCAAGTTCTTTGCTTCCTTAGAGGTATCGGAAGATGTCCTTCATTCCCTGCCAATGCCTTTGGTAGGTTATGTACTATACCTTGCTAATAGGTTCACGGCAAATGCAATGCCCGGTCTAGTACAATTTGTTCAATACATGAGTGTTTCTATCACACTTAAATATGAGAATTCTGGTCCCAGGACTTCCTCCCCCTCTTTGCTAGGTCTGTACGGGTCCTTGTCTTGCTGCAAAGACCTTTCGACCATTGGCACTTTCAAAGGGTATGCCATTTCAAAATCAAACATTTCTAACACCTTCTGGGTGTAGGTTGACTGATGTACTAATATCCCTTCCAGGGCATGCCCAAGCTGCAAGCCTAGGCACTATTTGGTTTTCACCCAAATCTTTCATTTCGAACTCCGACTCCAGGTAAGAGCTTGCTTTCCTAATATCCTTCAGGGTTCCGATGATATTCAGATCATCTTTATACACTGAGATTATACAAAATCCATTCAGGATCGTCGATGCAGAGATTAGTCTCATTTTTCGTGTAGTCTTTCTTGCATAGAAAGTCGCCTGCGATTATACCACATTCTCGCACTGATTGCTTAAGTTCGCATGCGGTGACTTTTCGAGTTTCACACTGTACATATTTCTATTTGCTCTATCTTAGTTGGGACAGGATACATTCGGTATCTTCATATAAATATCGAATCAATATTTCATAAAGGTATGCTGGTACCCCATCCATCAATTTCAATTCTAACTTCAAGTTCACTGCCATTGAGATAAATGTCTAAAGGGGATTATGTTCATGATCGGGGAATAGGTTTCTTCATAATCATCTCCTGGATGTTCAATGAAACCTTATGCAACGAGCCTTGCTTCTTTTCATTTCTCTTTCGAACAAATATCCACTTATGCCCTACGGGGTGCACAAGGGGGGGCGTACGGCTTACAGGCCCAAACGCCCTTCTTTTATTCGGAGAGAATAGTTCAGTTCCTTTTGCCTTCTTCCAATCTGATCTTTTCTTTCATTCAGCGAGCGATGCAGACTTTGGATTAAGATTGATGATTGTGCCAAGTTTCTTTGCAAAGTATATGTCGACATTGGCTGTTGTCATATTCAAAGATTCTCCCGAGGTCATAAATTTTATAGTTATTTCTTCAAGGGGCGATTCTTCTAATGCTTTTACTCGCTCACCGCTGCTTTCTATTGCGGGGCAAGTCCCTTTAGTTTTTCAGTTCCGATGTGTGCGCACACATCCATACTGATGTCTCCCTTCATGGGGATGTTCAGTTCAGTATGCCTTTCTGAAGGTTCCATACCCATACCAGTCTCAAGCGCTCCCCTTTGGTTACGAGTACTTGGTGATCGGTGTGTCAAGTCCCTCTTATCCTTTTCACCAGCGTCCCGGTTGCTTCGGATTCGAGGGCGAGTTCTCGTCCTTCGAGGCCTTAGGGCGGGATTAGGGATACCTTCATCGGTATTTCCACCCTCTCCGGTGCATTGCGTGCAGGCACATGCTACTTGGTCACGCTCTTCAAATCACTAAAGTGGTTAGGCAGTTGATTCGCTAATGCTTGCAAATCAATTATCTTCTGGACTTCAATTGTCTTCTAGACTTCAATTCAAATTATCTTCTGGATTGCAATTATCTTCTGGACTTCTCTATTTGCTTCACTAGTGCGCGGGTCATATGTATAGATTTCAATTATCTTCTGGACTTCAATTGTCTTCTAGACTTCAATTATTTCCCGACATTATTATCAAGGGTTGATTTCCTCCCCTAATGACGGGAAACTAATCTTATCTGATATACTATCAGCGAATCGGGCATTATGCAAATCTCCAGTCATAGGGTCCAAATACTTGATTATGGATGCTGTCTCATAACCAACGTATATCCCAAACTTTCGGAGAAGACCCATTGCAGTTCGCTGCGGTGATGGTATAGGTACATAAACCTTACGACCAAACCTGCGAAGATGAGTAGTTTTCAGTGCTGACCCTTGCGCTAGTTGGATAGGTGGATGGATGTTATAGGCCGACGGTCTAAAATTGATGAGAGCTGCTGCGAGCAGGACTGCGTGTCCCCAACGTGTAGTTGGCAAATTACAATTCTTGAAAGTTCTGCTAGTCCATTCTGGGTGTGGACATGCGGTACAGAATGCTCAATTTTAATTCCCATTTTCATCAAATGCTTTCGGAGTGAGTTCTCCGGCGTTGTCCATTTAGGTGGACTTCTCATGATGATCAAGGAAAATATTTCTAATTTAATTATCTACGAGATTGGCTTTGCAAAAGCATGATTTCTTGTAGACAATAAATATATGTGCGACCATTCCGAGGAAGCATCGATGAACACTATAAAATACCTAAAATTACCCTTACAGGGGCTATATAGGACCGCAAAAGGTCTCCCTGGATACGGTCTAGGAATGCAGGGACTTCATCCTTCGCTTTCAAAGCAAAAGGTCTAGTAATTAATTTTCCGGTGGCACATGCGGGGCACACAAAATCTTCCTGATTCGAGAAATTTTTAACATTCATATCATGTCCCTGTGAATTGTTAATTATATCTCTCATCATCCTAAGACCTAGACGACACAATCTATCATGCCAGAGATAGAAAAGTTCAGAGCTTCTAAATACGGTTTTCAGGACAGTATAGGTTGCAGGTGCCTTAATATTAGTGTAGTATAGCCCAGTTCCATATGAATGAAGATATTCAAATGCCATTTTTCACTTTCTCCACGCTTTGTAATGAGCAGGTATTCTGTACCATACTCTTCTTCAATCTCTATATGGAAACTGTTAGCGCAAATATCCTTGAGAGTTTTAGTCGATTCTGGGTACAACAAGTCTTCTTCAATGACCAAAGTTGTGCCCGTTGGGAGTATAATTATGGCCCTTCCTAAGCCTATTATACAAGTATCGCTGCCTGCGACTGTCGTAAGACTACCGGCATTCTTGCTGATCGACTGGAAAAATTTCTATTTCGCTCAGGATGGTATTCGTTGTGCCGCTACATGCTAAGCACACTTCCTCCATAGGGCGCCACACGCGTTCTAATATAATGTACTTTATTAATATGTAGCAGGAAGCAAGCAACACATAAATAAAATACTTCAGATATCAGAACGTAACTTGCTATTATAAAGACGGGAAAATAAGTCTTGCAGGACTCACTCATAAGATTTTAATGTTTTGCTCTCCTAGAGGTTGCAACCATTATTCAATAATTCAAAATTCTGCTTCAATTACAAACTGCAAGTTTCTAAAAAAAGGTCCGAGTGCAATGCGTGCACTGGATCTAATGGGCGAAGTATTCAGGAACTTCTACCTAAATCGGCTCCATGCGCGATCTTCTCCTCTTGGGCAGCTACGGCTGTGGCCGCTATGATGTCCAAAGGAGGGATGATGGGTCGCTCTTTGGTTTGTTCACATTCGTAAGTCTGACTAATGGATGTGAATCCTTTGTGCTGCAATGGCGAGGTATGCCTCATGCTATCATTTGCCCTTCTTCTTAGACTGTAAAACATCAATAATGTGCGACACACGACATTACCCTTCTTGCTCCTCTCATTTGTGAGAGGCTTCATCACCTTGTAGCTGTTAGTAGTGGCTTCATGGCCGACATTGCTACTAGGTGGCTGCAAGATGAAGTTCTTTCCTAGAACATCACCTTGAGCTTCCGCAACTTGCATGATGTCAATTAATTCGGCATACTTCATGTAGCCGTATTGACGATAGTTGCGTGCGGATTACACCGCGTTTGGGTGAAAAGTAGAAAATCTTCACCATCTTCTGCTCATCTGTGATTACATTACCACAGAATTGAAGACTGATATAAATTCCATACAAATTACGCCATCTTTGGTCGATGCTTTGAACTCTTGGTTCGTGATGCGGTCATATTCTTTTCATGCAAAAGCTCAAATGATTCTTCTGGTAATCTGCATAAATTAGTTGCAAAATTCTCACAATGCTCTTCGAACTCTAGGTTCGTGTTCCCGTATTTTTCTATGCATTTTTTATGATTTACTGCTATTTTCAATGATTAAAAGCAATATAAACAATCACAGATAATCAAAAACAGTAAATACAATAAATAAATTGCATAGAAATAATAATAACAAAGTTAAACATGCTTCAAAGTTCAAAAATATGCAAAATTTGGATTCCCAAGGCCTTTTTCTGCTGGAAAATGACTTTTCGGCGAAATCTGCAACTTTCGAGGATTAATACGTAACATTTGATCTGAGAGAAAATTTGGAGCGCAATTCTTTAATTTCTGAGGGATTATTCTGCAAGAATTTCTTTCCCAAAATATTTCCTCGCAATTTTCAGAATGTAGAGGATTTATTTGCAAATTTTAGTTCTGATTTTTTTTTGCGTAATTTCAGATAACCAAGGGGCCATTTTGCAAAACTCCTTTTTCTTTTCATTTTTTTTTCTTCTCCCGAGGCCACGTTTCTTACAGCCTTTCTTTGGGCCATTTTTTTATTAGCCGGCTCATTCATGGCCCACAGGGCCTTTCTCTCGGCTGGATAAAAAAAAAAACAAGGAAGGTGGCATTAGCCGATTAGGGATTCCCTACTAATGTTCACAAGCCGGCGGCGCACATGGATGGGAGCCGGCGACACGGGCATGGACGGGAGCCGGTGGTGCGTGCGATTTCGCGAGTAGCCGGCGGCAAGGCGGGCATGGCCATGCGGGCGGCATGCGAGCTGGCGAGCGGCGTGCTTGGTCGCGTTCGGGCGTGGAAGTGCTGGCGTGCGCGCGGCGGCGGCTGGCGTGCGGCCGGCGGCGGTCGAGCCATGCGGCGGCGGCAATTGGGCAAATGACTCGGTGGCGGCGCTGGTTGGTCGCATCTCCACGCATGGGCGGCGGCTACTCCAAAGGCTTGGGTGTGTAGTGCCGGCGCTTGAGACGGCGACACTTGCCGGGCGGGCGCGGCGTTCGATGTTGGCGAGGCGCACCGCTATAGGCGGAGGCGGTGGGCTTGCGGCTCGGTGACGCCCGATACGGCTACATACCGACAGATCGCGCCGCGGAGGCCCGTCGCGGCCGGCGGCGGAGTTCAGCAGCGGCGGCTGGCCGGCGGCGGCTTGCCCGTGCAGGGGCTAAGCGTTGTGCGCGCCCGTGCAGGGGCCGGCTGTGCATATTGGTGCGGTGGCATGGCTCCAAGCCGGCTTCAAGCGCGTGCGGCGCATGGTGGCGGCGCATGCGAGCGGTGTGTGTGGCGCGCGCGCGCCATACGGTCGTGTCGTTTTTACTATTCATGATTATGCTGATTTAGATCGATTCTTGGGGGTGCTTCTGGCACACATACCCATACCAAGATGACGACATACGATGCCGGCGTACATACTAGTAGCACAAATCGGTGAACCGCGCGACGCTTCATGGCCGGCTGATCCTTTTTATTTCTTTTCTTGTTCATGCAAATGATCTACAGTGCAATCAACATCTGTTCTTTCATGCAATCTACCGATCGACATTGTGTCGGCGACTTCAAGTCTGCTCGCGGTAGATTAGAACAAATTTGCATAGTAGAAAACAATCTAGAAAGCCAAATTTGCAAAATTGAAAGCAATCTAGAAAATACGATTTAATCTACGAGTGTCGTTCATCGACGGTTACCTTTTCGATGCGAGGAGAGTCGATCGTGCTGATAACGTGTTGAGGAACCGTCGCTGGCAAGTCCAGTCCGAGCGATTACCTCGTAGACAATAAATATAGAATCGTAAGAACAACGCAAGAACACAAGAACGAACAATAGATGAACACAGGTATGAGAGGGGACTGCGGGCTTCTCTTTATTGCTCTTCCAATAATGAATTGTGTGTACAAAGCTTGGGGGGTCCCCCCTCCTATATATAGTCTTGAGTGGATGAGGTGCCCACCCGGACCCGGACTCCTGGCCGGGCCCGGTTTCCTAACAGTTCAAATGTTTTTCCACGTCGCGAGGCACACTGTTCTTCTTCCCGGTCGCGGCACGTCGACTAGTTACTTGTTAAACAGTGACCAGAATGCATGCCGATGTGCAGTGTTACATCAGAAGCACCTGAAGAATAACTAATTAGCCATGGATAAGCATGCAATTACGAGCTGGTAACTGAACAGTTGCTGTCTGCAGCGAAACAAGGCAACTTGCTAAGATAATTTGTAACTACTACTACTAGTGAGCTTATTAATATATACCTTCCTCTGATTGTTTAATTAGTGTGTGTTTGGTTGGGTGAACTAAGATGAATGAGATGAGATGGTACATACTGGATGAAATGATCCTGGATGGTATGGTACAACTTGTGTATTTGATTAGTGGGATGAGATAATTCAAGATTCTGTTTGGTTGCATGAATGGGATGATGCTGGATGGTTCAAGATGGTGTTTGGTTTGAGAGATGAAGTTGAATGATTTGTATACACAGAGGAGTATTAGCACAATTAATTGTTGAAATATTGTCATGATTATTAAATTTACCTTAATTACAAAAAGAGTTTTTAACTAAATTAATTATTTTAACTATCCACTAATTGGCATGGTCTACTGGCCAGTGACGTATATACAGAGGGAAAGAGGGTAATAGAGGGGAACAGAGAGAGAGAGAGAGAGAGAGAGAGAGAGAGAGAGAGAGAACAAACAGAGGGGAACAAAGGAAGGAGGCGGCGGCGCATGGCGTCGGGGCTGTGCCGGTGGTGAATGTGCGACAGAAATGCTATAAACGAATCAAGGGAGGAGAGGAATGGATATGTAGTCGCGGTGTGGCACGAGGTGCACGAAGGCGAGCGGGCGGCGGCTCACAATGTCCGAGGGCGGGGAGAAAGAGGGGCAACGGTGCGGCCGAGGCAACGAGCGGCGCATGGCGGGCGAGCGGTGCGAGGCGAGACACGAGCGCAAGGGGACGAGCTCGTCCCTATACCGCGTGGTTCGCCTGTTTTTATGGAACCATTCGGTACAATATATTTGGAGAATATTATTAGATTTTGTATGACCCCATCCAAGACGAGTTGGTTCGGTTTACTCAACCAAACACAGAGACGGAGTATATTCAAGACCATCTCGTACATGTATGCTCTGATTGACCGAATCAAACACAACCTTAATCACCAACCATGGTTGCAGAAAGTACTACTCCTCCTAGTCACGGAAGGAAGCCGTTCTTGACTTTTTAAATTTAACGAGATGCCACTTTGACCAGTAAATTTTATCATCATATTTTTAATTGACTCATACTATTTTTATATATTCAAACTACATGATAATATCTTTGATTAAAATTGATACGGTGTAACTGCACTCACTTTAGAATAACTTTTTTTTACTGAAGGGAGTACTAAGCGACTTTCTTATGTGAAGAGAGGGAGTACTCGATAACCAGATCATGTAATCTGCCTAATCGGCTCTGTTATTGAAATCTTCCCCGTTGCTCGTACTGTAGCACAGGCAATGTTGGTCGGTGGTGGACTAGCGTTAGCGTCCGGTCAACGGACGCTGCTCTAAAGCATAATAGAACTGTATTAACTAGATCAGACAATAATAGTAGCATCTCATTAGAATAATGGGGAATTGGTAATGTCAGCGTGCCTGATCTCAGATCTGACATTCAGGTTGACCCAGCAGCAGACAACCCGTGTCACACGAAAACTCATGTCAGATCACAGTAGAGTAAACAAAGGTATATGTTTTAGTATTAGTTTACGATTAAACGAGTAAACCGCCGAATTTTGGTTGCGACGACTCTGAACTTGCCTAAACATCACGACGACATGTATATGTACCTTTGAGCTTCTAGACATGCATGCAATGATGCAAAGTACATGGGGGATTGGGAAGTATGAGGAGGTCAAGTTTCTTTGCTCGAGGAGGCCAGCCAGCATCTGTATGCGAAGCAGCCGCATTTGGTCAAACGGTTTGAAGTTCCTGGTTTGCCTGATCAATCGATTTGTACGGGACAAGTTAAGAACTTCAGACCATGGAGAAAAACGCAGGATTTGTTTTCAAAAGACGGGGCAGAGTTTGGCCGCGTTACGGACATTTGATCCCAGGGCATGATGAAAAGAAAAACGTGAGCCCAGATGGTTTACTTTATTTGCCCAGTACGAGCTTTAATCATCTTGTTAAAAAATTTGAAAGGTAACCTTATCTCCAACACCATAATTATCCAGAACCCTCAACAGGTCAGATTTGGGGCGACACCGGGCGACACAGTCCTAGCTCGAGCCCGCCCCTCCTCCCCATCCCTCCTCGCCGCCGCCGCCGCCGCCGGCGACGGCCGCGGTGGCGGTGGGACCTTCTTCGTGCTTGGAGCCAGAGAGAGCCCAGGCACCGGATCCGGGTGACGCGGCGGTAGCCCGAGCGGGGAAGAGGCACACGGTGGTCGGGTCGAAGAAGTTGAAGACGAGGCGGTCTTCTTCCTCCACTCTGGTGGAGCACGGAGCTTGGGGCTGCGCAGATCCGAGTCCGGGCGAGCTTGGGAGGCTCGGGCGGCTCAGATCCCAGATCGGATCTGCTCGGCGGCGGGAGATCAGGGCTGAGGAGCTTCGGCCCGGCGCGTTTCCGAGTCGGCGCGCCGAGCAGAGGACCACGGCGCGGGGACGGTAGCGACAACCGCACCGATGGGGGAGCACGGCGAGCAGAGACTCGGGCGGGGCGGCGCGAGCGAGCGATTGGCCGGCACTTGCAAGCTAGCTCCGGAGGCGGCGGCGCCTCGGTCCGGGCCGGATCCGGAGCAGGAGAGGTGCGGCGGCGCTCGCGAGCTTGCTCCGAAGGCGGCGACACCTCAGCCCGACCTGAATCCGGAGAGGGTGAGGCCGGGACCGGCGTCGGAGCAAGAGGGGGGGGGCGGCTTGGATTTGGAGTGAGGTCGAGCCCCCCGGAGTGGCGGCTTCAGGCGGCGTCGGGCGTGGTCCGTGCGCGGCCGAGCCCCTCGAGCTGCCCGGCCGCGGCGGCGGCATGGATCTGAGCCGAGCCGAGAGGTCGCGGCGCCGGCTTGATCTGGAGCGTGGCCGTGCCCCCCGGGGTGGTGGCTTCAGGCGGCGTTGGCAAGGGGGCCACCGGGGGGCGGCCAGGGCGGCGTGGTCGTCGGTGCGGCTCGCTGGTGGTGTGCGCCAGCGTCGTCCTGGTGCGGATCTGGATTTGTGGGCCTTTCCGGCTTTGGATTTGGATTTGGATCGGCAAAAAAAAATTTGGTGGACCTAGGCCGCCGGCGTTCGACCCGATCGTCGGCCGGTGGTGCTCGCCATCGAGGTGCGTGGAGGTGGTCGGCACGATCGCCCGTGGTGCTGGAATGCGGATCGGTGTTTCTCCACTGGATCCGGTTGGTCCCTGGGCGACGGCCGGCGAGAAGGTGGCTGCAGCGCTGCGGGGCGGCTTTGGAGGGCAATGGCGGGAACTTATGGGGGTGGTGTGGTGCCATGTTCCGGGTGAAAACCTTTGATCCGTCTCTATTGGATCCGTGTGGCGGCGTCTTGAGCGTCGTTCCCTCTTTGGAGGCGTCGTCTCGGAGCTTCGGTTCCTCACCCTTCCTGAGTTCTTGTGGCATTCTCCGGGGTGAAAACCTCAGATCTGGTTCTTGCCGGATTGGTTGACGGCGACACCTTTGGCATCGTTTTCCCTCCTTGGAGGCGTCGGCTTGGAGTCTTTGACCTCCCACTCCTCGTTGTAGCTATGGCCGGCAGTGCGTCAAGAGTAGAGTCGACGTGGCCTCGAGCTGGCGTCCTTGCTCTGGCGTGGCGGCATGTTCTGCCTTTTTCTTTTGTAGTTTTTCTCTGAGAGTTGTGGTTCTGGTCGTGCTCAGAGGTTTTTATTTTTTCCTTTTTGTATTCGGTTGTATTTTTTCCTACTTAATGAAAAGTTATGCAAAGCTTTTGCAGTTCCTTGAAATTTTTTTTTTGAAGAAAATAATATCTGCTATGTGCCTAACAGTGTCAAACAACATATCTCCTTTGACGAAGTTTTGTGGATGTATGTGGTAGTACTGTTGTTTACAGTTCAAACTTGAAGAACCATAGTTCTAATTCAATCAGAACTTTGGGCCCTACAAAATGAAGACGCAAAGCTTGTCTTCACAAAAAGCAAAGGATTTGCCAAACACATGGCAAAGTTAGAACCTTTTCGTCTCAGGGCGTGATGAAAAGGCGAGACAAGCAGATGGCTTGTTATTGTTTATTATGATTAGTTTGTCAAATGCATTTGGGAGTTGAAACTTTTGAAGCCAAAGTTCAGACTTCCAAATTGGTGTGTTTTTAGCACCGACAAAAAATCATACCAAAAGCTTGGTTTACATTCCTTTTTTGACATCGTCACTCCATGCTTGTCCTATAAGCGAGCACGCGTTATCCCTGACAAAAGCACTACTTCGTTCCATCGATTTACATGTCAGCAGGACTTGCACACACGACCAAGTCTAAGGTCAAAAAGCCTGCAATTTGAGGGGTGTATTCACGGAAAAACATTTGAGGAGATTCCGTTCGTAATAGAACATGATCAACTATTTGCTTTAAACCATTTCACAGGTGGCGGCATTTTTCTGAACCATAAAACTGATCAAACTAAATCTAGAAAGGGGATTTGAGGATTTATTATATGCAATTGAGAATTTACTCATCGATGTCTCACTGACATATGAGTCGTAGACTAAATCTAGAAATGGAGATTTGAGGATTTATCATTATGAGATAGATGCATTTGGAGATTCACTTATTGATGTCTCACTGATATGTTGATCTGACATCGAGGGATAAATCTTCAAATACATATATTCATAGTGGTAAATCATCAATAATTCCATCTAGAAACGAGAAATCCAATAGAATACTAATTGAGAGACCAATACTATCTCTCTCGCACGGATTGTGTTAGTGTTAAAGCATGAGGACATTGCATACCCTTTCTCAACAACTTAGCTTTTGTGTGAATTGGTTGGGGTATAAAATTCTACATTTATTATAGTCAAAAGATCCCGAGTTCGAGCTCTGGTGGCTAGACCCGGTTGACATAATTTTAGGAAAAAATAATGGTAGGCCACTGAGTTCACTCAAATGCCTAGTGGATCCTAGATGTGAGGGGAAGTATTGAAGTACACTGCCTACATTTTCTCAATACATTAAGTTTTGAGGTGAATTTGTTAGTGTATAAAACTCAACAATTAGTTTAACCTAGATGTCGTCGAGACATGAAAATTAAAATTTTAAGTAAATTGATCTGTACATAAAACTTAACGGTTAGTTTAACCTAGATGCGGCCAAGATAATGGAATTACTGACTTTTAGTTCTCATCTCTGGTCGTGACTCGTGACATGGCAGCTAATGAATGAATGAACGAACGAACGTAAGCCAACGTCTCAAACTCGCAACCAAATGAAGGTCAACTTAGACCGCAGCGCCGCCATTGGTACATATCCCGGGCACATTCAAGTATTCAACGCCAACTTGTTGATCAAACCACATCCGCTAGAATTCATGGATCATATGGATAACAGCATCCCTCTGTTCGATGTATACGCGAAACAAGAAAACAAATCTGAAACCCCAACAAGACAAAAGAGTTTTCCGGTCAAATGGTACAGTCACCTTGCTTTTTATTTTTCCCTCCTTTGCTGCTGGTGTTTTCTGGGAGCTCAAGATTTAGGCCATGTTTGGTAGAGCTCCAGATTCTTATTTTTTAGATTCTGCTCCTGATTCTCCAAGAATCCACTTCTCTAAGAATCTGGAGCTGTCAGAGGAAAGTGTTTGGCTGGTAAGTTGGCTCTGGATTCAAGAATGAGAGGATTGTATGCAAAATGTCTATACTACCCATGGTTTTGACACATGTATATTGTTTTATACATATTAGTAGCTTATTTATATGGTTCTTTTGTATCTTGTTATTTTGGACATTATTTATTTTTTAAAAACATTTACACACATTATTTATTTTTTAAAAACATTTATTTTGGACATTATTTATTTATTTTGGACAATAAACATAAGCATTGGAACAAAGAACACATTCTCAAAAACGACTAGAAAAATTACACAAAAGGAGCAATATCTAACTTGATCCGGATCAAACTTCCCGATCCATGAGTTGATCAATTTGTAATGGATTCATTACATTAGATACAAACTGAGAATGAGTATATAAATAACGAATTTTCTGATGAGCTTTCATTACATGAGTACATTAAGCGCAATAATTCACAATGCAACGACGATACCCTGTAGTAAGGCAGCTCCAGAATAATGGCAATGTTACAACCATCAAGTCAGCATCAAGAACATGGATCAATGTTACAACCATCTCATTTCTAGCTACATAAAAACTCATCTCTTGATAATTAACATCACTTCTTAGCGATTCAACTAGAGTAATTACCAATATATACATCACTAATGATAAAATGAACCAAACAAAATTGAAGTTACTACCAATATATACATCACTACTGCTACATCAAGCTAGCATGAAAGCTAGAACCACTGCAGCGTGAAGAACCATAGCCATCTTGATTCTTCTCTTCAGTTTTGCGTTCAAAACCTCCATCCAATCATATAAAAGAAACAACAAGTCTTCTCCTTGGGCACGGTTAAACTTTTGGAAATAGTTTCACATTGAATAGCCTTATCAGTGGCCTTGTGTGTTGTGATGATGGTATTGTCTGATTTTCACAAAATGATCTAATAAGCAGTAATCATTGGAGAGAAAAAATAGCATACATAAGTAAATGTTTGTTTCACGCATCTCCTAAAGTTTCATATATGATCCATCTAATGAAACTGAATTAAGAAAGCAATTGAGTTTTGCGATCTGGTGTGAGACCTGTTACACCACAGGATGCATCAAAACTCTGATTCTTCACACGAGGCACAAAAAAGATGCATATTTTAATTGCTATGAGGGGACAACTACAACAAGATCAGTTGGCAAGTGGCTGATGTGCATGACCTAGAATGCATCACATGATTAGGACCAAATTTGCCAATATCCAGCCAGAACAGAAATGTTCAACTTGAGGTATGCATGGTAATTATGATACCTAGCATTTGAGCCCCTTCAATGTTCTGATGGAAGAAAATATACGAGTTGCAGTAAATCAAAACAAGAAGCGCTAAAAGGAACAAACATGAGATTGGTTTTCTGTAATACAAACATCTTGGATAGTTCTCTTCTTTGGTCTCACACTGCATTGATAAATACCCCCTGATTTAAGATAACGATGCACATCCTTCAGAGATCGGAATTCATAACCATTGACTGGATCAATGTAGTACACATCACTCTTATGATTCCTTACCCTCTCCACTGTAAGATCGAGGAGGCCGACTAGAAGGGGGGGGTGAATAGGCGTTTTAAAACTTCTATGCGTTAAAACCGAATTCTAATGCGGAAGCTAAATAACAATTCGGTTTAGCACAATTAAAGCCTAAAACAACTAAGTTCAATAAGTGCACCAACAATACAAGTCAATAATAAATAGAGCAATTTTAGCAAAGACTTGAAAGCAATTAACCAATGATATAAACAATTAAGTACATAAGATAACATTCACACAAGTAAGCAATTTAATTCTAGGAATATAAATTGCTATGTAGTAAAGCTAGAATGCAAACCACAATTGACACGGCGATATTTTTCCCGTGGTGATCGAAGACTTGCCGGTCTCCCCTAATCCACGTTGAGGGAAACCCAAACCAATTGGGCCGGCTCCACGTATTAAGCCTTCCTCCGAGGTATCAACACCTCGCTCCACTAGGGTTGCTCTTACTCCACTCCGGAGATGGCGAGCACCAAGCCACTCACAAAACACCGGGCCTTCTCACAAGCTTCACTTGAGAAGATCACTGGACCACGACGCCTCCACGCCGTCTAGGTGTCGGCAAACACCAAGAGTAACAAGTCTCCAACTTTCACTTGAACCAATCAAGTGTCAAAGCTCTCGTGGATACTAAATCCACCACCTAATGCAACACATGCAATAGGATTTGCCTCTCAAACCTCACTAAGTGCAACACATGCACAAATGGGAGTAGAGGGCTTGCTCTTAGCTCAAAGGAACTCAATGGGATGCCAAATGTTGTCTCTCAACCGGCCAAGGGGGTATTTATAGCCCCCACAACAAAAACTAGCCGTTGGGAGCTGAAATCAGCAAAACTAGCCGTTCTGACCTTGGTGCGGTACTACATGATTATACGGGCGGTACTACCGCAGCCCAATTTTCAGCACAGACCACACTCGGTAAAAAGGTCATAACTTTTGACTCCGATGTCGGAATTGAGTGATCTTGGACTCTATTGAAAGCTTATTCAGTGGGCTACTCAACCCACCTATTTGATTTGATCTCAAACACATTTTATCAAATCAAAAAGCACAACTTCAAAGAGCCAATACCATGGTCTAAGTCCAAGGAATTAGCAACAAGCAATCTTAGACCATGCCAAGGGAAAATACATGAATCCCAACAATTTGCAAAAAATATTTGCAAACTTAGATCATGCTACAAGGAGTAGGTACATGGACTTCAACCGTTTGCAAAACACATTTGCAAAGTATAGTCACATGGTACAAGGATTATCCATGAGCCTCAACTATTTGCAAAACACATTCGCAAATATAGGCAACATGTTAAGTTGAGCTAGAGCAAACACAATGAGCTATCAACACATGACTAACTCAAGCTACTAGACAAGACCCCTCTTAATAGTACGGCAACCTATACTAGCAATCCGGTCTTCCAACCAAACACCAAGACCGGTAAAAGACTAGGAACACATCCTTAGCCATAGCTAGTCATACCTTTGCCTTGAACATCTTTTTGAAGCTTGATGACGCACATCTTCACTTCAAGTCCGGGTCATCGTCTTGATATGCATCAACACCTGATGAGTCTTCTCTTGACTCGATGATCAACTCATGATCATCTCTTATTCGAGATCTTGATATGCATCAACACATGAAACATCATCTTCTTGAACCTTGACTTGATGACAATCAACTCATGATGCCATCCAAAGTCTTTATCACCCTGGAACATAACCTATTCATCCAACTCATGGAAAATGTTAGTCCCACAATGTCATTAACATTAATTAACAAGATATACCTGCATAAATGCTTTTGAACAAGCCATTACTAACAGGTGCGGTATTACCGCCAACTAGCATCCGTAATACCGCTCTCCGTAGTATCTGTTTCTCGAATCTTGGTACTACCGATTTCAGAGGCTAGAGAAATACAAAAAAATACCTTCTCTGGAATTTACATACCGCCAACATATTTGCGGTCATACCACACGTGAGAGTTCCGCCACATGAACTCCGGTACTACCGCTCCACCTCAGAGCAAACCAAGTCCAAAAAGTAATGCTACTGGAATTTTCATACCGCATGTAAATCGGTACATCAGCAGTGCGGTACTACCGCATACAACGCCGGTACTACCGCATTTCGAAGCTTTTGAATGCAATGCATGACTCCTTTGTCTTGAGCCATGTTGATCTCTTATCACCTTTGCATTTCCTTTTCATGTCACCATTCAAACTCCGGACTAAGCCTTGAAAACATCTTAGCACACACATTAGTCCCACAACACAATTGCAAATAATTGAATATAAAGTGACATGAGTATATATGAACTACACAAGTTATATATACCAAGAGTATGTACGAACTACAAGTTGTATATACTAAATATGAGTGTATACGAACTACACAAGTTGTATATACTCATATGAATATATTAACTACACAAGTTAAAATATATTCAAGGATATATGAGCATCAATGAACTACACAAGTCTCATATGCTCTCATATACTCATATGAATATATTAACTACACAAGTTAAATATATTCAAGGATATGTTTCAAAGTAAAGATCCTTAATATATGTGGAAAGAGAATATGGATTAATACTAATGAAACCACAAAATATAGAATGAACTCCCCCTAAATGTGTGCATACACAAATGTGTAATGGAAACATATGCACATATCCAAGTTAACCTTTTGGTGGAGTTTAACCTATATTTTGGATCCGAGGAATGCAACAAGATATAATAATAAGAAGTAGAATGCATACCTCTTGTATTTTCATCTTTATATCCAAACGAGACTAAGCAATAGATAATCAATAGAATTGTTAGTCTCACAAATAGATTTGTCATTAATGAATACATACCTGTTTGGATTTTGCTTTTATATCCAAGTGAGACTAAACTTGATATAACAATAGGAGTGTTAGTCTCACAAGTGCATTTGTCATTAATCACTTAATCACTTTGCATGCCTTCATGATTTTCACCTTTATATCCAAATAAGACTACACAATATGTATATCAATAAAGGTGTTAGTCTCCCAATTAGATTTATCATTAATCACCAAAACTCCATTACCACATAATGGCGGGTCTAGATCTTTCAATCTCCCCCTTTTTGGTTATTGATGACAAATCCATCATTAATAGCAACATTTGGATATAAGTCAACATTTGATAAGAAAGAAAGCATATTTGACTATATGTATGCACAAAACTTAGAGAAAGAATTCTCCTACTTAAGGCATCACAAGAGATATCAAATAAGAACATCCAAATGTAGCTCATACAAATTCTCCCCTTTTGGCATTAAACACCAAAATCCAAAACAAATCTTAAAGCAGAGGAGAGTCTTTGTAAAACTTATGAGCTAGGCAATAGAATTCATTATTTTGATCATCGAAATATTCTCCCCTTTTATGATCTATGCAAGATATAAGGTGAGAACATTCTCCCTAAACCTTTTCTTTTTATGTTCTCCAAAAGCATTCTCTCACTTTTGGACTAAACATAAGATAGGGTGAACTCATAAGAGAGAATCCAAATAAATTGATCCAAATCAACTTTCTCCTTTTTGGCATAAACACCAAAAGATCTAAAATAAAGCGAAACCATAAGGGAGTCTTTTCAAATTAGTTTTCCTATATATTAGTATACCAATTTTTAAAACTAAAAGGTTTTCAATAAAACTTTTTCAAAATATTTTAGGAAAACTCCCCCTTACACAAAGGTTCTACTCCTTTGACACACAAAGGATTTCTTCGTCCACTTATCTTTGCTTTTGACACATAAAAGCATTCTCCCCCATTTTCTTTATGTGTATCCACTCGTAAGGTAATCCTTGAACAATTTAAGTAGATACCACTTGTAGAGACTTCTTGTAGATACCACTTGTCGAAAGATATTCTTTAAACTCCATTTGTGAATACTATAATTCGACGACGCCACTTGTAAATTTTGCTTGTAGATAATACTTGTAAATCCATATGTTTATACCACTTGTGGAAAACATGCGTCAACATGTCTTGCAATCTCAAGGTGCTTAAACTTCTCTTTTTAAGATCTTCAATTAAAGCATAGAGAGAAAAGATAGAGAGAAAAACCACTTGAGAGAAGATGATACCACTTGATACAATTGAGATATATCTCTTGAAGAGATAAGACTTGAAAAATATCGCATCGAGAAACCACTTGGATAAGATACCTCTTGAAAAACAATATCAAGAATTTTGAGGTATCGGAGAGACCACATGGATAAGAAGTGATTAGGTATCGGGGAGAGCTTGGTAAGCAAAGAATTGATCGGCATAGAAGGAGTTAGATACCACTTGTGAATGAGAACAAGAGATACCACTTAAAAGATACAACATGAAGGAGTACGATGATATCAATTGAGAATACCACTTGTAAGGACAAGATGATATCACTTTAAGAGTACCACTTGTAAAAACAAGGATACCACTTGAATCAAACACATATGATTCTCATGCCGAGATCAAAGATGATCAAAAGGAGCTACCACTTGAAATAATACCATTTGAATGATAAATATATCACAATGAGATCAAAATGACATATAGAGTCAAAAAGTATTTGAGAGTAGCTAGCAAGGATACCACAGATCAAATTAACTTTGGAAACAACCACAATAGATTTAGAATTGAAAGAATTGAGATTAGTTGTTTTGTCAGGATAATCGGTAGTACCGCAGTTCAAGGACCGGTAGTACCGCAGTGAGACCGCCGGTAGTTCCGATTTTCCTGGGACTTCAAGGATTGATCAGGGAATTTTGGGAATAGTTGTATTTTGCTCCAAACTTTCACACAAACATCCAAATAAAGATATTTGGAGCATTTCCAACTTATCTAGCCTTTAGCAAACCAATTATCAAATAGTTTTTATGAATTAAGCTTTTTATTTTGGAAATGAAATTGCATTTTCAAGACTTTTCGCAAAAAGATCCAAATTGAGCAAATGAAGAAATTTTGAGTATCCAATTTTGTGTATGAGTCATGAATACCATTATGGACCTATTCATGTGAATAATTTAGGCTCAAATGGCTAAACTCACTTAAGTGCTAGAAAGTGACTACTTAGGTCAAACTAGTATTTTGGATGAGTTTCAAAGTCAAATAACTTTTGTTGAGTTGGTCTTTTGGAAATCATTTGAATACGAAAAATGTTTAGAATAACCAACTCTAGGATTTTCCTTTTGAGACGAAGATCAAATTCCTTTTATAATAGATTTTACACAAAAATCTAGTTTATGTCAAAAACAAGATTCTATGATCTAGAATTTTGGGTAGAAACTCATTTTCATTTAAAATAGTTTTTTTCTTAAGCCAAAACCTTTGGTAAACCTTTGAAATGCATTTGTATATATTTTGCAACTAATTTTTCAAAGGATATACTTATAATTTCAATTTTTTGACTTTTGGCTTAATGGCTTAATTTAAAAAAAATATTATTAGCACTTAATTAATTTGGGCACACATAGGGATGTGATATACATGATCATTACTTAGCACTCCCCCTTAATGTGCCACTTCCAACTTGCTCAAGATTTCAATAATCAAGATTGAGCACAAGAGCAAGAACACCCTTTTTATAAGATTTTCATGAAATGCAACCTACACAAGGTAAAGGGTCTAGATACTTCAATGTAAGTACTTGTTACCGAAATAGCATTGGCTTATGATAAGACTTGATCATCCTTAAGCTTGGCTCCAATCTTGCATATGGTGAATTCCACCTCTTCATGTGTGAGCCAAACCTCCAATGCATCTCCAAGTACCTATTAAGTATTTAAGCACATTTGGTACCCAAAACTTGGTTGGGTCCATGAATGTTAGTCACAATAGATTTGGGCACCCAAATGGCCCTTGCATTAGTTTTATGTGAACTAACACATCTAGCAAACACATTGCTATTCTTATCTTTCCTAAGCAAATATTGACCATTATAAACAATGGACTTAGGAGTGATACCTTTGGGACATTCCTTACTAAAATGTCCTTTTTCCCGGCAATTGTAGCAAGTAGGGCTTTTGCTTCCCCTTGATATCTTCTTATCTTGCTTATTGTCGTCTTGCCTCTTCATTGAATGTCTTGGCTTGACATCCTTTTGATTTGGACACACCGAGGCAATGTGTCCCTTCTCATAACATCCAAAGCATTTGATATTTGTGTATATCTTCCCTTTTTGCTTTGGGATGCTCTTCACCTTCTTCTTGGCGATGAAACCAAGTCCTCTATTATAATCTTCCTTGTTAGGGTATTTGGAGGAGAGGTGACCCTTTTGATGACAATGAAAGCACTTGATGTTCTTGTTGTGTCTTTGATTGTGTCTCATCTTGCTATTTTCCTTTTTCTTGGGAGTGAAGCCAATTCCACTCTTGTCATTTGATCTTTGTTGCTTTCTCAAGATATCATCAAGAGTGGCTTTTCCCTTGTAGCTTCTATCCAAGTCATTTCTCAAATTTGAGACTTGAGCCTTAAGCTTTTTGTTTTCCTCTACAAGGTTAGTCTCACAAGACATAGAGGAAATAGAAATATTTTTTACTAGAGCAACAAGGCATATCAATTAAATCATCGCAAGATGTGGATATGCTAACTTTAGATGAATTACAAGAAATAGGAGCTATGCATGGCAAATCATCTATTAGATTACATGTTACACCTATATCCACCTTGGAGCTAGTATATTCATTTAGGAGGAGCTTTTCATGTTCATCTTTTAGAACATCATAATTGTTTTGGAGTAAGACAAGTTCTTTCTTCAAAACTTTGAATTTAGATTTCTCCATTCCTAAATATTCATTTAGATCTTCTAGCATATCTATCAACTCATCATAAGAAGGATTATTGTCATCATCATTATTTACCTTCTTATTACCTTTAGCCATAAAGCAATGATGCGAAGTGGATGGAGTTGATGTCTCATCATCGTCGGAGCTAGAAGTTGAGCATTCTTCTCCCGACATCCATTCTTGTATGCAATCATCACTTGTATAAGTGGACATTTCATAATGACATTGTAATTGTATCCACATCTCATGAGCATTCTTGAGATCGCATACTTCATTGAACACATCTACACTCAAAGCACTAAATAAAACATTAATTGCTTGAGCGTCGAGATGTAAGCATTTCTCTTCCCCAATTGTTGGAGCAAGATGATCCAATGGAGGAGAAAAGCCTACATCTACAATCCGCCATATATTTAGGCCTATGGCCTTAAAATAACATGACATGCGGATTTTCCAATGAGCATAATTTGTGCCATCAAATTTAGGTGCTTCACCTAGGTGCACTATATCACTAGTCGCCATCCTTTACTCTCTAGACGGTTAAGTCTAATAAATGAGAGACCAAGCTCTGATACCACTTGTAAGATCGAGGAAGCCGACTAGAGGGGGGTGAATAGGCGTTTTAAAACTTCTATGCGTTAAAACCGAATTCTAATGCGGAAGCTAAATAACAATTCGGTTTAGCACAATTAAAACCTAAAACAACTAAGTTCAATAAGTGCACCAACAATACAAGTCAATAATAAATAGAGCAATTTTAGCAAAGACTTGAAAGCAATTAACCAATGATATAAACAATTAAGTACATAAGATAACATTCACACAAGTAAGCAATTTAATTCTAGGAATATAAATTGCTATGTAGTAAAGCTAGAATGCAAACCACAATTGACACGCGATATTTTTCCGTGGTGATCGAAGACTTGCGGTCTCCCTAATCCACGTTGAGGGAAACCCAAACCAATTGGGCGGCTCCACGTATTAAGCCTTCCTCCGAGGTATCAACACCTCGCTCCACTAGGGTTGCTCTTACTCCACTCCAAGATGGCGAGCACCAAGCCACTCACAAAACACCGGCCTTCTCACAAGCTTCACTTGAGAAGATCACCGGACCACGACGCTCCACGCCGTCTAGGTGTGGCAAACACCAAGAGTAACAAGTCTCCAACTTTCACTTGAACCAATCAAGTGTCAAAGCTCTCGTGGATACTAAATCCACCACCTAATGCAACACATGCAATAGGATTTGCCTCTCAAACCTCACTAAGTGCAACACATGCACAAATGGGAGTAGAGGGCTTGCTCTTAGCTCAAAGGAACTCAATGGGATGCCAAATGTTGTCTCTCAACAGGCCAAGGGGTATTTATAGCCCCACAACAAAACTAGCCGTTGGGAGCTGAAATCAGCAAAAACTAGCCGTTCTGACCTTGGTGCGGTACTCACGCGATTATACGGGCGGTACTACCGCAGCCCAATTTTCAGCACTGCAGACCACACTCGGTAAAAGGTCATAACTTTTGACTCGATGTCGAATTGAGTGATCTTGGACTCTATTGAAAGCTTATTCAGTGGGCTACTCAACCCACCTATTTGATTTGATCTCAAACACATTTTTTCAAATCAAAAGCACAACTTCAAAGAGCCAATACCATGGTCTAAGTCCAAGGAGTTAGCAACAAGCAATCTTAGACCATGCCAAGGAAAATACATGAATCCCAACAATTTGCAAAAATATTTGCAAACTTAGATCATGCTACAAAGAGTAGGTACATGGACTTCAACCGCTTGCAAAACACATTTGCAAAGTATAGTCACATGCTACAAGGATTATCCATGAGCCTCAACTATTTGCAAAACACATTCGCAAATATAGGCAACATGTTAAGTTGAGCTAGAGCAAACACAATGAGCTATCAACACATGACTAACTCAAGCTACTAGACAAGACCCTCTTAATAGTACGGCAACCTATACTAGCAATCCGGTCTTCCAACCAAACACCAAGACCGTAAAAGACTAGGAACACATCCTTAGCCATAGCTAGTCATACCTTTGCCTTGAACATCTTTTGAAGCTTGATGACGCACATCTTCACTTCAAGTCCGGTCATCGTCTTGATATGCATCAACACTGATGAGTCTTCTCTGACTCGATGATCAACTCATGATCATCTCTTATTCGAGATCTTGATATGCATCAACACATGAAACATCATCTTCTTGAACCTTGACTTGATGACAATCAACTCATGATGCCATCCAAAGTCTTTATCACCTCGAACATAACCTATTCATCCAACTCATGGAAAATGTTAGTCCCACAATGTCATTAACATTAATTAACAAGATATACCGCATAAATGCTTTTGAACAAGCCATTACTAACAGTGCGGTATTACCGCCAACTAGCATCCAGTAATACCGCTCCCGGTAGTCTTGTTTCTCGATGCGGTACTACCGATTTCAGAGGCTAGAGAAATACAAAAAAATACCTTCTCTGAATTTACATACCGCCAACATATTTGCGGTCATACCGCTACTGTGAGAGTTCCGCCACATGAACTCCGGTACTACCGCTCCACCTCGAGCAAACCAAGTCCAAAAGTAATGCTACGAATTTTCATACCGCACGTAAATCGGTACATTCATGGTGCGGTACTACCACGCATACAACGCGGTACTCGCATTTCGAAGCTTTTGAAATGCAATGCATGACTCCTTTGTCTTGAGCCATGTTGATCTCTTATCACCTTTGCATTTCCTTTTCATGTCACCATTCAAACTCGGGACTAAGCCTTGAAAACATCTTAGCACACACATTAGTCCCACAACACAATTGCAAATAATTGAATATAAAGTGACATGAGTATATATGAACTACACAAGTTATATATACCAAGAGTATGTACTGAACTACAAGTTGTATATACTAAATATGAGTGTATACTGAACTACACAAGTTGTATATACTCATATGAATATATTAACTACACAAGTTAAAATATATTCAAGGATATATGAGCATCAATGAACTACACAAGTCTCATATGCTCTCATATACTCATATGAATATATTAACTACACAAGTTAAATATATTCAAGGATATGTTTCAAAGTAAAGATCCTTAATATATGTGGAAAGAGAATATGGATTAATACTAATGAAACCACAAAATATAGAATGAACTCCCCTAAATGTGTGCATACACAAATGTGTAATGGAAACATATGCACATATCCAAGTTAACCTTTTGGTGGAGTTTAACCTATATTTTGGATCCGAGGAATGCAACAAGATATAATAATAAGAAGTAGAATGCATACCTCTTGTATTTTCATCTTTATATCCAAACGAGACTAAGCAATAGATAATCAATAGAATTGTTAGTCTCACAAATAGATTTGTCATTAATGAATACATACTGTTTGGATTTTTGCTTTTATATCCAAGTGAGACTAAACTTGATATAACAATAGGAGTGTTAGTCTCACAAGTGCATTTGTCATTAATCACTTAATCACTTTGCATGCCTTCATGATTTTCACCTTTATATCCAAATAAGACTACACAATATGTATATCAATAAAGGTGTTAGTCTCCCAATTAGATTTATCATTAATCACCAAAACTCCATTACCACATAATGGCGGGTCTAGATCTTTCATCCACCGAGCGGGCTGGCGACGAGGGGACGCTCACCGAGCGCTGCGTAACTTGCCGATGACAGGCACAATCGAGGTGAGCACCACGGAGTTCACCTTGACCCCGTCCTCCACCATCCACCAGAAATGCTCCAGCGCCTCCCTGTTCATCCCCTTGTGTGCGAACCCGGCAATCATTGCCCCCCACGCAACCACATCCCTCTCCGGCATTTCCTCAAACACCCTCACCGCTAGCTTCACCTTCCCGCACTTGAAGTACACGTCCATGAGCCCGGTCATCAGCATCCCCAGCGCACCGCGAACGCGTTCTTGACTAGCATCGCGTGTGTGGCGGTGGCCATGGCCATCGGCGGCGCGGCGCTCCGGAGATCGACTTGAGGACACATCCGTACGTGTACTCGTTGGCGTCGGGCGGCCATCGAGCACTGGCGTCGTCCTCCGCGACGCCGGCGCGAGGTAGAGCTCGACGAGCTCGGCGAGGAGGAACTCGTTGGAGTCGAGGCCATGGACTCGAGTGGGCGTGGATCGCGCGGGCGTGGCGGGAGCGGCAGCGAGAGGAGCGCGGCGAAGGCTGAGGAGCTGGCCGGGACGCCGCGGTGGGAGAGGTGGGTGGCCCTCGATGGCCGACGGGGGCGACGGAGGGGAGGCCGAGGCGAGCACTTGGCGGCGGGGGCAAGGGGGAAGGGGAAGCGGTCAGGGTGGCTCGCCCGACGGCGTAGGAAGGCGGGTAGGGGTAGCAGCAGATGGGGTAGGCGCCGCCGGTGAGGCTTTGCGCCATCTCGGGGTGCTCGTGTTGCTCGTGAGGAGAAAGAAAGAAGAAACGCGTTTAAGCCGAAGGGGTACGCGCCGGGGGCAAGTAATGGCATTTTGTGGGTAAATAATTAGAACTTCAATGGGTATTTTTGCTCTATCAAGTTGGATTCTCAGGAGAATCCAAGAAAAGGCCGCTTCTCCTCGCTAGTGTATTTTTGAGACAGCTTCACGCGAGAATCAGAATCGGGTGTTTTGAGAATCAGGGTGTTTGATACGGCTCCACGAGAATCAACCGAGAAGTTGGGAGTAGAAGCTGTACCAAACAGTGCCTTATTATTAAAGAATCCTATAGTGGCTTTGCAACTTGAAAAATTATAAACTTTGACACGCGAACCAGACGAAATTTATGCGAAATGGACAATGGATGGAACAAGTGGTACATGCTGTGAAGTCTTCGTCACTGAAGAAGGTAGCTTTCATGGAATGATCACTACCAAAAGTTCAGTCAGGGATCAGGATGAGGAAAACGCGTTAAGAAAGGTGAACAAGCAATTGAAAATATGTATGAAACCCTTTCCCAACACAAGTTTCTTACAGTCGAAATGAGTAGGAAAGATTCTCGCAGTTGGGGACCTGAGGTTTTCATGAGAAAAATGTCCATAATAGTGAGGTAATAACATTGTTCGCCCCAAGCTGTAGAATAATGTCTGTGAGGAGCACAATCTTTTACATGAAAAATACAATCATATGATCAGGCAAAAAAGATATAAGAGATGATTGAAAGAAAAGCCTTAAAGTTAGCAATGCAAAGAACGAATCCATATGGATGAGTGCAGACATTTCAATAACCAAAACTCAAGATCAAAGCAATAGACTTACCATCAGATGACGGCTGAGTGGACTTTGCCTAGGTGGTTTATAAAGATCTGCAAGTCTGCAAGTGGGAGTCACTCTCACAGCAAATCACAACTGCTGTACAAATGATTAAAAGGACTGACCTTCCCATATCCTGTGAGTTACGCATAAATTCGTTGAAACAGCCATTGCGAAAGACAATCATTCTTACTGGTCCCAAATACTCCCAATGCTCTGGTCTGAAGAATGGACCTGGGCATTGTGACTTGTGAGGTCTTCTGGTTTGTCATTGTCAGGCTTCATGCTCTAGTCATCCGGTAAAAGTCCTTTGCAGCAGTAAGAGCCCAGAAACCAACTAAAGATGTTCTCATCCTTGAGAACAGTTTCCACTAAAAACAAAGGAGCTATCAACATTCAAAGAGTCAATTCTAGAAACAAACAGAGTTTTGTCATGCTTGCAAACAAACAGATGATGACAGCGCCATTGGATGCTTTGACCTACTAGAATGATGATGTCAGAATTCAACTCTCTGGCATCTCGAGGTTTAGGGGACCAAATGGAACATAAATCCAATAGCATTGTCAATCAATTTGACATCCTTACTCCTTAGAAGAATGAAAGGGTAAGATCATCATGAAAGCTAATTGAGATGCATACTAGAGACATTCTCATAGAAGAGCTGCAGAGGAATTACAGGTGGATGAGTATCCTGAATTAGTAATCTACATAAATAATCATGAAGACACCGTCAAATGAGACTGCCACAAACACACCAATATACGACTGCAATCCCACCAATTCTTTGACTAAAATAACTGTTCATACATAAAAATGATCGAAAATACCAATTACAGCAGTCAAAGTCAAAATGCATGGTGGGCATTTTTCTTCCTTGCTTCTCTGGGTGTGTGTCATCATCAGATAAACGGCCTCACAATCCAAAGTGCTGACACATGTTCTGAGTTCACAAAAAATAACTAGTGAGTTTCTGTTTGAGATGGAGATGCAACCTCAGTGACCGAAGCATTTCTTCCAATTACATCTGAAGCACTTCTTCCAATTACATCTGAAGCACTTCTTCCGATTACATCCGATGACATGTCCCAATTTCCACTTCTCCGATCCCAGCTCGAGTGTCGTACCCGTACCTCACTTCCGACTGCAGGAAACTGTGATTCTGAACCTATCACAAGTTTGGCATTGGCCATGCTTACCATTTCACTGTAGTCCTGAGTTCCCATTTCAACATCAACATCCTCGTAATTGCGTCGCTGAGAGATCTTCAAGAGATCACTACCAATCTCAAGATCATCTTCTACTTTTGCCCGAGGACCACCAGCTGCTTCCTCTTCCACCTGCCTATCAAAGTTAACTACCGGAGCCCGCACTTCCCCTTGAACATAGGCTCGGAACTTGTGTTTAGAAGGTTTCGTCTTATTGCAGAAGACTTCTAGGAAATTATTCAGACATCCTTGATCATAGACATTAGGCCTGCTGTCTGATCTGTATCGAAAATTCTCGTACGTGGTCTGCAAAACCAAAGCATCATATCGAAGTTATGCACTTTGACTTTAATAAGTTTCGGGCGGAAAGGGGGCCTCAAGCTAAGGTTCACCTAGGTGCTAGGCGGAAGGCGGGTGGAGGGCAGCCACCTAGGCTCTTCCTAGACGTCGCCTAGGCGTCGGAACAGAGCAGCTAGTCGGGAGATAAAACGACGAGAAGAACAAGCAGTCGGGGGAGAAGAAAGAAAATGAGAAGGAAAGCGAGAAGAAAAACGATGAGAGAAAAAAGGACTTAACTGGTCGGCTGGCCCAACCCAGCCCATCAGCCCATCACTGCGTTACTTCTCCAGGCTCCAGCCTCCAGGAGTCCAGGTCTCCTCGTCACTCTCCCATCCCGCCGCAGCCTCCCTCCCTCCCTCTCTCTCTCTCCCCCTTCTCTCCGCTCTCCCATCCCGCCGTCGCCTCCTCATCTCCTTCTCTCCCCTCCCCTTGACCTGGGAGATGACGGGACGAGGCACGGCGACATGGAGAAGGAGGCATGCGAAGGGGACCTGGGGAGCAGGCGGCGCGTGATGGGGATCCAGGGAGGAGGCGGCGCCACGGGTGAGTCCTCTTCAGTCTTCACTTGCCTCTTCTTTTTCTCCCACATGCGCCCAGCTCCGCCCGACCCTGTCCAGCGCTGTCTCGCACCGCCTTGCGCCGCCCCGAACGGCCCAGCCGCCGCCACGCCTTGCCCGCCTTGGACCGACATTGACCGCCTAGGCGGGCCGATGAAAGATCTAGACCCACCATTATGCGGTAATGGAGTTTTGTTGATTAATGATAAATCTAATTGGGAGACTAACACTTTTATTGATATACATATTGTGTAGTCTTATTTGGATATAAAGGTGAAAATCATGAAGGCATGCAAGTGATTAAGTGATTAATGACAAATGCACTTGTGAGACTAATACTCTTATTGTTATATCATGCTTAGTCTCAGCTTGGATATAAAAGTAAAAATTCAAACAGGTATGTATTCATAAATAACAATCTATTCGTGAGACTAACAATTCTATTGATTATCTATTGCTTAGTCTCGTTTGGATATAAAGATGGAAATACAAGAGGTATGCATTCTACTTCGTTTTATTATATCTTGTTGCATTCCTCGGATCCAAAATATAGGATAAACTCCACCAAAAAGTTTAACTTGGATATGTGCATATGTTTCCATTACACATTTGTGTATGCACATATTTAGGGGGAGTTCATTCTATATTTTGTGGTTTCATTAGTATTGATCCATATTCTCTTTCCACATATATTAAGGATCTTTACTTTGAAACATATCCTTAAATATATTTAACTTGTGTAGTTAGTATATTCATATGAGTATATGAGAACATATGAAACTTGTGTAGTTCATGGATGTTCATATATCCTTGAATATATTTAACTTGCGTAGTTAATATATTCATATGAGTATATACAACTTGTGTAGTTTGTATACACTCATATTCAGTATATACAACTTGTGTAGTTTGTATATACTCTTAGTATATATAACCTGTGTAGTTGATATATACTCATATTTATCTCTATTCAATTATTTGAAATTGTGTTGTGGGACTAACATGTGTGCTAAGATGTTTCAAGGCTTAGTCCCGGAGTTTGAGTGATGACATAAAAAGGAAATGCAAAGGTGATAAAAGATCGACATGACTCAAGACAAAGGAGTCATGCACTGCATTTCGAAAAGTTTCCGGAAGAAGTTTAGTGGAAATCGGTATGACCGCATTTGGTAAGCGGTACTACCGATGTGCGGTAGTACCGGAGTCCATGTGGCGGAACTACTGCGTAGCGTATGACCGCAAATGTGTTGGCGGAACTACCGCAACCCGGTTGTTCCGTTTGTTATGTGGCGGTATGTAAATTCGGAGAAGGTGTTTTTCGTATTTCTCGAGCCTCGGAAATCGGTAGTCTTGCATCTAAGAAACGGTACTCTGGGAGAACGGTATTACGGATGCTAGTTGGCGGTAATACCGCACCTTCGATAATGGCTTGTTCAAAAGCATTTATGCGGTATATCTTGGTAATTAATGTTAATGACATTGTGGGACTAACATTTTCCATGAGTTGGATGAATAGGTTATGTTCCAGGGTGATGAAGATTTTGGATGACATCGTGAGTTGATCGTCATCAAGTCAAGGTTCAAGGAGATGATACATTATGTGTTGATGCATATCAAGATCTCGAAGAAGAGATGATCATGAGTTGATAATCAAGTCAAGAGAAGACTCATCATATGTTGATTGAGGTCAAGTAAAGGATGCATCATGGGTTGATGCATATCAAGACGATGACCCGGACTTGAAGTGAAGATGTGCGTCATCAACCTTCAAGAAGATGCTCAAGGCAAAGGTATGACTAGCTAGGGCTAAGGATGTGTTCCTAATCTTTTTACCGGTCTTGGTGTTTGGTTGGAAGACCGGATTGCTAGTATAGGTTACCGTACTATTAAGAGGGGTCTTGTCTAGTAGCTTGAGTCTCATCATGTGTTGATAGCTCAATCTTGCTTGCTCTAGCTCACCGTGGCATGATGCTATTATTTGCGAATGTGTTTTGCAAATAGTCGAGGCTCATGCGTCTAATCCTTGTAACATGTGACTATGCTTTGCAAATGTGTTTTGCAAATGATTGAAGTCCATGTACCTACTCCTTGTGGCATGATCTAAGTTTGCAAATGTGTTTTGCAAATGGTTAAGATTCATGTGTATTCCCTTGACATGGTCTAAGATTGCTTGTTGCTATTTCTTTGGACTTAGACCATGGTAGTGGCTCTTTTGAGTTGTGCTTGTTGATTTGATCAAATGTGTTTGAGATCAATCAAATAGGTGGGTTGTGTAGCCCTTTGAATAAGCTTTCAATAGAGTCCAAGATCACTCAATTCGACATCGAGTCAAAAGTTATGAACTTTTGCGAGTGTCGTCTGTGCTGAAATTGGGTTGCGGTAGTACCGCCTTGCCTGATGGTAGTACCGCAAAAGCAGTAGTACCGCCCCAATCTGATAGTAACGACTAGTTTTTGCTAATTTCAGCTCTCAACGGCTAGTTTTTGTTGTGGGGCTATAAATACCCCCTTGGCGGTTGAGAGATAATCTTTGGCATCCCATTGAGTTCCTTTGAGCTAAGAGCAAGCCCTCTACTCCCATTTGTGCATGTGTTGCACTTAGTGAGGTTTGAGAGGCAAATCCTATTGCATGTGTTGCATTAGGTGGTGGATTTAGTATCCACGAGCTTTGACACTTGATTGGTTCAAGTGAAAGTTAGAGACTTGTTACTCTTGGTGTTTGCCGACACCTAGGCGGCGTGGAGGCGTCGTGGTCCGATGATCTTCTCAAGTGAAGCTTGTGAGAAGGCCGGTGTTTGTGAGTGGCTTGGTGCTCGCCATCTCGGAGTGGAGTAAGAGCAACCCTAGTGGAGCGATGTGTTGATACCTCGGAGGAAGGCTTAATTTGTGGAGCCGACCCAATTGGTTTAGGTTTCCTCAGCGTGGATTATGGGAGGCAAGCAAGTCTCAGACCACCACGGTAAAACATCATTGTGTCCCGTGTCTTCTTGTGATTAGCTTTCATATGCTTTACTTTGTGCAATTTACATTCATTGTATAATTGCTTATTCATTTGTATGTTTGCTATCTTGTATGTATTTTATTGATCATATCATTAGTTGATAGCCTACAAGTCTTTGCTAAATTGCTCTATTTATTATTGACTTGTATTGTTGGTGCACTTAGTTGAACCTAGTTGATTTAGGCTTTAATTGTGCAAAACCGTATTGTTATAAGCTTCCGCATTAGAAATCGGTTTTAGCTCATAGAAGTTTTAAAACGCCTATTCACCCCCCCTCTAGTCGGTCTACTCGATCTTACAGCCGAGCGCCTAGGGGCCCGATTGAGGCCGAGTCACGGCGGTTGCCCTACGCCCAGCGCCTAGGCGGCGCCAAGCATATGACATTAAGCCATTCTAATTTAGGACACAGGAAACTGCATCTTTGTTCCTTTCCATCATACAACTATTATTCAGTGTCTGCAGTTAAGACTAAAGTTTGCCCAGATGATAAAATTACCTTCTTCACTAGATACACATGCTAGTAACCGACCATAGTAAAGTACTTTTACAATCTTCCCTGATATTTCACTAACTTTGCAAGTTGTGACTGTTAAAGGTATTTGTGGTATTTTCTATTGTTCTAGGGTTTAGTATTGTGTCTCTCTTGTACTCTATATATATTGCCCATTGGGATATTGCAATATACACACTACATTCATAACTGTTGGAAATATGCCCTAGAGGCAATCATAGAGATGATTATATTTCGTTATGTTCATAACATTGGATAATATGTTATCTTGTTCCTAGAATAATATCGTGAATATTTATTATCAAGTACGTGACTTGATTGTGAAACTCTATATTTCTACGATGATTATTCTTAAACGTTCCCTAGTCGAAAACATATGAGAAAGTATTGAACAGTCCATAGATGACAAATTAATCTCACCTGGAGTTCAACCAAATGTCGTGAGGCAAAGGGAGAATACACAAGCAGGTCGTTCAGTTCGACTAATCACTAACTGGTCGTAATTAAGTATTAACTAGCCGTAAGGAATTACGATCTGGTCGTAACTAAATATGGACTGGTCGTGACTAGATACGAGCTGGTCGTAAGTGATAAGGAACTGATCGTAACTAAATATGGACTGGTTGTGGCTAGATACGAGCTGGTCGTAAGTGATAAGGAGCTGATCGTAGATCATATTGAATTAAGGTTCGTCCGATATATTCTATGTGTGTTCGGGAATCGTTATGTCCTGCTAGGTACTGCTAACGACTCGTGGTCGGAAAAGAGTTTCCAAGTCACAACCGATTACACATGAACCTATAGGGTCACACACTTAAAGGGCTAGCATTTAATTTGGATGGTGATCCGAATTCTTGTAAGCCACGAGTTCCTAATGGGTCTCAAGTTCGAGACCAATCATGGATGCCTATCTATAGAGGGGCGGTGGCATGGGGGGAGTGAATCTTTTTGGAAGAATTCCCGAAACCCTAATAGGCACGTCTTCCTTAACCACGCCGTCGGTGCTAGCACTCCAGCGCGTGGTGTCCCTGCCTCGTATGTGTGAATACTTTGGAGGTGTTGTTGCGAAGCATCAGCACTAGGACGATCCGCAACATGTGACGATCTCAGGAGCAGGAGGAGAAGACGTGCGACGAGTACGACTATTGCTGCATCAACTCGCTACATCGACTCTACTTCCGCTATGGGTCGACGCGTCTAGTGATAATCTCGTGATCTATTACTAGCGGAGGTTCCTTGGTTGCGCAGTAGAATTTTTGTTTTGTGCTATCGTAGCCTACCCGTAATCCTTCAGTGGTATCAGAGTCATCCCGTCTAATTTTAGATTCGGATTAGATGCATATTGTGATATATGGGAGTCATAGATGTGATCTATTTCTGTTTCTGTTGGTCGTTCTATGTGATAGATTGTTTTTGGCGATGGTCGATATGATCGTCCATGCGCGGTGGTCTTAAGATGGGTTTATGATTGTTATTCCGTGATCGTGTTTTCATGGTCGTATCACAACTTGCCTCTACTGGTTGGTTTCCACCATTGGGGCAGACAATGATCGTAAATCTATAGAGCACGCGAAGATCAATCTGGTCGGTCGAATCGGAGTTGCAATTGAAAAGGATTAATGTGATTAATCCAATACAATTTACATGGACAGAACAGTAGATTGGATCTACGTAGTCCTAAAAATTTCGAAACAAGGGCTGTCGCCCCTGTGACCCCGCTTCGCTCACCGACGAGTGGAACAACCGAAAAGGACCTTGGTTTTTGGTATTGCTAGTTCACGCTAGCCGTTAGATAGAATGCGATTCTATACCTAACTTGTTTTTGCAGGATTTTGTGAATAATATGACCCAAGATGTATGAGATACATGTATGGGTGTAATGTTCATGACCTGCGTGTCATGTTTATTGCTGCCCAAGGATGTCTATGTTTGTTTAACGGCTTGTGTGTCGACTTGTGATGCTTCTTCACTCCTTGTAATTTATTACTAGTGCTATTAGGAGTAATAGCTTAGTGTGAGTACTTGGAGGAATTGGCCACTTAGAGACATGGCGAACAGGAAACAGATCGCCGTGTGGAAGGGTCATACTATATCACGATGCAATATGATTGTCTGTGAATGCCTTTATATTCCTGTTTATTTCTATGCATGTTATTTAGTTGCTTCGAATGCTTTTAACATGATAGAAGTAAATTCCCTCACATAATATTAAGTTAAATTGATGCCCTCCCAATTAGCCGCACCATCTAAAGTCATGTATTTTAATGGTAGATCTTGCTAAAGTAGAATGCCATTAATTTTCCTTGACTAGATGGGTTTGTGTTGGATACTGACACACATAGCATTGATTTAACTTGACAAGATCATAACAATTATGAACCTTAGGGCATAGGGTTGGGTGCTGAAGCATAGAGATGTTGTTCAACAACAAGAGTTATATAGAGATATGATTAGCAAAGAGTTGCTTATCAAATTCACTAATCTTCTAGCAGTGATGCCAAAGCTCACTAGTAGATTAATTGATTATGGGTCTTGAATTACTAAATATCATAAGGGGATATGGTATTTAGTGGGAGCATCTTTATTAAATTGTTTAATAGAAGTTATTTTTTGAACATACTTTTTTTGAACATATATCTTAGTTTTGCATATTTTATGTTGTAGATCATGACACCAACTGTTATACCTACCTCCAGTTTTTCTTTATGTTCAATACTTGATAAGGAAAAACTAAATGGAACAAATTTTGTGGATTGGTCCCGCAACCTAAGAATTGTTCTTAGGCAAGATAAAAAGGAACATGTTCTAGAGAAACCAATGCCTATAAAAAGATATGTGATGAGTCCCTTAATGTTAGCTGTTTCATATTTGTTGCCATGAACTCAGACCTTCAGAAGCAGTTTGAGAACATAGAGGCCTATGATATGATCGTGGCGCTCAAAAACATGTTTGAAACACAAGCAAGAACTGAGAGATATGAGATCTCAAAGAAATTGTTTGGGTGTAAGTTAGCTGAGGGTAGTTCGGTGAGCCCACATGTGATCAAGATGGTTGGTTACACACAGAGTTTGAAAAACTTGGTTTTCCCCTTAGTCAAGAGTTGGCTACTAATTTGATTCTTGCTTCGCTTCCTGCAAGCTATGGGCAGTTCATTCTGAACTTCCATATGAATGGCTTAGACAAGAATCTCACCGAGCTGCATATGATGCTCAAGACTGCAGAGGACGGTATTAAGAAAAGTAATAGTCCTATAATGATGGTACAAAAGAGTACAAGCTTCAAGAAGAAGACTAAGACTAAGGTCAAAGGAAAGGGCAAGGCTAAAGCTTCGGATAGGATCCATACTAACAAGCCTAAGCCCAAGACTAAGTCCGGCCCGACTCAAGAGAATGAATGCTTTTACTGCAAAAAGCTAGGCCATTGGAAGAGGAACTGCAAGAAATACCTGGCTGATGTAAAAAAGAATGGTGGGACTAAACCTTCCACTTCAGGTATTAATATTATAGATGTTTTTTTTGCTGATTCTTCCGTTAACTCTTGGGTATTTAATAACAGATCGGTTGCTCATATTTGCAATTCGATTCAGAGTCTAACAAAGAGTAGAAGAGTTGCAAGAGGTGAGATGGATCTTTGCGTCGGGAATAAAGCAAGGGTTGCTACATTAGCCGTCGGGACTTTGCTATTACTTTTGCCCTCAGGATTTATTATGGAATTAAATAATTGTTATTACGTTCCAGCCATGAGTAAAAACATTATCTCTGCCTCATGTTTGATGGCAGAGGGTTATAAATTTATTATTGAGGACAATGGTTATTCTATATTTTTGAATGAAATGTTTTATGGCTATGCACCTGTTTTGAATAGGTTGTTTATTTTAAATCTTGATGAAGCACCCGTCTATAATATTAATATGAAGAGGCTTCGAACTAATGATATGAATTCCACTTTTATTTAGCATTGTCGTTTGGGTCACATAAGTGAGAAACGTACGAAGAAACTCCATGATGGTGGAATTCTAAACTCATTTGATTTGGAATCATTTGAAATGTACGAATCTTGTTTACTTGGAAAGATGACCAAGGCACCTTTCACTGGTCGAACTGAGAGGGCGTCTGACTTGCTGGTACTCATACATACTGATGTGTGTGGACCAATGAGCACGACAGCTAGATGTGGTTTTCAGTGCTTCATTACTTTCACTGATGTCTTTAGTAGATATGGATATATCTATTTAATGAGGCACAAGTCGGAATCCTTTGAAAAATTCAAGAAATTTCAGAGTGAGATATAGAATCAACTTGGCAAGACAATCAAATCTTTACGATCTAATCGTGAAGGTGAATTTTTGAATCATGAATTTGGTGATCATTTGAAACAATATGGAATTGTTCCACAGCTTATACCACTGGGCACTCCACAATGGAATGGGGTGTCCGAGCAGCGTAATCGGACCTTGTTGGATATGGTTCGGTCGATGATGAGCTAATCGAATTTACCATTGACTTTTTGGGGTTACACTCTAGAAACTATCGCTTTCACTTTAAATAGAGTATCATCTAAATCAATAGATAAGACACCATATGAGAGGGAAGAGTCCTAGTTTGTCTTTTCTAAAAATTTGGGGATGTGATGTTTATATTAAATGTTTGACGTCTGATAAACTTACACCCAAATCAGATAAATACTTCTTTATAGGATATCATAGGGAAACCAAAGGATATTACTTCTACAATCGAGAAGAAGGTAAAGTTTTTGTTGCCTGAAATGACGTTTTTTGGAGAAAGAGTTTCTTTCAAAAGGAGTTAGTGGGAGAAAGGTGCAACTCGAAGAAATTCGGAAAACGTCTGAAAGTGTTTCAACTCCTACTGAATCTCTACAGGGTGAACAAAATATTGTTGAACCTATAGATGAAAAGGCCACGTCAATTGCCTATAAGGTATGGGCATGATGTATTATTATTGAATAATGATAAGCCTAAGACTTATAAGAAAGCGATGATGGACTCAGACTCTGAGAAATGACTTAGAGCCATAAAATCCGAGATAGACTCCATGAGAGACAATCAGGTTTGGAACCTAGTCGATCCATTTGATGGTGTTAAAACCATTGAGTACAAATGGATCTATAAGAAAAAGATTGACATAGATGGAAATGTTCATATTCATAAAGCTCGACTAGTCGCAAAAGGGTTTCGACAAGTTCAAGGGATTGACTACGATGAGACTTTCTCACTGGTAGCGATGCTTAAATCTATACGGGTCATTCTAGCTATTGCTGCATATTTCGACTATGAGATATGGCAAATGGATGTCAAAACAGCTTTCCTTAATGGAAACCTAAGTGAAGATATGTACATGACACAACTTGAAGGTTTTGTCGATCCAAAGAATGCTAGTAAAGTGTGCAAACTTAAGAAGTCCATTTATGGGTTGAAGCAAGCATCTCGGAGTTGGAATTACGTTTTGATGAGGAGATCAAAAGGTTTGGTTTCGTCAAGAACAAAGAAGAACCTTGCATTTACATGAAGGTTAGTGGGAGTGCGCTTGTTATTCTAATCTTATATGTGGATGACATATTATTGATTGAAATGACATTCCTATGCTAGAATCCATTAAGGCATCATTGAAAAATAGTTTTTCTATGAAGAACCTAGGAGAGGCAGCATATATCTTAGGAATAAAGATCTATAGAGATAGATCGAGAAGGCTAATTGGATTAAGCCAAAATACTTATATTGACAAGGTGTTGACTCAGTTCAGCATGCAGGATGATAAGAAGGGGTTCTTGCCTATGTCACATGTCATAAGTCTTAGCAAGAGTCAGTGTCCTTCGACAACTGATGAGTAAGACCGTATAAATGGTATTCCATATGCTTTAGCCGTTGGATCTATCATGTATGTCATGATATGTACTCAACCAGATGTATCATATGCTCTAAGTGTTACAAGCAGATACCAAATTGATCCTGGTGAAGGTCACTAGACAACTGTGAAAAACATTCTTAAGTACTTGAAAAAGAATAAGGATGTGTTCCTAGTTTATGGGGGTGATGAAGAGTGCATTGTAAATGGTTATACCGATGCAAGCTTCCAAACCGACAAAGATGATTATCGTTCGCAATCTGATTTTGTATTAATTTTGAATGGAGGAGCAGTGAGCTGAAAAAGTTCCAAGCAAGAGATGGTTGCTGATTTTACGACGGAGGCCGAGTACACTGCGGCTTCTAAAGCTGCGAAAGAAGGTGTTTAGATAAGGAATTTCATTGCCGAGTTGGGTATGGTTCCGAGTGCCTCGATCCCAATGAATCTCTATTGTGACAATAATAGAGCCAATGCGCAGGCTAAGATGCCTAGATCCCATCACAAGTCCAAGCATATACTCAGGCGTTATCATCTTATTCGCGATTTGGTGGATAGAGGAGATGTTAAAATATGCAAAGTTCACATGGATTTAAATTTTATTGATCCGTTGACAAAACTTCTCACACAGCCGAAGCATGAGGCGCACACAAGAGCTATCGGTATTAGATACTTAAATGATTGACTCTAGTGCAAGTGAGAGACTGTTGAAAATATGTCATAGAGGCAATTATAGAGATGATTATATTTCGTTATGTTCATAACATTAGATAATATATTATCTTGTTCCTAAAATAATATCATTAATATTTATGATAAAGTATGTGACTTGATTGTGAAACTCTATATTTCTGCGATGATTATTCTTAAACGTTCCCTAGTCGGAAACATATGAGAACACATATGAATAGACTAGCATATGTATTGGTTGATAACCATGTTTCACAGGTCATAGATATGGAAATGTCAAACCAATAATATGGACACATGTTAGAGAACATGATGTTGGATAAGACCCACTTTGAGACACTGTTGAGATTGTTATGATTCTATGTGTCATTAGTTGGTCTCAAGTAATGATGATGTATATTCCTTAGACCTAAGATCAGTATGGTTTCCTATATGTGTAATAACACTTTTAGGGGTTGCCAAATGCTACTCGTAACTGGATAGTTATAAAGGTAGCTTTCGGGTATGCTATGAAATATGCGGAGCAATGTGACTAGTCGGATATGGGATTTGCCCCTCGTAACATAATAGGAGAGATGTCTCTGAGCCCCTCGTTGTGGTCGGATAAAGAAAGTGCATGGCCATGCCACTAGTAGTCGAAGTGTCGACCACATTTGGTTATTCGACACTTGATCGAGAAAGTATTGAACAGTCCATGGATGACAAATTAATCTCACCTGGAGTTCAACCAAATGTCGTGAGGCAAAGGGAGAATACACAAGCAGGTCGTTCAGTTCGACCAGATACGAATTGGTCGTATAGAGATATGAGCTGATCGTAGACTGGTCGAACATAGTCATGAACTGGTCGAACATAGTCACGAACTGGTCGTATGGAGATACAAGCTGGTCGTAGACTGGTCGAATATAGTAACGAACTGATCGTACGAAGACACGAGCTGGTCATAGACTGGTCGAACATAGTCACGGACTGGTCGTATGGAGATATGAGCTGGTCATCGACTGATCGAACATAGTCACGGACTGGTCGTATGGAGATACGAGCTGGTCGTAGACTGCTCAAACATAATCACTAACTGGTCGTAATTAAGTATTAACTGATCGTAAGGAATTACGAACTGGTCGTAACTAAATATGGACTGGTCATGACTAGATACGAGCTAGTCGTAAGTGATAAGGAATTGGTCATAAGGAGTTACAAACTGGTCGTAACTAAATATGGACTGGTCGTGGCTAGATACAAGCTGGTCGTAAGTGATAAGGACCTGATCGTAGATCATATTGCATTAAGGTTCGTCCGATATATTCTATGTGTATTCGGGAATCGTTATGTCCTGCTAGGTACTGCTAACGACTCATGGTCGGAAAAGAGTTTCAAGTCACAACCGATTACACATGAACCTATAAGGTCACACACTTAAAGGGCTAGGATTTAATTTGGATGGTGATCCAAATTCTTATAGGCGACGGGGAGCTATGCCAGACGCCGTGGCTTGGACCCGCATCGTCCGGATCCCACGCCGCCGGGTGCTCCCGACACCTCCCACGCGTCACACCGCTCGAGCCTCCCGAGCTCCTCTGCTCGAGCTCCCGGCTGCGCCGCCTCTGCCCCGAGCTCCCGCTGCCGCCTCGAGCTGCGTCGCCTCCGGATCAGGTTCCATTGTCGGGGATTGGTGATTTGGCTGCAAAGGAGGATATTTCAGAGGGAGTGGTGGATACCGAGATTAGTACTATAGTTGCTGATGCTAAGATGAATACTGCAGTCAACGTGAAAAAGGAAGTGGTGGGTGGAGGAGGCAAGGAGGAGAGTAGCGAGGACGAGGAAGGTGAGAAATCGAGTGAGGCTTCATCGAGCAGTGAGGAGGGCGAAGAAAGATGAGGAGTTTCAGTAGAAATTGCTGATGCAACAAGCCTTCGTGTTGTAGTCAGTGGTGCTAGAATTTCCTCAGAATCTTCACTATTTGTAGCGCCATCAGCAGTACCCTCTGTTTCAGTAACCACGCTAGGATTTGGTGGACGTCTCCCCATGGACGACACATGTGCTTGGGGATCTGTTGCTGCTGCTGCTGGGTTATCTTGAGTCTTTTATTTTCTTAGTGTTGTTGTTTCCGTTACGTCCATCCAAGTCCATAACTCTATCTTTGAGTTTCGTCTAAGTCGTGCGAGTCCACAAAGTCCTTGTCAGTCAGCCGATTGCTTCTTGGCCCTTTCCTCCCCTTTCGCAATGGTAGCAGTCGCCGCTCTTTTCTCCGAAGCTGCAGATCGTAGAAGTCGTTATAATGTCGCCGCTTCTCTCTGAGCCACCGCCCCGAGCTTCTAAGGTCGCCACGCTTCTTCTGCACTGCGTCTTCGTTGCGATTCTTGTGCACTGCGCTGCCGCCATCTTGGGTTTCGATCTATGCCACCATGCTTTTATCTCTTTATCTTCGGCTTGATTTAACAGATTTCTCTATTCCTGTCGGTTTCACCATTTTCTTCGTCGTGTTGCCGCGGACTACTTTGCTCCCGTTTGTCTCTATTTTCTCAGCCCCTGCACCTTGTGCTTTATGGGTTGTCGCATGTAGGGGTGAAAACGGATCGGATAGTTTCCGTCCAATCCGGACGGAAACAAATTTGGATTGTCTCAGATCGGATTTTTCTCGGATTGGAAACGAATACGAATACGGTAGCCCTGCTATCCGTCGACTACGGATTATCCGGATAATCTGAGTGAATATCCAAATCTGACCCAGCCCAGCCCACCGCCCATGAGCCTTGATCCACCTATCGGCCCACCGCTCATTAGTCATTAGGGTTTGTGCTGGCTGCCTTTGGCTACTCCAGTCCAGTCTCACACGCGCCGTCACCCTCACGCACTCGGCACATAGCACATGCACTCAGGCCTTGCCTCCCCCACCGGCCACCTCACCGGACCGTTGGCTCCTCCCGCGGCCACCTCACCGGCCTCCGCCCAAGGCCACCTCGCCTCCCCACCGGCCACCCCACCCGCCCCAGTGCGCGTCGAATCCCCCCGTGGCCACCTCGCTTCCCCACCGGCCACCTCACTGGCCCGTCGGCTTCGCCCGCGGCCACCTTACCGGCCTTCGCCGGTGGCCACCTCACCACCCCGCCGCCACCTCACCCGCCCTGTTCTCCAAAGGTAAGCAACTAAGCATGAACACCCCCTTGTTGTAAATTGTCTCTTGAATCCTAATGGCTAATGGAGAGTTGGAGACAGGTGCAAGATGATAGGTTAAGGAACAACCTAGCTAGATGAATTTCCTCAAATTCTTCTAGAACCGAACTGAATCTTGCTGTAGTGTGAGCCCAGACCAAGAACTGAATCTTGCTGTAGCGTGAGCCCAGACAGAAACATCTATTCGTCAATTCTGAATCTTGCTAGATCATGAAGCTTATTTAGCATTTGCAATGTTCTCTATTTGGCAAACAGAAACATCTTCAGACTTATTCGGCAATTCTGAAAAATGTTCTCAAACCTTAGTGTGCAGTATTTTCTGATGTTAGATGTGACCATGACTCAAATCTTACTAGCATTTGCAGATGTGATGCCTCATTGATTTCTGATGATATCTTACTAGCATTTGCAATATTGTTCTCTGATGTTAGATGTATTGTCCTGTATTGTTTCTTCTTGTATTTAGGCATTTGCAAAGTTTGTAGAATATGCATGCCTCATTGATATCTTATGTATTCCCTCCATTATCTTGTGCTAGAGGATATGTATGATTTGGAGGTGAATGTGTTGGAGGACATGGATGAATGACCGATCACTAGGTAAATCTCCAAGCTTTTAAACTTGACCTGTTAATTTTAACCATTCCAGTACAAATTTGATAACTCAAATACTTCCTTCTTTAAAACTTGAAGCTCCAGAAGTGAATTTGTCCCAAATTTCAACCCTAGCTTAGCTGTTGGAAAACTTTAGGGAATATTTCTTTTTGGCGGTCATTCTGAAATAAGGTTTCAGTCTAGCTGTCTAGGTACCATGGTCCTTGCGGGTTCTTAGAAAGCTCTTGGTTGGTATTGTGCTATCCTATGGGAGGTTATCTCATTGTCTGGACTGTTATACATCATATAATTTCGTACTCTTTTACCATTTTTAATTGCATGTATTTGAGGCTGTAGTCCTGCACACACTCTATTAGCCTAACTTCTCATTGTCTTTCCTCTGTAGTTATGCAGTTCAATGCCTAGCATCCTAGAGGACCTGATATCTCTTCTATTGGTATGGTTCTGCCAGGATTTGTGGCTCCTCAAGAACATCAACAACTCGATGGCAATTCTGAAAGCGGATATGTGATGAATTAAGTGTACTGCTATACATATTTTTTTTGAGACATGGTATCTTGGATTCTAGGTATTATTTAACTATGTATGTTATGAATGAACTAAGTGTGATAAGTAAGTGTGAACTAGGTTTTATGTATGTGATGGACTAAGTGTGAATGTCTCATGACTTATAACTTTGTGAGTTATGAGCTAAATGTGGTAAACTAAGTGTTATGTTTGTGATGAACTAATTAATGCAGCTTGCTAGCTGAAAATATAAATAATTCATGAATGTTTGCATTAAATAAACTAGTTATATATTTTCGTTCATTTCTCCCATACAATTTAAGGGGCTTTCATGTTCCGAAAAATATCTGTGACTGTATTCATTTCGATTCGTATTCACTCCGTATTCGTATTCGTATCCGCGTCCGCATCCGAGAAAATAAAATAAAAACAAATATGGTAGAGCTATTATCCATCCGTATTCGATCCGTTTTTACCCCTAGTAGCACGGCCCCGGACGGAAGGAGATTTTTTGATACTTGATATATTTTCCAAGAGTTGCATGCTACGACGATATTATCGAGACTCGGACTTCAGATTCTCTATTGTAGTGTTAACCCTCTCCAAATGCAATGCTATTGTATACACCTTGCATTTGAGGGGGTGGTGTGGTGTTAAGGGTATTTGTGGTATTTCTTATTGTTCTAGGGTCTAGTATTGTGTCCCTCATGTACTCTATATATATTGCTCATTGGGCTATTGCAATATACACACTACAATCATAACATTGACAATGTGACCCAATCAGTTGCCAATTACATCACATAATATATACACAAACAGATAGGGAGATGCCTTGGTAGCTATTTTAAAATTTCAAGCATGGTTTGCGGTAAGTCAATAAAGAATAAACAGTCAACCTAAATAAGACCTAGGATGCCAAAAAAAAAACTGTTAGATAAACTCATAAGGCTATAAGGATTTTTTTGCATTTCCCTAAAAAACGTTTTTTGCATTTTCCATAGAAGCCATAGGAAACAATAGCCACCCTGAAAACTTGCTGAGCATAGAACATAAACTCACTTTTACTCCAGAAGTTGCATAAACATCACAAGCCTATTAATTATATTAGCAATTTAGCATGCTACAACACGTGGCTAACCCTCTATTAACTACACAACCAGACAAAACCTTGCATTCATGGATCAAAACAATTACTAGCAAAGAGTGATTTTGTATCGGCAAACTAACCTGATTAGTGCTAATGAGATACAAATGAAATCCAGTGAGTCCACCAACAAACCAGAGAGCAATGAAACAATATATCATAAGCACCAAAGAAGCTGGAGAGTGTTTGAAAGCCTTCCATACTGTATGATAGTCCTTGTCCATGAGAAATTTGATGTATAATGCCGACATTGCAAATACATAAATGCAAAGAAGAGTCGAGGAGGAAACAAATAGGAAAAAGTATCGGTAATTGCGCTGCACAATGTAAAAGTGAAACAATAAAGATCAGAAGACAAACTGGTAAGAAACAGGCTGAATCAAAATTTCCTTCAGATTGGAAGAAACCATCCTTAAAACAGTTACAACAAGAAAGATATTCTGAGTACCTCTCAGTTTCATATACGTTTTTCAACTAGCAAAGCAAGTGGTTCAAATAGTAGATTCTCGTGACATGGAGGGGATTTGAGCAGGACTACAGAATAAAAGTAATGGTTTCTTGCTAGTGCATAACCTACACAAACTCTCGTAGAACACTAATATAATGTGTGATTCCTAAAATGCACTGCCAGTTATGCAGATGGCTTAAATTGGTCAGGATGGAATAAGGCCAAATTCCACTGAATTGAAGTACAACCATTGGCTTATTTTGAGCATATAAAAGTTGAAACAGAAACATGTCCCTCTAGTGGTGTTAGGTTTTGTAACGAAGAACAGCTCCATGCTTAATTAACATATAAAAGTTGAAACAGAAACATGTCCCTCTAGTGGTGTTAGGTTTTGTAACAAAGAGCAGCTCCATGCTTAATTAACTGAAGAATAGAAAGAAAAAATCAGTGCAGTAAAGCAAGAAATGTCAGGTTAGATCATTAATAATTCCAATCACATTAGCCAAGCAACTTTTGCACAGCCGACCAAGCACAATAGGTCTGAAGAGGGCAGAAACTTCGGCAGAAGTAGAGCAATACTTTCTGCAATTCTTTGTTTCCTTGAGGTAATTTTTAGTCTTTTACCTCTATTAACAAGAAGATAACTAGTGTTCTTGAATAAGTAAACACCAATAATCATGTTAATCATGTCATGTTGTGCTACCGCGGTTAACAATCACCTATTTAACAATTGCGCTAGATCAAATGGGCTTCTGCCATGGTCAAAACCCAAACAGACCCTACCTGACACAATCCATATAAAGTTATTCCTCCCTCACTCCGGCCCTTTGGAAGCATGATTGCGCAACTTCAAACCATTTGAAATTGCACTCAGGTTGCTCCTTACTTTGCTACAGTCTAAAGTATTTGGAATTCCTTTAACCAGCAGGCAGGCTTCCTAGAACCTTATAACAGTATTAAGCAAATGAGTTCATAAGCCATAGCCAGACGCTTCTTACAAGGGCCAAATTTGAACCCAGCCACTACATAAATCATGTCTTGGTATGTTAGTCTTCCAAGTTGTCAAGGCATATTCATCTGGAATAATAGGTTCAAGGTCTTGTTGAGTTTGTTAAAGCATTAAGCTATTTTTCATGATAATTGTGCTAGCTTTCAGCAGGCCAAGAAGATAGTGTACCTGTCCAATGCACTGTCCAACCCAGGGGCAATGATGATCAAAGCGCTCCACGCAATTGTTGCATATTGAACAGTGTGAACACCGAGGAGGCCGGTAAATCATGCAGGTGTCGCAATACTTCACTTTCACAAGCATCCCATTAACCATTACTTCCTTTATGCGGGGGAATTGCAGCCTGCCGGGTGTTTCCCCGGTTAATGGATTGCCATACGCAAACTCTTCCTCTGGTGGATGCAATGCACGAGGTACGATCCCAGGATCCTGAGCTGAGGTAATCAAGAGCAACAGAAGGACCTACAATGTACACAAAGAAACCAACATTCCATGCTCAGCTCAGCTGAGTGCCCCTAATGCTCACTGATTAGTGATTTCTACCTGCAGGAATCAGTACAATGCACTCACATAGATCATAAGCACTATCGCTACCGCAGGAATTGCATATCCCGCATTGCACGTGGAGAACTGATGGCGGAGGTGTCGCGCGACGAACACGCAGAAGACCAGAACCGGGACCACGATGAGCGAAACCGAGACGAGCAGGGACTTGGCATCGGGTCCGAATACCAACCTCCCACCAAAGACGAATTTCTGCAGATAGCGAGCCAACCATGTCAGAGTGCAGCAACACCGCACATCACATTTTTTTTCACACCCGCAGCACACAACAACGCAGCCAAAGCATCCCAAGCAATACACTGTTCATGCCTGAAAGCTTCAAGAAGAATAAAACAAATACAGGCACCGAGACTACCAGAAGAAGCGCAAGAAGTAGAATTCCCCGAGAAAGAACTGAATATTCCCCGAGAAAGAACTGAATACAAACTGTACCAATCGTTAAACCCAAGATTCCCGGCTCAAGAAGTGGAGGCGGAAGTAAGAGGAACAAAGGCAGGTGAGGGAAATGGGTAGGATATTTACATTATTCCCTTTCCAAGCTTCGTAAACTCGCTGTGGCCGCGCCATGGGCGGCGAAGGATTCGGCTCCGGTCAGCACGGCGGCCTCATCCAAGCGCCCCCAAATCGGCGGCGAGCAGAGCACGAAGAACTCGACACGCGCACGCGGAAAGGGAGATTTGAAACAGGTGGAACGCGAGGAATTGAGAAGGGAGATGAGGCGAGGCCAAGCACGGAAAGCTGCTTGCTTGCGTTGCGTTGCCTTTGTGCGTGGGGTGAGTTGTAAAAGAACTCTTTTTATTATTTAATTTTTTAAAAAAAAATATTTTAAAAATAACATCTTCTTAACTTTATTTATAAATCTGACCTCTTTGGTCACGTCACACGTTGTGGTGTAAGAAAAATACGTTGTCACGCTATGAATCTCGGCGTGGCAAACGAGTGCTGTCACGCCTTTTTTTAGATTGATAAGACTTAGCCAAAAATGAATATGTGTTGATTCGAAGAGCTATCGGAGTAGGTTTGGTCACGTCGCGATCGGTGGTGTGACAACACAGTTGACATGATCAAAAGATTAGAATTGAAAATAAAATTAGAGATATATTATATTTAAAATATTTTTTTAAAAAAATAAAAATTAAAAAGAACTCATTGTAAAACGAGTGCCTTTTCCCTTTCGAATGGAAACAAAATACCAGTAGAAATTAGCAAGAGATACAAGTTGGCAAAGGGAACTGAAAGAGAGAGGGCCCTTCTTGCAGATGACACCTTGGGTTTTGCAGAAATAACTCATGAGTACCAGGGGATAGCATGCCTATGCACTGTGCAAAAAACTTCATGATTTTACGTCAAACAAACAACATTAGCTACTACAACATATTTCTTTCAAGAAAACCCATCTATGTGTAGCGCAAAACATTAGGAATCATTTTTAATTGTTCATAATGTACATTTCGATGCATGTGGAATAACATATACGGAGTCTGAATGATTTTTTTTATTAGAGAGGTGTTTATCTCCCCCGATTTCCATTAGTAAAACCAGCAACAGAGTCCGAATGATAACAAGCATACTTGATTATTGCTGCACAATAGAAAACATATGGGTCAATAGTATCAAGCTATGTTTCTTGAGAAGTTGACAGTATACGTCCTCTTTTGATACCATTGTATAATACATTTGACCATTTGTTGCTAAATGATTCTAACTTGCATTCGATTTTTTTTTATTTAATCCTTTTTTTAATTTAATTTTAAAGTTAACCCCTCGCAAACTTTATTTCCAATTCGACCCTTTGGTCACGCCACGCGATGGCGTGACCAAACAACTTATCACGCTTGACCCATTTCGGTCAAAGTCTTGTCACGCCACTAGTGGTGGCGTGACAGTATTGTTTGGTCACGCCACCATCAGTGGCGTGACAAAAAATGCGATTTTGGGGACTTATCCTGTGGCGTGACAGTGTTGTTTGGTCACACCACGGGTGGTGGCGTGACCAAAGGGGTCAGAATTGGAAATAAAGTTTGCGAGAGGTTAACTTTAAAATTAATTTTAAAAAAAGATTAAATAATAAAAAAAGTTCCTTGCATTCCCTATCAATAGAAGGGAGTACGTTGCAACTTGCAAGCCTTAATAGCTATAAAATGTAGCTGGGAGCTCTCACTTCATCTCATATATTGGCATGTACTTTCGCCTTTAAAATCCCAATTTTATTTCTATGGGGCCCCACAAATGAATCTAGAATGAATTAATTGACTGTGCAAGATCATTTACATAGCCTGGTGGCTAGTGGTAGAGTACAAAGTTGCAATAATTGAAGTCAAGAGTTCAAAGTTCAAACCTTCATTCTCCTCTTTAAAATTTAAGTCTCCAACGTATTCTGGCTAATTAACCGATATGTAAGTAGAGCTTGTGTGGGAATTGTGATGCAATCCCAAAAATAAAGATCATCACACACTGAAATCCAGAAATGCGTGAGGGGTTATCTGCAAAGAAAGCCATGCCAGCAAAAAAGCAAAAAGGCCGCAGCAGCGACCCCCTGGTCCCTACACCGGGTCTACAACGGACGTTGCCATGTCGGTGCGGGGCCCAGAGATGGTCAAACGGCAAGCCAGTGTTCCGGTTGCACGGTGGACCGGGTCCAGCCAGCGAAGTGGCTACTGCTGGGAGCATCGAAGGGAGGCCGGTGGGGCCAGAGGACAGACACAAGAAGAGACCTACGAGCCTAGGGTACTTTCCTCCGGAATCCTCCATGAGCCTACTACAAGATACGATTTTCTCAAGAGATGGATTATCACTGCACGTGTGTGTGTTCGCCAATCCATTCGCAAAACGGAAATGTTTTGCGTACTACGCTCGTACTACGCGCTTGTTATACGACCCTCCGTCCGCCCGCGGCCCCGCACACGGCGCCCGCCCGTCCGTCGCCGCCTCCTCCTCCTCCTCCGACTTCAACCCGCATGTGTGCCTCCGTCGGTCTCCAGCTCCGACTCCGACAGACCCCGCGCGCCGCCGCCGCAGCACATGTATCATACGCGCGTACGATGAAAAAATGTCGTGTATAGTAGCGTCGTTCACAGAAACACAAAAAAACATGAGGGAAACAACAATGTGTTGTTTGACTGAACAGAACTGACTTCTTTCTTTCTTTTTCTTATACTCACCAAAACTGTTATCGTGTGCTAATGGGCTGAAGAAAGCTGACACAAAACATATTTGTAACTCCCTGATTTAGGGGTTGTTTGATCTCAAGTTTTCATAAAAATAGTTTTAGTTAAATACGATTGAGGGTCTAACAATCTAAAATCATGTTTGGCAGGAGAGGATAAAACCGACATAACAACCCCAAAGTTCGAGTTTTGTGAAAAACTACTTGCGCTGTTGTGCCTGTTTTTCTTTTTTAAGAAAACCAATTTTGTGTATCCATATTTTCAACAACTCAAAAGCACCCCTAATTTTCGGCCACATGCACTTAGGGCATCTTCAATAGTGTCTTTACTGTCTCTTAGTTATATCACGTCAACAAAATCCTACGTGGAGGAGAGAGAACACAGATCACCTTTCCCTGAAAAGACTGTCGTGCACGCGAAACAAGACATGATACATTAATCTACTCTAGTTGACATGTAAGCTCATTTCAAAAAAATATAAAATATAAATGTTAGAAAGTATACTAAAAACTATCTATTAAAGATATTATCTCTAAAGATGATACAACATATATTAAATATAAGATTATCTCTAACTATTAAAAATACTCTTAAGAGTTGCATGGCGTGTCGAGCATGCAATATTTTGTGTTACATGACCTGGTGATTAGCAAACAAAAGAACAAGCCGTATATCGAGATGTGTAACATTATTGATCAACATGTAGCATATATTGTGTTTCCAGTATGTTCTCTTTCGATTTTTTTGGTGTTTGGGAGAGTTGCGACACTAACTAGAAACGTAGACATGTGGTATTTATGTGCGTCCATTAACGCAATGTTGAGCTTGGTTGTATTATATTGGCATACATCTCAACCAAACAGTGTAGTACTTAAAACTCGTTTTAGTTGATGTGATCCAAACAATAAATCTATAAACCCATCATGATAGGATAACAACTTAAAACATGTTTTCCTAAAATTCCCAATAAAACATGTCTTCTGTTTCTGAAAACTTATTTCTAATTCATGTAATCCAAACAACCACTTAGAAACCAACAACTGTAAGAGATAGCAGGTGAGACCATGGACAAATAATTCCCAATAATTTTTGTTCATCATATGCCAGCATTATGCCATCCAGCATCAATTCGGAATGTAGGATAAAAGCAGAGGAAATCTTGGCTAATCTTTTTCTAAAAAGGTAGCGGAAATCTGGAGGCTTTGGAATTTGGAATCCTATGAAAAAGCTCCTTTTCAGTTGTCACGAACCAGGGAAGGACAATCAACTTTAGATGGTCTCCTTGCTACGCAATCTGTGGAGAGAGAAAACACCATTGGATGGAACCTAGAGAGAGACTATGCTCAATTGCTAGTTTGCTACTACCAACAATGTCCCCAATCAACATGCATCCCCTCTTCCTGCATTTTTTTTTGTAAGGTTACTTCTGCATCTTTCTTCTAGTGCGTCCAAATAGATCATATTACAGCCTTGCTTTGTTTCTGTGGCATTCAACTAAACATGCCAGTTCATTCTAGTGTTCTTTCTATCTATATATCCTGCATTTTTCTGCACTCTTCGCAGATGTGGTCCGTGATCAGATAAAACAAACCCACATTCTGCTCATGGACAGCACATTTTTTTATCTGAATGGTGGCGAAGTGGGACGGGGGTATTACGTTCTGCAAGCTGCTCTCTTTAAGGCTTTCAGAACAAGCAAACCCACTCTAGGACAGATAAATAAAAGATACGAATAAAGGTAAAGCAATTGGGAGTACAACGTACACTAAGCTCTTGTTGCTGCTTAACTACTATGGCATTAGGAAGGATGGCAGGAGTTAGCTGGAATATGGGTTGGATATCATCAATGCCAAACTGCTTGTTTCCGTGGTCCAGACTCCAGACTGGTACAGGATGGTGAGAATGAGATAGGTCATCCAGTAGACCAAAACAAAGGCAAGATGTCAGCACAAGGAAGAATTAAGGCAAGTACCATGTTGTGTTTATTAGTGCGAAGAACGAATTAGTCGCAAACTCGCATATAATGAATTATAACATCCGGACATAGCCAGATGGTAAGTCAGTGAACAGCACACCTGAAGAATTGACATATGCTTGGAGCAAACACCTTTAATCTGTGTTCTCTATTCCATCTTTTAGATAAACAATATCTGCAAAGTTTTTTAAAAAACATCATTGTCGTAGATATGAGAACACAAACACTCTTGTCAATCATATGACAAACGAGTGATAGAGTTTGCGAGTGCACAGGTTGCAGAATCTATGGCATGCAGTACATTTACAGATAGAGTAAAATACTACAATAATTTGTCGAAAACTTGGGCATGCATGATGTAGGTTTTTCACTCAGGATGTAAGTGTTGTAGGCTCAAACCAACTATTTCAAAATATTTGCATCTGAAATTTTGAATGCAACAAGGTGGTGGAAAATCTAGCCTCTGATCTCCCTCTATTAAGAAGCAAGTGGTGCAACTCATTGCACTGCTTCCTTCTCTCTTTTCATTCCTCAAAAAGGGAATCCAGCTTCCAAAACATAATATTCTGCTCTATGAGGAATCTTGTCCATTTCAATCAGTGTTTGCTTGATACATGAAAAGCAGCAATCCATCATACCAAAACTGCAAGGTGCTTCAACAGAACCCATCCAGATGCACATCTACCTTGTATTCTCCAGATCTCCATTGATGCTGAAGCAATGATCTGGCTTACTGCTGCAAACTCTTTCACCAAAGAAATCGTGTCTTCCTGTCGAATTGCAATCCTGAATTGTACCTCCGTATCGTTTGTCGTGTGATATGGATAACAATATGACAAACAGGAATATGTGTACTGAAGATCAGATCTAACCTTCTTAAGGAATCTTAATGCACGACGTCAACTATACAAATTTGTATTCTTTTTTCTTTTTGAAAAGAAGGGGATGAAAGCAATAACTCTGCTATAAAGTATCCATGAACCTAGAGGCCTAGACACAAAAGGATCACCTTATAACTCCATGTTATCTAAGAGCCAATGTTCCAGAAAGCCACACTGAACCAGCTTCTACTTGGTGACTGGTAGATATTTTGTAATTGTATCAAATGTAGGAGTACAATAAACATGTGTTCTCAAGTGTGCAAACAGAGGCGTATGAAAAGGGGAAACTGCTGTGACAGGTAATAGTCAATGTCAATCATCCAGTTGTCGAGGTCAGTTTTCAGCTCCTCAAGGATGTCAAGCTCTTTGAGCTATATTCTCATAAAATACATAGTACAATGCCAGGTAAATTATGCGTGAGTGTATAACATATCTTAAAAGACCTTCCTTTCAGGTCGGACTTGGCAGTTTGCAAAATTTGATACACATTTTGGGAAGGAATTAGGCACTAGGCAGTGTAGTGAAAAAGATGCTGCAGATGGACCTTCTCAGTTAGTGTCTTAGTGGTAGTGATGTAAGTAAAAACATGAAGGAGAGAAAAATTAGATAAACAACTGCATCACTATTCACCAGCTAAGCAACTAGAGTCCAGAGTAACCATTTTGCTATAGTTTTCAAGGAGCCTGAATAACAGAATATCACAAAAATAAGTTACAAAGCATAGCTTAAAAAGTCGCTCAGCAACCAGTTAGCTGTCACCTGTCAGTACCGTTTTTTAGCAGGTTACTGGTTGTAACCAGCACAGAACAAACCCAAGCCAGAATGACCAGCAAAACTCAGCCAGAAACCAATACAAAACTAACTGGTTTTTGCCCGTTTAACATGAATTTGTGCATATTTTGTTCACGAACGGATAGAAGAAATCCAAACTTGTATTTCAAGAAAAATACCTGGTCTGATGACCAGTTTATGACCAATTATTTGTGTTCAACAAGACTGTTACAGATACTACGTTCACAACAAAGAAAAATGTGAAACTCATTTGAAATGGGAATAAACCTGTGATAGCTATGACTAACCCACTGATTCTACTGTCTAATCCATCAAGATCCTGGAAACTAACGCTGATTACCAGTATAGAAAGTTATCTAATATCCATCTTGGGATCATCTTGCAAATAAAGTAACAAACACAGGAAGAAAACAAAGATAAAGAAATTCTTGCCTGAACATGAGGCTGACTTTCAGCATCTTGATAATTCTCTGGTGCTTTTATTCAGTTCAGTGTGATAGCAAATTCACAAAGCTTTGTTCGTCATTCCTCATCTGCACCTGCACATGGCACTTAATCTCAACTCACAACGATCAGCTATCTGTCTTCTAATAAGGTCATAAATCATCTTCTATCAAAAGTTAACTGCACAAAACATCCCTAGGAGACTCCCAACTAATAAAATCTCTCAAGAATAGACGGGCAGTGGGACCTGGGATATTTTGTATGCTCCTAACCTGAACCAGGGAAACAATGTATTGACTTCATTGAGGTTACTGTAGATCATACAAAGTTGTAAGAGAGCTTACAGATGGAAAATGTTTGTAAGAAACTATCATAATAACTCTAGACAAAATGTAGTTCAAGCAATAATATCCAATTTGATAGCATAGTCAAGCCACGGCTACCATGTAAAGACTATTGCAAGTGCCTATCAAGGCTAATTTAGAATGTTGACATCCTTGGATAGCTGGATGTATCTATAGGACTACCAGAGTTGATTTTCACCCAGCATTTACAAAATAGCTGCCTTTCTAGGCAAAAGCGCAAAAGTATATAACAACTGGATATTACCTTTTTTACGAATAAATGGATAGTACTACTTCTTGAAATGTTTCCATTTATTGTTTGACAAGTTTTTCCACTTCAGAGTATATAGATTTCATTTAAGAATTAAGATGCAACTATATTTAGTTGTGCAAAACTGTTAACCCAGACTTTTTTTTTGCATAAAGACAGAACTGATGAATGTTGTTTGTATATAAATTCTAACGAGTCAGAAGGATAATTTTGAAGTGAATAAGAATTATTAAATTGTGACTCTGGGCAGAAGTGCTTTGGGAAAATAAGTTTTGAAGCTTATAAGTACTACTACATTTGATCACCAGCATATTTGCTTGTGTAAGACTGCAGAGTGCAGACTGCAGTAGACATACTATCCACCTATGCGAATCGATCATCCCGCTCCTAACCTTTTATGAGTGGAAGACTCACTATTATAGAAAAAAAAAGTGGAAGACCCACTTAAACAAATGCTTATGAGTTCGGAGTAAGCCTAGAGCCAGGAAACATGCTGCTTTGATGGGATCCTAATTCCTAAGCTTCTTAGTATCTTTTTTTGAGGTGGGGAAACACCAAGCACTGCAATATTCAACAAAATTCACCAGAACACCATGGTGTCAATGCAGATGCAGCACAGAAACAAAATCTCACCTTCCAACACAAATAGCAGATGAATACGTGATGCCCCATTCTTCAGCTTGGGGTCGTCGCCGTCATCATCAGAAGCATTATCTGCAACAACCGTGGCTAATGGATTCTTCACCTCCCACGTTCGTCCCACGTTGCATATCTTCATCCACCCAACCTGATGCCGCACCTATCGCATCCCATTCCCGATTGTCCTCCGCCTTCAGCTTGGCATTCAGGCGATGTGCCTTCTTCACTTCGATCTTACCCATTTCACCAATCGAACTCGCGAATTCGGCACCGGAGAAACAGGAAACAGCTCCCAATTTTGGTTCGCCTTCTGTCCCTCGTTTCAATCCCGCAACCGTTCCGTACCTAGTACGGCAAAATTGGATAGTTGCCACTCCATGTATGCCGTCCAGGTTTTTGAAAATCGAAATTTGCTATTTCAGTTTCTTTCTTCTTTGAAATATGTTATTTTCTCTTTTTTTTTTCTTTTTCTTTTTTTTCTCTTATTTCCCATCAATTCCTTAGTGAATTACCTATTTTGCCCCTATCTATTCATCTCCATCCTTCCTTCTAAACCAGCTTCATCCATCAAATTCAATCGTAACCACGCCCGAGCACAGCACATGCATTGGTGAGACGGCGTCGCCTCCCCCGTGCTCCCCGCCGGTCCCGTCGCGTCCCAGTCGCGCCTCCCCCGAGCTCCCCTTCGGTCCCTATCTCCCACGAGCTCCCCTCCAGTCCCTCCCCGCCTCCCCGAGCTTCATGTGAGGCCAGGCCCGAGTGAGTCCTGCAACACCCCCCCCCAACTCGCGTCGGCCGTCGCTTCCCAGCCCTGCCTCCCGCCCCTCAGTAGACTGTCGCGTCTCCAGGGCCGCCCCCTGCCGCGTCTCCGAGCCTGCCTCACAGCAGTGTCGACGCATGCAGTGCAACATCGACTTCCCACCGTGTGAGAAATGGAAGAATGACATTCTAGCAGCGGGTAAATATTTTTTCCGTCATATTGTGGACTGTGTGATGGAAGAAGACTCTTCGTTGTAGCTAACATGTTCTTCGCATTTCATTTAATTATTGGTGTTGGTGTAGGGTTGAGGGTGGTACCGTGTATAGAGTAGTTGCTAACTTTGCTGTGTACCTAGCACGGCTTGATGATGGCAGCACCAAATCATATGCAGCTGCAGCTCATGGTTTGGTGGTAGATGATAGAGATTTGTACTCAATGTTAGATATGAACGCTGACTTGAAACGGAAGTCAAATTGAGGGTTGGCGCGGGATGCTTTGATATGATACTTTGATAGTAAGAAAGGAACACAAGTTAGGATATGTACCGATGCAGAACTTTTAGGGTTTTTTTGATGCAAACATGGATAGCAAGTTGGTTTATTTGTTCATCACTGTAGTGGACAGGAAAAAAAACTTACCAACCATTTACGGTGGAATTCCTAGTGGTTCGCACTGTTAGTCTGCGAGTCCTCCACACTCATCCTTTCATGTTGATCCTAGTAGTAAACAGGCAAAAACATCACAATAGTAAGAACCAGTCAGTCCTTGCGATAACTCCACGCACACTCTCATATGGGCTAGTCAAAGGGCAGGTTTTGCTATTCCCCAAGTTGATCCATCCCACCCTGCTAATATGGATGGAAATGATGTGTATATCATGGACGACCAGATGTTTGATATGCTTGGGCTAAGGGCTAAGGAGAGCATTGATTTGAACAAAGGAAGTACAAATGATGATGTTAGTGGTCAGAACAATGGTGGATCAAATGGTATTGATACGAGGGTGACGACTTACTAGTGACTGACTATGCACATGTGGAGCAGTGCATGTGCATGATAAGAAAAATCCTAGGATTGAATTGGGCAGCACCTTTCCTAATATGAAGGAATTCATGTTAGATTTGAGGCAATTTGCTATTAAGGGAGAGTTTGAGATAGGCAAATGTAAGACTGACAAGAAAAGGTACAGAGGAGAATGCAAGAAGGAGAACTGTTCTTGGAGGATAACTGTGCACACTGGGAGTGATAAAAGCGTCACGGTACTAACATAACATAGTTTAAGTTGTACTAAGTAATGTTCATTTTATTGTGTAAAATACTAAGTTATTGCAATCTATCTGCAGGTTACAGTGTTGGTTGATTCCCACAAATATGCTTCAACAAGCAGGATAAAGAGCTCTATGGCATCGTAGGGCTAGATGGCAGATAGGGCTCTTTCTTTGATTAGGGCAAATCCATCTATAGGTGCAAGTGAGTTAGAAAAGGCACTCAAACAGAAATACAATGCCACAATTGGCTATGGAAAGATGTGGGTTGGGAGACAGTTAGCACTCGAGCAACTATATGGGCCATGGGAGGAGAGTTTTCAATCTTTGTACAATTTCAAGGCAGAGATTGAAAGAATAATGCCAGGTAACATCGTTGAGATAGACACCAAGGTGTACGGTGGGAAGACATACTTCCACAAGATGTTGTTGCGCTAAAGCCTTGCATTGATGGATTTCTTAATGGCTGCAGACCATACTTGGGCATCGACTCTACCTTTCTCACTAGTAGGTACAATGGGCAGTTGGCATTTGCTACAACCATAGATGGCCAAACCTAGATGTACCCGGTTGCATATGGTATTATCAACTCAGTCTGCAGAGAATTGGACTTGGTTTCTGCAGCAGCTACGTAAGGCAATCGACAACCCATATGTCCTGACTTTGCATATAGATGATGGGAATGGGGTATGCGCACGTGTAAAGAGGGTTTTTATGGATGTTGAGCATAGAAAGTGTTTTAGGCATCTTTGAGGGAACATGCAGAAGAAGTTTCATGGTCCAGTGGCCTCCAGTAACATGTGGACAACGACACGATCTTACAAATACGAGGATTTGCATGAGCACATTCAAGTAATTCAAGAAAATTGTCCTACAGCCATTGAGTACCTCAACCAGTACCACCCTCACATATGGAGTAGGACCTTTTTCAATACAATTGTGGCGTGACTACATGCACAACAAATTGCAAAAACATATAACTCGTGGATCATGAATGTTAAGGATCTTCTAGTGGTTGAACTCGTGGACACCATCTAGAACTTGATTATGCAGCGTTGTGATAGGAAGAGGAGGATTGGAGATAGATTGCAGGGTAGAATACTTCCAGTTGTTATTCATGAACTCAAAGCGAGCACTAGAGTTCTTGGAAACTTGAAGGCAACCCCGGGAGCAAATACTAGTGCTGAGGTAGTGAACATGCTTGACAATTCAAGGCATGTTGTTCATCTTCTTAGTAGGGAATGCACATGTAGAGAATGACAAGTATCTGGGAAACCATGCCAGCATGCCTTGCGATTCATCTGTAGCAATAGACAAGCCAATATGGAGAACTATGTTGATGATTTCTTCTCCTTGGCTAAATTTAAAGATGCATATGCTGGGATTGTGCAACCGATGATAGACAAGTCCCAATGGCGAAAAAGGTTCATCCCGATTTTAAGTTGCACCCACCTAAGCTCAATAAGTCAGCGGGAAGACCAAGGACACAAAGGTTTAAAGCTAGCAATGAGGTGCCAAAGAAAAAAAGGCAGCAAAGTAAACAAAAGTGCAAGACATGTGGAGAACTAGGACATCAAAGTAGGGGAGCATGCCTCTAAAAGCCCCTAAGAAAAGGTAATTTTTTTGTTTAAAATGCATGCTTACATTTTATTATAATGCACTAACCAATTTCATGTATGTGTTATAGGAAAAGAAACCCTCTAAGGAAGAAGAGTAAGAAGGATAGGGAAGAGTCATCTGAGGTTGCTGCAGCACCTACTCCTTCTATGGGGATGGTGCAATTGCTCAACAACTAACTATGATAAGGCAACAATTGGATCTCAAATCTACTCATGGTTTTAGAGGTGAACCATCTGCTTCTACCCCACAAAAGATGAGATCCCCAGTTAAGAAGCTAGCCACAAAGAAGCTAACCCTTAAGAAGAAGAAGTAGGTTGTTCCTATGTAATGTGATGCTTTTGTGATGATAGAATTCATGCATGTTCCTATGTAATGACAGACTTGTTGCATATTCCGTTATTTTGCTTTAGAGATAATTCATTATTTGCCACTGCAATCGAGTGAATTTTAGGATTTGTCACTCTATGTGAGTATGACGTGTGGGTCTAGGACCCACACGTCATACTCACAATAGTGGCAAATACTGAATTACGCACGAAAGTACTGTGGCAAATAATTGAACCTCCCTTTGCTTTATGGTTCAGACTTGATGTATTCATCAGAAATGGTTTCTGGGTTTGAAATGTGAAGCTTCTAGAAAATTGCTTCTGGATGCTATTGGAATGTGATACTTCTGGTTTTGGGTTTGAAATGTGATGCTTCTGTATTCATCAGACTTTATGGTTCAGTAATGTGATGCTTCTGAAAAATTGCTTTCTGGGTTTGAAATGTATGGAGTGGATGAAAAATTGCTCTTTTCATTCCAGTTCATGGTCTCCACTTGAAGGTGAGTTAATGAAGATCAATATTGATGGTTCTTTTATCAGTAATTTTGGACACGGTGGATGGGGCGTTGTTGCTAGAGACAAACATGGTTGCCCGTGATGATGGCAACTGGTAAACTTCTTCATCCGTAGAGTGCTATTCAGGCTAAGGCCATGGGTTGTGTGCAAGCTCTAAAGATTGCTCAGGAGATTGGCATGGACCAGATAATTATTGAAACATATGCTATGCACAAATCACTTTAGCGCGAGGATGAAGGCGAGCGACATTGCAGCCTTAATTAGAGAAGCTAGATTTCTTGCTGTTGTAAATTTTGTTAATTATCAAGTTATGTATTGTCTGTGCTGTGATCAAGACACGCAGGCTATTCATAGATCAGTTTAACTACTTAACAACATCATAGTGTTGCTCTTTTTATTTCCCCTGTGTAGTTCAAATCCATTTCAACATTACAAACATTGCCTTGAAAAAAATCCAAAGCGAATGCAATTTGTCAAGATCATGTAGCCAAATGGACATCACATTTCAGCATTTGTTGATCACACATAACAACAATTTCAATGCAAGTTACAACATCAACAATTTCAATGGGAATTCACAATATTGAGTACAATGCATATTCCAACAATATCATGAATCTACGTGTGCAATGCACACACATCGCCTCATCGCATCGCTTCGCTCCGGATCCTTGCGACAGCCGGCGGGGAAGAGGGCTTGAGCGATGCGATCCGACGCGGCGGCGCGCGCGAACGGAAGACACGCCGCATCAGGTGCGGCGGGCCAACTGGGGGCGGGCCCAAAAACACGGCGGGCTAACTGAGGAGCTCGGGGGAGGCGGGCACGGCCTCACACTGGAGGGGAGCTCGAGGGAGGTGTGGCTGGGACGCGATGGGACCAGCGAGACCGGCGGGGAGCACGGGGGAGGCGACGCCATCTCACCAGTGCCTGTGTTGTGCTCGGGGCTTGTTACGATTGAATATGATGGATGAAACTGGTTTAGAAGTCAGGAATGGAGAGGAATAGATGAGTGGCAAAATAGATAGTTCACTAGGAAATTGATGGAAAATAAGAGAAAAAAAAGAAAAGCAAAGAAAATGACATATTTCAAAGGAGGTAAAAACTGAAGTGACAAATTTCGAATTCAGAAAATTAGGTGACATATATCGAAGTGATAACTTTCTGAGTGGTATATATCCAATTTTGCCATCTAGTATGGTATGAGATTCCTCCATCTTGAACACATTCTCTGAGGCGGCGGCGTCGAGGAAACCCTAACCTCCACCGCACTTCGCAGTGGCGTGGCGGGCGGGCTCGGGGTTTGATGCATTCATCCGTGATTCTCCTGGATCTTAGCGGAGAGAAGGACAACACAGGAGAGTGGCGGTCGAGTAATTCATTGCCGCCCGCCGCCTCCACACCCGCCCGCACCTCCCCAGCGTCCGCCGCCGCCATTGCCTTGGCCAGTTCGCCGGGAGGCGTGGCAGTCGAGAGCGGAGGGCGCGAACGGACGATCGGGTTCCACGGCCAGGGCCCCATCTCTACGTCGGCGCGTGGCTGTCATGCGAAGGCCGGCACTAACGACCCAGCTCACCCAGTCTCCTACTGGACCAACACGCTCTCCAACACAGGCTTCATTTCCTTCCAGCTCCAGCCCAATACGACCCGCCCGCTCCGTCGGTCCCTCCCCGTGCGCGCGTCGCCATCGCGCGACAGGGCGCTTCACAGCGCCCACCGCCAACACAGTGGCGATCATCGTGTCGCTTGGCCTCTGTTTGACCTCGAAGTCACGAATTCTCGGGACAGAGAAAGGCGGGAGGTACAGTACAGACAGCCTCGTGGCGTTGCTCTCCGTGATCCCGCTTCCCGTGAGCCCGCCCGGCCGGCGCCCCAGCGCCCAGCCTATGGCGTGACGAGGAATTGATGATGGTAATGACGACGACGACGATGATGAGCAGAGCACGTCCACATCCTTGGTCGATGCTGCTAACTGCTAATACTCAGACCACCTACATTTCATCGCCGGTTTTAACTCCCAACTCCGCTTGCAGAAACGCCGCACGTTGATCCTCTGCTCCGGCACTGTTCCTCCCTGCAGGCTGCAGCTGTTATTCTAATCTTAGCCCATGCACTGGTCTGTGTTGTCCCACTCAGCCAAACTGAAGAGTCTGGACATTGGAACGTCACATAGCGCCGAAAGCAATAAACACATCGGGTAAATGTTTCGCGCCGCAGTTGTACAGCCAAACCGAAGAGTTTGGACTTTGGAACGTCACATAGCGCCGAAAGCAATAAACACATCGGGTAAATGTTTCGCGCCGCAGTTGTAGTCACTACAGGGGCAAAACCAGGATTTAAGTAAATTATATAATGTAGTTTTATTTGATGAGGTGATCAAATAACACTAACAACAGTAATACTTCTCAAAATATATATAATTACAGTGCAAATTTATCGAAGCATGGGTGGTTAGTGGAGTTAGTTGTACCTTAGCCTACCAGGGTTTAAACCCCAAATTTAGCTCTGCATATCTCATTTAGGAGGATTTCTTTCAGTGAGAGGCGATGTACGTCGTAAACGAGATGCTGATGGTGATTTCGTCATTTCTTCAAGCTCCGTTCGTCCGATCTTTCGTAGACGTCGTGTGTGTGAGTGTGTGCGTGTGGTGGTGTACGTGTGTGAGGGTGTCTATATGTTGTACTGGGTGTTTCGAAAAAAAAAATATCCCTCCGCTCTGGTTGTACTACTAGTATTCATAGACTGTGCACAGGACTCGTCGTAACAAAAACTGTCAAGTAATGTCTCGGCGGTTTAAGACTGGTCCCTGTCAAACTGTCAATGTGCTGTAAAGGGTGGATGAATCTGGTTAAGTATCCTGGTACGGAGATTTATTGGTGGATGAATCTGGTTAAGTATCCTGGTACGGAGATTTATTTTTCTTGAGAGGAGGCTGCACATGGAAAGACAGGGGGAAAAAGACAAACTAGCCGTAGCTGTGCAGATTGCAAGCATGAGAATATGAGATCCTTCCAATGTATTGCCATGCCCATAGCTGGTCCTTCAAATTCGCCTCCCACTCTGCACCTACCCACGAGGCCAAGGGAGCAGACAATGAATGGACAGGTATAAATCGACAAGCAACAGGACATCAAGAAGCTTCGACTGATACTCGATTCAGCAGGAGCAAGTACTGCAGTATACCTGTTTAGCCATGAACACACAGGTAAGCAGCTCCAGTGCAGAGGCGAATTGAATGCCTGCTATGCTACTCGCGGCAGCATCAGATCAGGCCGGATCTCTACCGATTCATTGGAGCACAAAACACATTTAATCTTCCTTTGATGGCAAGCAATCTTGTGCCTGTGTGTCGATCGCCGTACCGGTGTTTGCAGTGGATTTAGGTGAGTGTGGTTGCCGCTGTCCGTTCGTTCACCGGCCGTTTTCTTGCGCGCAGCAGCATAAGCAGATGTCCGACGAGGTAATTAATGGCGCGCCTGCAGTACAACCCTGCTGCAAGAACTCAGTACCGTCCTCTGCAGCATCTCAGAGATCACAGAGGCATTTTGTAATTAAGAGCAGCTGGTGTAGCGAGTAGTAGTAGTACAAGTCCTGAAACATTGGGGTCCTCGGTCGTCACAGTGATTTGAGATAGGATCCGGACCTTCCGTTCTAATACATAGAATCAGTGAGTAAATAGTGGTTTCAGCTTGCGTAAACAGCTTTCGGTACTAACACCGTAGAATCACTGTATAAACAGCGATAGGTAGTAATACAGTAGCAAAATACTATAAAATCAATAACATATCTATTGTAGTGAAATACACTGTCTGATTTTTACCCTGATCTAGTCCGTTTATTTTGGACCGGACAACGGAGACAGAAGCTCATGCGTTACTGTGCTCTCTGCGTTGGCCTGACGCGATCCGCTTCCTTCGAGACAGGCCTAGCTATCATGCCAGCTCGCCACTTTTGGCGCAGCTGCTCCTTCCAACTGTGCTCCTCCCGTCCTCCATGTCCACTAGCATATAAAGCAGAGACGAGAGATGACTAGATGAGCCCTCTGCTCGTAATTATCTTTGGTACTGTCTGTTTAGATCTACCGCATCTAGAAATTAACAGCGACTACGCGTGATCTCTATCGTATCCCGCTTGTCAAAAAAAAAAAACGCGATTCGGGCTACTTTTGCAGCCGAAAGGATCAGAGGACTGAGGACAGCAGTCCTGCATTGCTGATAAACGCATTCAGTCCAGGGATACGTATACTATATGAGCTTTTAAGTGCCAACGTAGTACTACTTACGTACTACATGCTATACTATACAACGACATATCTTTCCAAGATCGGAAGTCGGAACAATGCCGGATGCCTCTGAAAAAAACGATCTGTTTTTCAGCAGACTGATCGACGTAGCTTACGACTAGAGGAGTTTTCCGATATCAGTTGGTTAGCATCATAATTGATGGCTAGCCAACCTGTATTTAAATTCTTACGTTGTGTGAGAAGAATAAGTCTTTTTTTCTCCGCACCACGCTTTTTTTACCACTAAAGCAGGCAGACTGATTACCCACTTCCCCAAAATGCTAACTTCTACTCATTGCTAACCAGCACCACTTCCTCTGTTCTTCATTGGAATCTTGGCGCAGACGCGACCTCCATTTCTTCTCTCACCCCGTCCGTCCATACTCCATAGAGGCCGAGCTTTGTAGGTTTTGTGAATGGTGATAGATGCCTCATGCCTCAGGAAGGAGACATGACACGCTAGGAAGAAGGGCGCTTAGGGCGCAGGGTTACTCATTTCACATCAACGCCCTGCGCAAATTGTCGGTAGCCTTGCTTTCCTCGCGGCCACATGGAGTTTTGCAAGGAAAAAGAGAGGGAAAAAAGGAAGTGATTGCACATTTTGCTCTTCTTCGATTGCTTCTGAGCTTCTCCATGATTTATAGTAAGGGTAAAATGATTTATAAATAACGCGTGTACATAAAAAGTTATGGGGCAAAGGGCACCAGCCTGTTTTCCATTACATGGTGCTGGTGCTGGTGCTGGTACTGGTAGTGCTCGCAGTGCATTGCATAGCTCACACACACACAGTTCTCGATTATTATCGAACAGAAGTGTAGAGCCAAACCGAATGCTTCGTGATAAATTGCTGGTTTGTCATCTTCCTGAGGGACCGTGGACGGATCCAAATAAGGTTTAGGAGATGCACAGGATACTAGATCCGATTTTATTTTATCTTATCAAAACATATAGAGTATATACATATGTATGCATTCCGTAATATAAGTTTAGGAACTTTACATATATACAGTGACATATATGATAACCTCATATCGGTTTTTGTTCTAGATCCGCCCGGGAGGGAACGGGAGTAGTAGTGTTTATGTCAACATACTGCCCTGTCATTGGCCCCCCTCTCGGAATGTCTCAGCTTCGTCTCATTTTTTTTTTTGTGTGTGCACTCTATTTTAGATCACTTTTCAGTGTACTTACTGTCACACGAAAAAAATCATAAATGGCTGGATACAATAATAATGGAAATTGGAAATTAGATCTTATTGGAGAGAAAAATGCAGAGATTGAAAAAGGAAGATGAAGAGAAGAAGATTGGAAATTGAAAGACGTACCACATTCACAAGTAAAAGGTAAATTCGTAGTACATCTGGGCCCTAACTAAGGCCTCGTTTGGTTCATAGGATTTTCGTAGGAAAGACGTAGGATTGCCGATTCCTCTGGAATGATCACTGTTCATGACGTCTGGTTCGTAGGATTCAGACAAAGGAATTTTGCAAGAATAGTGTGGCAATCCAATGAAAACACAGGAATTCCAAAGGAAACAAAACATCCACTCCAACCAAATTTTTTTCGTCTGCTCATGTAGGATGGAGGCAAATTACTCGCAAGTCGCAACCCAACTCACCGTCTCTATGCCTGTATGCCATTGTTGAAGAAGGCGTTGTTGGGAACGAAACTGACGCTGATTGTTGCCGAAACGAACTGTCACTCGTCACCGAATGGAGCCGCCGCCGCTCGTTGCCCAATTCAACAATTTTCTTATGTTTTGCGATCCTCTGTTTTACACCTGCATTCATTTCTTATCCCTACATTTTTTTTCTTCATATTACTATGTTTTCCAAAGGGTCCCTAATTTGGAAATGCCACAAAATTACAGGCCAGTCCCTTTCACACAAAAAAGTGAACAGGTGACACTTTTGGTGGTTTCGCAGTGAAACTTTCTGGTAGTAAAAAATCACAGAGACATTTCATCCTCCTGAAGCTGATGAAAGTCATGAAACTGTCTGGTTATTTGTTGCCGAACTCGTATTTTAAATATTCTTGTTGATTTCGCTCTGAAAAGGGCTATTTTTGCTATTACGTCGTTGAAATCATATTCCAAATATGTTTTGTCAGACCAAAACTCCTAAATTATTCTCTACCACATATTTCCTTATCTTTTCGAAAATAATCGGTTGCACGGACACTTAAAGATATTACCAACATATCTATATAATTTAATTTCAATTTCCACCTCCTGTCGTCAATTCAAATGGCAGCAAAACTATTTTCATGGTGATAAGAGCATATCGCCATTTGGAATGAAATGGTGACCGGAGCATTTCGCCATTTGAAATGGTGAAAGTAGCTCATTTTTGTTAAGAAAAATGACTATTTATTTTTTGTAATTATTTTATTAAAATAATAATATATATATATATATATATATATATATATATATATATATATATATATATATATATATATATATATATATTGTAATTTGTGTGTAATTACGTCGCATACATTATGTGTGTATGCATCAAGGATGTTATTTCGCTATATCATCATGCGCTCTATTATCACATAGAATTACTGAATTTTCATTCCAAAAAAGTTTCATTTTAATTCCCAAATAAATTTCTACATAAAATGCATTTGTTCGTGCCCTTAACTTACTGACCAGACAAGATCTAGCCCAGAAGCACTTCCTAGTCAAGTTATGCCCTAAGGACACTGACTCGATATGTCCTATGACTTTGCGGTGTCATTTTTTTATATTTGATATGTATGGAGAGTTAGAATCACTAATTCACACGGTGCCAAATGCGTCAATAAAAAAAACTCCATTTCATGCTCCTGAAGCTGACGAAACCAGGCAGGGCAGGCCGGCAGGGCCGAGCCAGAGATTCCCTGCAAACCGCTTTTGGACCCAAGGGCCAGAGCCAGAGCCAGAGCCAGATATTCGATCGGTCGATCCTCTTCAGACCTTGTCATCCACCTGATCGACGGTCCAGATCGACTTTCAGCGAAAGATGCACACGAGAATTCTCTCTCCAAAGTCCAAACTTGTTCATGCATGTGTTCGTGTCTGTCCACCGAAAAGGTTGAGCAAATGTACAGACAATACACAGTACTGTACGTTTCAGCTGTATCGCAGCAGTTAAATCCCGACGTCAATTAACCTCAGATGAGATCCCTTGGCTCTGGCTCCTGAGGTAGGTAGGTAGACCAGCAGAGTTATTACTCGTGTAGTAGCAAATCTGAAGTAATAAACCATAAGCAATCCGGATTAATTACTCCATGTCAGTTTAATTAGCCCAGGCTTCACCTCACCTGCCAGTTGGGCCCCACGCGCACAGAAACGGACAACCTTCCGTGCCCAGCGCGTGCCCCCACTGACTCCCCCGGGCCCACAGAAACCACCGGAGCTAAAACTCTCGCGTCGAGGCTCGTGCTCTCGCTGCCAGCTCACTGCTCACTCACTCCTCGCACTATATGCAGCAGCAGCAGCAGCGTTGCTCGTGGCACTGTGGCAGTAGTACCATGCAGTGGTAGCTAGCTACAGGCTTGCGGGGAGCTAGGTGTTGGTAGGTACACCGCCGGCCGGCAATGTCGCCGCCGCCACCGCCGATGCTGAGCGACGAGCTGTCGCGCAGGACGGCGGTGCTGGGGCTGCGCCTCTGGGTGCTCGTCGGCATCGCCGTCGGCGCCGCGTTCCTGCTCCTGCTCGCGTTCATCTCGTTCCACCTCGCGGCGGCGCGGCGGCGCCGACCGAAGAAGATGGCCGAGGCATCGCCGGCGCAGGCGCTGCCGCTGTCGCCCGCCACCATCCCGCCCGTCTCCAAGGAGATCCAGGAGGTGGCCGTCCACGTCGGCTCCCTCCGCCACTACCTCGAGGTGGGACACCTCAAGGAGGGCGCGCAGCAGCACGGCGCCGGGGACGGCGAGTCGCTGGGGGTCCCCACCGCGCACGGGTCGCAGCGCGTGCACATCGAGGCCGGGAAGGGCCGCCGCATGGTCGCGTACGCCGACGGGGAGGTGGGCCCGGTGGCGTCCGACGTGGCGGCGTCCGCGGCCGCGGTGGCGGTGGGGCCGGAGGTGTCGCACCTCGGGTGGGGCCACTGGTACACGCTCCGGGAGCTGGAGGAGGCCACCGCCGCCTTCGCTCCCGAGCACGTCGTCGGCGAGGGCGGCTACGGCATAGTGTACCGCGGCGACCTCGCCGACGGGTACCAAGTCGCCGTCAAGAATCTCCTCAACAACAGGTGCGCACCGCGCGCGCAGACCGCATCTTTTCGCATGTGCCGTTCTTGACAAAAAAAAATGACCTGTTGCTCGCGGCAGGGGACAAGCCGAGAGGGAGTTCAAGGTGGAAGTGGAGGCAATCGGGCGCGTCCGCCACAAGAATCTGGTCCGGTTGCTGGGCTACTGCGCCGAGGGAGCCCACCGGTACGTACTGAACTCTTGCGCCTTGATGAATCATTTCGTTTTCATCGGATAAAAGATATTCATGTCGTAATTTGCAGTATAATTCCTACCTACCACGCTTGCTTGTGATCTCAGGATACTTGTCTACGAGTACGTCGACAACGGCAACCTAGAGCAGTGGCTTCATGGCGATGTTGGGCCTGTGAGCCCACTATCTTGGGACATCCGGATGAACATCGTGCTCGGAACAGCGAAAGGGTGGGTGAACTCTTCAATGTTTTCTTTGTTCACGCATCTTGTATCGGTTTGTGAATTGTGAATTTGTGATCCGACTTTGGGTGTGAGATGATTAAGGATCACATACTTGCACGAGGGGCTGGAGCCGAAGGTGGTTCACAGGGACATCAAGTCGAGCAACATACTGCTGGACAAGAGGTGGAACCCCAAGGTCTCGGACTTCGGCCTCGCGAAGCTACTGGGATCCGACAGCAACTATGTCACCACCAGAGTGATGGGAACATTTGGGTAAGTTGGTTTTTGAGCACCTGAATTGTATCAGTCCGGTGAAGTATTGTAAGGTGTGAATCCTGAATACTAATGCCTCTGAGGTAACTGCCTCTGCTTTGGCAGTTATGTGGCGCCAGAATACGCAAGCACTGGCATGCTGAACGAGAGGAGCGACGTGTACAGCTTCGGGATCCTTATAATGGAGATCATCTCCGGTCGAAGCCCGGTTGACTACGCAAGACCTCCCGGAGAGGTTAGCTCTGTATCTGGTTTGATGAGCTCTCATGCAATGTGTACACAATGTTCCTCTTAGCCTTAGTTTCGGTGCGTGCATTTCAGGTTAATCTTGTAGAATGGCTCAAGAACATGGTGAGCAACCGGGACTATGAAGCGGTTTTGGACCCAAAATTGCCAGAGAAGCCTACCGCCAAGGCACTGAAGAAGGCCCTCTTGGTTGCACTGAGGTGTGTGGATCCCGACTCGCAGAAACGGCCGAAGATGGGGCATGCCATCCATATGCTTGAAGTCGACGACTTCCCATATCGAGATGTGAGTCTTGTTGGTTTCTTTACATCTTTATGTAGTCTATCATATTGCTCATTTGCTCTTAAGAACATACTATATGGATATTCAAGTTAACCCCCAAGTTACATATGGTGAAGTCCACGCAATTGCCGGTTACCGTAATAAAATATGTGTACCGATTAAACCAAATAAATGCTTACCAAGTATTCTATACAGATGCTTGCTAATATTAAAATGGTGATACCGTCAGCATTTGAGTTTTAAGAAACAGGCACAGCAGGTGCATCAGGATTAAAATAGCACACTGTTGGCTCTGATTACTAGCTCGATGCCTCTATGTCTGACCTTAGACCAAGTATTCTTTGCAGCTTCCTCCAGATCTCAATTAGGTTATTACCATGACGCCACACTGTCCTCTGAGCTGTCGTTAGGGATGTTAATTACCGTGTCATCTCGAAGAAGAACTATTATTGACCTTGAGATCACCATGCTATCCCTGATTGTTTTAACTCAGGTTAACTAAGTTAGGCCCCGAAACTAGTGTTTCGTACGTATGGCATGACTCCTGCATATGCAGAGATGAATGCTTGTTGATATAACGGTAACTGATTTACATACTTCTACTCTATCTACCGTCCTTTGGCATCTGATCAGAATATTCAGGAACCCGTTTTCTTTCCCCTCGTTAAGTTCAGTTTTTGCCCATCTGCTCCCAGGATCGTCGGACTCTGCGGCCGTGCCAAGGCAGCCCACTGGAGAAAGCGAGAGCTCCCGGGAAGCCGGTGACAGGGTCAGGCGATAGCAGTTGCTACGAGGGCAACAACACCACTGCCAGTACTCCCTCCAGATTCCAAGACAGCTAGCTCTCGTGCACCTCTTAGGTTTCTGCCTGCGATCCTGCATGCAGGCAGCATGGAAATGCAGTGATGTAACTTACTATCAGTCTCGTGTACCCTTGTTCTGCCTTCGTTTCGTGATGCATAAATTTTTGTGGAAGCCTCGTTGTCTTGTCTTCCTAGGTATCGAACACTCTCTACAGTGATTGACATAGGTTGCCGGACAGCTGTATAGTGAACTGTTCTATTCTCAGGTCGTTTTCATTCATACCCTGACGTACAAAAGCGTGTGTGTGAGTTTTCATCTTACCGGTCCTCGCTACTTCATGCGTAGAAGCATGTCTCCAATAATACATAAAGTGCTAGTCGTTCGCCAAGCAAGGTTGTGAATCTCCTTGAAATGAATTTTTTTTTTTGCATGTAGTCTACTTGTAACAAATCACACAAGGGAAGTGCTTCAATGCTCTCATAAAAAGCTAAAAGTGCGATATTAATTCAGTGGCGTACGCAATTCAAATTCATACATATATATACATTTAATGTAGTACCTTGCTAATGGATAGATAGAACACCCTGAATGCCCATTAATAGCAAATTTGTAGAATAAAAGTAGTTAAATTAGTGAGACAACAAAATATCCAGGATTGTTTTATCATCAATGTTTTTGAATATATCTTGCTCGTTGTAGCGCGCCATCAAATCATTGAGCCAGTCATTAGAGATTTTGTTGCACAAGTCTGTCTTGATAATTTTCATTGTCAAAAAGATGGGGATGTGCTAGACTCTTAAAAGAAAGCAATAGAAATAAAAGACGACATCATTTGACATGCTATATTCCAACCAATTAAATTTGTCGAACCATGATTCTTGAAATGATCTCCAACAACTCATCATTTTCTTTGAGAAAACATGGCTAATTGGTCGAGTTGGATCCTTCAACAAATATGCCATCATCACTTGATCTCTAATTTCATTGGGATGATCTTCAATTGGTATGCGACATGCTGGATCGACAATGATGTCATCCGGATTAAAATCAATCTGATGCTTCTTTCATTAAGTTGTGCTTTCATTGGTTCGATGAGTACTTGTACTTATATTGTTCAAGAAATAGCTATGCAAAATTCGTTTATCCATCTTTTACAAATCTATAACAAATTTTTTAGAATCTTTGAGTACTGACTACATGTAACTAGACTAAAGAACATAATCAGTCTTACTATTTAACATATCCTATATGACAACACTACAGTAGCAATTTACAATTTACAAGTCCAACAAAAAAGAGCGGAGACTGAGAGCCACTGAGGCACTGACCTCACCTGCCGTGTTGTTGCCGATTGATGCCCCGCCGCTTCCATTGCTAGCCCCTCACCCTAGTCCTTGCCGTCGCCGTTGGTACCGCACGCCCCAGTGCCCGACCAAGCTGTGCTCGTGCCTCTGCCGGCCGCAGCTCGGCCCCAATTGCCCTTGCCATCATCGGCTCACCACTGGCAGGGGCGGAACTAGAACGAAAATGACCGGGTTCACCATTTCACCATACATATAACAATATATATAATTTTCAAGCAACACTGTACTAAATAGCAATTCATGTGGCAAATATTGATAAAATACATCATTCGGCCTCAATGACCAATAAAAAGAGAACAAAATAACTAAAAATTCTGAAGTAAAAATAGTATAATGATAAAATAAAAATAATACATTACCTTCTAGTATTTACATTCTTTCAAGTTTATGGAACAACGAACTATAACATTAGTAGCACTATCTGACGCTTTCCTTTTTAGAAACTTTTCCATAAATTTATCTGCCACTTGCCAATTATTTGAAAACTTTTCCATAAAATATAGGAATCATGTTATGTTCAATAGTTAAAGAACAATATATTAGAAACATACATATAGGAATAGGACCATACTTGACATTATAGTAAAAAACTCCTAAGTCAAATCCAAAGCATGGTCCAACATGAGCACATCGATGATGGATATCACTTGTAGTTTTGCCTATGATTTGCAACGAACTAGGCTGGAATTCCAAAAACCCAAATTCAAACCCTAAGTATTAACCCTACATTTCAACAAAAATCAATCAACAATCATCACATTGAAACCATAACTCACAAATTTAACCTCTTTGTTTGAAAGAAATCGAAAGAACTGAAGACGTGGGACATACCCCATGCCGATTCCGCGGTTCGTGACTTAGTCCTTCCAACGGGCGACTAGGCGTGGGATGCCACGGCCGGTGTGGGCGGCGGCCGAGGCATCCCTCTAGAATCTACACTGGCGACTGCGGACACCGTCCACCGACCAGGCGAGGTGAGAAAAATTGTGAACCGTGGGGGCCGAGAAGGAGAAGAATAGATGCATACTCTATAGCCATGTGACACACTCACACGAGACATGACTGGGAATCACGCGTGCGACTGTTAGTGCTGGGTTGCTGTTTTTGATGCGTGTAGACATGCGGGTGCTATTAGGTTGTGCTGACTGCTCATATCAACTGGGTTGCATTACTGGGTCACCCATTCGTCCTGGCCCAATCGTGACTAGTGGGATCGGAGCAACAAGACTGCAAGAGACCGGAGGTTGGGCTGAACCGGGGTGCACAACTTTTGGGCTAGGGGGTGCTCGCACAGTATATACATGATAATATCTGCTAATTTTTTGGGACCCGGTGTACTGTGACACCGAGTGGGCCCAATTGGCTCCGCCCTGGCCACTGGGGCCCGAGAGTGACCACAAAGTCATCACCGCCTCGTCGAGAGTGAGTGAGCTGTGAGCACGAAAATGGAATGATGATAGAATTAGGGATTTGGGAATGGGAATGGGGATCTAGTGGAACCAAGTGCGAAAATAGGCCCTATGAGATCGGGTTATGTGAAGAATAAGACCCAAACGACCCAAATAGCTTCGGGCTTCAACCCTTCTTCTTCAACGCTTCTCCCCACGGCTATTGCTCGCTCCTTCTTTCTTGTGTTGCACTGTTGCGCCGCCGATAGCTGGTGCTCGCCTATGGAGAGGACCAAATGAACCCAATGATAGTAGGGGGGTTCAGGGGCGCGGTAGCCAGAGCCGGTGCGCGCGCCTGACGGTGCGTCCGCCTAGGGGTGTCAATCAAATTTGAATTATCCGGCATCCGAATTTGATTGGTAGCGAATATGGTTTAAAATTTTCCATTTGATTTACAATTCCCCTATTTGTATTTGTATTTGCATAAAAAATATGGATACGAATATGGTATAGACTTTTGTCATCCGAAATGTTATTTTATCCGCACTATTTGTATTCGTATTTGAATTCGATAAAATAATATACATATTTTATTGCAGTATAGCTAATTAGTTGGATGAGTATTTTAAGTTTAATATGAATTCATATTTTTAGGTGAGATGGATAAACTAGAATGACTAGGTGTGCTATGTATAAGGATAAAGTATCATAAATATCTTCAATTACATAAGTTACGAGGATATCTGAATCCGACCGAATTGAGTAGGTATTTGATTCTTATTCATTACAACATTCGATTCATATTTGTATTTGATAATATTCGAATTCCTATTCGTATCCATTTAGAAAATACGAATAGAATACAAGGAAGGCCACTATTCGATCCGTTAACACCCCTACGTCCACCATCGGTGATCTTACATGTAAATTAATGGCATGATTTGGAAGAACCAACTACAAAACAGTAGCACTAACCATATGGTGCTTTAAAATTCATGCAACTTAGGTTCTGACCTATGAGAGATCACATAAGAAGATTTGCTATGCTAATCATGTAGATTGCATTATGATTTGGAATAGGTGCGGGTAGTTCGTCCCGGTAGCCTTCCACCGCCGTCCACCTAGGCAAGCCCCTTGAGCGTTTGGCCCACGCCCACGAATGCCAAATGGTTCTCTTAAATTCATACATATATATACACTGTCATAGCAACAAGACCAGAGAGTATAAGAAAAGGGGATCCCGGTCACCACGAGGGGACTAGGGGATCCTTGGGAGAGGGGACCGGTGCCAAGAGAAGTTAGTGTGTATTAATTGTCTTAAAAAAGCCTTGCTGATTATATGAGGGAGGTGGCTATTTATGGCCTTCCAATCGGGGTACATGAGATTACAGATCTACCCTTTAAAGACCCTATGTCTATTGGGGCCACATGGCCTTTTTTTCCTCTACACGTAGCCTTGAGTCTATGGTGGACCCTCCTAAACTTGGTCCATTCGGCTGGTACGCTCGATCCATCGGTGCTCTTCTCCCTTCGCACCGTGCAGGGTGCCCCTGGGCCGAGGGGCCCCGGGCACCCTTTGGCGCCGACAAGGTGGCCCCGGGGGTCTCCTCAGTCTTGGATCCATGGTGCTCGGCCGTCTTCGGGTGGCTTTCATGGAATGGTGATAGAATTAGGGATTTGGGGAATGGGGAATAGGGATTGAGTTCATGAGTTATGTTCAAGTCATAGTTGGTACAGGTCTAGTGCAACCAAGTGCGAAAATAGGCCCTATGACATTGGATTATATGAAGAATATGACCCAAATGGTGGAAATATCCTTCAGGCTTCAACCCTTCTTCTTCAACGCTTCTTCCCCACTGCTATCGCTCGCTCCTTCTTTCTTGCGTTGCATTCTTGCGTCGTCGGTAGCTGGTGCTCCACCCATGGAGAGGACCAAATGGATGCGACGGTAGTAGAGGGTTCTAGGGGCGCGGCGACCAGAGCCGGCGCGTGCGCCCCTACACGTGCCCGATGGTGCGTCCGCCTAGGGGTATCAATCAAATCCAAATTATCCATTTTACCCGGCATTTGAATTCGTTGGTAGCGAATATGGTTTATATTTTTCCACCCGATTAACAATTTCTTCCTTATTCGTATTCCTATTCGCATAAAACAAATATAGATACGAATATGGTATAGACTTTTGCCATCCGAAATGTTATTTTATCCGCACTATTCGTATTTGAATTCGATGAAATACATATTTTATTGCGGTATGGCTAGTTAGTTGGATGAGTATTTTTAGTTTAATATGAATTCATGTTTTTAGGTGAGATGGATAAACTAGAATAATTAGGTGTGCTATGTACGAGGATAAAGTATCATAAATATCTTACAATTACGTGAGTTACGAGGATATCCGAATCTGACCGAATTGAGTAGGTATTCGATTCGTATTTATTACAATATTTGTATTCATATTCAACAATATTCGAATTCTTATTCGTATTTATGACAACATTCGTATTCATATTCGACAATATTCGAATTCGTATCCTTATCCATTTAGAAAATATGAATACAAATACAAATACAAGAAGATCACTATTCGATTAGTATTTGATCTGTTGACACCCCTACGTCCCCCACCGGTGATTTTACATGTAAATTAAGGGAATGATTTGGAAGAACCAACTACGGAATAGTAGCACCAACCATATGGTGCTTTAAAATTCGTGCAACTTAGGTTCTGACCTATGAGAGAGCACATAAGAAGATTTGCTATGCTAATCATGTAGATTGCATTATGATTTGGAATAGGTGCGAGTAGTTCATCCTGGTAGCTTTCCACCACCGTCCACCTAGGCAGGCCCCTTGAGGCCTTGAGCGTCCGACCCACGCCCACGAATGCCAAACGGTTGTCCTAAAGTTCCCCGCCAAACCGCGGTCCAACTGCCAAAACGGAAGCTTTCCTCGCGGCCAGCCATGACGAGAGTGGACGGCTTCCCCGCCGAGTACTATTGCAATTTGCAGATTACCAGTGAGGCAGTGACTACTGTTGGACTTAATCTTGACAACTTCATACAGAGGTGGATGTTTGGCATGCATTTAGTTGTATGTGTCTAGAAAGTGCATGTGCATGAGTTATGTAGTAGTGCGACTGATGTTCTTAGTCTGCATGTAGCTGCATATACTTAGTCATCGCAGCTAGTAGGAGCATGCATTGAGTGCATGAAGAAGTGGCGCACAACTAGTTGCTCAGCATGCGAAGGGGATCAGTTTGTTAGTGCTTGACCAAGTGTGGTTAGTGGCATGCATGTAGGGAAGCAGTCAAGGCATGCAAAGTGTGTGTGAGTTAGTGGCTAATCAAGGTGAAGAAGCGGTCCAAGTTCGATTAGTGGTGAATTGCGTTGAGTTTATATTAGCTATCCTGTATGAGTCTTAGTAGTTCAATTGGGAGGAGATATACAGAAGAAAATTACCCCAACTGTGTTTGTTTTCTCTGTTGCCTGCCGGTGTTCTCGTGTGAGTTCATGTGTGACTCGCGATGAGCGAGTTCTCTCCGGGCTAATCCTATCATTTGGTATCAGAGCGAGGTACGAGAAGGCGAGGTGCAAGGGAAGCCGTGCGGCGCGGCTCGGTCGGGCCATAGCGGCTGCGGTGCTACGCCTCGGGTGCACACGGTGAGGTGGCAGCCTGCAATGTGCAGGAGGCCTCAGGTGCACGCGGAGCTGCGCGTCTGGTGTGACGGCGGGAATGCGCGCAAGGCGCGGCTGTGCGCAACAGTGGCCGGGATGGCGTGAGCGCAACAACACGCGGGCACGGCGGCCTGCGGGGCGCGGCACGGCGATGACGGATTGAGCGACGGGCTCTCGTGGCGGGGGCGCTACCGGCACAGCGTCGTCGAGGGCGCCGGCCATGTTACAGGTGTTGTGGAGGATAAAGAATGAGAGCACACGGAAAAGCTCTAGGCCTGCCGAGTGCCAAAAGCTGTGTATGTGCTCATGACGTTCTTCTGTTTCCTCCACCGTGAATTAGTTATGTGCGTGTCCAAGAGCTTAGTAGTACAAGAGAATAGAAGTGTGTTCTCTTCGTGTACTCCCGTCTAGCTGTTGTACATGTGTGTAATCTCGTGTTAGTTGTGTCCACGAGAAAGCGTGAGTTCTTGTAGGTGTGTCCAAGAACTCACTAATGTAAGCTCTGGTCCGAGTCTCCGTCGCCGATGGTACTGGCGAAAAGACAAATTGGAGCTGAAAGTGAAAGACGTTGGCAAGTTGTGTCATCGGCGGCATGGTCAATAAGAAGAAGGCAAAACTCCTTGGAGATGCGTCAGGAGATCGGACTTCGGCTTGTGAAGTAAGGGATGTCAAGATTAAAGGGGAAATTGTTGGACTTAATCTTGACAACTTCATGCAGTAGTGGATGTTTGGCATGCATTTAGTTGTATGTGTCTAGAAAGTGCATGTGCATGAGTCATGTAGTAGTGCGACTGATGTTCTTAGTCTGCATGTAGCTGCATATACTTAGTCATTGGAGCTAGTAGGAGCATGCATTGAGTGCATGCGAAGTGGCGCACAACTAGTTGCTCGGCATGCGAAGGATCGGTTGTTAGTGCTTGACCAAGTGTGGTTAGTGGCATGCATGTAGGGCGATCAAGGCATGCAAAGTGTGCGTGAGTTAGTGGCTAGCCGAGGTGAAGAAGCGGTCCAAGTTCGATTAGTGGGTGAGTTGCGTTGAGTTTATATTAGCTATCCTGTATGAGTCTTAGTAGTTCAATTGGGAATAGATATACAGAAGAAAATTGCCCCAACTGTGTTTGTTTTCTCTGTTGCCTGCCGGTGTTCTTGTGTGAGTTCATGTGTGACTCGCGATGAGCGAGTTCTCTCCGGGCTAATCCTATCAACCACCCGAGTGAAAAGGAGCTGTTCCATGTGCAGTGTGCTTCGTATAAAAAGGTTATTGCAGTCCTTGGAATAATAGAGGGAGGGGGACAAGAAACACCTTTCTACCCTTCGCCGCACTTGGGAATTGGGATCCAGACGCGTATTGTGATCCAATCTGTACGCAGCATGCAGCAGCGTTCCCCCGCTACACCGCTGAGCTCAAAAGAGGCATGCCGCCAGTGCGCTCGAGAGCTTCCCATCTTTGGGCCAGGCTCTCAAGCACACCCATTGTCGGACCCGATTTTATTAATCTGAAATCCTATGTGATTTTATGTACTATTTTCTAGATCAGTAGGTAGCGCTCACAGTTACATTACTGAATATCGTAGAGATGACCCACCGGCCACCACGACCCGGCAAGCACTGCCGGAATCCCCCAAAGAGGCCCCGAAGGCTACCATAGAAGAGGCCCTGAAGGGGGCTTGAAGGCCCCGAGGGGCCCAAAGGCTACAAGGGGTCCCCCGAGGGGCCACCGAAGGTGTCGCGGGCCCAACCTGAAGGCACCAGGAGCACTCGGGGACCCCCCTCATCCCAGAGAAACACCGCGAGAGACAAAGGGAGGAGAAGACAGGTGGACCGGGTGCATCGGCTGGATAAATCAAGTCCAAGGAGGTCCACCATGAACCAAAGGCTATGCGTAGGGGCAGGTTAAGTCCCTGCAGCCCCTATAGGTGTAGTACTTTCCTAGGGATAGACCCGTAATCTCATATGCCTGGATAAAGGGCTATAAATAAGTCCTCTATCCCCATGTAAGAAAAGGACTCGGTTTTTGGAGAAAGCAATACATTCACTTCCTGACATCCAGTCTCCTCTTCGAGGACCCTTTGGTCACTCACGTGGACGCCAGGGGTCCCCTCTTTCTACTCTCTAGTCTTTCTTGCTATGACACTGAACATCAAAAACATATCATGCAGAAGCGTAAATATAATAGTGGGCTTACTCATGGGCCGAAAAGGCCGAAATCAATAAAAAAACAGCAGCGAAAATGGAAAACTTTATACAGGTGGGACCCTCAAGACATGCCCACAGGCAACCAACTGGGGTTCACGACCTAGCTCTTGGCCATCAACATCCGGGTCCTCGATATACGTGTAGTGTCCTTGGTTCACAACTTCTGAGGATTTTGGGGAGAGCGAGAGTGAGCACAAACAATTGTGCTCGCGAGCTAATACACAGAATGCAATAATAATATACGCAAGGCTTAACAAGGATAGCTCTGGTTCTTTTATTTGCTAAAGCAACATTTTCAAATACTATAATTAGAAATTACTATCACTTAGCATTTTAGCCAAATTGTATTTTATTAAAGAGAGTAATTGTGCGATATTAAATAACAGCAGAGGTTACTTCCACCTTATGCTTATTTTTGATGGTGGTTACATGCACTTATTATCATCACTGGGGTACGTCCACCCAGGAAAAGCCAAATTTAGGGTTACATCAGCCCAACACGATTTTCATTCCACCCACAAAGTTTTATAAATAGAACTAACTCTAGTAAGTTCCTATATCAGCCTTTAACCGTAGGCACAGTTGTTTAAACAGTTTATGCTCTACAGAGACTGTACACTTTACCCACAAGAGACAATCAACTCGTTGCCCCACATGATTCCTTAGTCATGTAGTTGATAGATCATCACAGTAACCTTTCAAATTATCTTGCTCCTTTCGGCATCTCACCCATTTGGGCTGCTTCCACTTGCGGTGAGTCCCATAAGTTGTGCGGAATGTTCACCACAACGCTAGCGCAGTTGGATTACACCACAACGACTAGCGCAACTGGCAACTACACCTTGCCTCGGTGTCCCATTCAAGCCAAGGCTTGCACTACCTCATTCTCCCTCCAGCGAGATGACTTTTAGGGTTTAATAAATTTACTAAGCCAAGTTGTACTTTACAGACTTGTGGTTGTACTTGTTTTACAATAGGAGGTCATGATAAGATTAAGTCCTTAGGGTCATTTGGGCGGTTCATACCACATTTCACACATTCTCGTGCTACATCAGCACCCACCATCATACCATCTGCCCAGATGTGGTATTAGCAGTTTAATAGGGTTTTTGGGAAGCAAAACATATTATCTCAAACATACCAGTCATTGACCCACAATGACCGCCCAAAACATTTCCATGATTAAAAGATGATGATTAGGGCATTTAATGCCCCGGTATTTAAGCAAGATTAGCATGTCGCTTAAATACAACCTACAACTAGTAATTACCATTTTAATATCTAGGGTGACAAGGATTAAGGAAATCAAGTGTTAAGGATGGCATAATAATGTTTAATTATTAAGTTGGTATTTAACTACCTTAGGGTTTGACATACATTTGCTTATGGAAACTAAAGCATGCAATTTGCTGTTTTAAAGAATATAATTTGCATAAAATATAGGGCCAAAATGATCAAAGTATTGTGAGACCCCAAAATCGAATTTGTCTTAAATCAAGAGATTATGCTAGAGACATAACTCTTAACAAAAAACAAGTCCGATTTCGAGTTCTCGGATATGTGTCTCGTATTAGGTCCCAAGATCAATGGCTAATACGCACATATCCTAACTGTGAGGACCCGGGGTATTTAACTAGTAATACTTAACCTCCATATGGTTCTAGCATTACTAATTAAATATCCAAAGCCTCGATGGACATGTGCTTCCCAGAATTGCAGCACATGCTCATCATCACAAAATTATACATCATTTCCATACAACATTTAACACTAAGTTCAACAACGACATACATAAGTAAAGTTATTACAAAAGAGCCGACCGGCCAAATAACACAATAACCAGGAACGGCAATGAAGCAAAAGCGCCATAAGATGGCTAAGAACAAAAGTCGCCAGGTTAGCCATCACAACCCACAAGGCAACCGGCCAGGCCGCCTGACTAGTCGCCGAATCGCCACAAAGCACAACTCACAAAGTGAGGCCTTGGGGCTCACCTTCTTCCTCTGCAACAAATAACATTTAAGCAAGACAACTGAGTACACGAATGTACTTGCAAGACTGACGTGTGGAATAGCAGACCTATCCATATGCTATATGCAGGCTTATTTAAGTGGAGGTTGTATGTCTCATTTTGCACAAAGCCAACTTTATTTGCAATAATGTAATACATTTAAAAGCAAGTTTGCAAATCTGTTTTGATGTTGAATATAACGACGAATTAATAATAAATACAAGTAACCACCTGGAAGTGACTATCCCAATAGCCACCACAACATAGCATGAATCCCTGATTCGTACCACCCATCAAGTTTTAATTAAAAGGTTATAGTCTAACTCTTGAAAAGCTTACCCAAGCGTGTCCATAACATAGGACGAGGCAATTCGAATAGTTTTAACTCTGCACGGGTGTACCAATGTACCCACACTTCAGACCGCCTTTAAGTCACAAAGCACACTTCCGAAGGTATGCCGGCACGGCTAAGTCCTACGAGACGCTTTCCAATATTGTGCATTGACTACGAGCCGCTCATATGGATAGAAACCCATACGCTTACATTGCAAGCCGAAAGACAACCAGCCATCACGGGGGAAGCCTTTGGACACTACAATGCTCCGGCACCATCCCTCCTGCGACTCCCTGCGACCCGAAGCCAATACACGCCAAAGTACTAAGTCAAGAGAGGTCCCATACCCTCTAGTGTGGTTAGCACACACAAATTTCCTGGATAACAGGTACTCACAAGATGTTCGGTCCTTAATTGACTCGGGCACCATTCCAGTCACACCCAGGATCACACCATCTTACCATTGTGCCCAAGTCCAAATCCTTTTTGCTTTTAGTTTTGGTTTTTGCAATTTGAACATAGCATCAAGCTGAAATATAGATACATAGTAAGCATTTGTGTGATCAAGGTTATCGACAAGTCGATAGCCGCCTATTTCTACCGGAAGCTAAGCATGGCTAAGCAATTAATCCGCAAAACTACTAAGTGACAAGAGTTCATCCACGAACTCTAATCACAGCAATAATCTAGGCTCATGGTAGTAAAGGATAATCATTTGCCTGAGGAAATGCATCTACTAGGTCAACTAACGACAATAGTTTAACACAAACTAGCAATGCGTACATAGAATTTGCAAACAACATAAATACTTGAAAATACAGGGATTAACATGATCGAACTGCTTGCCTTGCTATAGATCACTTTCTTGCGGCAGAGGATTCACTCACGTAAACAATAATTCCTTCGGAACCTAACGCGAAAAGACGATAATCAAATAAGAACAAGAACTCCAAATAAAACTCAACAGCAAAAGTTCTCCAAATACCTTGAAATTCATACAGCAGTAAGATTATGATTTTAGACAATTTTAGGAACAAGAATTACTTCATTTGGACTTAGCATGAAAAAGTTATGACCTAAACAATTTCTCTCAGCCTGAAAAATTCTAATTAAATTAATTACGGCTACTGTTCATGGCAAAATTTTCTAGAATGATCTGGAACCTGAAATTTTTATGGTGGGTAGATAAGGTCATCCTAAGAACAGTAAAGTTGAGTTTACTTCATTTGAAGTTGAAATGAATTACTTATGATTTTTCTAAGTTCTAAAACTTGTAGATCATTAACTTCAGTGGCAAGGATCATAATAAGACCTATTCTACACTACAGTACATTCCTAGTGGGTTTTAACAAAATTTAGTTTGCTCAGTTTGGAATTACAGAGAATAAGTTATGCATTTTACAAATTTTCAATGAATTTCTAGACAACATTTTATATCAAACAAGATCATGCAGTTTATATCCTTTTCTGCTACATAACAGGGCCTAAATTTATTCTCAGATTAGAGTTCATTCTTTTACAGAGCTAATGCAACTGGAATCATTCAAAAAGGAGCTAAAATGACAAAGTTATGCACTTTTGAAATTCGAACAATCCAAATACTTTGAAAATTTGAGCTCTCAGGAGGTCTAACAGACTTAACGAAAACGGGGAGGTCGTGGCCGTTGATCCTTCATCGCACGGCTACGGACCTCGAAGTACAGCGCACCGAGATACCTCTTCCGCATTGGGAGGTGCGGGCGTTGAGATTAGATCCAACGGCTACGACCGATGCATGCAGCGACGCAGAGGAGGTCTCGCGCCTAGAGGTGGTCGGGACCGTCGGATCAAGATCGCGGCCACGACCTCGAGGAGGTCTAAGGCTAAATCTACGGAGGGAGGTCAGCCCGTTAGATCTAAATCTAACAGTTTAGACACGAGAGGAGGTCCTAAAGCTACGGATCGAAAGAATGAGGTCCTTGACGGTCAAGATCTCCGGGGAGGTCACGAGCGGCTAAGATCTCGCAAGGAGGTCTTAACGGTCACGATCGGCGAAGGAGGTCTGAGCAGTTGGGCTTTACGAGGAGGTCTGGGCGGTCAAGATCTACGCGGGGAGGTCCTATGCGACAGGGTTTTAACAGGAGGAGATATGGACGACTCAGATAGATCTAGGGAGATCCTGAACGGTCCAGATCGACGCGGAGGGAGGTCATGAGGTTCTCTTTACAAGGACCGGGAGTGGTCTTTTGCTAAGAGGACCCTGAAAGAGGTCCTAGGGGTGGTTTTCATAAAATGACCATGGTGGTCCTTTGCGGAAACATAGAGGTGGTCTTAACGGCTGAGATAAGGCCTAGGAGGTCTCAACGGCTAGGATTAAAACTAGGGGAGGTCATGCGGCTAAAGACCTTACGGAGGAGGATCTAACGGCTAAGAGCTAATCCGAGTGGTCTTTCACGGTCAAGATTAACTCTAGGAGGTTCGGACACTTAAGGTTTCGCGAGAAAGGTTCTCACCGCAGCATCTAACTCGGGTGCTCTTAACGGTGAGATCAAGCGATGGGGAGGTCACGAGACTAGAGTTTTCCCGAAATGAATTTAAGGCCCAGATCTAATCCGGGAGGTCATTGGCGGCCAAGAACAACCGAGGAGGTCCGAGACTTGTCGAAAATCCAACAAAGTCTGAGCACGCGTTGAGCTCGCCGACGCGTCGCGACGACCAAGACCACGCGGCGCTAACCAAGCATTTAAAACGTTCCTAATACTATCGCGACATATTGGAACCACTCTCAAGGCGAGCGGGCTTGTAACGCCGCGGCCTGAGAGAGGCGGAGAGTGTTTTCGGCAAAATCCGAAAACGCGAAAAGGGCTAGTGATTAAGCTCTACAGGCTAAAAGGAACTTACGGGGGCACGGGAGAGGTCGGGGAGGTCGAAGAAGAGCGGCGGAAGCCCACGGGAGATGAAGAAGATGGCGGCGACAGCGCTCTGAGCCAGCAGATGCAAAAGAACGTCGGTATTCGCTGCGATGACCACGGGGTGGTCCAATAGCAAAGAATTGAACAGAGGGCACTCATCGGAGCTGGGAACGATGAAGTCCCCTTTTGGCCGCCAACTGCGGGAACTTCAATTCGAGCTGCTCCTGTGAAAGCAACCCAAAAATGAGTTAGGGACCGGACTTGCGATGACCAGAGGTCCAAAAGAAAGCGCATCAAAGGGCAAAAGAACCACTGGAGCTCTGAAGTTGATGAGGGCCCCAAGTTCTGGCAATGGCGGACAACAAATGCTCTCGGTGGCTTGCGCCGAACGCGCAGAGTGAGTTGGAGGTGATTGTGAGTGGAAGAGGTCCAAAGGAGGTCCTCGGGGGCATTAAGAGATCAGTGAGCAACGACACAAAAGAAGGGGGGCCCGAGATGAGCTACTGCGAGCTCAAACGTAGCTAAACTAGGAGCTAGGGGAGCAGAGCAGCGTGGAGCACGGCTTTGCCGAAAGCTTGGCTGCGTAGACCTACCCCTGACAGAGTGGGCGTTGATGCGGCCGCGACAGGACAGGGCCATGCCGCACACTATAGAGGTGCACAACGCGAGGAAGAAGACGACAGAGGAACAATGGAGAAGGCGGGAAGGTCGTGAGCGTTGGATATTAATGCAACGGCTTAGATTTGAGCTGGCTTGGTCTAACCGAGTCAAATAACTTTAGGCTCGGGTTTGACTCGAGCCCAAGTTGGACTCAGGCCAGGTTTTGAATTTTAGGTTTTAAAGAGAGCTGGACTTTGGTGAGGTATCAAAGCAACTCTAAAAATTCTGAAATTTTTACAGGAGCTTGCTAACTAAGGTATTGACCTTGTGTAAAATTTTCAGAGGTTTTGGTGCTGTACATTTTCCTCCAAAAATTCTACAAGGTGCTGAGCCAGAGTTTGACTAAAAATGAAACAGGGTTGACTGACCTCCAAATGTATTCAAACAATTTCTAAAAATTATGAATTTTTTTAGAGGGGTCACAAACCATCCTTAGAACTTAGAAAAAATATTTCCAGAGGATGATCACAATGTTTGACATGATTTTAATTTTGGAAGATCAAAATTTGGATCAAAAGGACTTGTGACTTTGTATTCCCATAATTCCTTGTGCAAGAATGGTTTGGTTCAACAGGAAATACATGATGTAAGAAAAAGTTTTAATTTCTACTCATTTTCTTACATTTGAAACACAAGCCCAAGATTGGGACGTTACAACTCTCCCCCCTTACAAGAATCTCGTCCCGAGATTCCGTTCACTTGGAGAAGGAAGACATGCTCCCATAGCCTTTTGCAGACTATGCCAACATCGAGGAGTGAATAGAGAACCACGATCTGAAACGTTCGTCTTCGGCACATCCTGTGAACTTGCGATCTTTGAGACCCGAGGCTCCGCTAAGTGACCAGGACGAATCTTGGTTTTAACTGGTAGAAAACGTGTCACTTTATCCGACACAGGGAAACTTACCAGGTCCAGATATACCAAGGATTGATAGACTGAGAGATCTTTCTAGGCTCTATGGTTGATGGTGCAAGGCCGTTGTTAGCTGGTGGAGCGATTTGTCTGGTCAATTCCGCCAACAACGGGATCTCAGTCTGTTAACTAGCTACACAGAGTCATCCCTCCGCAGCTAGTTTCTTAGAGGAAACAAGGCCATTCTCAGTTGGTGAGGCAATTTGTCTGGTTACTCCACTAATGAATGGGGCCTCGGCTTGATAACTAGCTATACGGAGTCATCCCTCCGTAGCCAGTTGATTAGAGGGGCTATGGACATTTAGGCCACATAAATTCGAGGCAATACCTAGTAGGTGATGCCCTTGGATGTATAGGGACAGGAGGGTGTCACTCAAGTCAAGCGGCGAGGACAATCGGATGGTGGCATTCTTCTTAGGGAAGCGGGGTAGGCTTAGCAAGGCTTGATAAAACCGAGGTGGTGCGGGCACCGATAAAAGAGTAAAACAAAAACCACCAATAGCAGCAAAAGATGGGGATATAAGGGAACGAGATGCTCCTGAATTAAATAAAATAGTATCGGGCAAGAAGTAACAAGAAGCGTACCTAACACGCCGTCAGGTACCTCCTGTGCTTTCCCAGCTGAGATAGAGTTGACTTGAGTACGAACAACCCTCAGGTCACGATGTTTCGCAGGTGCATGTGATCGAATCACGGGCCGCGAAAAGAAACGAGAGGTTGTTGCAAGCCTCTTAGGACAATTATTAGCATAATGACCCTTGAGTTTGCAGAGGAAACAAGTGACTTCGGCTAGATTGCGGAGGCCGCTCTGCTGACTCGCAGGTGCACGAGATTGGGGCACGGCCTGCAGAGGACGAGGGGTGGCTGCACTCTCTTTAGGACAATTATGCGTATAGTGACCCTTGTTGTTGCAGAAGAAACAAGTGACATCACTATCTGTTGGCGCCATGCGGCGATCCTTTAGCTTTCTCTTTACGCCCCAAAGCAACAACGGGATCTTTGACCACAATCTGAAAGTTGGGGAAAGTATAGACTGGTAATTTGTCCCATAGTTCCTCAGATAGATCATCCAGGAACTTCTTTGATTTGGATGCATTGGTGGTCGCGGTGCCTACAGACGATCGAAGAAGCAGTCGTTGTAGTTCTAATGACCTGGCGATTACCTGGTTCATACTACACTCCTTGGGATAGTGATTGCTTCCCTCGCAGAGGAAACAAGTGACTTTGGTAGTAGGACAATTCCCAGGCAAGTGGTCTTCGTCGCAGTTTGGGCAGGCTGTAGTACACTCGTTGCTGTAGTGTCCTTCCTCACCACAGCGCTGGCAGACCTTGACCTTTCCTAGTTCGCGACCTTCGACGACATAGCTCACTTCACCATAGCCAATGAAAAAGGGAGGTAATCGCCGTCCCACTAGGCAATGGGAACAAACTCCGTCACAATCGCCTGAGTGGAGGTGTAAGCAAGTCTTGTCCGGACAGTCGGAGATCGGAAGATCTTCGTTCCAGCCAGCTTGCTGACCTAGTCCGTTGCTGGTCTGTCCAGACATCCTGATACGAAGAGATGGGTTAGCAATGCAACCCGAAGACTAGAAGCTGAAAGACGCGATTAGGGGATCCTGCTAAAAGTTTGGGGTGGGGATAAATACTAAGATGGATAAGGGACAAGCCCGAAAACTGAAGGCAAGGAAAACAATTAACATCTCTACCAAATGAACTCTGGAAGCTTAACACTTAGCATAAAATCAACGCAAGATCTTAATTTACAAACTCAACTTCCCGGTATGACTGACTCGTATAGAAGAACGAGCAATCAGTTTTAGGAAGGCAATTTCAGCATGCAACCCTTGGTTCAAAACAGCTAGAAAACAAGGTAAAGTCTCCTAATAAAAGGTTAGATACTTAGCTAATTCATATCACTTCTTACCCTTTTATCCCCACAAGTTTTAATTGAATTTACCTCTCATTTTCAGCACTTTTTACTAATTAAAAGCTAGCTGTCTAGAAATTCTTGCTTGCTGTCCAGATTTTCTTCATCAGGTGTGCAACCGAAATCTTCATCTTCAGGAGCTCCTAATCTTCACTCCAAAACAGCCAACACTTCAAATTATAACTCTCATGGGTTACCCAAAACCAATTTAATCGATTAAACAACTATATTTGAAAAGGAGATGAGAGGGAAAACAACTTTCCAAAGTCAATCAAGAATAAGGTGAGATGAGCAAGCTAGGATAGATGAGAAGTAAAATCTGAAACTCTACTTAAATTTTCATAAACTATTTGACACTTCAAAATAAGTTTTCAAAATATCCTAAAGACGACCAAGCTAGGGGTTTATACGGTCAGTATGGCTCTGATACCAACTCTGTGAGGACCCGGGGTATTTAACTAGTAATACTTAACCTCCATATGGTTCTAGCATTACTAATTAAATATCCAAAGCCTCGATGGACATGTGCTTCCCAGAATTGCAGCACATGCTCATCATCACAAAATTATACATCATTTCCATACAACATTTAACACTAAGTTCAACAACGACATACATAAGTAAAGTTATTACAAAAGAGCCGACCGGCCAAATAACACAATAACCAGGAACGACAGCGGAAGCAAAAGCGCCATAAGATGGCTAAGAACAAAAGTCGACCGGTTAGCCATCACAACCCACAAGTCAACCGACAGGGCCGCCCAGCTAGTCGCCCCGAATACTGCCACAGCACAACTCACAAAAGTGAGGTCCTTGGGGCTCACCTTCTTCCTCTGCAACAAATAACATTTAAGCAAGACAACTGAGTACACGAATGTACTTGCAAGACTGACGTGTGGAATAGCAGACCTATCCATATGCTACATGCATGCTTATTTAAGTGGAGGTTGTATGTCTCATTTTGCACAAAGCCAACTTTATTTGCAATAATGTAATACATTTAAAAGCAAGTTTGCAAATCTGTTTTGATGTTGAATATAACGGCGAATTAATAGTAAATACAAGTAACCAACTGGAAGTGACTATCCCAATAGCCACCACAACATAGCACGAATCCCTGATTCGTACCACCCATCAAGTTTTAATTAAAAGGTTGTAGTCTAACTCTTGAAAAGCTTACCCAAGCGTGTCCATAACCTAGGGCGAGGCTATTCGAATAGTTTTAACCTGCAGGTGTACCAAAGTACCCACACTGCATCGCCTTTAAGCCACAAAGCACACTTAGAAGGTATGCACACGGCTAAGTCCTACGAGCGCTTTCCAATATTGTGCATTGACTACGAGCCGCTCGTATGGATAGAAACCCATACGCTACATTGCAAGCCGAAAGACAACCACCATCACGGAAGCCTTTGGACACTACAATGCTCCCAAAACCATCCCTCCTGCGACTCCTGCGACCAAGCCAATACACGCAAAGTACTAAGTCAAGAGAGGTCCCATACCCTCTAGTGTGGTTAGCACGCACAAATTGCTGGATAACGGTACTCACAAGATGTTCGGTCCTTAATTGACTCGGGCACCATTCGGCCACACCGAGGATCACACCATCTTACCATTGTGCCCAAGTCCAAATCCTTTTGCTTTTAGTTTTGGTTTTGCAATTTGAACATAGCATCAAGCGAAATATAGATACATAGTAAGCATTTGTGTGATCAAGGTTATCGACAAGTCGATAACCGCCCATTTCTACCGGAAGCTAAGCATGGCTAAGCAATTAATCCGCAAAACTACTAAGTGACAAGAGTTCATCCAAGAACTCTAATCACAGCAATAACCTAGGCTCATGGTAGTAAAGGATAATCATTTGCCTGAGGAAATGCATCTACTAGGTCAACTAACGACAATAGTTTAACACAAACTAGCAATGCGTACATAGAATTTGCAAACAACATAAATACTTGAAAATACAGGGATTAACATGATCGAACTGCTTGCCTTGCTGTAGATCACTTTCTTGCGGCAGAGGATTCACTCACATAAACAATAATTCCTTCGGAACCTAACGCGAAAAGGCGATAATCAAATAAGAACAAGAACTCCAAATAAAACTCAACAGCAAAAGTTCTCCAAATACCTTGAAATTCATACAGCAGCAAGATTATGATTTTAGACAATTTTAGGAACAAGAATTACTTCATTTGGACTTAGCATGAAAAAGTTATGACCTAAACAATTTCTCTTAGCCTGAAAATTTTTAATTAAATTAATTACGGCTACTGTTTATGGCAAAAATTTCTAAATGACCTGGAACCTAAATTTTTTATGGTGGGTAGATAAGGTCATCCTAAGAACAGCAAATTTGAGTTTACTTCATTTGAAGTTGAAATGAATTACATATGATTTTTCTAAGTTCTAAAACTAGTAGATCATTAACTTCAGTGGCAAGGATCATAATAAGACCTATTCTACACTACAGTACATTCCTAGTGGGTTTTAACAAAATTTAGTTTGCTCAGTTTGGAATTACAGAGAATAAGTTATGCATTTTACAAATTTTCAATGAATTTCTAGACAACCTTTTATATCAAACAAGATCATGCAGTTTATATCCTTTTACGCTACATAATGATTGCCTAAATTTATTCTCAGATTAGAGTTCATTCTTTTCTGAGCTAATGCAGCTGGAATCATTCAAAAGGAGCTAAAATGACAAAGTTATGCACTTTTGAAATTCGAACAACCCAAATACTTTGAAAATTTGAGCTCGGGAGGTCTAATGACTTAACGAAACGGGAGGTCGTGGCGTCGATCCTTCATCGCACGACTACGGACCTCAGAAGCACACTGCACCGAGATACCTCTTCCGCATTGGGAGGTGCAGGCCATTGAGATTAGATCCAACGGCTACGACGGTGCATGCACAGCAAGACGCAGAGGAGGTCCTCGCGCTAGAGGTGGTCGGGACCGTCGGATCAAGATCGATGACACGACCTCCGAGGGAGGTCCTAAGGCTAAATCTACGGAGGGAGGTCTAGCCCGTTAGATCTAAATCTAACGGTTTAGACCTGAGGAGGAGGTCCTAAAGCTACGGATCGAAAGGATGAGGTCCTAGACGGTCAAGATCTCCAGGGGGAGGTCCTGAACGGCTAAGATCTCGCAAGGGAGGTCTTAACGGTCACGATCGAGCGAAGGAGGTCCTGAACGGTTGGGCTTTACACGAGGGAGGTCCTGGGCAGTCAAGATCTACGCGGGGAGGTCCTATGCGACAGGGTTTTAACGGGAGGAGATCTGGACGGCTCATATAGATCTAGGGAGGTCCTGAACGGTCCAGATCGACGCGGAGGGAGGTCCTGAGGTTCTCTTTACAAGGACCGGGGGTGGTCTTTTGCAAAGAGGACCCCGAAAGAGGTCCTGGGGGTGGTTTTCGTAAAATGACCATGGTGGTCCTTTGCGGAAACATAGAGGTGGTCTTAACGGCTGAGATAAGGCCTATGGAGGTCTCAACGGCTAGAATTAAAACTAGGGGGAGGTCCTGCGGCTAAAGACCTTACAGAGGGAGGATCTAACGGCTAAGAGCTAATCCAGAGTGGTCTTTCACGGTCAAGATTAACTCTAGGAGGTCCGGAGACTTAAGGTTTTCGCGAGAAAGGTTCTACCGCACAGATCTAACTCGGGGTGCTCTTAACGGCTGAGATCAAACGATGGGGAGGTCCTAAGACTAGAGTTTTCCCATAAATGAATCTAAGGCCCAGATCTAATCCCGGGGAGGTCATTGACGGCCAAGAACAACCCGAGGAGGTCCGAGGACTTGTCGAAAATCCGACAAAGTACAGAGCACCGCGTTGAGCTCGCCGGCACGTCGCCGACGACCAAGACCACGGCGGCGCTAACCAACTGTACGAAAACGTTCCTAATACTATTGCGCACATATTGGAACCACTCTCAACGGTGGAGCGGCCCTGTAACGCCGGCGAGCCGGAGAGGGGCGGAGGAGTGTTTTCGGCAAAATCCGAAAACGCGAAAAGGGGGCGCTACGAGCTAACCTAGCTAGTGATTAAGCTCTACATGGCTAAAAGGAACTTACCAGGGCACAGGAGAGGTCCAGGGGAGGTCGAAGAAGAGCTGGCGGCGGAAGCCCACGCCGGAGATGAAGAAGATGGCGGCGACCAGGCGCTCTGAGCCAGCAGATTCAAAAAGAACGATCAGTTTTCCTTTGCGATGACCACGGGGTGGTCCAAGAGCAAAGAATTGAGCAGAGGGCACGCACCGAGCCGGGAACGATGAAGTCCCCTTTGGCCGCCAAGCTGCGGAACTTCAATTCAGTGCTCCGTGAAAGCAACCCAAAAATGAGTTAGGGACCGGACTTGGATGACCAGAGGTCCAAAAGAAAGCGCATCAAAGGGCAAAAGAACCACGGAGCTCTGAAGTTGACGAGGCCCCAAGGTCCGCAATGGCGGACAACAAATGCTCGGTGGCTTGCGCCGAACGCAGAGAGAGTGAGTTGGAGGGTGATTGTGAGTGGAAGAGGTCCAAAGGAGGTCCTCGGGGGCATTAAGAGATCAGTGAGCAACGACCCAAAAGAAGGGGGGCCCGAGATGAGCTACTGCGAGCTCAAACGCAGCTAAACTGGGAGCTAGGGGAGCAGAGAAGCGTGGAGCACGACTTTGCCGAAAGCTTGGCTGCGTAGACCTACCCCTGACAGAGTGGGCGTTGATGCGGCCGCGACAGGACAGGGCCATGCCACACACTATAGAGGTGCGCGACGCGAGGAAGAAGACGACAGAGGAAAAGTGGAGAAGGCGGGAAGGTCGTGAGCGTTGGATATTAATCCAACGGCTTAGATTTGAGCTGGCTTGGTCTAACCGAGTCAAATAACTTTAGGCTCGGGTTTGACTCGAGCCCAAGTAGGACTCAGACCAGGTTTTGAATCCTAGGTTTTAAAGAGAGCTGGACTTTGGTGAGGTATCAAAGTAACTCTAAAAATTCTGAAATTTTTACAGGAGCTTGCTAACTAAGGTATTGACCTTGTGTAAAATTTTCAGAGGTTTTGGTGCTGTACATTTTCCTCCAAAAATTCTACAAGGTGCTGAGCCAGAGTTTGACTGAAAATGAAACAGGGTTGACTGACCTCCAAATGTATTCAAACAATTTCTAAAAATTGTGAAATTTTTTAGAGGGGTCACAAACCATCCTTAGAACTTAGGAAAAATATTTCCAGAGGATGATCACAATGTTTGACATGATTTTAATTTTGGAAGATCAAAATTTGGATCAAAAGGACTTGTGACTTTGTATTCCCATAATTCCTTGTGCAAGAATGGTTTGGTTCAACATGAAATACATGATGTAAGAAAAAGTTTTAATTTCTATTCATTTTCTTACATTTGAAACACAAGCCCAAGATTGGGACGTTACACTAACCAACATTGTTACGCAGTTGACGAGGATCTGATAATCCTCATTTTATTATTTATCCTTAATCGTATAACATGGGTAAATATGATGTCACACGTTATACCCCTTACTGTTGTAAGGGAGAAGTAAGCTAGGTGGTCGTAAGTTCTTCTACGACCACCCCTATAGTCGTAAGTATTTCTACGACTACCACGTAATCATAAGTTCTCCTACGATTATCTTTGGTCGTAAGTCTTTCTACGACTAGTATGCAGTCATAAGTTTTCCTACGACTACCCCCTAGTCGTAAGTCCTGCTACGACCAACCATGCCACGACTTCTCCATGTATAACTGGGTCCACTCGGCAGTAGGCCCTATTAACTGTGAGATCTGAGCAATCAATATATGTAGTTATACCTGGAATAACAACATATAACCCACCATTATCTCTGATTGATAACCGTTAGGCAACGTGGGGAGGTTACTACTCCGGTAATTACTCTCATTATTACGTAATAATGAGCGCCTATTGACCTGGAACGACAACCGCCACCGCAACATAGTATAAATATGTGTCTTTGGAGGTAATGGAGGAGGCTTTTGGAGAGACAATCAGCAGCAGTATTAGCACAAGTCTTTCCACTGATTGTAATCGGGATACCCAATACAATACACACAAGAGTAGGGTTGTTATTCTCGCTGGAGAAGGCCCGAACCTGTATAAAAATCCCCGTGTCTCCTTTGTCTGCGTGATCAATTGTGGAAACCCTTCGAATCAAATAATCTTTACGTAAGATCAGTTCTAAAACACCGACAGTTGGCGCCGAACGTGGGGATCTTCTGGTAATTCATTGTCACGATTCTTTCTTTTCTCTTTGATGCTACCATGGCGGGAGAATGGAATGAAGAGAATTGGTTCGACTTGGCCGATCACGCAGACATCGACATGGATGCCGGCTTCGATTACGAGCCGAGTATCGAATCATCTGACGGTATTGTCGCCTCTAGAGATCTTCTATCAGATCTCGTAGACTGCATCATCGTCGGAGTTCAGGAGGGATCCTCATCCCCCACAACAGTACGCCCAGCTGAGGAACCAGCTTTCTCAGGGGGCAAGGGTCAACACGACCACAAACAGGGCTGCCCCAAGGCAGATTCGCAACACGACGAGAGTCTTTCCTCCAAGTGTTCGAGTCCTGCTAAGGCAGTACGACTTGGCGAGACAAGTTCTAGAAGCCATCATTCCAGAGCTCCATCGACACCTGATGGTCCTCTTTCTCTAGATAATTCCGTAGAGAAGAGGATCGAGCATGTTGTTCCTCCAAGTCCAACCATCCCGTCGCAGGACACACCTGCAGACGGAGACGGTTATAACCCGGAGTTCCCCTACCTGGAGGGGTTTACTCCAAGTCGCTAGATGGTGTCACTTGACTACTCCTCAAGCGAGGAGGCCTCGAGTGCAAGTGGAGGTCATCCCGTGACTGGGTATCGTCGAGTACGATCTCCCGGTGACGTTAACCCTTCTTTTTTGCAAAGAAGGAGACAAGAAGTTATCTCGGGATGTCAGACATTTTCACCCGATCTTCAAGCAGTTCGCTGGCCGTCTCGTTTTCGACCAGCGAACATGGATAAATTCGATGGAACCCAAAATCCCATCGAATTCTTCCAAATCTACACTACAGCTATCCGAGTAGCAGGAGGAGGAGAGCGCGTAATGGCAAATTACCTTCCGACTGTACTCGAAGGATCGGCTCGATCATGGCTTTTAAAACAGCCATTCGAATTGATTTACTCGTGGCAGCACCTCTGCGACCTTTTGCTGGTGAACTTCTAGGACACCTACAACCGCCCTGGAAAGGAGGACGACCTGCACCGGATAAGACAGAACAATCATGAAACTGATCATGAAACTCTACGCCAATTCATCAGGTGATTCAGTCAGGTTCAAAATTCTATTCCGGAAGTTTCTGACTCATCCGTGATCAGGGCTTTCAAGCAGAGAGTCCGCAGCAGAAGAATAACAGAGGACATCGCTTTACATCCTCCCGCCACCGTCGCCGAACTCTTCGAGATGGCCGATAGATACGCCGATCTAGCTGGCAAGCGAGTGGAACAACACTGTCGATCGTGAAGATGATATCCCTCAGAAGGCAGGCGAAAGTGGTAGGAAAAAGGATAGAAGGCTAAGAAATCCAAGAACAAGGCAAAGAGACACAAATCTCCTGCTGCTGGTTCCAAGGAGGTTCTGGCCGTAAGTGACAAAGAGCTGCGCAACCCCAGACAGAATCCTGATCGAGGTAAAGGTAAGCGCCAAGATCGGAGGAACGACAAACCCAGGTGGTGTCCTTTTCACAAAAAAAGAAGGGCATGACCTTCGTAACCGCCGAGTTTTTTCTACGAAAACTCGAAGACTATTACTCTGGCAAGGGGCCACTTCCTACTCTTGAATAGGTAGGCCAAACAAGTGGATGGAAGGAGTCGGAGGACGAGGAGGAGATGCCGTTCCAGGATCCGCAACACACCATCGATCACATCTATGGAGGATCATCGGCATATGAGTCACGAAGATAGCTAAAAGTTGTCGAGCGCGAGGTAAATACAATCGGCTCACCTCTCGTCAATAAATTACCGAAGTGGTCGGAGGTCACCATTACTTTCGAGAAAGGTGACTGCCCGATCCCCTCGAATAGACCAGGTTAGTTCCCGATCGTGGTCAAACCCACCATCAACAATTGTCGAGTAAATCGAGTTTTAGTTGATGGTGGAAGCTCGTTAAACATACTATTTACGAGCACCCTGGATGAGATGCAGGTGCCCAGGACAAAGGTAAGGCCGGTACGATATTCTTTCCATGGAATCGTACCGGGGTCTTCGGCCAAACCGATTGGCCAAGTTTATCTTCCTTTAACGTTTGGCTCACCAAGCAATTTTAGGACAGAGAAGATCTCCTTTGATGTGGTCGATTTCGATACAGCATATAATGCCATACTCGGACGACCTACTTTGGCAAAATTCTTAATAGCTATTCATTATGGGTATCAATGTCTTAAGATGCCAGGTCCCAAAGGAGTAATCACAATTTATTGTGACAAGAAGATGGTGCACTCCTGCGACCGTCACTCCCTCGAGATGGTTGGACAATTACCAACTTGAGACGAAAGTCAGCCTTCGACTAGCAAGTCGAAGCCTAAAGCTGCACCAAAGCCGAACGACCAGGTCAAAGAGGTTCCTTTGGACGCGGAGGAGCCCTCGAAGACTGTTCGCATTGGGGATTCTTCCGACCCCAAATAGGAAGACGCTCTCATTACTTTCTTCCGAGCAAACGCAGATGTCTTCGCATGACAAGCATCTGACATGCCCGGAGTCCCTAGGGAAGTGATCGAGCACAGGCTAGCCTTGCGGCATGATAAATTACCCAGAAGTTACAGAGATTTGCCCCTGATCGACGAGATGCTATTAGGTCAGAATTGGACAAGTTGCTTAAAGCAAGCTTCATAAGAGAAGTCAACAACTCAGAGTGGTTGTCCAACCCTGTAATGGTTAGAAAGTCGAACAGCAAATGACGTATGTGCGTAGACTTTACTGATCTTAATAAAGCTTGTCCAAAAGATGATTTCCCTTTACCTCTCATCGATTAGTTGGTTGACAACACTGCAGTATGTGAAACGTTGAGTTTTCTGGATGCATACTCTGGTTACCACCAGATCTATATGTGCCGAGAAGATGAAGAGAAGACCACATTCATTACACCGTTTGGAATATTTTGCTATGTCAAAATGCCATTCGGTTTAAAAAATACGGGAGCTTCTTTTCAGCGTTTGATGCAAACGACTTTTGCTCCTCAACTAGGCCGAAATCTGAAGGCCTACGTTGATGATCTAGTCGTAAAAAGCAGCAAACGGCTCAATCACATCACAGACTTGCAGGAAACATTCAACAACCTAAGAAAATACCACTTGAAGCTTAATCCTGAGAAGTGTGTGTTCGGGGTCTCTTCAGGAAAATTGCTTGGATTCTTGGTCTCTACGCGAGGAATCGAAGCAAATCCTGAAAAGATAAAAGACATCACCCAGATGCGTCCCCCGACCACGAAAAAAGAGGTTCAGAAACTCACAGGATGCATGGCGGCATTAAGTCATTTCATTGCACGTCTGGGAGAGAAAGGACTGCCTTTCTTCAAACTCCTAAGGAAACATGAGGGCTTCGAGTGGTCGGAAGAGGCTAACATAGCCTTTGAGGAGGTCAAGAGGTATCTTACGAGTGCCCCTGTTCTAGTTTCCCCGAAACTAGGAGAGACGCTCTTAATTTATCTAGCTGCCACGCCACAGGCAGTAAGTGCAGTACTGGTCGTAGAACGTGAGAACGTACAACTACCAGTTTACTACGTTAGTGAAGTTTTACACGGATCTAAGGAGCGTTACCCTCAGGTTCAAAAACTTTTATATGCCCTCCTCATGTTTTCGAGGAAACCGCGACATTATTTTCGGGCGCACAAACTAGTTGTGCCGTCTGAGTTTCTCTTGGAAGTGATCCTCCAGAATAGGGAAACAGCGAGACGCCTGGCAAAATGGTCAGTCGAACTTGGGGAGTTCGACATCCATTTCGTGTCCCAAACGGCCATTAAATCCCAGATCTTGGCAGACTTTGTCGCCGAATGGACAAATCCTGAACCTGTTCAGGATCCCCAGTACGATTCCCACGACCAGTGGACGATGTACTTTGATGGGTCACTTACGATAAGTGGCTCGGGGGCTGGGGTGGTCCTGGAATCTCCTACCGGAGAAACCTTAAAGTATGCCCTACAATTAAACTTTCAGGCCACTAATAACGTGGCAGAATACGAAGGTTTGCTAACTGGCATACGAGCCGCGAAAGCACTCTCGATTCGATGACTACTCGTGAGAGGAGACTCTCAATTAGTCGTGAATCAAGTCGGAAAAGAGTACCAGTGCTCTAATCCAACTATGTCTCGGTACTTATCAGAAGTCCGAAAGTTAAAAAAGCATTTTTTGGGCTTTGAGGTACAATTTATCCCTCGAAAGGATAATTTCCTCGTAGACCAATTGGCTCGTCTAGCTTCCTCCTGATCCTCAGTACCGAAAGGGATTTTTCTGGAGCAACTTCAGAAGCCGTCTCTAGTTGAAGAAGTAGAGACGCCTCCTATAGAAACAACCTCTATAGAGTACGAAGATACCTGGATGACTCCCATCTACAAGTATCTTTAGACGGGTTCCATACCCGATGACGATCTCAAAGCAGATCGACTATCCCGAAAGGCCAAAATGTATACTTTGGTCGAAGGTGTACTTTATAAAAGAGGAACTCAAGGGGTGCTCATGCGATGTATTCCGCAGAACGAAGGATTAAAAATCGTTCTCGACATACACGGAGGCATCTGTGGGACTCATGCTTCTCATAGAACTCTGGTCGGTAAAGCCTTTCGACAAGATTTTTATTGGCCAACATCCCTCTACGATGCTAGGGAACTGGTTAAGAAATGTGTTCAATGTCAGTTTCATAGCAGGCAAATACACCAACCAGCTCAGGCGTTACAAACAATCCCTCTATCTTGGCCTTTCGCGACCTGGGGTCTCGATATCCTAGGGCCGTTACCCAGAATTCCAGGTGGATTGGAATTCCTTTTTGTGGCTATTGACACATTCACAAAATGGATAGAAGTCGAACTCGTGGCGGGATAACAACTAAGCAATAAAAGGTTCATGATGAGATGCGTGATAACTCGATTTGGAGTACCAAGTCGAATTATCACAGATAATGGCAAACAATTTTCGAGCGCAAAATTTCAGAAATTTTACGACGAGTTGGGAACTCGACTGTGTTACGCTTCTGTTGTCCACCCCCAAAGCAACGGGGCGATCGAAAGAGCGAATGACCAGATAATGAAGGGAATTAAGACCCGAGTCTTCGATCAGCTTGTCAAGCGCTCGTGGGCTTGGGTACAAGAATTACCTTCAGTATTATGGGCAATTCGTACAACAGCTAGTCGAGCTACAGGAGAAACACCTTTCTGTCTAGTCTTTGGCGCAGAAGCCATTCTTCCGCCAGAACTAAAGATCAGGTCAGAACGACTCCCTCCAAGAACAACTTCGAGCAGATGACATTAACTCCGCCGAGGAAAAAGGGACCGTGCTCTAACTGCTCAGTTAGTCTACCAACAAGCCCGCATGCATACTACGATCGAAGGTCCAACCTCGCACCTTGTCGAGGTGACTTGGTATTGAGACTTATCCACTCCCAATCTAATCAGAACAAACTTTCCCCCAACTGGGAAGGTCCTTACACTGTGGTCGAAGTTACGCGTCCAAGATCAGTACGACTTGCAATGGAGGATGGCCGCGTTCTCTCAAACTCTTGGAATATTGGCCAGCTACGCAAATTTTACGTGTAACAAACCTCTACGACAATAAAGTATCAGGGGTCTTTCTATCTTTATTGTCTTTCTTTGAATTTTGCTTTTATAATTTTTTCGACCATTCTTCATATGCTCATTTCCTCTTTACACTGGTCGGAGAAGGGACATAACAACTAGTCGAAGTCTCTCCTCTCTGCATGTGGTCCTGCCCGTTGGAAGGAGCTTCCTAGTGTCGCCTTGTTCCTAACTTTTGCTACCAGTACAAAGTTTTTTGGGCTCAGAAACATGGTCGAATTTTTTTAAGCAAATTCATGTCACCTTAGTTTATTTTTTCATTTTGAAAAATACTCTAAGAAGAGCGCACTTTTGAGATTCGTTCGACCACTTCTGGTAAACTTGATCGGTTTTAACTGGTCGGAGGAAGAAACACACCTAGTTGAAGCTTCTCCTTTCTGCACGTGGTCCTGCCCACTAGAAGGAACTTCCTAACATCATCCCGTTTCCTACTCTTGCCACCAGGACAAACTTATCGGGTACATCGAAAAAAGTCGAATGAATTTTTAAGGTACTCTAGATGTTTGTTTTGCTCAAGTTGTCGTTATTGATTTGATTAATCTAGTTGGAGATGGTAACATCACCTAGTCGAAGCCTTTTCTTTCTGTACGTGGTCCTGCCCACTAGAGGGAACTTCCTAGTGTCGATCCGTTTTCCACTCTTTCGACTAGTGCAAGATAATCGATACTCGAGAACTATAAGTCGAACAAACATCTCTGTTTTCAGAAACCCTTTCTTTACTATTTCCTTAGTTTATACAAATAAACTAAGTAAATAGTCGGGGGCTAGGATAAAGTTATAAATATGACTTCATTTCTTAGTCTTAATTTTTTTCGAGTTATCATCTTACGAGTTACTAACTACTCTACAAGATAATTCGCAGGGGAAAAGAAGAAGGAAGGAGGATTTGCACATATCTGGTATGTTTATCTATTCCTTTTCATTATCTTACGAGTTACTAACTACTCTACGAGATAATTTGCAGGAAAGAAGAGATGATCATATATTTATACATCACCAAAAGGACTTGTCTTTACAGATTCGACTACAGACTACTCTAACGAAGGAGATTCTATTTGCATCTCCTCCGTGACCTTCTCGTCGACTGACTGCATCTCCTCGATTAATCGTTCTGCTTCAGATTCGGTACAATCGAAGTCGGCTTCAACAGAATGAGGGTTAAGGTTGGGGTCACGGGCTTTAAGCTTTGCTAAAACGAAGCTCACAGCTCCTTTGACCGTTTCCCTTATCGAGTCATTCTGGTTGGTCTTCAGAGTAGACACCAACTCTTGCAGGGTACCGACTTGCTCCCCAATGGCACTCGTATGAGCAGCCATCGTGCCATCGCGAGGAGCGACCTTTCCAGCACGAAGCCCATCGAGTATATTGTTCAGAAGCAAAATATTGTCTTGAAGATTGATTTTCATCGACTTTATCTCCTCCTGGGTACAAGTCAAAGCCTCGTGGAGTCGCTTTATTTCAATTAATCGCTCTTAAAGGAGTAAGGATTGATTAGATGAAACGATTCTATGAGAAGATAAAATGATTTAATAGCAGGTAAAGTTCTACTTACCCGCTAATTGAGAACCTAGCTTCTCAATTTCTTGATCTTTCTCTTTCGCGATGCGGGAGATCTCGCGGATGACCGAGGACTTTTCCTGGACCTCGATCCGAAGAGTCCCCACCTCGGCCTGAAGGGCCTTGTTTTTTACTTCTTTTTCTGTAAAAGAATGAGAGGTTAAGAAGGTGGAGATCAAGATTAAAAGCAGTTGTGACTTCATGTACTGTTTATTTTTTCCTGCAATTCCTGAGTTGCAGAGTTAGCCTCCTGAAGCTTCTTCAGAAGGTGGGTGACCTCATCCCTTAGCCTTTTCGTCTGGGCTTTTTCGAAGTCGAGCGAATCAACTAGGGTCTTTTCGTCACTCTTGAACCTGAAAAAGTTAAGGGCAGATATGAGTACACAGACGAGCAGTCATAAGTATTTCTATGACTGACGCGTGATCGTAAGTTTTTCTACGATTACTCCTGGTCGTAAGTTTTTCTACGATCAGTCTTAAGTCGTAAGATTTTCTACGACAACTTCCACTGAGTACTGAACAAATAGTCGAATTATAAAGCGGTTACGAGTATCATTTACTCACCACCTCTCTGCTTGCTCGTAGAGTACCGCTTTCTCTTGTCGTAACTTGACAAGTTGCCGATTATACTCGCAAATCGTAGCAACTTGTTCTACAGCTCTCTGCGGGGGAGAAAAACGATAAGAGACAGGGATAAAACCATACATACATGAGTATCTATGAATACTTATATTCATGTTTGACCAAGCAAACATGGAGACTATCCTTCAGCCCATCCATCTCCTCGACTCGTTTCCACCAAACCCCTTCGAGACGTTCAATATCAAAGACATCCCCGCAATTGGGAATGCTACTGGGGTGAGGAACTCGGTCGCGAGACTGGTAGGCGGAAGATCCTATGATAGAAGCAGGGCCAAAGAAATCAGAGCAAAAGTTAACATACTCTTCTTCCTCTGATTCGGTGATGGGAGCACCGCCTAGAGGATCGGAAGGAACATCCTCGACAACCTCCTTACCGGCACGGTGGTCGGAACTCTCACCACCGCCGACTCCCTTTGTCTCCCTCGTGGCCTCTTCCACCCCTACGACTACCTCGGTGGTCGTAGCGGCTTCTGCAGCAACGACTTCCTCCACCGTGGGAATAGTAGCTGGAGCTGCAGCTACTGCCGCAGTCACACCTTTGCTGGTTGAAGAGGTGACAGCGGGCTTCTGCATAGAAGTATCCTTGGGGGCTGAAGGCGTTGGGCTAAGATCACAAAATGCAGAAGTAAGTCAACTTGTGAAAAGCAAAGAGTAAATGCGGTTCTTACACTTCTTTTTTTACATACCTCTACGCACCGGATCTAACCCGAAACTTGGGAGCAACCTTCCCAACGGAAGGTTTCTTCGACTTCTTCTCGACCATTGTTGGTCGAGATTTGTCGGGACCCCGTGTATACAACCCCAGGAACCCCTGTGCATTCTGAACTAGTCCCAGATCAGTACTTAGCTCGCACAGTTACAACATAGATGTAATCACAACCATACAATAAAATAACGATGAAACGAACAAATTAATATTAATAGGTAGCAAAAGGGGACCTTATGGTCAAGTCTTACAGAGTGCGCCACACATGGCTTAGCAACAAAAGACTACTTGCAGCGGAAACATAAAATCTCGTGGTGGCCACGCGACATGCCCACAGGCAATTGAGTGGAGGACGCGACCTAGTTCGCAAGGTCTTCGGGATACTCCTCTTCATAATACTCTGAATTCCCTAGTTCTTCTATGGGGATTTAACACACTGGGTGCAAGCCGTAAGTACTTTGAATGTACTCAGCAAGTCATAGGGAAATGTATGCAATTATTATTCATGTGAGGCTAGACAAGGATGGCTTTATGTTTTCTTTTGCAGAAACCAACATTTAACAATAAATACAGTAAGTAGATTGAAAGCACATTTTTAGAAGATTAATACATAAGTAATTCAGTTCTTTGAAACAACTAGAGATCATCCCAACCATTCCACCCAGACCATCAATCCCACTATTTTTGATTAAAACTCTACCCCTTGCGTGAAATCTCTGGGCATGTCCATAATCAGGGACACGGCTATTCGAATAGTTTTTATACACTCTGCAGAGGTTGTACAGCTTTACCCACAAGACACGAATTCTCTAGTTTGTCCGGCATATATCTATGCCACCGCTCACTACCTTGGGTAAGTGGTCTAGAGCACGTGACATGGCCTTTACAAAGTTCTGTCTTGACTCGGTTCTGCTCGCTAAGGATTCGCTTCTGACGGGTTACTCCCGCCAGATTCATGCCCCCTCTTGCGCCGTTCTCATCCAAAACAGAACCGACCCAAGACATTGCTAATTAGTTGGCCAGGTCTATCCCAGTCTAGACATGTGGTTGCACGGTATGACCCAGATCAATGGTTCAAGGTTAAATCCTTAGTTGGCTGCTCAGGCGAGACTAATCCACGTCCCAATGTGCGTTACGACACCCACACTTACCACCACCCACTCGCCCGAGCATAAAACATTTTCGGTTCAACCCTGCCAAAGACCACCCTAGTCCTGGCACCACAATTTCATCAAGTGGCATTGCCATGGTTCCATAGTTTATTAGTCAAATTCAATTTTAGATGGGTTCAACCCGGCTAGAGGACCACCCTGATCCTGACACAACACACTTTTAGTTAAGGTGACAACAAATGTCGTGGCCTCACACAGGGCCACACTTCATTTTAATCAGCTACAAAGGCTTAAAATCCAAGTAAAATCCAAAAACTCCAATAAACTAACTTTTTAATTTAATTGAAGTTGGATTAATTCCATTCAAATGGTTTTTGATTTTTTTTTCTAAATTTCAATTTTAAGCTTTTTGCAACTTAAACCAAATGGTTACTTTTGAAAATTTTCAAAAACTCGCAAATTAGGGATGTTACAAGATTCGATCGGGGGAACAGGAGTCTCCTCCTCCCGACTTCCCGAGTGGCCGAGATCTGTCTCGACCACCTTAAGAGCATCTGCTCCTCGACTCGTGTCTCGCTGAGCAGCATTGCCTTCACAAAGACATAAAGCTTTTCCATTTCTCCTTTTCTAGTTGCCTTATATAGCCACTAAAAGCAAAAACTGTGAAAGTCTTGTTGTCGTAATAAAAGGGTACCTTGACCTTGGAGACTTTGCACTTAAGGGCAAAGGCAGCTTCTTCTGCTTTCTTCCTCGCCGTAGCCATGTCCGCGGTGAATTTAGCAAAAGGAGCAGGAGGAGCCGAATTTGAACCACCCTTATCGCCGACCTTTACAAGTCGACGATTCTTGGTTGGAGGGGATTTTGCTGGCTCCACTTGCGTTGTCGCCCCAATGACCACCAAATCGACATCCCCGTTGTCTTGGCGATCTTCCATGCCTACTTTCTGTTGAAAAGCAGAAAAAGAAAGTGATTGTAAGTTTTTCTACGATCATTAACTGGTCGTAAGTTCTTCTACGACCAGCCCACAAGTCGTAAAGTTTTTCTACGACAAATCCTTTTATGACGACAGGTGCCTAAAGACGAAGTTGAATCACGATTACCTTTAGATGCTCCACCTTTTCCTCTGCGGTTAAAACCGCAAGAATTTGAGGAGCTGCTACACTAGTCGGACTCTTATCACAGATGAGCCTGACGCGAGCATCAATCTCCGCCTGTGGAAGATCTGCACAGACAAGCAGCACAATCAACAGACTAGGTTAAGATTAGCCAAGGCTAAAGGCAAAAGTAAGTTTTGCACTTACCATCTTGGTAATCCCTGGTCGGGTCTTCTTTCCCCGAGTACCTCCACATAGGAGGAACTCGTTTCTTCAGGGGGCTAATGCGGCGCGTGACAAAGTCCTTCACCACGTGCCATCCGGTAAGGCCCCCCCGCCTTCAAGTCCTTGATGGCTTGTGACGAGGATTAAAATCTCTATGTATTATTTTTAATAACAGACCATACGTCTTCATGGTCGTAACCCCTGTGGTGCACGATCTCACTGGTCGTAGAGATTCCAGAGGTTACATAATGGGTACCCTGGTCGGACGAAGGCCTGTGTCAAGCTCCCGACCAAGAGAACTGCTCATAAAAGATATGAACTGATTTCAGGTATATTCTCTACCGTGTGATGAATGGAACACGTGTACATTCCATATCACACAACGTTTCTTATCCTAAAACACTGATGAATAACCACCATGCGGTTGTGTGTCTCATAAACATACAACCGATGAACGGTTGACTTTCCATCAACTGTCATCCGACTCCGACCAGTCGCGACGCTTCACACCGGACGTCTTCTCCAGAAGTAACTGCCACCTCTTCAAGGGCTATTTAAAGATGGAGCATGCACGGAGCAAAGGGAGATATGGCCATCAGACTAAAGCATAGACCTTAGATTCTTGTTTTAAGTCTGGCATTGTAAGATAACAAGTAGTGTTCTCAGTGTAAATAGGAGTAGTTCATCATCCAGTCAGGAGGCATCCCCTGTAAACCCAAGTTCATACTAATAAAGGAGTAGACCCATTATTACTCTAGATTTTCCACGTCACTCTCTCCTTTTCTTTTCGTAAGATCGACGTCTTAATCGTCGACAGCTTGAATGTAGGGGGCGATCCGGTCAAGATTACTGGGAGTCGAATCCCAGGAAGAGGCCCTCTCGGCGGCGTTTCTGATAAACAAGAGGCTGTCTTCCTTGGTGACTTTCCAGTAAAACCACTTCTTCTTCCACCCGGCCACGACGACCGGGTAAACATCTGAATATACTCCTTCGACTTCCCATCGTGGAGCTTCAGACTGCAACTCCCAGCAATTCCGGCTTGACGAGCCATCTCGTAGTAATACTGGAAAAGCTCAAGGTCTGCCGGAATCCCCAGGTATGCCTCACACAAATACACGAATACACTCAACATTGTGTTGGAATTAGGGCCAAGATTCACTAATTCCACCCCAAAATGCTCGAGCGCGAGTGTGAGGAAGGGATGAGCAAGCAATCGGAGGTCACACTCACAATACGCCTGGAAGACGGAGATTTGACCTTCCTCCCCCTGACGGCCAGTGTTGTCCATCCGCCGCAATCCACTTCACGAGTAGCCCTTCGGGAATTTTCTTGGTGGCAACCAAGGCATTCATCTTCGCGTCGTCCATTTCCGATTCAGCCCACTCGGAGACGGTCCTAGCCATTTTTTCTAAAGGAGGAAAGAGTTGGATTTGGGAAAGCTTCAATAAAGTGCACAGTGTCGCCGACGGCGAAAGAGATGAGGAAACGACGAACAGTCGGGTGAATTGGACAAAAAAAGTAAGAACCCTAAGTTCATCCCTGCAGCCCGTTTTATAACCGTACACTTGAAACGAAACGCCGTAGAAACCCAACGGTTTCCACCGCTTCGGGAATTGCTCCAGCAGACAGATCTTTAATCTGCCTGTTCGAGAGTACCAAGGATCCTTTCACACCTCAAGTGAAATTACCTTCTTGACCAAGTATGCTTCTGATAAAAAGGAATGCCGATCGGAAAAGTTTTACTTCCGATCATAAGGCCACGATTACGCCAAAGTCGTTAGATTTTCTACGACTATCTTGTAATCATGAGATTTCCAAGAAACTGCCTCGACCAAGCATATTTCTGGTCGAGAGAAATACATGTTGAAGAGTTTTTCCTTCAACAATTTTCCTACAGCCTCCTAGTGGCCGTAGGATCATCTACGACTCCTCGACCAAGTAAGTTATTTTCACTTGAAGCTGGGGGGCTAGATGATGAGGATCTGATAATCCTCATTTTATTATTTATCCTTAATCGTATAAAATGGGTAAATATGACGTCACACGGTATACCCCTTACTGTTGTAAGGGAGAAATAAGCCAGGTGGTTGTAAGTTCTTCTACGACCACCCCCATAGTCGTAAGTATTTCTACAACTACCACGTAATCATAAGTTCTCCTATGATTACCTTCGGTCGTAAGTCTTTCTACGACCAGTATCCAGTCGTAAGTTTTCCTACGACTACCCGTAGTCGTAAGTCCTGCTACGACTAGCCATGCCACCACTTCTCCATGTATAACTGGGTCCACTCGGCAGTAGGCCCTATTAACTGTGAGATCTGAGCAGTCAATATATGTAGTTGTACCTGGAATAACAACACCATTATCTCTGATTGATAACCGTCAGGCAACGTGGGGAGGTTACTACTCCGGTAATTACTCTCATTATTTCGTAATAATGAGCACCTATTGACCTAGAACGACAACCGCCACCGCAGCATAGTATAAATAGGTGTCTTTTGGAGGTAATGGAGGAGGCTTTTGGAGAGACAATCAGCAGCAGTATTAGCACAAGTCTTTCCACTGATTGTAATCAGGATCCCTAATACAATACACACAGGAGTAGGGTTGTTATTCTCGCTGGAGAAGGCCCGAACTTGTATAAAAATCTCCGTGTCTCCTTTGTCTGCGTGATCAATTGTGAAGACCCCCCAAATCAAATAATCTTTACGTAAGATCGGTTCTAAAACACCGACAACAGTCATACACAAGTCTTACATTTATTAAAGCTCGAGTACAAGAGTGGTACTAAACTACATTAGTTTACAAAAGTGATCAATGAGTCAAAGAAAACATTGCAGCGGAAAGTAAAAACTATACTACACCAAAATGGTCCATCCAAGTGTTCCCACTCCCTAGGCAACTGAGTGGAGGTAGAAATAGCATTATTCGTTAGCGTCGCCATAATCGACGCTAACAAACTGGTCATGATCGCAGCATTCCTCACCTGAAACAAGTGGACAATCCGATTGAGTACAGAAGGCACTCATAAGTCTTACACAAACTAATAAAAGAAAGTGTATAAGAGGTCCTATACAAAGGATAAGAGATTATGCATGCTAGGGCTATTCAATGAATGGTTATAGTGGCATATGTTTTGCATAAAGCAACAAGTTTATTCCTATATACCCTAGTTTATGGAGGCCATTTAGTAAATCAAATTTCGACCACAGAATTTTAAGTGACAAAGAGATAGGCATATAGCGAACAATACCAAAGTGGCAAACTCACTTTGATAAACTAATACGCATGACAAACCGGTCATACTGCTACCAAGTTGTTCCCATGTCAAGTTTTAATTATAAGACTAACTATGGTGACTCCCGAATCCAAATGGTTGTCCATAACCATGGACACGGCTATGCGAATAGATTAATCCCTGCAGGGGTGTACATATTTACCCACACGACTTGACCAGCCCGTGAGCCTCCGGATAATAGCACACTTCCTTTGGTATGCCAGCTGGGAAACCAAGACTCGGTAGTTTTTTATCATGAACATCTTATTGAGTTGGAAACACCCATGCGAAACAAGATCCCACTTAGTACAAGCTTCGATAGAACCTACTAAGCGGGGCACACATGTTGTGCCAGGAGTGTTGATCCAGTTAACAGAAATTAAAGTTGTGCTCACTGCACATATTAAATTGCAATCGAAGCCCTACGAACACATGATCAAACACATGTGTCCTCACACCACCTGTGATCCAACTTAATAAAAATTTTCCCTTACTTAACCAAGCGGTGTCCATATGACCGTGTATGGAAGTACGCGTGTTATCTGAATTAACGATGGCACCAAGTTCGATCCTTAATGATCCGGACAAGACTACCACATACCCAATTCTCGTGCACGAAAGCACCCTCACTAGCAATCCCTTGTCTAGATCTAAAACATGTTTAAATTTTTAAATCTTAAACTTAACAAACAGATTCAAGATCTGAAGAAAAGTAAAATAATGACTTGTTCAGTGTTTCCCACAGTTGACGAGATAACCTCGTTAACCGACTACTGTATCTACTGACCTACATAGCTAAGCATAAATAATAAGTATAACATTATCACATTATCTAACCTAAGCTCAAGTGTATGGAATTATTAAAGATAAACCTCAATCATTAGGACATAACTACTCACAACTCACAATTGAATAATACTACAGAAATAGCATGCAAGCAATTATCATTGCATTTCAAAATACTAAAGTACCAAAACTGGGATCAAAATGATGCAAGAGGATGCTTGCCTTGAATATACTCCGCTTGTTCAATCTCAGGAGTCTCAGATATATATTCACTCTCGTTGGGCAATTCAGAATCTAGAAATAACGATAGCAAATTGTGAGGACCCCAATTTATTTGGCTTGTAATGCTTAACCAACCACCTGGTCCTAGCATCACAAATCAAATAAACTGATCCTCGAGATACGTATACTTCTGAGCAAGTTATACACATCTCGGTACAAAATTAGACATCAACTCCATTCCAAACATAGAGTCCAAACACCACACTACCAAGCGGAAGATAAACAAATAGTAAAGCTATTACAGGACAAAGGCCGGCAGGCCAAGATACACAAATGAACAAGAACGACAATGAAGCAAAGTGCCATAAGATGGCTATAAACAAAGCCAATCGTGCCTCCAACCCACAAGGCATCGACAGGACCGCCAAGTCTAGTCGCCCACGAGCGGCAACACGACTCATGAAGTGAGGCCCTTGGGGCTCACCTTCTTCCTCTGCAACAAAGACATTAAGCAAAGCACACGAGTACAAAGATTGTCTTTGTACCCGCAAGATCGACGTGTGAACTAAAGGACCTATTCATATGCTACATGCAGCTTGTTTGGTGGAGGCCATATGTTTCATTTGCATGAAGCCAATTTTCATTTGCAATAATATGATATAGTTTGAAGGCAAGTTTGCAATTCGTTTTTAATGTTGAAATACAGTAAAGGTAATACTAACAAAAGAGAAAGATAAACAACCTAGAGGTGACTATCCCAATAGTCACCACAACAATAGCACGAATCCCGCATTCGCACTCACCCATCAAGTTTTAATTAAAATGTTGTAGTCTAACTCTTGGAAGACCTTGCCAAGCGTGTCCATAACCTAGGACGAGGCTATTCGAATAGTTTTAAACCCTGCAGGGGTGTACCAATGTACCCACACTTCAGACCGCCTTTAAGCCAAAGCACACTTCCGAAGGTATGCCGGCACAGCTAAGTCCTACGAGACTTTTTCCAATATTGTGTATTAACTACGAGCCAGCTCGTATGGATAGAAATCCATACGCTACATGGTAAAGCCGAAAGACAACTACCCACTCGGGATAAAGCTTTTGGACAACTACCATGCTCCCACCTCCATCCCTCCTGCGACCTGCGACCGGAGCCAATACACGCCAAAGTACTAGGTCAAGAGAGGTCCCATATACTCTAGTGTGGTTAGCACGCAAAATGCTTGGTTCGGTGTAACAAGATGTTCGGTCCTTGTTGACTCGGGCACCATTCGATCACACCCAACAGATCACACCAATCATACCGTTGTGCCCAAGTCTAAATCATTTTGTTTTCAGTTTTAGTTTTGCAATTAAACATAGCAAAAATGCTGAAACATAAAGTTATAGTAGATTTTGTGTGATCAAGGTTACCGCAAAGTCGATAACCGCTTGATTCTCTACCGATAGCTAAGCATGTCTAAGCAAGTTGACCGGATCTACTAAGTGACAAGAGATCATCCAGCGACCTCTAATCACAGCAAATAACCTAGGCTCAGCTAGTAGAGATCAATATTTTGTCTACAGGATATGCAGCTACGGATTTAACTAATCAATTTAACACAAATTAAGCAATGCATACATACAGCTGAAACAAAATATTAGACTTTAAAATACTGGGATTATCATGATCAAACTGCTTGCCTGGCTGCTGTTGTTCAATTTGTTGCGGAGGGTCGTTCTCAGGGTTGCCGCAAATATCGAAACCTAACGATAGAATAAATAACAGCAAATAAGAGCGAATAACACCGACAAAACTCAACCGTACAATAACAACAAAACATACCAAACTCACACAGCAACCTAAGCAAGATATACAAAATTTTAGAAACAGAGAGCAATTCATTTTAAGTTATTAAGAATTTTCTATGAATTTTCTAAGCTAAAAACACATCAAAACACTAGTTAATTACTTAACAAATTTTCATGAATGAAACAGTATCTAAAACCTATCCCGATAATTAGCATACTAAAAATGAAATTTTCTGAATTGGTTTCACCGGATTTGGACAATCATTGAAAGAGGTATACATTTTCTAATTTAGAAGATACATAAAACGTCCTATAATTAATTAAATGATTTTTGCTACAGAGACAAGGTTGAAACTAATTTTAGTAAATAGTTCATTTAAAATGAAAATTAACAAGACTGGTTTTATGCAATTTGGAGAAAAATTGAATTAGTTATGCATTTTACAAGTTTAATTGATTTAATAGTTCAACGAAAAACACAAACCGAAATACTAAATCAAATTGGAAATACTAAAAGCTGGAAAACCCTTTCCACGCGCACCGACTAGCCTCGAGCGACGAGCGGGGGCCGCGATTGTCGACGGACGACCCACCCGCCGCTGAAGATGACGTCGGCGTATTCGAGAATACGTCTTCGACTTAACAGATGCAAACCTAACATTCGCTCACGAGAAATCGCCTTGACTAAATCCAAACGGTTTCTAAAAGTGCGCGAGCTCGTCCGACAACGGAGGAACTTCGATCGCGAGCTTGCGGGCACCTCGCCGGCGAAGGAGGGCTCGACGGTGCGGGACGAGGCAAAAATGGGATCTCGACACTAATGCGCACCCGGGCACCGAGGCCGCCTGAGGTGACTGATGTGGCGCGACGGCGAGGGGCGGAGCACATGCTACGATGAAAACAAAGAAGCGGCAACCCAGCAACGCTAACCCAAACTAACGCGCGCTGTTACACCGAGGTCCTGTGGACTTACCGGGATGACGCGGAGGAGGAACTTGCCGAGGTGGAAATTGGCGATGATGAACCGGGGCGGCTAAGGCGGCACCGAGGAGGAACGATCGAGCAACCACAATGGAAAAGAGGGTCGAGGAAATCGAGCAGAGGACGGAGATCATGCAAGAGCGAGGAAATGGAACGAGATTAACTCACGGGAGGGGATGAAAACCCACACTTTCGCCGAGGAAGAGGAAAGCTGAATTCCAACGCTTCGCGAACGAAACTTAAAATTAGATGAGGAAAGCATGATGAGGATCGGAACACGATATGACGCGCTAAGGGAGGATGATCTTCACTGGCGCGGCGATGATGCTGGCGGCGGCGACGCGCCGAGGAATTGAGTTGCGCAATCCCTCGATTTGGGCTCGAGAGGAGAATTGGAGGGTGGGGAATGGTGTGGTGGTGCCTAAACGAGATGAAGGAAACTTCGGTGAGCTTAAGTAGGAAGAAGGCGGAGGAATGCATGCGCGGCGTTCGCACCGAGGAGACCAAGAGCGGTGCCGACAAGTCGGTGAGAGATGGTGGGTGATTAATGCCGCCGTGGCATGGCCGAACAATGGACGATGCGCCGAGGAAATGCGCGAGAAAATTGGGAAGCGGTGGCGAGACAGCGGGCCGAGGTGGCGTTCATGCGCGCTCACGGTGACTCACCGCCGGCGCGGTAGGTGACGACCGACATGTGGGGCCCACCACCACGGCGAGGGAGCGGCGCGAGCCGAGTCCGGTGCGCGGCGAGCAGTTGGTTAGACTCGATCAAGAATGCATCGGCCGTTGGATCTGAGATGGACGGTCAAGATTTCTGTATGCATTCGGACCGGTCGGTTGATTCAACGCACGTAGGCCGCACGATCTGCATCAGACGGTTGACAACTATTGGGCTCGCGCTGTGCAGTTAGGCGGTGCGACCGAGCCATTTAGGTGCGGTCGGACTCGAGTCGGAGGTTGAGTCCGAGCCCGAGGAACAGTGATTCCAGGTTTGATTTCAAAAGGCTGATAAGGTTTGAGGAATTTTTAGAGGTAGTTCCAGAGCTCCAAAAATTCCGAAATTTTTATGGGAGCTAACTGGAACAGAGGACAACCTTGTGAAATTTTTCCAGGAGTTTTCATGCACTAGATTTCTCCCAATAAAATTCACAAGCTGCTTCTCAGAGGGTTGACCAGATTTCAAACTAGTTTGACTTGGCCATTTGAAATAGCAAATAAAATCTAAAAATTGTGAAATAATTCAGGGAGGTAGATAGGATGATCAAGATGATAGGAAAAATAATTTCAGAGGACGATCACAAGTTTGAAAGCTAAGAATTTGCTGACAACAATTTCCAATCACAAGAATTAAATTCTAAAAATTGGAAATTGCTAGGGAAAATTGTAGAAACTCTCAAATGTTTTCATGAGGCATCAAAGGTTTTTATTTCTCCTCATAATTTACATTTGAAATGCAAACCCTAAGTTAGGGCTGTTACAAATCTCCCCCTTACAGGAATCTCGCCCCGAGATTCTGATCACAGGGAGAAGAAGGACGGGTAATCTGCTCGGAGACGATCTTCCCTCTCCCAGGTGGCTTCATCCTCGGAGTGGTTCGACCACTGAACTTTAAGGAACTTGATCACACGGTTCCTTGTTCTGCGTTCAGCTTCTTCGAGGATACGAATGGGGCGCTCACGATAAGATAGATCTTCCTGCACATCAATATTTTCCAAAGGCGTTTCCTCAACCGGAACACGAAGACACTTCTTCAATTGTGACACATGGAAAACATCATGCACTCCTTCAAGTGTAGTTGGCAACTCCAACTGGTATGCAACGGCTCCCACTTTCTTGATGACGCGATAAGGCCCGACATACCGAGGAGCCAGTTTGCCCTTGGCACCGAAGCGACGGTGTCCCTTCAAAGGTGAAACTTTGAGATACACAAAGTCATTGGGCCGGAAACTCACTCACGGCGACGCCGATCCGCATAGCTCTTACGCTCGAGGTGAGCTACGCGCAAGTGCTCACGAATCAACTGCACTTGGTTCTCGGCCTCATTGATGGAATCTGGACCAAAGAACTGCCTTTCACCGCCACCGGTTCAACGGTGTTCTGCAGCGCCGTCCATATAAAGCCTCAAATGGTGCCATACCGAGACTAACACTGAAGTCGTTGTTGTAAGAGAACTCGGCAAGCGGCAAACTCTTCTCCCAGTTCTTCCCATAGGAAAGAACACAGGCACAAAGCATATCTTCAAGAACTTGGTTGGCGCTACCTCGTCGACCATCGGTTTGAGGATGATAGGCCGTCTTTGAAAGTAAGACGAGTTCCCATGGTCTCCGCAGACTATGCCAAACCGAGAGGTAAGCATTGCCCTACGGTCGGACACAATCGTCTTGGGTACACCATGCAAGCTCACAATCCTTGATACATAGAGCTCGGCTAGAGGTTCCACACGGAGTGACTCTTGACCTGGGAAGAAATGCGCCACTTTAGTTAGCTTTGTCAATGACAACCCAAATGGCGTCATTTCCTTGGATGAACGGGCAATCCAAAGGACGAAGTCCATGCCTCTGAATCCCACTTCCACTCGGTATAGGCAAGGGTGAAGAAGACCTGCTGACGCCGATGCTCGGCCTTGACACGACAACATATGTCACATCCGCAACGAACACGCAATCTCGCGCTTCATGCGAGTCCACCGAAATTCGGCGAGATCTTGGTACATTTTGGTGGCCCGGGATGGATGGACAAAGGCGAATCATGGGCCTCCGAGAATCAAATCCGCAACTCGGGGACCTTTGGGACCACGAGACGCTGCCCAAACCATACAACACCGTGCTCATCTTACAGAAACATTTGGTCGATCCATTTCGATGTTCGCTTGATTTTACCCACCCCAACATCGATTCTTTGTCTTTGCCTTGATTTGATCCACCAAGGTCGGTTGCACAATCGTGGCAGGCGAGGAACCATGCTCAACCAAACCCAAGTTGAGACGTGAAATTGCAAGAAGTGCGAGTTCTTTGTCGTCTTGGATCATCGTGAGTATTGCAATACACCTTTCGGCTAAGTGCATCGGCTACCACATTGGCCTTGCCAGATGATACCGAATACCCATGTCATAATCTTTGACCAATTCCAGCCATCTCTCTCGCTCGAGGTTCAGATCTGCCGAGTGAACAAGTACTTCAAGCTCTTGTGATCGAATACACCTCACAACGGTTTCGATCAAATAATGCCGCCAAATCTTGAGTGCATGAACCACTGCGAGCAAGCTCTAAATCATGGGTGGGATAGTTGAGCTCATGAGGTCTCAATCGCTCTGGATACATAGGCAACCGCCTTGCCTTCTGCATAAGAACACATCCAAGTCCTCGGCGAGGCATCGCATAAATATCGAAGCTCTTGTGGACATCGGGAAGAGTAAGGGCGGGGCTAAAGTCAATCGCCGTTTGAGCTCGAAAGCTCTCATCACAAGCGAGAGGACCACACAAACTTCTTGTCCTTCTTGAGCAATTCGGTCATCGGCTGCGATCTTGGAGAAGTTCTCGATAAAGCGGCGGTAGTAGCCCGCTAAACCAAGAAAACTCCGCACATCAGTGACTGACTTGGGATGACCCCAAGATAGAACATCGCCGACCTTGCTGGGATCCACAGCTATGCCTCCAGCTGAAAGAACATGGCCCAAGAATGCCACTTCCTTCAACCAAAACTCGCATTTGCTAAACTTTGCATATAGTCGGTGCTCGCAATTTGCCCAACACTATCTTGGATGCTCAAGATGCTCTTCTTCATTCTTGGAGTAAATAAGGATATCATCAATGAAGACCACCACAAATTTATCCAAAACTCCATGAATACCAAATTCATTAAGTTCATGAACAAAGTGGAGCATTGGTCAAGCCAAAGGACATGACGGTGTACTGCATGAGACCATAACGAGTAGTGAAAGCCGTCTTGAATATCTTCAGATCGATCGACTGATGATACCCCATTCTCAAATCAATATTTGAGAACACCTGGGCTCCAGTCAACTGATCGAACAGATCATCGATGCGGGGAAGAGGATACTTGTTCTTCACCGTCACCTCATTGAGAGGACGGTAATCAACACACATGCGCAAAGTCTTGTCCTTCTTCTTCACAAAGATCACCGGACAACCCCAAGGAGATGGCCGGGACGGATGAAACCCTTTGCTTGGAGCTCACCAAGCTGCTTCTTCAATTCTTCTAGCTCATTGGGAGGCATTCGATACGGCGCCTTCGAAATCGGAGCGGTACCGGGTAGCAACTCAATGACAAACTCAAGGTCTCGAGCCGGAGGCATCCCGGGCAAATCCTTAGGAAAGACATCCACAAAGTCGATACTATTGGAACATCCACGACCGCAGGTGGCTTCGCCGATGCACATAGATGTGGCCCCTGCAGCTGCGGCGAAAATCCGACCTGCTCGCCTGAAGGGCTGGTGAGATAGACAATCTTCCTGGCACAATCGATTTGCCCCAAGTGTTGGGACAACCAATCCATGCCAAGAATCACATCCAGACTCAATCGAAAGGCGAATAAGGTTTGCCAAAATCACTCCTTTGACTACGATAGGAACATCCCGACATCGTAAATCGCTCTCATTTCCGACCGGAGAGCGGATGAGCAAAGGAACTCCCAAAGGAACACGGTGAAGACCACTAGCAGCAGCAAATGATCTTGAAATAAAGAATGCGATGCTCGAATCAAATAATCTGCAGCGCAGACGAGAATTAACAAGAAGTGTACCCATCACGACATCTGGCGCCTCCTGAGCCTCCTCAGCTGAAAGGTGGTTGACTCGACATTGCCGCACTCGGGTCTTCTAGATAATCTTACAGTCGGTGGATGACCACTCCCGCCCGCGTCCTCCATTAGGGCGGCGGCGATCGCAACACTCACGAGGCAAGCGTTGGCGTAGTGGCCCTTGTTGTGGCGGCGAAAACAAGTAACCTCGGCGCCGGATTGCGGAGGCCGCTCGCTCTTTGGATCGCGGCGACGTGGCTGAAACACGCTGCGGTGGGCGAGAGCTGTGCGAGATGGCCTCGGCGGTGGAGCAAAAGAACGGGCCCCGGTGCTAGCCCACCAGGACGAGCGAGGCGGTGTGAGTAGGCGATGCGCCTCCCATTTGCGCTTGCGATACTCGCCCAGCGCCTTTGCCTTATGCTCAGCAACAATGGCCTTATCTACCAAGGCCTGAAAGTCAGAGAAGTCCACAATAGATAGCTTGTCCTGCAGCTCCTCAGACAAGCCATCCATAAACTTCTCTGCTAGCCTCATCCGAGGCCACCTCTCCTGAGCATAACGAGCGGATGATTGAACTCGCATGCAGTACTCCGTCACGATTTGTGCCCTTGCTTGAGCGCGAGGAATTCTTTCTTTTCGCTTCATCAGGCCATCGGGATGTGGGCCCGACGAAAGGCGACTGAACTCCTCCCACGCGACCACATGGCTCGCGAGCCGCATGGCGAGATAGTTCTCCCACCATGAGTGCCGCGCTCAAGGCCGGGTGGGACGCGAAGAGTGCCTTGTCTCGCGCTCGCATCGAGCTATGTTGAGCTTTCGCTCAACCATGCGCAGCCAATCGTTCGCATCGAGAGGTCCTCATAGCGGAGAAAGTCGGCGGCTGCAGACGGAGAAACTCTGCGAGTCCCAGCTGGTCGGTGGCCGCCACCAGGCGGCGAGTGGAGGTATTCTAGCAATAACCTCCAAGATGCGCGTCGGTCCATGCGGTTTCGCTCGATCGGCGAGAACCTCGACCATGGTCGAGGAGGAGGGGAAGCTCCTCATCATGACCAACTGCTGAGCGCCACGCGTTCTCCCGCCATCCTGTTTCACTAAGACAAGTTAACAATAGCCGGAAAACACGAAGTCGATAACCCACTGCAAATACTTACTAACAGCACAAAACAAACACAAGATCTTTAAGTTACAAAACCAATTGACAAAAATCAGACACTTAGCAAACTCATACATATCTTACCCTTATGCTCCCACAAATTTTAATTAGACTAATTCTCTATGGTTCTCCCAAAGACTAATCCCACCGGATAAGTAACTATCTTTTGAAAGGAAAGAGAGAAACCAAGTTTTAAACTCAAATTAGAGTAAGATGAGAGTAGAAAGCTAAAATAGGTAAGGAGTAAAATCTAAGAATCTGCCTAGGTTTTCATAAACCTTTTTATAACTTGGAAATAAACTTTTCTAAAATATCCTAAGGACGACTATGCTTGGGTTACTACGGTCAGAATAGCTCTGATACCAACTTTGTGAGGACCCCAATTTATTTGGCTTGTAATGCTTAACCAACCACCTGGTCCTAGCATCACAAATCAAATAAGCGATCCTCGAGATACGTATACTTCTGAGCAATATACACATCTCGGTACAAAATTAGACATCAACTCCATTCCAAACATAGAGTCCAAACACCACACTACCAAACGGAAGATAAACAAATAGTAAAGCTATTACAGACAAAGGCCGACAGGCCAAGATACACAAATGAACAAGAACGACAGCGGAAGCAAAAGTGCCATAAGATGGCTATAAACAAAGCCAATCAGCGTGCCTCCAACCCACAAGGCATCTGACCGGACCGCCAAGTCTAGTCGTTCACGGCGACAACACGACTCACGAAGTGAGGCCCTTGGGGCTCACCTTCTTCCTCCGCAACAAAGACATTAAGCAAAGCACACAGTACAAAGATTGTCTTTGTACCCGCAAGACGGACGTGTGAACTAGGACCTATTCATATGCTACATGCGAGCTTGTTTGGTGGAGGCCATATGTTTCATTTGCATGAAGCCAATTTTCATTTGCAATAATATGATATAGTTTGAAGGCAAGTTTGCAATTCGTTTTAATGTTGAAATCTGATAAAGGTAATACTAACAAAGAGAAAGATAAACAACCTAGAGGTGACTATCCCAATAGTCACCACAACAATAGCACGAATCCAGCATTCGTACCACCCATCAAGTTTTAATTAAAATGTTGTAGTCTAACTCTTGGAAGACCTTGCCAAGCGTGTCCATAACCTAGGGCGAGGCTATTCGAATAGTTTTAAACCCTGCAGGGTGTACCAATGTACCCACACTTGATCGCCTTTAAGCCAAAGCACACTTCCAAGGTATGCTACATGACTAAGTCCTACGAGACTTTTTCCAATATTGTGTATTAACTACGAGCAGCTCGTATGGATAGAAATCCATACGCTTACATGGTAAAGCCGAAAAGACAACTACCCACTCGGGATAAAGCTTTTGGACAACTACCATGCTCCCACCTCCATCCTCCTGCGACCCTGCGACTCCGAGCCAATACACGCCAAAGTACTAGGTCAAGAGAGGTCCCATATACTCTAGTGTGGTTAGCACGCAAAATGCTTAGTTCGATGTAACAAGATGTTCGGTCCTTGTTGACTCGGGCACCATTCCATCACACCCAACAGATCACACCAATCATACCGTTGTGCCCAAGTCTAAATCATTTTGTTTTCAGTTTTAGTTTTGCAATTAAACATAGCAAAAATGTGAAACATAAAGTTATAGTAGATTTTGTGTGATCAAGGTTACCTGGCTAAAGTCGATAACCGCCAGCTTCTACCGATAGCTAAGCATGTCTAAGCAAGTTGACCGGATCTACTAAGTGACAAGAGATCATCCAATGACCTCTAATCACAGCAAATAACCTAGGCTCGGCTAGTAGAGATCAATATTTTGTCTACAGGATATGCAACTACTGATTTAACTAATCAATTTAACACAAATTAAGCAATGCATACATACAAATTGAAACAAAATATTAGACTTTAAAATCTGGGATTATCATGATCAAACTGCGCTGTTCGGCGCCGTTGTTCAATTTGTTGCGGAGGGTCGTTCGGGGTTGCCGCAAATATCGAAACCTAACGATAGAATAAATAATAAACAAATAAGAGCGAATAACACCGACAAAACTCAACCGTACAATAACAACAAAACATACCAAACTCACACACAACCTAAGCAAGATATACAAAATTTTAGAAACAGAGCAATTCATTTTAAGTTATTAAGAATTTTCTATGAATTTTCTAAGCTAAAAACACATCAAAACACTAGTTAATTACTTAACAAATTTTCATGAATGAAACGATATCTAAAACCTATCCCGATAATTAGCATACTAAAAATGAAATTTCTGAATTGGTTTCACTTTGGATTTGGACAATCATTGAAAGAGGTATACATTTTCTAATTTAGAAGATACATAAAACGTCCTATAATTAATTAATGATTTTTGCTACAGAGACAAGGTTGAAACTAATTTTAGTAAATAGTTCATTTAAAATGAAAATTAAAAAGACTCGGTTTTATGCAATTTGGAGAAAAATTGAATTAGTTATGCATTTTACAAGTTTAATTGATTTAATGATTCAACAGAAAACACAAACGTAAATACTAAATCAAATTGGAAATACTAAAAGTCGAAAACCCTTTCCCACGCCGCGGCTAGCCTCGAGCGACAAGCGGGCCATGCGATGTTGACCGGGGGCCCACCCGCGCGAAGATGACGTCGGCGTATTCGAGAAATACGTCTTCGACTTAACCAAATGCAAACCTAACATTCGCTCCGCAGAGAAATCGCCCGACTAACTCCAAGCGGTTTCTAAAAGTGCGCGAGCTCGTCCGACAACGGAGGAACTTCGACCGCGAAGCTTGCGCACCTCGCGGCGAAGGAGGGCTCGGCGGTGCGGGACGAGGGCAAAAATGGGATCTCGACACTGTCGCGCCGCGCTGCACCGGAGGCCGTGTCGGAGGTGACGATGCGGCGCGACGGCGAGGGGCGGAGCACATGCTACGATGAAAACAACAGCGGCAACCTAGCAACGCTTAACCCAAACTAACGCGCGCTTAAGCTACACTGAGGTCCCAGGGACTTACTGGGATGACGCGGAGGGGATGAACTTGCCGGAGGTGGGCTGGCGATGACGAACCGGGGCGGCAGCTAAGGCGGCACCGAGAGGAACGATCGAGCAACCACAATGGAAAAGAGGGTCGAGGAAATCGAGCAGGACGAGGAGATCATGCAAGAGCGAGAAATGGAGCGAGATTAACTCACCGAGTGGGATGAAAACCCACACTTTCGCCGAGAAGAGGGAAGCGAATTCCAACACTTCCTGCGAACGAAACTTAAAATTAGATGAGGGGAAAGCATGATGAGGATCTGGAACACGATATGACGCGCTAAGGGGAGGATGATCTTCACTGGCGCGCGATGATGCGACAGCGGCGACGCGGTCGAGGAATTGAGTTGCGCAATCCTCGATTTGGGCTCGAGAGGAGAATTGGAGGGTGGGAATGGTGTGGTGGTGCCTAAACGAGATGAAGGAAACTTCGGGTGAGCTTAAGTAGGAAGAAGGCGGAGGAATGCATGCGTGGCGTTCGCACCGAGAGACCAAGAGCGGTGCCGACAAGTGGTGAGGGAGATGGTGGGTGATTAATGCCGCTCGGGGCATGGCGAACAGCGACGATGCGGCCGAGGAAATCTGCGAGAAAAATCGGGAAGCGGTGGCGAGGCAATGGGGCGAGGTGGCGTTCATGCGCGCACATGGCTTTCGACTCCTTCCGGCGCGAGGTAGGTGACGACGACATGTGGGCCCACCCGCCCGCAGCAGAGGAAAGCGCGCGAGCCGAGTCCGTGCGACGCGAGCAGTTGGTTGGGACTCGATCAAGAATGCATCGGCCGTTGGATCCGAGATGGGCGGTCAAGATTTCTGTATGCATTCGGACGGTCGGTTGATTCAACGCACGCAGCCGCACGATCTGCATCGGACGGTTAACAACGATTGGGCTCGTGGCTGTGCGATTGGCGGTGCGACCGAGCCATTTAGGTGCGGTCGGACTCGTGTCGGAGGTTGAGTCCGAGCCCGAGGAACAGTGATTCCAGGTTTGATTTCAAAAGGCTGATAAGGTTTGAGGAATTTTTAGAGGTAGTTCCAGAGCTCCAAAAATTCCGAAATTTTTATGGGAGCTAACTGGAACAGAGGAAAACCTTGTGAAATTTTTCCAGGAGTTTTCATGCAATAGATTTCTCCCAATAAAATTCACAAGCTGCTGCTCAGAGGGTTGACCAGATTTCAAACTAGTTTGACTTGGCCATTTGAAATAGTAAATAAAATCTAAAAATTGTGAAATAATTCAGGGAGGTAGATAGGATGATCAAGATGATAGGAAAAATAATTTCAGAGGACGATCACAAGTTTGAAAGCTAAGAATTTGCTGACAACAATTTCCAATCACAAGAATTAAATTCTAAAAATTGGAAATTGCTAGGGAAAATTGTAGAAACTCTCAAATGTTTTCATGAGGCATCAAAGGTTTTTATTTCTCCTCATAATTTAAATTTGAAATGCAAACCCTAAGTTAGGGCTGTTACACAAATAAACACCGGGAAAAATATCCAAAAAGCCAAAATGCTGAAAAATGCATGATAAATTAACAGTAGTGAGGTTTTGATTTTAAGTGGATTTAGGTAAACTTTTTAGTTCAATTGGAGTTCAATTGAATTTTCTACTCATTTTACAGTGTTAATGTTATTATTGCGCATTTAATTCAATTATCCAAAATTTCTGTAACAAAGACGAGAATCAAACCTATTCCATATTAAAGTTGAGGAAAAATGAAAATTTAAAAATTATTTCACTCTATTCGGAGTTAAAATGAATTACTTATGAATTTGTCAAGTTTAAAGCATTTTTTGTATGCAAGTAATTCATTTCGAGATTTCAAAATGTAAGGAATACTTTTTATACCCAGCCGCACCTAGCCATAGTCGTTTACAGGCGAGACCCAAAGTCAAAGTTGACTCAGTTAACCGCGATCTAGTCCCAGCCGAAACGACGTCGAAGGCGTATTCATGAAATACGTCTTCGGATTAGAAAAATGTACTTTGAATTTTAAACGCATAAGAAATACGTTTTCCTTACGGGAAAAATGTGCGTATTATGCTTAGCCATGCTTTAGTTATCCGACGAACTCTTGATCATACTCAAAGAATGATAAATTTGACTTAATGATATTTGGAATTATGGCAGAGTCACTGCTTTTAAAAGATGTTGTACTATGACCAGGGTTGTCATTTGGCTGAGTTGAACCCAAAATGATTTCATACTCAGGTGAATAATCGTACAGTAAAGGGGGTGCAGGAAGCACATTAGGATGTGGTTGTTTCGCTTGAGTAGCCTTTAAGGACTTAACTTTGTGGGCCATTGATCTGGGCAATACCGTGCAACCACAAGTTCATTTATGGGGTGGACTGGGCTAGCTAATTAGCAATGCTTTGAGTCGGTTTTGTTTTGGTTGAGAATGGCGTAAGAGGGGGCCAGGAAAGCGAATCCTTAACGAGCAGAACCGAGTCAAAACAGAGCTTTGTAAAGGCATTGACACGTTGTCTAGACTACTCACCTAAGGTAGTGAGTGGTGGTATCGACGGATGCCAAACCAACTAGAGAAGTCGTGTTATGTGGGTAAAGCTGTACAACCTCTGCAGAGTATAAAACTATTCAAATAGCTGTGTCCTCGGTTATGGACAATGCGTGGTGATATCACACGAGGGGTAGTTTTTCTATAAATAAAAATGGTGGTCGTGGGAGTGGTTTGAGCTGTTTCAAAGAACTTGTTTACTTATGTATTAATCTTTCAACTCGTGCTTTGCAATCTACTTATTATATTTCTAGTCAATATTGTTTTCTGTAAATTGACCATAAAGCTATTCTTGTCAAGCCCTGCATGAATATTATTTGCATACACTTTCCCACGGCTTGCTGAGTACATTCAAAGTACTCACGACTTTATGCCCCTTGTTTGATTAGTAGAGGAGTATGAACCAGGGAACTCAGAGTTATACGAAGAGGAGTACTTTGAAGACCTTGCGAGCTTGGTCGCGTCCTCCACTTGATTGCTTGTGGGCACGTCGGATGGCTTCCACAGATGTTTTGTCCTCCGCTGCTTGTAACCTCTTGGCGTTGAGCCCTGCGTGGCAACTCTGCAACAACTCTGACCATAAGGTCTTCTGCTAATAGTAATATTAATTTGTCTACTTCTTCTTCGGTTTATTGTATGGATATAATTTCATCTTTGTTGAGACTGTGTGAGCTAGCCACTGATCATGGGACTAGTTTGGTTTGCACAGAGGGTCTCGAGGTTGTTTACCCGGGGTACCGACAGAGGTGGTATCAGAGTCATATCGACTGTAGAATGCAACCATCGTTAGTATGGTCGTTTAGTCAAAAGTATCAAAATTTATTTTCTAAATCAAACCAAGTTAACTGATAAGTAGTTATTCTTCTCTCATCTTGTTCTATTCTTTCTCGTCTCATTCCTAGGTTCTTGCTTCTTATCTCTTCTGAAACCTTGTTTTCAAACGCAAACTAACCCCTTTACCACAGTAATCTCTATATGATCGAGCTTTGCTTTAATTCGACCATCCATCTAAGTTAGATTAGAAGTGCTTTAGTAAGTTGCCTTCTTAGTTTTAGTATCGTTTAGCCTGTAGGATAGGACATTCGGCTCGAGTTTGTTGCCTCTTAATAGCCTTCCGGTTATTTGTTCATTGGGTTAAACCGACTTTCCCCGGTTAGGGTGTTCCATCTTTCTCCCTTGCTCTCACTCGTCAAGTTTCTCACTTACCTATCATGCTTTCTTCTAATTGTCTTCTAACCTGGAAAGATTTGTGCAGATAGTTCAGACCCCCAGCTCGTCAAGTCAAGATGAACCAGTGGATCCCTTTACACTACTGTAACACCCTGGCTATTCGGAAGCCAAAATGCTACCTAAAGGACTAACATAAAATAATACCGTGAAAGAATTTCAACATAAACTTATCAACTAATATAAAAAAGACCAACATCTTTTAGAACCTAAGCAGGATTTAAAACTGTATCCAACAGCAATTCACAATTTCCAATTATTTAAGTCCATTGAATCCACTAAGATAATCATATCAAACCAATAATCATGGAACATAAGCAGTTATTTAAACAACAATAACATAAAGGATGATATCATCCACGCCTAAATTTATTTATTACAGGTCCATCGCTAACCAAAAAAATAAAGATCCATTCTTTTATTGAATCTAATATCAAGTGAAGTATTTGAGTAGTGCGTGTCTACTCCTCCCAAGAGAACTTCATCAACAACCACCTAAAATAAATAAACAAAGCAAGAGTGAGCCCAAGACTCAGCAAGTACATTGAATATATGAATAGACCTCCAATATGAACAAGACAACCTCTTCACACTTTCTGAACATACAGCAAACGGATATTTATGAATGCATGAAATGAATGAAAATAATAAAAGGAAGGACTGCACACGTGCTTATACCGGTATAGCTAGTGACACACCCGTTGGTGTTCACTTAAGCCCGCATTTAACCAAAATATGGGATCCCAATCCCGTATGAAGAACATTTCATACGGTGTCCAAAATCGCCACATTGAATTGGTGGGTCTTACGTGCCCATACTGGAATTGATGGGTCTTACAATCCACTCCCGTGGAAGGCACATGAAACAAGATGCATGAACTAAAGTATGAATTATGAAAGACGTCATATATATACTCATGGATATAACACATAAGAAAAGGACATAAACTTTGAATATTCTCGTGGATATCAGAAAAACACAATACAATCAAGCATGCATCATACACCAAACATATGAACATCAAAGTACTTGTCTTCCGCGTTGCGACGCGTTAACAAGCAACGAAGGTGCCCTTAAATCCGAAGACTCGCCGCCTAAATAAGTAAATAATTGAAATAAGAACAACATGGTACAGAATGCTAGCCGCGTCGTTCTACAAAACCTTCCCGACCACTCTAGAACTAACTATTTTATCTAATCCGAAGACAGACAGCTCAAACAAGGAAAATGAGTTTGGACAGGACCCTTAAAACAAACATAACTTTTACTCCGAAGGTCGAAAAATAGCAAACTCAATTGGGTTAGAAAGATAATGTAAATATCTAAAATAACCTAGTTGGTGGTCATCTCAAATTCTGTTTGTAAATGACTCTAATAGATCAATGAACAACATCTGTCCAGATCTATCTAACAAGCCTGGACAGCAGCACGGTATCGGACATAACTTTTGATTGGATGAACCAAAATTGGTGTTCTTTAACAATCTGAAAAGCTACGAACAAAACCTACCAAAGTCTAGTTGGGCAAAAGTTCAGATTTTGCCTCTAATAAAATTTGGCCCACGGCTCAAATCTGTTGACAGAATTAACAGACAGAAATATCGGCTGAAATAAAATATCCATAACTTTTGTTCTACAACTCCAAATTGGATGTTCTTTATCAATATAGAAATATTATCAAATTCTCTACAATAACCTAGTTGAGTGAAAACCCTTAATCGTCCATTATCATATTCATATTTTAGGAGACAACTTGTTAGGTAGTTCTCGTCAGAATTCTGGACAGCAGATACTAAATCTATCATAACTTTTGATTCGTACGTCGGAATCAGGTGTTCTTGGCGGACAACGAAAGATAAGAGCATTATCTAAATATCTCTAGGAGATCAAAACTTCTAATTCAGCCTCTAAGAACCCGAAACATACCACGCAACATACTGGACATATTCGAATTTACCGCAGACAGACTTTGATCCAATCAAATTTAATCGGTTTCACTTCTACGACTAATCAAACAACAACAACCGCAATCGTTACCCTTGGAGACACGCGTGTTCGCTGAAATCCCCGCTAGATGCTCATCTCCTCTTCTTCTCCTCTCTCCCTCCACCTTTCTCCTTGGCCGACAAAGAATGGGAGAGCACCACCAAGAGGGAGCAACGGAGTGCAAAGAGGAGGCGTGTCATCAGCGGCACTGTAGTGGTGGCGGAACACCGTAGCAATGCGTGCTACGGTGGTGGGCTAGGTTTCCCATACTTTTATTAGTGGCCAGCCCCTCATGGGCCTCCTAGGCCAAAGCCCAAGCCCAGTTGTCAAAGAATTGCAGATTTCCCTCCTCTAAAGTCTAATTTCTCTTTCACTGCTTCCTTCATTACAATAAGTTGGAGTATTACAGAAAAAACCCCTTTTGTTTACTCTCCTTCCTTAGAAACATTCGGGGTATTATATTCTACCCCCTTAACAGGATTCGACCCCGAATCTACTCACCGATCTACCCGAAAGAAAACAGCGTCTGCAAATTAACAACGATAACACATACGGACATGAACAAATCGGTATTGCTCGCGCATGCAAGACTCTAACTTCAAGTGACCTCTCTCTCTGCCCGATGAGACCACAACACAAAGACGTAGAATGGCGTGCGTCCTAACGCCGTCCTCACATTTCTGGTACACTCATCGAAGAGAATCGAAGGTAAAATCCTACTCGATGGTCCGCGGCGTTAACGAATATTCAAACTCTAGTTCTCACGGTACTCACTCGGCACAAACATGCCAAATGTTGAGTACACGCGTAAGGTCCCGAGACGGCCTAGCGATATGCCAACTTTTGAACTCTCGCACTACTGAAAACAACCCAATGTACCTTGGACCAACTTCTCCTTTGATACTAAAGCACAACAAGCGCATAGCACATGGAACTCTGGTTCCACCTCTGAATCGAATTCTTCACGCAACAAGGGTCACCCCCCTTTTATAAGGGACATACAACGGAACTCTCTTTGAGAAAACCCTGTTCGACAAAACCCATCTGAAAATAAAAGATTCACATCGCAACTATCGTTACCATTTCGGTACTAAAGAGTCAAACCCAGAAATCAGAATTTCATCACGAAAAACCTTTCCACCTTCCAAGTGACAGTTTGCGAATAAACGTCACGAAATCCAAAGGAGAAATCACTTGAATGCTCAAATAAAAAAAATCATTTATTCCGTCTGAACTGGAAAGAATCACACATGTCAACATAAATGCTGAGCTCAACTTGCGAAAGACATCCGTCAAAACACATAGCTCAAACGAGAATCAAGAAAACGTGTCTCTACTTGAGGAAGCATCAATTTCTCAGTTTCTCTTTTAGGAATAAAACTTCTCTCAAACTTTGGAATTCCAATTCATCGCATAACACCCTAGCTCATCTCTCTTAACTTGGCATTCTCAACGCTATGCTCAAGTCGAAATACATCATCCACACCTTTGTACAGAGGCTCTATGGACTCCACCGAAACATTATCTCAACAACTCCTCTACCGACAGAATTAATTTGACAGATGACTTCCAATGCATCTCAAAATAAATCTCACATGCAATCACATCACCTCAATGTTTTAAGAATAAACAACTCGAAATTCCCAGCACACACATTCATATACTTCCTCAAAAAGGTTCTATCAATGATCAACCCATTGTTCGGAATCCACCCTTATTCTACTTCCTCTACACATAATTATTAGGAGACTCAAGGTCCTAGCAAAAAGAATGTGAAGCCCAAAATCAAACTCCAAGACTCCTACCATGAACTTCTCATATAGAAGATAGGGGAAGCCTCAAATTAAATCCCTAAAATTCTCACAATCCAAACATACGTGCGCATTGACATCAACACAAAAATATTTCTTCGATCCAATTATCTTTATCAAGATCCTAACTCTTAGAGAGTTACTTACTAAGTCTAAGTCATTCTTGGCAGTAATCCAACAATCTCGGCTATCTCATTAGTCGCTTTAACGATCAGATTACCTCGCTAATACTACTCTCATTACAACACCATCATATTTCATCTGCACAACCACGCAAGGTACTCAACCGCGATACTCTAATACATCGAGTAGGATTCCCCATCCTTTCGAAAATTCTAATGTTCCACCCGAATTAAACAAAGGATCTTGAATCACAAATCTCCATAGGTTCTAATGGTTGCAACAATGCAATCAGTTTAGCCTCAAAGGCAAACATTCTGTATAAATAAAATTCTCTCCAAGAATTACATACGAAATTAGTTCATCCTTCAATGCTCCTTGATTAACTTACAATCCAAGGTCTCACAACCACCTTAAATAAACACCTCGAAAAAAATTATTGTGAAATGAATCGGTGAATCCTTCCTCAAAAGAAAAAGCAAATGAAGACATTTACTGCTCGAAGTAAACAAAGGACCAAGGGAAATAGTAACTTAGGCAAAGAACTCGGAAAACATAGAGAACGTCAACAGCTGAGGACCCAAGTCCTGCTATAAGCGAATACCAAACCACAAATGAGAAGAAGGTATTGCCCTTTGAAAATTGGTAAACTCTTATGGAACAAGGGTTTAAGCACACTCAAATAAACTGCAAGTTGCAAAACGCGACTTAAATCTCAAATACTTTTACTTCCCTCTTTCCTTTAACCAGGAAAGTCATTTTCTGTGATTACTACATCACTTTACCAGCTTAAACAAGATAAGCTCTTAAGACCAAATCATAGGAACCACTTAAGAACCAATAAAATCTTTCAACCCGTCTCTTTGCTCGAAACAGACTCAATTACCACATAACTCATGAGGTCCAAAAATAACAAACGCAAAACTCGAAACACTTTCACTAAAACAGTATCATGCAACTGATCAATTTTTTTTCTTATAATTCGTTCAACATTATCATCACAGCCATAGTATGACAATCACACTAATCATCGAAATAATATGTTATTAGCAAGAATCATCATAATCGCTTATCACTTCATGAACTTTTAAAAAAGAAACACAATTAACTACTTCATCATGTCTCTAAAATCTAAATAAGATTGCATATACTTGATCTAGGGAAAGCCTAGTGCAAAAACCTCATAATTGAAACAAACTCTTTCAACAAGATGATAATAGAACATGACAATCTCACCAATGTACACCAACAGAAATCTCTTATTAGCTTTCATCCATTTAACTCTTACTCACACTCGACGCCAAGATAGTACACACTAAATGCTCTCTAGCCACATATGGCACAATCATGATCCTACCTCTGTTTGCAACCTCAACAATAGTTAAGAGGATATAATCAACATTCTAACTTATGTTCAGCAATTAGAATGAAAGGTCCTTAACTTTAATAATATAGGATACATAAGACAAGGTTTCACAAGGCGATACATCATCGTTCATCTAGTCATTTAAACATGTTTCAATAATTTTTAGCATGGAAAGAATCAAGTAAAGCTATCATTCAAATAAGATCATCAAGATCCAAATAGAAGACAGATTCAAAGTTAATATTTATCAAGGCAACATTTGAACACATCCTTAACTTAACCATCACCAGCGGTTAGAATAACCGAAAGAGGACCTAGATTCCAATCCATCTAACAAATTTAACAGATTACTCGATCGTAAGGATCAAACCGGTTCATCAACATTTCCACACTTCTTAATAACAACAGGTCCTTGAACAGTATGAACAAACTCTTATCTAAAATTCATCATGTACCAAATACAACGACATTTCGCATTAGTCAATTCACTTCCATGGATACTAGTTAAGAATAAACTGCTTGCACAAAGCCAATAACCCAAACCTGATAACTTATCTCATAACGGTTAATTCATTTTATTAACACCTCTTACTTAAGCATGACAAGACATCACTTAAAGGTTTTAGCACAATCTTTTAGAAAAAGAGGTATTAAATTTCAACAATTGAAAGAATTCAAAAGAAATACATAAAGTCAAAGCTTTCACATGATAAAGAACTTGCAACAGAAAACTTTCAGTATCCAGAATACCAAGTGAATAAAGATTCGCATCCTCCAACAAGAACGGCAGAACTCAAAGAAAGGATAAATTTCGCCGATAACTAACGTTCCCAAGAAACAACATTAGACCAGCAGTCAGGAGAACAAGTAGTCGATATAATGAATCAAGAAAGATCAATGGAAACTCATCAGAAGAAATGTAAAACACTAACTCTAGAAAACTTCATCATTCGCAACTAACACCAGAACTGGACATATTTAGAATCAAGGAAGAGAATAATATTTTCTAAACAAACTCACCCTCAACACTCAACTATGGTATTCGGGGTAGATACTACTCTATTATGTTACCAGGAACGGTGGTGTAATCTGACAAACACAGGGCCACCACCACGACCTCAACCTCTCAACGTCACCCATAGCCAATAATCAATATGAATATAGAATATCATCTCATAGTAATCACACAAATAAATTCATAGGTATAGAGGATCATATCATATCATAGATTAACAACAAGAAAGATAGTACAGAAGCAATTCAACAATTGCTCAACAAATGAAACATAACAATAGAAATACGGAAACAATGGATTTCCCAACCCCACCTACTGTGCATAGTGTGTCATTTTAATAACTTAATTACCACAGACCTAAAACCTGGCTCTGATACCAACTGTAACACCATGGCTATTCGGAAGCCAAAATGCTACCTAAAGGACTAACATAAAACAATACTGTGAAAGAATTTCAACAGAAACTTATCAACTAATATAAAAAAAGACCAACATCTTTTAGAACCTAAGTAGGATTTAAAACTGTATCCAACAGCAATTCACAATTTCCAATTATTTAAGTCCATTGAATCCACTAAGTGTGAGGACCCGAAATATTTAACTAGTAACACTTAACCTCCAAATGGTTCTAGCATTACTAATTAAACATTCTAAGCCTCGATGGACATATGCTTCCCAGAATTGCACCACATGCACATCATCACAAAATTACACATCATTTCCATACAACATACATTAACAAGTCTAGTAAAGGACATAGATAAAGTAAGTTATTACAAAAGAGAGCCGACCGGCCAAATAGAACAATATACAAGAATGACAGCGGAAGCAAAAGGTGCCATAAGATGGCTAGAACAAAAGTCGACCGGTTAGCCACACAACCCACAAGGCAACCGACCGGGCCGCCAAGCTAGACGCTCGCAAGCTACCAAGACAACTCACGTATGAGGCCCTCAAGCTCACCTTCTTCCTCTACAACAAATACATTTAAGCAAGATAACCGAGTACACAAAGGTACTGCAAGATCGACGTGTGGAATAGCAGACCTGTTCATAAACTACATGCAAGCTTATTTAGGTGGAGGTTGTATGTCTCATTTTACACAAAGCCAACTTTATTTGCAATAACGTAATACATTTAAAAGCAAGTTTGCAAATATGTTTTGTTGTCAAAATAACAGCGGAGTAAAGATACATACAAGTAACCACCTGGAAGCGACTATCCCAATAGCCACCACAACATAGCACGAATCCCCGATTCGTACCACCCATCAAGTTTTAATTAAAAGGTTGTAGTCTAACTCTTGAAAGCTTACCCAAGCGTGTCCATAACCTAGGACGAGGCTATTCGAATAGTTTTAACCCTGCAGGGGTGTACCAATGTACCCACACTTCAGACCGCCTTTAAGCCACAAAGCACACTTCCGAAGGTATGCCGGCACGGCTAAGTCCTACGAGACGCTTTCCAATATTGTGCATTGACTACGAGCCGCTCGTATGGATAGAAACCCATACGCTTACATTGCAAGTCGAAAGACAACAAATCCCATCACGGGTGAAGTCTTTCGGACACTACAATGCTCCCAACACCATCCCTCCCGCGACTCCCTGCGACCCGAAGCCAATACATGCCAAAGTACTAAGTCAAGAGAGGTCCCATACCCTCTAGTGTGGTTAGCACGCACAAATTGCTCGGATAAGAGGTACTCACAAGATGTTCGGTCCTTAATTGACTCGGGCACCATTCCAGTCACACCCAGAAGCACACCAATCATACCATTGTGCTCAAGTCTAAATCATTTTGTTTTTAGGTTTTAGTTTTCATAAATAGACATGGCGCAAGGTGGAAATCATAATCATAATAAATTTTATGTGATCAAGGTTATCGACAAGTCGATAACCGCCCATTTCTACCGGAAGCTAAGCATAGCTAAGCAATTAATTCGCAACTACTAAGTGACAAGAGCTCATCTACGAACTCTAAATCACAGCAATAACCTAGGCTCACGGTAGTAGAGGATAATCATTTGCTAAGGAGATGCATCTACTAGGCCAACTAACGACAATAGTCTAACACAAAGTAGCAATGCATACATAGAAGTTGTAATCAACATAAATACTTAAAATACTGGGATTAACATGATCAAACTACTTGCCTTGCTGGGATTGGTCTTGCTGCAGAGGGGAGTGCTCAGGTTCAAAGTTCTCTTCGGAACCTAACGCGAAAAGGCGATAAAAATCGATAAGAACGAAAAACACCAAAAGTAACTCAACAGCAAAGAACAACCAAAACCCATGAAATTTCTACAACAGCTAGGGGCTGTTTTTAGACAATTTTAGAAACAAGAATCACTTCATTTGGACTTAGCATGAAAAAGTTATGGTTAATCTAAGCTCTCTCAGCCTGAAAAATCATAATTAAATTAATTTTGGTTACTGTTCATGGTGAAAATTTCTAGAATGATCTGGAACTTGAAATTTTTATGATAGGTAGATATGGTTATCCTAACAACATCAAAACTGAGCTTGCACAATTTGGAGTTGAAATGAATTAGTTATGATTTTTCTAAGTTCTAAAACTAGTGAATCATTAATTTCAGTGGCAAGGATCAGATGAAGACCTATTCTATATTACAGTACACTCCTAGTGGGTTTTAACAAAACTTAGTTTGCTCAGTTTGGAATAACAGAGAATAAGTTATGCATTTTACAAATTTTCAAAGAATTTCTAAACCACTATTTTCACTAAACAAGATCATGCAGTTTCTATCATTTTCTGCTACATAACAGTGCCTAAATTCATTCTCAGATTAAAGTTCATACTCTAACAGAGCTACAAGAATCTGGAATCATTCAAAAGAAGCTAAAATGACAAAGTTATGCACTTTTGAAATTTGAAACAATAAAAGACTTAGAAAATTCGAGCTCGGGAGGTCCAATTGGTGAAAGACAAAGGAGAGGTCGGGCCGTCGATCCTTCATCGCACGCCACGGACCTCAAGCACACGCACAAAGACCTCCTCCGCGATCGGGAGGTGCGGACCGTTGAGATCGATCCAACGGCCACGACCGGTGCATGCCGCAGCGACGCAAAGGAGGTCCTCGCGCGCTACGGAGGTCGTGACCGTCAGATCGAGATCTGGCGGTCCCGAGCACTAAGGGAGGTCCTAAGGCTTTAAATCTGAGGAAGGAGGTCCAACCCGTTAGATCTCAATCTAACGGTTTAGACCAGAGGAGGAGGTCCTAAAGCTACGGATCTAAAGGATGAGGTCCTAGACGGTCAAGATCTCCAGAGGGAGGTCTTGATCTGCTGGGATTAACACGAGGAGGTCTTGGATGGCCAAGATCTACTCGGGGAGGTCCTAAGCGATAGGGTTTTAATCGGAGGAGATCTGGACGGCTCAGATTAGACCTAGGGAGGTCCTGAACGATCCCGATCGACGCGAAGGGAGGTCCTCAGACTAAGGATTTTACAAAGGAGATCTAACGCTCAGATCTAAACCCGAGGAGGTCGTGAACGGCTAGGATTGCGCCTAAGAGGTCCTGAGCGGGTGGTCTTTGCAAAATGACCCAGGGAGGTCTTTTGCGCACGGGAAAAGATCTAAATGGCTAGGATTTAACCAGGGTGGTCCTAGACGGCTAGGATCGACACTAGGGGAGGTCCTAGCGTGCAAGATTTTACGAGGCCGGATCCAACGGCTAAAAACTAACCCAGGAGGTCCTTAACGGCGGAGATTACTCTAGGAGGTCTAGGACTTAGCGATTTTGTCGGAAACGGCTCTACGACTCAGATCTAGCCTCGGGGTGGTCTTAGACGGCCATGATTTACCCTGGGAGGTGGGGCTTTAGAAGGCACGCGCGAGCTGCCGGCAAGACAGCATTAATGGACAACCTCGGACAGCCATTAATGCTAATCATTGATCTCATATCTCGCTCGAGTATGACACGGCAAAACACCGAGTCAAAGAAAAGCTGCGCGGCGACATGGACCACGCCGGGAACCAAGGGCACCACTAAACTCATAAAAGCACGCGGACTCATCAGCTAACTCTCGGCGGCGACGACTCGAACGCCATGGCCGAGAGGGTGGTAATTAGGTCTTCAAAGAAACCGACAAACACTAAAAGGCTTGCAACGCTCTAATCTAGCTAAACCTTGAGCTCAAAAGACTAAAGAGGACTCACCGGGGCCAAGGTGAGGTCCAAAGGAGCTCGGAGGAGAGGTTGATGCCGAAGGAGGTGCTCCGGTGACCAAGCTCACGGAGACGAAGAAGAAAGCGAGGACGACCTTGAAGAAGCAGTACCCACAATGCCTCCCCTGAAACCAACCGATTTGGTTTAGACAAGATGCCCAAGGTGGATAATTGAACAAGTTGGAAAACCAAGTTCGCAATTAAACCACGGAGAGCTCGGGTGATCTTGAAGAACTTCAAACCGACAATGGTGGTGTTCATGAAGCTTGGTGGAGGGAGAGGAAGACTAAGGAGACAAGGAGGAGCTCGGGGTCTTAAGAAGACAAAGGAGCAAAGCCATGGACAGAGGCAAGCTTCGGGTGCACACCCCTGCCATGGACTTGCTAGATGTGACAGGAGCTGGTAGGGCTGACTTCTTTTTAGGGCAAAGGTCTGACATACAATCAATGCATGGCGAGAAAGAGATGTTGGGAAGGACCAAAAGTGACAAAGCATCGCTCCCCAATCGCTCGACATCGACACAAGCACAGGTGCGGGAAAAATCATGACGACCAGACCTCCAGGAGGTCGTGGAGAAGAAACACAGGGCTGAGGGGAGGTCCTGGACGATCCCGATTGGCATGGGGTGGTCCTGGACGTCCCAGATCACCCGAGGTGGGGAGGTCTTTGCGGGTGAGGAGGTCTAGGGGGAGGTCGTGACCGCGGGATGGAAATCCAGTGGCCTGGACCACCCCGAGGCGCTGAGATCAGAGGGGAGGTCTCGGCGGCTGGATGGAGATCCAACGGCATAGAGTGATGAATGCAACCGCAAGGTCCGAACGTTCACTCGAACGAGGACCGTGCGACCGAGATCCAACGGTCAGCACACGCGCACGAGATCGAGCCCGAGTGCGGCGCTGCTGACTCGACTCGAGCGAGTCCAATGGCTGGGTTGGACTCGGGTCTGACTCGAGCCCGAGTCTGACTCAGCCCCAAATTTGAGTTTCACTGATCTGAAGTTGGAGGATTTATTTGAGGTAGCAAACTCACTCCAAAATTTATGAAATTTTTACAGGAGCTTGCTAACTGAGTTATTGACCTTGTGTAAATTTTGCAGAGGTTTTTGTGCTATACATTTTCCTCCAAAAATTCCACAAGGTGCTGGTCCAAGGTCTTACCAGAATTTGAACAGGTTTGACTGACCTCCAAAATATTCAAACAATTTCTAAAAATTGTGAATTTTTTCAGAGGGGCTACACATCAACCCAAGAATTTAGGAAAAATATTTCCAGGAGATTATCACAAGATGGAACAAGAATGTTTTTGAAGGATCAAGATTTGGATCAAAGACTTGTGACTATGTATTTCCATAACTCTTGTACAATAATTGTTTAGTACATACAGGAAATACATGATGTAAGAAAAAGTTTTAATTTCTACTCATTTTCTTACATTTGAAACACAAGCCCAAAATTGGGCCGTTACACTAAGATAATCATATCAAACCAATAATCATGGAACATAAGCAGTTATTTAAACAACAATAACATGAAAGATGATATCATCCACAGCTAAATTTATTTATTACAGTCCATCGCTTAACCAAAGAAAACAGTATCCATTCTTTTATTGAATCTAATATCAAGTGAAGTATTTGAGTAGTGCGTGTCTACTCCCTCCCAAGAGAACTTCATGAACAACCACCTAAAATAAATAAACAAAGCAAGAGTGAGCCCAAGACTCAGCAAGTACATTGAATATATGAATAGACCTCCAATATGAACAAGACAACCTCTTCACACTTTCTGAACATACAGCAAACGGATATTTATGAATGCATGAAATGAATAGAAATAATAAAGGAAGGATTGCACACGTGCTTATACCAGATAGCTAGTGACACACCCGGTGTTCACTTAAGCCCGCATTTAACCAAAATACGGGGATCCCAATCCCGTATGAACATTTCATACGGGTGTCCAAAACTGCCCACATTGGACTGGTGGGTCTTACGTGCCCATACTGGAATTGATGGGTCTTATAATCCACTCCCGTGGAAGGCACATGAAACAGGATGCAAGAACTAAGGTATGAATTATGAAAGACGTCATATATATACTCATGGATATAACACATAAGAAAAGGACATAAACTTTGAATATTCTCGTGGATATCAGAAAAACACAATACAATCAAGCATGCATCATACACCAAACATATGAACATCAAAGTACTTGCCTTCCGCGTTGCGACGCGTTAACAAGCAACGAAGGTGCCCTTAAATCCGAAGACTCGTCGCCTAAACAAGTAAATAATTGAAATAATAACAACATGGTACAGAATGCTAGCCGCGTCGTTCTACAAAACCTTCGCGACCACTCTAGAACTAACTATTTTATCTAATCCGAAGACAGACAGCTCAAACAAGGAACATGAGTCTGGACAGGACCCTTAAAACAAACATAACTTTTACTCCGAAGGTCGAAAAATAGCAAACTCAATCGGGCGAGAAAGATAATGTAAATATCTAAAATAACCTAGTTGGTGGTCATCTCAAATTCGGTTTGTAAATGACTCTAATAGATCAATGAACAACATCTGTGCAGATCTGTCTAACAAGCCTGGACAACAGCACAGTATGGGACATAACTATTGATTGGCTGAACCAAAATTGATGTTCTTTAACAATCTGAAAAGCTAAGAACAACACCTACCAAATTCTAGTTGGGAAAAAGTTCAGATTTTGCCTCTAACAAAATTTGGCCCACGGCTCAAATCTGTTGTGCACTAATGACAGAAATATCGGCTGAAATAAAATATCCATAACTTTTGTTCTACAACTCCAAATTGGATGTTCTTTATCAATATAGAAATATTATCAAATTCTCTACAATAACCTAGTTGAGTGAAAACCCTGAATCGTCCATTATCATATTCATATTTTAGGAGACAACTTGTTAGGTAGTTCTCGTCAGAATTCTGGACAGCAGATACTAAATCTATCATAACTTTTGATTCGTACGTAGGAATCTGGTGTTCGTGGCGGCCAACGAAAGCTAAGAACATTATCTAAATATCTCTAGGAGATCAAAACTTCTAATTCAGCCTCTAAGAACCCGAAATATACCACGCAACATACTGGACAGATTCGAATTTACCGCAGACAAACTTTGATCCAATCAAATTTAATCGGTTTCACTTCTACGACTAATCAAACAACAACAACCGGCAATTGTTACCCTTGGAGACACGCGTGCCCGCTGAAATCCCCTGCTAGATGCTCATCTCCTCTTCTTCTCCTCTCTCCCTCCACCTTTCTCCTTGGCCGACAGCAATGGGAGAGCACCATCAAGAGGGAGCAACGGAGTGCAAAGAGGAGGGCATGTACTGTAGCGGCACTGTAGTGGCGGCGGAACACTGTAGCAATGCGTGCTACAGTGGTGGGCTAGGGTTTCCCCATCCTTTTATTAGTGGCCAGCCCCTCATGGGCCTCCTAGGCCAAAGCCAAAGCCCAGTTGTCAAAGAATTGCAGATTTTCCTCCTCTAAAGTCTAATTTCTCTTTTCTTTGCTGCCTTCATTACAATAAGTTGGAGTATTACAGAAAAAAAAACCCTTTTTCTTTTACTCTCCTTCCTTAGAAACATTCGGGGTATTACAACTACCACCACCACCTCCTCCGTCAGCAGCAACAGATCAAGGTTTGGGTCAGTTCATGGTAGCCCAGACACAGTTGATGAGCGCAATGATGCAGAATATGAACCAGATGATGGCTCAACAGAACCAGACCGCTGTCGCTCTACTTGCCTTGGTGAACTAGAACAACCAAGCAGTAGTCATGCCACCGCCACCACCAGCTTTCCTGTAACATCCCAATTTTGGGCTTGTGTAAGAAAATCAGTAGAAATTAAAACTTTTTCTTACATCATGTATTTCCTGTTGTGCCAAACAATTCTTGTACAAGGGATCATGGTAGTACATTGTCACAAGTCCTTTTGATCCAAATCTTGCTATTCCAAAAACAATCTGGTCAAATCTTATGATCATCCGCTGGAAATATTTTTCCTAAGTCTCTATGATGGTATGTGACCCCTCTGAAAAGTTTCACAATTTTTAGAAATTGTTTGAATATTTTGGAGGTCACAAACCAATTCAAAATCTGGTCAAACCTTGGACCATGCCTTGCAAATTTTGGAGGAAAATCCACAGCACCAAAGCCTCTGAAAATTTTATGCTAGGTTCTCGTTTGAGCTAGCAAGCTCCTGTAAAATTTCTTACATTTTGGAGTTTGTTTGCTACCCCAAACAACTCTCCAAATGTCACCTTTCTCTAATACCAGAAATTCAAATCCAGTTGAGTCGGACTGGGCTCGGACCGAGCCCAACTCAACCGACTTGGTTGGACCACATCGCCTTGCCGCGCACTCGGGCTCAAGGCATTGCGCGCAAGTCGAGTCATTGGATCTCCATCCGCCGCCACGACCTCCCAGACCTCCTCGCCCGCGCTCGGACCTCCCACCCGGCGATTTCGGACGCCCGGGACCACCCCAAGCAAATGGGACGTCCAGGGACCTCCTTGCGTGTGTTTCTTCCTCACGACCTCCCGAGGTCCGCGCCATGAAATTTCGCACCTGCGTGCGTGTGTCGTCGTCGAGCGGTTAGAGGCGGTGAGATGTCACCTTTGCCTCTTGTCAACGGCTCTTGCTGCGACATGCATTTATTGCCAGTCGGCTTTAACCTCCAAAGTCTTCACCTGCTCTGCCACTTGTCCTGTCGTGCGTGCCGTTGGCAGGGGCATGGTTCATGCTCACAGTAGGCTTTCGCCCTAGCCCTTGCCAAGCTCCCAGGCTATACATAGCCTGAAAACTTCCTCTCCTTTTCCTTTTCGTTCTTGGCTGTGCTTGAGCTCCCTCAGTTGAGTTGGTCCTCACACTCAAACCCCCAAGAACACCACCACCCCGAAACCTCCATTGTCACCTTTGGAGCTCCCTGCCGAAGCTCGAGCTCCAGTGGTTCCATCAACGTTCTTGCCTGTTTTCCTTGTCATCTCGAGCACCTCGAGCATTCTCTAACTTTCTTGTGGTTGTCCATCGCGAGGTGGTCAAGTTGGGAGGCCGCTTGTCGGGTCGAGGTCGTCTTCTTCTCCTTCGCGGCAAACACATCACCGCGGGACTTCGTCGACCTTCTCCAAGTCCCTCCGTCTTCCTCTGGACCTTCCCTACACTCGGGTGAGTTCATTTTAGTCCCTTAGAGCTTAGGGTCTAGCTAGCTTAGCTCGTGGCGCTCAGTTTTGTCGTTTTCGGTTTTGCGAAAGGCTTGTCCTCCGCCATTCTCGGTGGCGGCGTTTAAGCACGTCGCCGCCGTCGAGAGTGCCTCCGCTAGGTCCGCGGCACTATTGCGAGTTTATCGGTGCCCTTGGTCGGCGCCGCGAGGTCCCATCGCCGCGGCAAACCGTTGAGCCCGCCGGATTTTGCCGGTTCAAAACTCCTTTTCGTCATCTTGTTAGGACATCTTAAATGCCCATTTATTACCAATCATCAGTAGCGTGAGTTGTCTTAGCCGCCACCCTTTGTCGTTGTCCGGAGGTCCCGCGCCTTAAACAGCACCTTGGACCTCCTCGGGTTCTTCGTGACCGTCTAGACCTCCCCAAGTTTAGATCTGGACCTTTAGATCTTTCCCGCGAAAACCTTTTAGTATAAGACCTCCCTCGGTCCTTTTGCAAAGACCACCTCTGAGCCACTCCCGAGGTCCTCTTTGTAAAAAAGACCACCCCTTGTCGTGTTGTCAAAACCACCCTCTCGGACCTCTTCCGAGGTCCTCTTTGCAAAAGACCTCCCCTTGGTCATTTTTGCAAAGACCACCCTCGGGGTCCTCTTTGTAAAAAGCCACCCCTGGCATTTTACCAAGAAAACCCCCGCTCAGACCTCCTAGGCTCAATCCTAGCCGTTCGCGACCTCCCCGGGTTAGATCTGAGCGTTAGATCTCTTTTTGTAAAATCTTTAGCGCTCAGACCTCCCTCCGCGTTGATCTGGACCGTTCAAAACCTCCCTAGGTCTAATCCGAGCCGTCCAGATCTCCTCCGATTAAGAATCTTATCGCTTAGGACCTCCCCGAGAAGATCTTGGTCATCCAAGACCTCCTCGTGTCAATCCCAGCCGATCAAGACCTCCCTCTGGAGATCTTGACCGTCTAGGACCTCCTCCTTTAGATCCGTAGCGTTAGGACCTCCTCCTCTGGTCTAAACCGTTAGGTTTAGATCTAACGGGCTAGACCTCCCTCCGTGGAGTTAGCCGTAGGACCTCCCTCTGGAGATCTTGACCGCTGGGACCTCCTCCGTGAGCTCTTAGCCGTCTAGACCTCTCTCCGAAGGTTTACCCGTAGGACCTCCCCTAGTGCTCGGGACCGCCAGATCTCGATCTGACGGTCACGACCGCTGTTAGGCGCGTAGACCTCCTTGCGTGCGCTGTGCACGCACTGGTCGTGATCGTTGGATCAGATCTCAACGGTCCAGACCTCCCCAGTGCGGGAGGAGGTCTTCCCGTGCGCTGTGCTTCGTGGTCTGTGGCCCTGCGATGCAAGATCGACGGCCCACGACCTCTCCTTGGTCTTCCAGTTCGGTTGGACCTCCCGAGAGCTCAAAGTCTCCTAAGTCTTTTGCTGTTTCAAATTTCAAAAGTGCTTAACTTTGTCATTTTAACTCCTTTTGAATGATTCCGATTCTTGTAGCTTTGTTATAGTATGAACTTTAATCGAGAATGAAATTAGGCCCTTTGTTGTAGTGAGAAAATGATTTAAACAGCATGATCTTGTTTAATGAAAGATGATGTCTAGAAATTCATGGAAAAGTTTGTAAACACATAACTTCCTCATTGTAGTTGCAAATCTGTGCAATCTCAACCTAGTAAATTTGGCACTGTAAGCATGCTTTAATTTGAACTAGGCTTTGTCTTTATTCATGTTCTGAGAAATGATATATGCTAGTTTTAGAACTTAGAAAAATCATAACTAAATCATTTTAACTCCAATTAAGATGAAACCACTTGTATTAGCCTTAAAATGTCGGTAGCAACCTATCATAAAATTTTCAAGTCCAGAAAACCTCTAGAAAATATTTTTGCTACAGTACCTTATTATGGCGAAAATGGATGTTTAGGTAATATCTTTTGCACCACAAATCCAGATTAGGTTTTTCGGTTTCTATGTCTAGGTATATTCGTATTCTACCTTATGTATAAATTTAAATCGCATTTGGATAATTGTTGCTTGCTCATTGGTTTATTTGTGGCTCGTCTTATTGGTTGTTCTTGGTTCTTTTTGCCTCTCGCTAGGATTCGACATTTGCGGTAATCCCAGAGCGACCCTCCACAACAAATTGAGCAACAAGAAGAAGGCAAGCAGTTTGATCATGTTAATCCCAGATTTTAAGTATTTATGTTGATTACAAATTCTATGTATGCATTGCTACTTTGTGTTAGTAGTTGGCCTAGTAGATGCATTTCCTTAGCAAATGATTATCCTCTACTACCATGAGCCTAGGTTACTTGCTGTGATTTAGAGTTCATGGATGGGCTCTTGTCACTTAGTAGTTGCGAATTAATTGCTTAGCCATGCTTAGTTTAGGTAGAAATGGGCGTTATCGACTTGTCGATAACCTTGATCACTTAAAACTTATTATGCTTATGATTTCCACCTTGTGCCATGTCTACTTATGAAAACTAAAACTGAAAACAAAATGATTTAGACTTGGGCACAATGGTATGATGGTGTGATTTTTGGGTGTGGATCGAATGGTGCCGGGTCAACAAGGACCGAACATCTTGTTACACTAAACCAAGCATTTTAGCGTGCTAACCACATTAGAGGGTATGGGACCTCTCTTGACTTAGTACTTTGGCGTGTATTGGCTCCAGTCGCAGGAGTCGCGGGAGGGATGGTGTTGGGAGCATTGTAGTGTCGAAAGACTTCACCGGATGACTAGCTACGTCCATCAATGCGAGAAGAAGCTTGCCATCACCTAGTGTGAGGACCCGACCACTCGTTCTCTAGCTCTTAGAGTGGAAAGTTCTTATAAAAGAAAGATGAAAAGCTTATAAAGAAAGAGACAATGCTCATAAAGGTCATCCGCAGAGAGCCAGAACGAGTGCACAACACCCTGCCCATTTCGCTCCTCCTGTCACTTCCAGGGCCCTTGTAGCGGCATCTCGCCTGGCTACTCCAGGTTTTCGCAACCCCAGCAACAACAACACCAGCAACCAACCTCCAAGAAACAACAACCCTGTCGCAGGAATCACCTATTTCAATTGTCAGCAATTGAGACACTATGCCAGCAATTGTCCACAGAAGCAAGGTCCGGCTCTGATCAGATTTAACTTGGGAGCTAATCCAGCTAGAACCCCCATGCCAGGAGCCGGATGTGGAGCACATCAAACTCTAGTTGCACCAGCCAAGAACCCTCAGCCTTTTGGGAGAGTCCGTGTGAATCATGTCACGGTGGAGGAAGCCCAGATAGCCCCGGATGTCGTGCTGGGTAAGTTTCTAGTAAATTCAGCACCTGCTACTGTTTTGTTTGATTCGGGAGCTTCACATTCGTTTGTTTCTCGAAATTTTGTTGCAAAGCATCAGTTGAAGGTTTCAGCTCTTAAAACCGCCTTGTTGGTTCAATCCCTGGGTTCGGAGTTAAGTACGAACTAGGGTTGCCCACAAGTTAAGGTGATCATAGATGGGGTAGAATTTCTAGCCAACCTGATCATCATCGACACCAAGTCCTTAGATGTGATTTTGGAAATGGATTGGCTTGCTGATCATCAAGCAAATTTAGATTGTTGTAGTAGAAGCATCACCTTTGTCAGTCCAGTTGGGACTAAAGTGAAATTCGAAGCCTCCTCGGAGAAGCTTGAAGGAGCACTAGTCTGTAGTGTCAAGGTTGTATCTTTGGAAGAGGTACCAGTGGTCAGAGAGTTTTCAGATGTCTTTCTTGATGAATTACTTGGAATGCCACGGATAGAGACCTAGAGTTCATTATCAACCTATTTCCAAGAACTGCACCGATTTCCATGAGGCCCTACCGTTTGCCAATTGACGACTTAGTCGAGCTAAAGAAGCAGGTTGAGGAGATGCAAGATAAAGGTTTCGTCAGACCAAGTTCTTCACCTTGGGGAGCTCTAGTAATCTTTGTTGCCAAGAAGGATGGTACCCAGCAGATGTGTGTGGATTATCACTCACTCAATGAAGTCACCATCAAAAACAAGTACCCTCTGCCCGGGATTGATGATCTATTTGATCAGTTAAAAGGAGCCGGAGTGTTCTCCAAGATAGATTTGAGACCAGGATACCATCAATTAAAGATTCGCGAAGAGGATATACCCAAGACAGCATTCTCAACCCGTTATGGACTGTATGAGTTCATGGTCATGTCTTTTGGTTTGACCAATGCTCCGGCTTACTTTATGAACTTGATGAATAAAGTATTCATGGAATATTTGGATAAGTTTGTCATTATCTTTATTGACGATATTCTAGTATACTCTAAGAGCGAAGAAGGGCATGAAGAGCACCTTCGTTTGGTCCTGACTAAGCTTAGAGATCATCAACTCTATGCTAAATTCGGCAAGTGTGAGTTTTGGATGAAGGAAGTTACCTTCTTGGGACATGTCTTGTCTACAGGAGGAATCGTTGTCAACCCCAGCAAACTCCAGGATGTGCTCAATTGGGAGTCACCTAAGTCAGTGCCTCATATCAGAAGTTTTCTTGGTATAGTAGGTTACTACCGCAGGTTTATAGAAGGATTCTCCAGGATAGCAAGATCTCTCACCCAACTGCTGAAAAAGGAGAAGAAATTTGTTTTGGACGCCAAAATGTGAGCAGAGTTCTTAAGAATTGAAGAAGCGCTTGACCACCGCTCCAGTGTTGCTTTTGTCAGATGTCCGAAAGGATTTTGAGATTTTCTGTGATGCCTCACGACAAGGTCTCGGTTGTGTTTTGATGCAAGAGGGGAAGGTAGTAGCATATGCTTACCGTCAGTTGAGGCCTCACGAAGCAAGTTACCCCACTCATGACTTAGAATTAGTTGCCGTAGTGCATGCTTCGAAGATATGGCGTCATTACCTCATCGATAATCGCTGTGAAGTTTTCACTGACCATAAGAGATTGAAGTACATTTTTACTCAAGTTGATCTTAACATGAGGCAAAGAAGATGGTTAGAGTTGATCAAAGATTACAATGTGGGAATTCAGTATCATCCAGGCAAAGCTTATGTCGTAGCGGATGCTCTAAGTAGAAAGGTCTACTACAATACTTTGATGATCAAGGAAAGAAAACCAGCACTACATGAAGAATTTTAGAAGCTCAAGCTTGAATTGGTAGAAGAAAGTTTCGTGGTCGCTTTAGAAGTTTACCCTACTCTTCAAAGTCATATCAGAAAGGCTCAGGTCGAAGATGTAGACATCAAGGAGATAAAGAGCAACATGAAAAAGGGCAAGTCCCCAAGATTTTCAGAAGATGAACAAGGAACCGTTTGGTTTGATAAGCGTATTTGTGTACCGGACCATAAAGAGTTTAAACAGTTGATACTCAAGGAAGCACATAAAACCTTGTATTCCATTCACCTCGAAGCACTAAGATGTACCAAGATCTTAAGGAGTTCTATTGGTAGCCTAGCTTGAAGTGCGAGATTGCATAGTATGTAGCGCAGTGTGATGTTTACCAGCGAGTTAAAGCCGAGCATCAGAGACATGCTGGACTCTTGCAACATCTGAATGTACCGGATTGGAAATGGAAAGAAATTGGCATGGACTTTATCACCAGTCTGCCAAGGACAAGAGCTGGTCATGATTCTATCTGGGTAGTCATGGATCGCCTAACTAAGGTTGCACACTTCATTCCAGTCAGGACCACCTACTCAGGAGACAGACTTGCAGAATTATACATGACAAAGATAGTATGTCAGTATAGAGTACCCAAGAAGATCGTGTCGGATCGAGGATCTCAGTTCACCTCCAGATTCCGGTAGAAGCTGCACAACGTTCTAGTCACTAATATGAATTTTAGTACAACCTACCATCCGTAGACAGACGGCCAAACAGAAAGAGTAAATCAAATCTTAGAATATATGTTGAGAGCGTGCGCTCTAGAGAACCAAACTAGCTGGGATCAGATGTTGCCCTATGCAGCGTTTTCATACAACAACAGTCACCAATCTAGTTTGCATATGTCCCTATTTGAAGCCCTTTATGGAAGAAAATGTAGGACACCGTTGTATTGGACTGAAACAGGAGAAGGACAAGTACTTGGACCAGATATCCTGAAGGAAACCGAAGATCAAGTTAAGTCAATCAGAGAAAAGCTGAGAATAGCTCAGACTAGGCAGAAAAGTTATGCTAATAACCGTCGCCGCGATTTAGCTTTTGCACCTAGAGATCATGTGTATCTAAAAGTTTCGTCTCTCAAAGGAATGCGTCATTTCAGAGTCAACAGGAAGCTTGCACGCAGATACATTGGACCTTTTCCAGTTCTAGTCAGAAGAGGAGAAATTGCTTACAAACTAGAACTCCCACCGTAGATATCAGATGTGCATGATGTCTTCCATGTATCCCACTTGAAGAACTGTCTGCGTGTACAAGAAGAGCAGATGCTGCTAGAAGCAGTTGACCTGCTGGAAGATCTCACTTACAAGGAGCAACGCCTCAAGATTTTGGAAGTGTCAGAGCGAGCAACAAGAAGCAAGATCATCCATTTCTGCAAAGTTCAGTGGAGCAATCACACTGAAGAAGAAGCCACCTAGGAGCCTGAAAAAGACCTAAAGACCGAGTTTTCACACCTATTCCCTAGTCAGCCCGAATCTCGGGGTCGAGATTCCCTTTAAGGGGGTAGGTTTGTAACATCCCTATTTTTTTGAGCTTCTTGAAAACTTTCAAAATAAAAATAACGATTTGATTTTGTAGAAGTCGTAAATCTTAACTTGAGATTTTGGGAAAATAAAATGATTTAAATGACTAAATCAAATTTCAACTAATTTAAATTTTGGTTTGTTTTGAGTTTGCTGGAGTTCTTGGTTTTTGAAGTTCCGTGTCTTTGTTGCCTCCTCCTCAGGATCACCCCCTTGGTTACGACCACCCTCTCGGTCACGACCACCCTCTCAGTCATGACCACCTCCTTGGTCACAGCCACCTTCTTGGTTTTGACCAGCCCCACTTGTCAGCCCTTCTCACCTTTTTCCTCTGCTCGCGTTAGCGTCGTGCGCACGTGTCGCTCGGGTCAGTGCCGTGCGTGCGTTTTACACCTTCTCACATACCCCGTCGTGCGCATTAAATGCTCCTATCACTACCGCCTTTGGCACCTCCTGGCTCCTCTGCTATCCGCATGCGCCCTCTGAGCCGCCCCACTTTCGCCTTGTCCCCTCAGCCGCATGCACGCCCATGCCTCCCTCTTTCTTGAGCACGCCACTACCTGGCCTGCCAGCCCAAAGCTCTACTCGTGCGCCCTACCCGTTGATCTCTCTCTCCTCCTTCTCAGCTGCTAAATAGAGCACCTAGGAGCCCTCGCCCTCCTCTTGTTTTCCCCTCAACTCTTTCTCTCTCTCTGCCCTGGTGAGTTTCCCGTGCTATGACCTCCCTCTCAGTCGAACCACCTTTCGAGAGCCCGTTCTCCTCCATTCGAACTCCAATTCGAGTGATTCTTTTCCAAACTCCTCTAGTTTCTTCCTCTTGCTGTTTGTGCTAATTTAGTATTTATTGAGATTTTATTTGGAGTTGTTTTAGTTACTTATTTGGCTTTGTTCGCACGTGTAGATTCTGGTGTTTCAGAAGACTTTGTGGATCTGATGACCTCGACAGAAGCATTCCAACTCTTCATCGAAGGTAAGTCATGGACCTTTGATCATATTGAACCCATTTTATAAAAGTATATTATTTCATATCAACATGCATGGCTAGTTGTATAAAACTAGTTTGGGAACTAGCTAAATACCTACTCGACAGTATGCCTCCTTGATAAATTGCAATCGACTTGTTGACATATACCCTTGGACACCATAGGGAGGGTAATCTTAGTTGGACATTGTTATAATACCAATATGGGTGCGTATTATGCTTAGCCATGCTTTAGTTATCCGACGGACTCTTGATCATACTCAAAGAATGATAAATTTGACTTAATGATCATACTAATATGGGCCGCGAGGGAGTTGGCGCAGTGATGCTGCGCTGAGAAGAAGGGACTGACAAGCGGGCCTGGCTTGTCAGTCACGGCAAGGAAGCGGCTCGATCGAGTTAGCGCATGTGAGTGGACTTTGGTCGTGTCAAGTCCAAAGGTTCGAGTCGGAATAGTGCAAAGTGGTTCGGTTAGGTCGGTGTAGTTGACTTAATTGAATTCAAACCCTTCTAGTTTGACCAGTAGTTTAAAAATAGTAATAAAATTTGGAAAAATCTAAAAAATTTCAGAGATTCTACTGAGATGATTAGAAACTCATAAAATTTTTGTAAACACACTGTTCATGATTTATTGGCTATTTTTAAATTCATTTTCAAATGATGTTTATTAATTGAACACATATTTTTCTCCATATCAAATTGAGCTCTAAAATTTTTAAGAAAAATCATATTAATTCATGATAATTATTTTAGTATTTTATTAAATTATTTTCCAGAGTTCTTTACAAGCATTTACTTAAATTTTCTTTTGGAGTTTCTTTTCAAGTTTTAAATTTATCTTGAATTTGAGATGTTCAAATGTAACCAAAGGTGCTCATGTCCCAAAATGCCATATATGCTCATGAAATGCATGTAATTACTATTTATTAAAATGAGGCCGTTACAAGTATTGACTCGCCTGGGTTAATTTACTGCGGCCTTGATCTAACTCAAAGCCTTCTCAGTCAATGGTCTTGAATTCTTGGTCCGCGTCTTTATCCGAATCTTGATCCCACTCCAGTCGTTGTTTCTTCAGGACTCCAAATTCTAATCACACGATAAACGATCGAGAAACCGAATAAATCCAAAGAATTTCAACGACCAAAATAAATTCAATTGAGCTTATTTAAGTTTTGTGATGATCGAGATTATGAGAGAAGATTGGGTGATTATGGGATGTGGACAATGTCAACGATATATGAGCGAAAGGGGAAGCGGCGGAGAAACTCTACCGGGAAGGAAAACAAGGAAGGATCAAAGTCGAAGGAACATTTGCAATGATATTCCACTTCGGATTTGGAAGATGGCAAGATATCGCCGATCGGGAAAATGTCATGGCTTGATCTTTATATTCAAGAGCTTATTTAGTTATTGGATAATTATTAAGGAAGTTCCATGAGTTGGGTTATACTTATGATAGATATGAGTATGAAAGAACACTAGGCATGTATTTGATGAGTGTTAAACATTGGAGATTAGGGCGTGAGTTTAACATATGAAGAGTATGATTTTAATTTGTCGATTTAAACTTGGGGTCCATAAATTACCAGGGTTCTCTCTTAAGGTTGTGCTTCGAATTGTTGATACATTTATTATTCTTAAATACCATTGGTGATTTAAATCCAGGGATAAAGATGGAGTGGCTGATATTTGGGCGTGATTATATTTTTAACAAGACTTCGAATTTAAATTGCATTTCAAATTTATTTGCCGCTTACACAAGGTTGTTCATATACCCATGCATATGTTATATTTGATATAAATATTAGTGACTTAAGATTCAAATGATTTTCCTTAATTATCAAATCACCCATTTAAAAGTCTTCATGATTTTTGGGGTATGGAGATGTTACTAGTTATTTTTGCCAAGCTTATTCTTACTCTAATTATTTTTAATTATCTTTGATAATTTTAGATCGGGGGATAAAGATAAGATGGCTATTATTTGGATCACCAACAATTTGATAGGATCTACAATTAAAATTAAAGTTTCTAGAACAAGAATTGATATCATCAACATTATCCTTAAATAGCTTCAATTTTTATTCCCAGAAATTGTGTAATTTGAGTTCTTGCATCTCTTAGTTTTTACATATTAGTGGAAGATTATTTAAATTAATTTCATCAATTAACTAGCCATTATTTACAGAGAGGTTCTCATGGTTTTTGAAAGTTATTAAATAATTTTCAATGATCTTTAGATAGCAAGATGAACCTAGGATTACTGCCTCCATTATCTCTTTAAAGAAAATGGGCCCACATGGTCATGAGAGAAAATGAGACAGAGTGCTCAGCACACAGAGAAAACAGAGGAAGGGAGGAGGTGCATGGCGGCGGCGAACGACGTGGATGAGCAAAATGGGTTGCTGGGGAGGGAAGGAGGCCAAGGGAAGTGGCGTTGGGGCTGGGGCAGCAACGAGCAGTAGGTGGCAGCGTCTGGAGCGGACGGGCGCAAGGGCTGGACGGAGGCGACGATGGTCGGAGGGAGGAGAGGGGAAGGGGAGGTGAGCATGGGCATGAGGGAGGTGTAGGGAAGCTCGCCGAGCGGTCCGAGGAGGCGGGGGAGCACCGGAGCAGGCCGGCGACGTGCGCACGGGGCAGCGTGGGAAGGCTCACGGTGGCGATGGCCTAGGGCAGCAGGGAGTCTTGGCCAGCGGGTGGGAGAGATTGAGGATGACGTGGCGAAGCTCCAGCTATGAGGGATTGACTCGAGGGGCACCGAGGAGGAGATGGCGACTGTGGAGCTCAATCCGGCCAGAAATAAGGAGGAAGAAATCCCGGCGAGTCTTGTGGGTAATCGGAGAAATTGATTTAGGGCATTGGAACCTCGTGTCTTGAAACACGACATGACGTGGACGGAGATGGGTGGAGCTCACCAAGACGGCGGCTTGGGCGGCGGTTCTTGGCGGCAGAGACAAGAACGAGGTGAGGGGGGCAAGGGGAAGCCAATGGCTCCTTATAGCCGAGAGGTGAGGGAGATGGACGTTGAAGGGCTCCTAGTATGGCCATTGGTGAGACGGGGGAAGGTGGCGGAGAGACGGGTGCAGTAGAGTGCTGGCGTCACGGCGCTTTGGCACAGGCAGGTGCGACGAGGACGCGACGGAGCGGCAGAGGTGCGGCGCGACGCGTGCGAGCGCAAAGACGCCGGGAGCAGGCGAGCGGCGGTGGTGTGGCGATGACGCGGGTGGCACGGCATGCGTAGGATGGGCACGGCCAGTGCATGCTCTAGCGTGTCATGGGCGTGTCCTAGGCAGCATGGGCACGCTCTAGGCAGAGGGGCTAGGGGAGAAGGGGAAAAGGGAAAAAGGGGGCCAGGCCCGAGGGAGGTTTTTGGGAGAATTTGGAAACTGAGAATTTGAATCTTGAGAGATTTTTAGTTTGCGAAATGAATTCAAATCAAGTTTTGAAACTCCTTTACAAGGTTAAAACAGGATGTTACACCCATGCACATATCATCACATGAGTAGGCCAGTTTCTCGGCCGAGTGGCTTAAGCTGTGCACCATTCGCTATGTGCCACTACTTTTAATTTGGTCGCTCCAGTCTGTACCCACTATGCCGCTACCGAGCATGGGGGTGTGTTGTTGTGTGAGCTTGAAAAAATTCACATACGTATGCAAACCATAGTTGTCAATTCCATTTCGGCGCCCATTCTAGTTTGACTATTGGAATGAAATGTTTTAGTAGGGGTCTATTTCAGCGTACTATTCTGGAGTATAAAATAATAATATATTTTCTATAAATATATATATGCTTATTTGTTAGAGTAATACATATGTTTATTAGAATAGCTAAATAATGTACTAACGTTGTAACGGTGCTTGCAATTGTTGGATGATGTGGTGTGCACTTTTGCCCCTAAAAAATGCGTGCACTTTGCTTGAGCCCATAGCCCTGAGAGGCTGAGACAATGACAAGGCAAGAATTTTTCTACACCGTGAGTCCCACCTATGTTCTTATCCAGTTATCTAGCCAACCCAACATACGTAGGCCTCAACTCAGCCACTCCTCTGCCCCTCCACTCCATCTCTGTCAATACTAGCAGCCCGCAAAGCTGAAGCGCCCATGGCGAGGCTGCGGTGTCGGAGCCCATGCCATCTTCCCCAGTGTTACGTACCAAACGGATGAGCCCACTAGAACACAACTCAGTAGCTTAGTACCAAATCCGACACAAGATTGTGAGTATATGAGGATACAATTGGGAGGATCAGAATCGAGACGGGAAGGAACAATCTGGACTAAAAGAAAGAAGAAGCTAGAGATTGGGAATCAGAGGAACATAGGTTTGGGAAAAACAACGTTGAGAGAAAAGAGAGAGAGAGAGAGATGGCTAAGCCTGAATAATCTTCGATGCCCCTTCCATTCCTCTCGCCTACCCTTTGTAGTCCAACTGGATCCCTTCTTGCCTCCTGGGCTACAGCCCACGTCGAAGCCCAAAGCCTGACCAGTTTGTGACAATCCATACGATCAGGCGAGGACAATTTTGGGGAAGAAAACATGCATCAGATCTAGGGATTGTGAGGGCGGAGCGGATGTCACGGGCTTAGGTGCACATCAAATCGAGGGATTGGGTGTTACATACCGAATGGATGAGCACACTAGAACACAACTCAGTAGCTTAGTACCAAATCCAACACAAGATTGTGAGTATATGAGGATACAATTGGGAGGATCAGAATCGATATGGGAAGGAACAATCCGGACTAAAAGAAAGAAGAAGCTAGAGATTGGGAATCAGAGGAACATAGGTTGGGGAAAAACAGCGTTGGGAGGAAGAAGAGAGAGAGAGAGCCATGGCTAAGCCTGAATAATCTTCGATGCCCCTTCCATCCCTCTCGCCTGCCCTTTGTAGTCCAAATTGATCCCTTCTTGCCTCCTGGGCCACAGCCCACGTCGAAGCCCAGAGCCTGGCCGGTTTGTGACATTCCTCCCTCCTTGAAATGAGGCTTGACCCTAAACCGATACAAAAGAATAGTCACCATTGCCACCAGGATCCCATAGCACTTGTAAATGTTTGTCATGAACAGGTGCAGAGCACTTTCCTGGTAGTAGGATTCTAGGCTCTTAGGACATCCGTAATGTATTACACATCTAACATCTGGCTTATCAATTCCCATTCCAAAAGCAATAGTTGCCACCATCACAAGTACTTCATCTTTGGTGCCCATTCCACCGTGGTAAATGCCAGATTTGATTCCAGTAGTAACCGATGCATCATGTACCTGTTCAGTGTCTTGGATGGTTGTACAATATACTATTATTGAGCCACCCACAGTACAGTTCTTTGAGACATCTTTTACAAGTTCGTTGATAAGGGACATAGATCGGTTGCATGATTTCACACCGTAGAAAAGGTTTGGACAATCAAATGACCCGACCACAATGTGAGGATTGCGTAGGGTTAGGGAAATGGCAATATCTCCATGTACCCTTTCCGTGGCTGTTGCAGTCAAGGCAACAAAGGGAACACCAACAAGGAGGTCACGCAATGAATGCAACTGTTTGTACTCTGGCCTGAAATCATGACCCCATTCTGATATGCAATGCGCTTCATCAATGGCCAACATGCATATTCTGGCAGCCTACAAGTTACTCCAAAACCTTGAATGAAGTGAGACAACTTTCTCTGGTGTCATGTACAGAACATCGAATAGGCCTTTTTCATAGGGGTGCAAGTTGGTAACGGATAATCCGAAATATCCGACATCCGAATTCGATAAAATCCTTATTTGGTACGAATTTCAGCATGCGAATACTTAATCGAATTCGAATACGGTATGGCACACCCTGTCATATTCGAATTCGAATTCGAATATTCGAATGATTTCTGACTTAATAACACTCGTCCGGTACTCCCAAAATGGTCGATTGCCGGTGTGGCTGTGCCATGTCTCCAATGGACTGTGTCCTCTTATGGCTGGGTGTGGGCTAGCGAGAGCGATGTGCACTGCTTCTGCTTTCGGGGCCACTCGGTGCAGTCTGATGTGGCCCAATAGCGCAAAGACAGACCAGTGGAGACACGTGTGCGCGTGTGTTGTTATTTTGGAACCTGGATGGCTGCATGCAGGAACTAACATATATTATGCCCTCTTGTTATGTCATCAATTAATCACCACACGATTGGATTAGTGGTGGTACTATAATGTTGCTCTCATGAAACATTGCCTCTAATAGTTATAGTCATCTAGTGATACGTTTTATTAGCTCCCATGATACAATTGCAATGCTCCATAAAAAGCCTTTCAATTTGTTGTTAAACATGAAAGGCACTCGAATTCGATCGAATTGAGTCCAAAATCCGATTTGAATTCGTATTCGGTGCACATCCGATTCGAATTCGGTGTACATCCGATTAACATTCGAATTCGACTAAAGTTATATGGAAACGAATATGGTTTGACTAATATCCGATTCGAATTCGACCGTTTACACCCCTACTTTTTCAGTGTCATTGCTAACAGAGCTATTCATTTGTGTGCTGCCAAGATACTCAGATTTCACACCCTGTTGTTTTAAACTCATGACCTAGTCTTGCATCAGTGACATGAGAGGGCTGACAACAACAGCTGTGTTCATTGTAACCAGTGGAGGGATTTGATAGCAGATCGACTTGCCGCTGCCGGTGGCCATGACGACTTGTATATGTGTATTTTGAATAGTTCCCAGAACAATCTCTACATTTAATTGATTCGCTAATCTGGATATGAACTGACTCTCAATAGGCATATGTCGATTCATAAGAGACAGGTAGTATTGCAATTTACTATGGCCAGTTAAGATTATTCCCTCTCCTTGTGTGTCATATTGAGGCCTGACTGCCCGACCCAGCATCTGCATGACATCCAGTGGACTTAATTCTATCCAAACACCTTTTTCTGGATTGTAAATCTGGGTTCCCTTTATAATAACAGTGTGTGCAGGTAAATTGACACTCCATGCAATGTTGGCTGTCGAAACGAGGACCTGTACATGTGTATCAGCAAAAAATTCCTCAACGAGTTCACGGTCTACCTTTGCCAACCCAGCAAGATAAATTGCAAACCCATGTGGCAAAAGATCTCTAAGATCACTACTTTTGACAAGATCTGCATGAGTGTCAAGAATCTCTTAGCTTGCACTCTCTTCCTTCAGAAAGCAGGTCAATGTGTCATAACCCAATGCAGTCTCTGATGGCATGAACAGTTTTTGTTGTGCCCTTCCTCGAGTGCACAAATATAAACACTTGATGCTTACCAGCAGCAGCCATAACCTTCTTATAACAAATCTCATTCATCAACTGAAGCCTTTGTAGTGGCTTCCTCCCAGAGATCCCAAAGTACTACTGAGCAAAAGGGCAAGGTCGGTAACTGTTATTGAGATGGGAGAGACCATCAGAGAGAACACGCAAGAACACCGCAACATCTTCATAGTTTGGAAGAGTTGCCGAGAGGTGAACTAGACCGACATGTTCCTTTGTCTTCTCAATTGGACGGACTGTTCTAAAACCTGAGTAATTCTTGCACTGAATAATCTCAGTAATCAGCATAGATGCCCACGGTTCAGACCCTAGCAATTGGTTAGAACCAACAATCATATGCTCCCCACTGTGGTCCGAATTTCCAACAGTACCAAGAAGCTCCAGCCATTCTAGAGTGTCCAAGTTATAAAGAAAAGTCTTAACAAATTCACAGCTGAGGAAATGCAAGGTACCCTTGCTGCATTCTACACACATCTCACACTATCCAGTTGTGAAACTCCCACCCTTGACCCTTGATTTCATAATGATAAAGCACCTAGAATCCATATTGTTAAGGTTGGCATCACCGGGATCCCAGGACAACCTGTTGTCATCAACAACCAATATGTTCTTGCCCAGAAGCAACTCATGAAGAGAACCTGAGTCATCACTAAGTGCTTGGAACTCATCACATAGCTTGGGTGCTAGTTGAAGAATTTCTTCTTCTTTTAACTTCAGAAGATCTGCAACAGTGAATACACCTCTCCAGTCCCCACAAGCACGATAAGCTTTCAAAGATTTCTGATATAAAGAACAGCACTGGTAAGTTATTGCAGTGTCTCCAAAACATTTCTCTTCAGAAAGATGGTCACCCCATGCCTCAAGAATTTGATGCCTTTTATCTGGGTCAGTGAATAACTGGAGTGTTACAATCCCAAGTGCTTGGAATGGACAAACTGCAAGTGTGCTTGCTTTCAGAGGCTTTGTAATCACAGAATCAACTGCATATCTCACCTTCAGTTTGTCTGATTCCGCAGATTCAAGAAGGATAACTTTTGGTAATACAAGTGTTCACCCATTCTGTTTCATCTCCAGGAGTCTAGTATGTAAGGGGACATGCATCTTGGAGCTCCATGAATCACCCTCAATTAATAGCATGGATGGTTGCCTTCTATGCATGCTGGTTAATGCATTTCCATTTCTCCTAGACAGCACACCAAGTGCTATCTCAATGGTCTCTACAACTTCAGAGGCAATTCCCAGCCTTTGCAAATGATACTTAGTTACAATTGCTCTTACCGATCTTTTAGCAACCAATAGTGCAGATAAACCCATAAAACTAGATGGTAGAGGGTGCAACAGAGCGGGCTTACTGTCCCTAATAGCATTTCTGTCACACCTTTTGAGAACCTCAGTGAATATGAATGTGCTCCCGACATGGGGTCGGCTAACAAAGTTTATCTGACCATGCATTAGATTAACAAGACCTTTGCTAATGCTCAATCCAATTCCAGTCCCACAATAGTTTCTAGAAGTCGAACTATCAGCTTGCATGAAAGGTACAAAGACCCGGTCTTGGGCATGCAATGGTATACCTATCCCTGTATCTTCCAGACTTACTGGCTGCTTGTGCGGCACTCCGGCTCGATAACAGATGAGAGATGGCCATGGTGTAGGCCATAATTCCTCTCCACTGCAATTGATCACCACTCGCGAAGGCAGCGGCCATAGTTGCCGCTCATCCCACTTCATCGGTGGTGGCCACAACACTACTGTACTCCTGATAGGCATTTCATCAAACAACTTGCACACACCCAACTGACAGCAGCATAGTTTGGGGACATGCTCGTCGCCCAAGTCGATGGAGTGGACGGCGGCGCCACTAGGTGTGGGGGTGTGTCGAACCCGAGAGCGAAGGATCCCGAATTCTCTGTGTTCATACACCGGTCCAGGATTTCCAGTGTACACAGTGTCACAAAATTGATATCACAATCATATCACGAAAACGTAAATAACATTAAATAATCAATTGTTTAATACAACCGAGTCTGATAAACAAATAACAATGCAGAAGCATAGTAATATAAGCGAGTCACACGATTCGCCACAGGCAATCGTCTGGAGTCGAAGGCCTAATCGTCCAGGTCCTCACCGTCGGGGAAAAGGTCTTCTCCTGAATAAAAGTTATTCAACAAGAGTGAGCACAACTTCCGTGCTCGCAAGCTACACCCAATATGGAATGATAATACATGTATAAGGTAAACAAGTGAATAAAGCAAGGGTTATTTTGCATAAACAACATTTTTAGGTTAAATACTCATAGTAATTTCCAAGGCAAATTTTATACTATATCTAAAATCAGGTTTGAAATTGACAACTTTATAGTATGGATAACCTCCAAATGAACAGGTGAAGGATACCCTCCTATCACATGGCTGACTGCTCAAATTTTCCACAAGGATTAACCATCCTCAAACATTTGATAAAACATTTTGAAAACCAAAACAAATCTAACTTCAAGTGGCCTTGCTAGCTTGTCTATTACAGCGGACACGGCTATTTGAATAGTTTTCTACTCTGCAGAGTCTATACAGCTTTACCCACACGAGATGACATGCTCATTATGTCAGCCAATACACGCTTCCGTGGGCGTGCGACTGAGTAGTTATCATGAGGCCTTTACAATGTTCTATCCTAGTGTACTTATGCCCGCTAAGGTTTCACCCCTTTGGACTAACCGTCCTTCGGAAGCCCCCTCTTGCACCAGGTGGGAATAAAAGTCTAACCAACACCCACAATCAACATGGCACAATTACACCAAAACATTACAAATTAATTAGCAAAATCCTGCCCATACAGGACATGTGGTGGTACGGTAAGGCATAGCAAAAAGCGGCTCAAAGACCGGTCCTCAATTGACTCGGGCGTCCTTCAATCAAACCCTGGGCCTTAATCTTAACCAGATTAAACCCGTGCATGAACCTGCACCCACCATTCAACCAATTTGCCCAAGTTCAAACCCATTTTTGATTTTATTTAGAGTAAAACCCTCTTTATAAACCTTTTGTGGTAAAACAATACCACAGTGTCAAATTGAAATCAAGTTTACAAAAGATTTGGCTAAACCTTTCCAAATTCATATGTGTGTTCTAAGCATGGCTAAGCATATGACTAGTTTTAGTAACATTTTATCTAATGGTGACAAGGCATTCATGTGCAATACTCAAATTGGCCATACAATGAATATTGGAATAACTATGTACAAAACAGGGCATTGAAATATTTGTATAAACATATGCATGCATTAAATAATTTAAAAACTGAAAATAAATTTAAAGTACTAAGATCAACATGATCAATGGTATAACTTGCCTTCGTTGACGTCCTAGAAATCTAGGTCCTCAGGATGGTCAAACTCTCCGGAGTCGTCGAAGTCTATACGCGAAAATACGACAAATTCAACTCAAATTCAAATAAATTCAAAAATACTACTCAAATTAACTCCAAATTGAAATATTTTGGTTTATTTAGCTAGATTATATTTTTATACAAATTTTGCAACTTGAATCACCCAATTTGGAGTTCAAATGCAAAAGTTATGAATTTTTGAAGTTTGAATCTATGAAAAACCTAAATTCTGAATTTATTAGATTTTCTTGATTTATTTTCCTTAAGGAAAAAGACTTTTATTGCGCATGGCTGACGTCAGCCATAGGATTTCAGAATTAAAGAAAATAAAAACAATTTTCTAACGTGTGGGACCCACGTGTCATAGACACGATCCACAATGGACTAAGTTTATGGGCTTTTGGTTATGGGGTTGGGCTGGACTGCCACGCAAGCGCGTGCGTGGGCGCTGACTGTGCGCCACATAGGTGACACGCGAGCCAGGGAGGTGATGTGGCGCTGAGGTGGCAAGGCCACTGTGGTTTGCCGGCGACAGGGCTCGGGTTCGCCCGACAACGGCGAACGGCGGCGTGTTACCGGCGGTGACTGGTATGGGCGTGTAGCTACGGCTATTGCGAATCTATCGGTATAACTTTGGGTGGTCGAGGGTGACTGTGGTGGCCGACGGCGAGTTCGAAGCGGCGGAGGAGCTTCGGGTGTTGTCGGAAGGGGCTCGGGGAATAATCCGGCGACGTGGATGGGTGCTCCGGTAGCCTAGGCGTCGAGGATGCCGGTGGTGTACTCCACAGCAACGAGGCGATGAAGACAGCGACGCAACTCGAAGTTTTGCCGCCGCAGCGAAAAACCCTAATCTCACAATTGCTGCGGCGCTGGAGCTTTAGAGGAGTAGTGGATGGTGGTTCTGGAATGCGAGGAGTATTGCGAACCCGGAGGTCCCTCTTATAGGGCGAGGGGAGGTCGGGAGTGGCGTTGCGACGAGGTGAACGTGACGGCGGCGGTTTGCGAGATCGTGGCGTGCGTGCGGAGAAAGAGGGCGAAAGGGTGGGGATCGTGTGCGGCGACGGGCGCGGGTCGTGCGCGATGACGCGGGGACGTCGGGCGCTTGAAGACACCCGTTTTCAAAGCTCGGCGCGAGCACGTCCATGGCGGTTGCGGCGTGGTCGCGCGGAGAAGAAGGTGGGGGATAAGATGACGCGGAGCCGTTGGATGCTGATCCAGCGACCGAGATCTCGCGTGGTGACGTGGAGGAAAACGGGCGCGTGCGGCTCGTTGGATTTTAATCCAACGGCCAAGACTTCATGAGGGGAGGAGAACGTGGCAAAATCCTGGTCGTTGAAATTTGATCGGAGGGTCCATAACAAGAAGGTGCTCGGACCTCCGTGAGTATAACAAGATCTGGCCGTTGATTTTTGATCAAACGGTCGAGGTTGCGCAAGGTGAAGAGAGAAAGGGGGGTGCGGACCGTTGGATTTAGATCCAACGGTCGGAGTTGGTTGGAGGCGAGCGCGGTCTCAGCCTGGGCTGGTTGGGCGCGTGGAGAATGGGTTTTGGGCCGAGGTTTTGGGTTTCGCCCAAAGCGAGTTTAGGTTTTTCTTTTGATTTTCTTATTTGTTTCAATTCTGATAATTCAATTAGGCTTTAGAAAATAGCAAAATAATTCAAAAAACTATGGAAAAATCACAGAAATTTCTTTATTTATTTTGGACTTAATAAAATTATTTCCAACTCAATGTTGGCTCTTAATCTCGCAAATAAATTTGTTTTGACTTTAAAATAATTATAAAAAGCTTTTAGAAATTCCAGAAAAATCCATAAAAATACATAAATTTTAATTTCTACTGAATGGTGAGGTCACTAGTGCCGTCACGTACCAGAATGGTGGTGTCCGTCAGCTCAGGGCTGGTGATGGCGACGTCGAGCCGGGAGGCGATTGAGGGAGAACCCGGGGCCGCATCTGGCATGAAGGTGGACGTCTGCGAGGCAGAGTCATAGTCCAAACAATTCCTCGAACACTTGGCGGGTGACTCGGGGGCGAAGACAACTTCTGCACGGGAAGTAGCTACCGCCACAGCATGGTCCACTGTGACGACAAAGGTAGGCGTCGGTGCGGTGGATGGCGGCAAGGCGTGATCGGGTACTCCTCGCGGCTGGACAATGGTCTTCAAGCCGGCCGTGAGCTCATCCATGCATACAGCCAAAGCTTCCATCTTCGATGTCTGCTTCTTTACTTCAGGAAATAATTTGTTCAACATCACTTTGCACCACGCTTCGCTCTCCTTCTCAGCGTGGGTCATGGCCACTTCGGAGCACGGAACCACCAAGATCGGCGGCTCTGATACCATATCGTTACGTACCGAATGGATGAGCACACTAGAACACAACTCAGTAGCTTAGTACCAAGTCCGACACAAGATTGTGAGTATATGAGGATACAATTGGGAGGATCAGAATCAAGATGGGAAGGAACAATCCGGACTAAAAGAAAGAAGCTAGAGATTGGGAATCAGAGGAACATAGGTTGGGGGAAAACAGCATTAGAAGGAAGAAGAGAGAGAAAGAGCCATGGCTAAGCCTGAATAATCTTCGATGCCCATTCCATCCCTCTCGCTGCCCTTTGTAGTCCAACTGGATCCCTTCTTGCCTCCTGGGCCACAGACCATGTCAAAGCCCAAAGCCTGGCCGATTTGTGACATGGATCCTTGCCATCAGCAATCCCTACCGCCTTTTGCGCCTATGGCCTACCTCCTACCTCCCCGAAGCATCGCCGGCATTGCTCCATCGTGCTCAGCTCCACTAGTATCGGAATTGACGAAAAGGTCTGTTTTGCCTAGAATGGCAAGAATCAGCATGAATGGCGGGAATGGAGGCCGGTATGGGATGCAGCCTGTTGCGTGCGTTTTTGTGACAGTATGGCACATTCCGTCAATTTCGGCTAATGATAAGTTTGATCCAAACTCTTTTAATTTGCTTGTGTTTTCTCATAAACAGCCCTAGTTCCTCCTATGTATTCTTGTTGTTTATTTTTCAAGAATAGATTTTGTAGCCTGGCAAAACCAACTCACGAGCAGGGGCTTCTTGCCTTTAATCTTCGTAGCTTCTCTTTATGCCCGCAACAGATGTTTCATGTTGTATGAAAACCACAATGGTCATTGCGATCATTACAGAATAACGAATGTTGTAGGCTTTTTCGTTGCTAACACAATTTTAAATTAACCAAAAACATCAACTAGTAGCGTTCAAGATGCAGACTCCAAGTTAAATGCAGCCCTAACTACGTTTAACGTTCCACTTAAAAGCCTTGAGTGTTACCGCAGCTGAATCTATTATACCACCACTGCACCACGCTTGCAAACATCTCTGCACCTATATAAACTCTCGATCGACGAAGAGAAACATGAATTTTGGGCACTGTTGGCCTCTTAGCGCACTGCAATTCCAAATATAGTTTCCGTATATACGAAATTCCACTTTTGGCCCCTGGCTCCCGCGTGCTGCACTAACCTGCCATAGCAGGCAAGCTGCTACACCACCTGGCCGCAGCAGGTGCCTGCTGCGCCCCCCGTCCGCAGCATGAGGCTCCTGCCATCCCCGGCTATAGCAAGCCAAGGTCCTGCTTTCCCCAGCCGTAGCATGTAGCAAGAGGAGAGAGGAAAGAAAAGAAAAGTAGAGTGAAAAAAATCCAAAAAATCAAAAATAAAATAAATTTCAAAACTTTTAAGAAAATTTCATAAAAATCCTTGGAACATGAATCGATTTAATAAAATAATTCTGAATTTAATTGAAGTTTATTTTATTCATTTTAAAATGTTTTCATTTTCTAAAATTTCCAATTAAGCTTTTAATCAATCCAATAAAATACAAATGGTTTATTTAATTGTTTTAAAGCTTTCGAAAGAATGTAAAAAATGGGAAAACTGAAAAGAAATAAAAAGAGCTGAAAGGAAATAACAAGATTTGATTTAATTTAATTTGGGCTTAAATTGAGCTCATGGTTTAATTTAATTTGGGCAATCGAGGAATGGTTTACAATTTTAAATTTAAATTATAGAATTTTGATTCTCGATTTGTCCTTGTGATCCAAATTTGTTTATGCAAGGTATAATTCATTACTTGTGCTGCTTTGAAGTTGTTTATCAGCGCTGTTTTTTCTTGGTTCCTCCAAAATTAGAATGCATATGAAAATAACGGAACATTTGGAAGTCACTCATACATATGTATGCATACACATGTAACGTAATCACATATTTATTGTAAAGTATTGCACACAGGTGGAATATAGGCACTGATTTTAGGTTACGGAAATTAGGGTTTCATGATTTCATGTGACTTGGAATGTATTTGAGATTTGCTGGGTTACATTTTGGTGATATGCATGTCTTGACAACAAGGTATATTTGCGGTCTAGAGGAGGTTGTGGGATATTCCAAATATGCTATACTTTTCCCTACTTCTAGAAAACTATCTGTTAGACTCGGAATAACATTTTGTAATCGCCGTATGTTTTTGTAGTGCGCTAAATTTTGTGATACTGCGATGCGCCAGGAAATTCATACACGGTAGAGAACTTTCAAGAAATGGCTCAACGTTGTCCTTTGGTCTTCTCGCTGGAAAAAGCTGCCCTGTTTGGTCTTGTCACTACGGGAAGCTGCCCCGTCTGGTCTTGTCACTGCTCAAAGCTGCCCCGTTTGGTCTTGTCACTATACAAAGCAGCTAGCCCCGTCTGGTCTTGTCACTACTCAAAGCTGCCCCGTTTTGTCTTGTCACCGCGTAAAGCAGTCAGCCCCATCTGGTCTTGTCATCTGCAAGCTAATACATTACCCGCTTTATGAGCCTCCCCTCGCGGGCTATAAAATGCACGCCCATGCTCCGAAAGTAGGCCAACTCGACCCTCCAAACCATTCGAAGAAGAATTTTCTCCGTCGTACAGTAACATACCATGGCAGACACCGAGGGACCAGTTCAACCGGGGTCACCGAAGCAAGACCTTCCCCTCGAAAGGAAGGAGGACTTCGGCCTTAACTACCGGTTGATGCCGAACAAGCGTGCTCAACCGGTATGGCCGAAATGCGGACACAGGGAGGATGTTGTCGTGCAGGTCACGGACGGCCCTTTCGATGGCGAACGACGTTTCTTCCGATGCTTGCAATTTGGGGTACAATTAGCATATAGTTTGCTTTATGTTACTGCTAATAGAGCTTCCATATTAACCGTCCTTTCCAGCAGATGGTGAAATATGACTTTGTCCGCTGGATCGATCCTCTGCATGAACAACATGTTGTGATGTATGTGGATACATTGTGGAACCGAATCTTTTAGTTGGAGGCGTGGGTTGACAATCTTAACGAGGAAAACGATGACATCCGCCAACAGATAAGCGCAAGAGGGGCAATGAGGAGGTCGTGAACATAGGAAGTTCCTATGATCTCACATGCTACTGCGCGAACCCTAGCTGCATATGTGTGTGCCACTACAACGACGGCCAGCCACATCCGAGGAGCCCCCCTGTAGAACAATCTATGTGGGTAGCGCGAGGCACCTTCTACCATTAGGCCCAACATTATATAGTGCCCAGTCCTTGTACTATTTGAATCACATTATTTTACTCTTTATTATAAGTTGCTGAACCGTTATACGACTCGTTGTTGAACCGTTTTAAGCACTATCCGGTTTGAAGCACCTTGTTTTATTCTTTAGTATAAGCATCTTTTGGATGAGTTGAAAGTCAATAGTTTAAGCTTTTGGATGAGTTGATTGATGAATCATAGAGGTAATTTTTTTAGTTGACAAGGAAAAATCATTGCATTTTTTCCCACAACAATCAACCCAAAAGGACATTAACATCAAGGTTTTTGATCACATTACTTCGCTATGGTAAGATGATTGGCAACATAGATTTCACTCCATTAAATTGCAAATACTAGTACTGCTACATTGCACTTGCTCATGCTAGAGGCATGAATTAGAAACATAGTTTTCTGACACTACGGTTCTTGATCACATTACTCCACTAGAAGAGGCATACTTGCAATATAGGCTTGCTTTGATGGCTTAGCTGAGGCACGGAACTAGAACTACATTAGAGTTCCCGGACATAAGCACATTACACGTGGTTACATGGCATGATGGTTCGGCTAATTGCTTTAGTCATCCTGGCTACTACCACGGTACACTACTACACAAGCATCCAGACCATGTAAGTATACATGCCTTTAGGGATAGTAAAAAACATGGCGGGTAGGAAGGGGGACTACTACGGAATGGCTCGACCTACTGCGTAGACCGGTGCTATTTGCCCTTCCTTCGAGCTCAACGTTATACTCCTCGCTCGCCACCTTGGCCTTAGCCACCATTTTCCTCTTTTTCTCGCGCTCCCTCTCGCGAGCCTCACGCTCCCTGCGCTTGCATGCCTCGAGACGAGCTTTGTCCTCCCGACGGATACGCTTGTTGTGCTCGTCGATGCGACGCTCCTCCTTCCGGATCTCGTGGGCCCTTTTGGCATCCCACTCCTCGAAGTCGATTCGCCACTAGTCGCGTGGGTGAATCTCTAAGTCGATCCACTTGCGGTAGCCACATAGCGGATTTAGGGACTACGAGTAGACGGGACTGGTTGTTAGTACATACTTTGAAAGAGGAAAGGTAGGGGAATATACTGTAACTGGTCCTTACCAGCTGGCGATAGCTGCTTGTGTCCCAATGGTGGTCGGGATAGTCACATGAGTAGTTCGTGCAACCCCAATAACGCATGCCCAGGCTAAGCCGGTGCTTGGATTTGAAGAACTTGCATGTGTCCCTGCACCAACAGAGGGGCGACATCTCCCCCTCTGGCGGGTGTTGAGGTGAAGGTTCGGTTGGAACGTTCAGGATGGGGTTGCTGCTTCGGGGGGTGTCATTGCGGAGAGCTGCCATCCTGGCAAGCTCCTCTTGCCGGACCCAGGCCATAGCAGCCCTTTCTCAATCGTCCCGCTCCCCACAGGCCCTCGCTTGTTTGCGGATCTCATCCCATTACTTCGTCATCTTGTCCCATTGCTTCTTCTACCTCTTGTCCATCCCAGCATGGTGAAGGAAGCTCTGGTGTAGTGTTGGGTTTGGTTGTGTAGTGTTCTCTCCTAGAGCATGGTCATCTCCTTTTATAAGGCCAGGGTTGGCATGTTGTTGTTAAATTCATATGAGTAGCCTATGAGGTAGAGTGTTGTCTTGTCTTTCTAGAAAGTTGCTGGTGAGGCAGAGTGTTGTCACGTCTTACTGTGCAAAGAGTGGTCACATCGTGCTTTGCAGAGTGCTATCTTTTCAGTCTAAAAAGTTGGCGAGATAGAGTGTTGTCACGTCTTACTACGCAGAGGGTGGTCACGTCATGCTTTGCAGAGTGTTGTCTTTTTGGTCTGAAAGGCTGTGGAGGTAGACCGCGAAACTAACTATCTTAACTAATTTCTAAAGCATTTTCTCAACCCTTTCCATCCTTTCATTCAGTCTTTTAAGTCTATTCTTTTCATTTTGCATTGGTTGATCAGAGGGTCAAGCCACTTGATGAAATGCAGCAACACCACGGGTGTCTTCTTGCAAGACAACAATTTGTATTGCAATATCTCGAAGCACAAGGACAGCTTCATCAGCCCACTACCAAAACCGACATATTGTGTTCTGGAAAAGAATTGCTGCTTAAAGTAAAAAAAACCACATACTATTTCTAATGGAATTCATTTTAGGATGATTAGGCACAATTTACCGTAAGATTTGAACACTTCATGAACACTCGGGATAGATTTGTTGGCGGATGCGAGGTGAACACATTCACTGGATCCCTGCAACAAAGGCAAACCAGGTTCAAATGATGCTTGCCTTGCTGGAATTCAAGTTTCTCGCTCTCGGTGGCGTAAGAATCTACGTTGATCACCTCGGACTCTAAAGAATTAAAGACATCGAATAAACACCGAGAAATACCATAAAATTCAAAATGCTAAAAAAAGCATGAGTTTTCTATAGTGGCTAAGTCATGATTTTAGATTAATTTAGGTGCAAAATTTTTTTCATTTGGGTTTAGTATGTGAAAGTTATGGTGGTTTGAATATCAATTTTCAGAAAAATCCAATTTAATTCCAATCTATTACTATTCACTAATTTTAATTATTTGGTGAATTTTTTGTAGAGTAGTGGTGGATATAGGAATTACATAGATAAATAGAGGATAATATTATAAGTTCAGAATAATTGGGTTCATCTCATTTGGAGTTCATATGAATTAGTAATGAATTTTCAAAGTTAATAATCTTTTCTAGTTCATAAATAAGTCAGTTTTGGATCACATTCCAAAATTATATTTTCTGGGGTAGGAGCATGATTGAAACCTATTTTAGAATGAATTTAAGTTCAAATGAAAATTAACAAAATTTGTTTCACTGGATTTGGAATTGAAATGAATTAGTTATGTATTTTTGAAGTTATTCAAATTTTCAGTGTGTAAAATAATTGATTTATGGATTTCCTTTTAACTTCCAGAGCTGAAAACGTTCGCACCGTTAAGATCTAATCGGACGGTCCAAGCGAGGGCTTACGTTCGGACGCTCGGAACAGCCCAATCAAGAATGGACGGTCCGATCGATTGAGTGGGTCGTTCAGCGGTCCGAACGTTATCAATCGTTTCGGTCAATCCGATTGAATTTGAAAGGTCCAAGTCGCGAGGTCTGTTCGGAGGTCCGAACGTTCCAACTGATCCGGACGGCTCATTTTAAATCAGACGGTTCGCGCGTGTTGGGTTCGGCGCGGTGCAGCTAGTTGACTCAGCCGAGTCAAGTGGCTGGATCGGACTTGAGTCTAAACAGTGCTAGCTAGTCTGGTCTGGGCCTAAAGTTTGACTGGGATTCAAATCCAAACTTCTACTTTGACCAGGGTCTTAAAAATAGAAATAAATTTCTTAAAATCCTGAAATAATTCAGGGAGGTTCCTCGGAACGTCTAGTGTCCATAAAAATTATCAAACCTTGTTGTTCATAAAATATTTTGTATAATTCACAATTCAAACTTAGTGTAGGTTATTGAACTATGCTTGAATTTTCTGTACGTGAAATATAGTTCCAAAAATTTGGGAAAATTATATTTATTCATGATATTTATTGCAGTAATTGAATAAATTATTTTCAAATGATGATCACAAGTTTTTGTTCCTGTTTTTATTTGGGAGTTCAAATTGAAGTGTATGTTTACCCTCTTTTTGAGATTTTCCAAGTGCAATACTTTATATAAATGCTTCAAAATATAACGCATGCTGATGAGATGCATACTAATTCTCTTTATTAATTTGGGGATGTGACACAACTCATACAACAATAGAACTCACACAAGGCATTAAAATAAGTATGCAACATCACGACAACGTAATTACATCTTGGTCGCTACGGTACGGTGCGTTGCTTGTGCTAGGTCTATTTGGGCAGTGGCTGATGGAGTGCCCAACTGTCTTGCAAAGTTTGCATCTGGGGTGGCGAACCCATTGCCCATGCTGGCTGTCGTCCATGTCATTTCGGATGCGTCGTGACTAGCGTCTTCCACAGCCGGGCTGCTTCAGTGCATCGTTTAGCACCCACTACACCTGCCTTGGCCAGAGGTCCCTGTAGTGCATGTCCAGACCGTATGAATGGAACTCTGCACTCCAAGTGCCATACTGGTGGTGGATATCGTAGTATTCGAAGATGTAACGCTCGAGGCCTAGCGCCACGCTGCGCACGCCGCATACACAAGGGAGCATGGTTTGTGGAGAAGTCGCGGCTTGTTGCAGGTGCACAACGCTTCGTCACCAATCGTGCAGACATGCTTCCGATCCCCTCTAGCATGGCCCATCACGTACTTCTCCCTGAGCCGGATCTCAAACTTCTGCCTAATGCCATCCATGGTACGAGCAAAGTGCAAACGAGCTTTGTTGATCTTCTTCTCCATGTACGTGTGCATTACTTCCGAGAATTGCTTGCCGTCCTCGAGATGCTTCTTGGCCATCATGGCTCCGTTAACAAAGTACCCAACAGTACGGTTCCAGCTCTCCTCCACGATCGCAGTGATCGGCAGGGATCGGACACCCTTCAGAACACCGTTGTATACCTCGGACATGTTGGTCGTCATGATCCCGTACCTTGCACCACCGGTGTCGTGCAGCAGGGACCATTTCTCCAAGTCGGGTGCGTGCGAGTTAACCCACTGCGTGAACTCCCCAACTCTCACGGACCATCCTACCGCTACACCTGCCTCGGCGTCTGCCGAGTTCCTTAAATGCTTCCCGATTTCCTCGTCGAGCTGTCTCCACACCGCATCGAACTTCCGCCTTTGGTTCTGCATGTAGAGCTTCTTGAACATCTTCATCGGGTCCTTGTTATGAAACCTTGTGTGGAAGTTCGCCGTGAGATGCCTCATGCACCAACGGCTCCAGACATCGTTCCACTGGAACGGTGTCTGCGTCCCATTTTGCATTGTGCTCAACACAGATAATAACTCAGCATTGCGGTCCAAGATGACACACACATCTGGGCGATCTTGGACTACCGCCTGCTTCACATTGGACAGGAACCACAACCAGCTATCGGTGTTCTCACTCTCAACAATTGTGAAGGTCACGGGAGTAACTGGTCGTTGGCATCGGCTGCAACTGCGGCGAGGATGGTACCCTTGTACTTCCCAGATAGGAAGGTGCCATCCATTGTTAGCACGGGACGACAGTGCTTGAAGCCTTCGATCGCCTGATGGAAGACCCAGAAGACCCTGTCAAGAACAAAACAATTGGGCCCCTTCGTCGGATGCACCCGATCAAACTTGTTTATGTAAGTCCCGGGATTTGATTCTGCGATATGATGCAGTATTCTTGGGACTAGGTTGTAACCCTCTTCAAATGTCCCAAACATTCGCTCCACGACCTTCCGTTTCGCTCGCCATGCCTTCTTGTAGCTGACCTGGAACCCCCACCATATTGGCAACATCCGCCATTAGAAGCTTTGGCGAAATGGAAACATCTCCAGCGACGAGGTAGCTTATCAGGCTGGCAACATACGAGGACGTCATGTTGCGGTGCCTATGAAGTGTCTCAGCTAGCTCGCATGTGTGGTCCTTCAGTACGGTTATCCGGAAGCTTGTGTCAGCGGCCGTGAACCATTGCGCATGGACCTTCCTAGCACAGGATTCATCAACACACCTAACGATGTAGGTGTTGGGGTTGGACCTCTGCACCCGATACGTCCGACCAATGTTAATAGCGTATCTGGCAATAGCATGCTGGGTTGTGTTCTTGTTAGGGAAGCGCTACCCTAAGAGCAGGGTGTCTTCATTGAACCCCACTCGGCCCCCTCCGACTGTGGCAGAACCAGCGATGCCGCTGCGACGTCGTCCAATCTTGAGGGACGTAAGCATTGTCAGTGGTCGCAAGACCACGAACTACACCTCCCGAAGCATCTTCTCCATCTTCCTCGTCTTCGGAATTGGATGTTTCCACATCCTCCTCCTCCTCGCTTTCCATCTCTTCCGACTGGTCGGCTAGGTACTCGTGGCAATCAATACGAGCCGCCCACCATCTATCCACTCCTTCGTTGGGCTTAAAATTGTCGGCACGCCTCCTCAGGTCTCCATCGCCCACTTCCTCGCCCGTGTCTCCTCCAACACCGGAGACCAACGCAGGCTCCTCCTCACCAGCAGCCTCACTATAACCACCCACACTGGATGTCCCAGTCCTCTTCACGAACTGAACATAGACCATCGGCATCGCATAGATCGCAATAGCAAGGTTGCAAACAACCTCCATGTAATTGGTCCATGAAGCGTCACTTGTCACCTTCATGAGTTGCCAAACGGTCTCCCTTCCATCACCCACCACCGAGACATACAACGCCTCGATGTGCAGCTTCATCCTTGTAGTGGCGCGATCGAACACGGACCGCACGCACCGCCTAAGCTCGAGAGGCTCATGTCCTTCAGACCTGGTGCCCGGATCACTGTCCGGTCGTAATTCAATAGTCCACCCAGTACAATCCTTCACGTACGAGAGCGTTCCCGTGGAACACGAACAGATCTTGAATCTCCACCATGAAGTACCTAATACATGTGCATATAAAGAATGAAACCACTTATATGCAATGCTCGTACCATCTAGCAACTGCTATCGTACGTCGGGCAACTTTTCTTTAGATGTAACCATTACTATCGTTTTGACAACATGTTCCAAATTGTTCAAAATTTTATTTCCAATTACATAAGTATATTTGGCGAATTACGTGCTAATCACATAATAGCATTTATGGCGAACATCGTAGTACGTACTATCTACATATGCTACAATGTGTCAAGAAATATGGCAACATACAAGAAATGCACAAATACAATACACAAGTTTCCATGAGCTAATGTCTTTGAACAGGTAAGTTATTTTGTGTAGTGATTAAATGGAGCAAAATTTACGTATACATACAGTACAAGTAAATTGGATGGAAAAAACTGCAAAGACAATATTATTATGTAAAGTGGCTAATCAACCTTACCTAATCTAGAACTAGAACATTACAATTGTTACTCAGTGCAAACAAAACTATTTGTACTAAGTATTAACAATCCAACATTTACTCTGAGAAGTTATTATTGGGATTCTTATAAATGCGCCATACCTTTCAAACAAGAAAACTACTTTTTTATATCCGTAAGGTAATGAGATTTCACATCGATGTTAATTTTTAATGAGAAAAAGACAACTAACAAAATAGTAATCTAAATCTTACTGCCATTCAACTTCCAAGCTTCATTCTCACTACTTTTTTCTATTCATTTTACCTAACATATAATATTGTAGCTACTTACGTGCAAATCACAATGCTAAACCTAGAGCCGCATGTCGATAACAATTACCTTCTCTTCGCGGTCGTAGGACGATGCACAACTTCCGCAACTCCGCGAACTACGACTGCTCTTTGGCTCGCGCCTCCTTTCACTTCTTCTTTGGTTCTCTTCTTCTCTCCTTCTCTGCTTCTCTCATTCTTACCTCAACCCTCAAATAAACACACTCGCATTGCATTTGTTTCCTCATTTCAAAGCTATCCGAAGGTGTATTGGGCGTTGGCAGCTTTGGACATCGCGGGGCCGGCCGAGGGCGCGTGGCAACGCGCTTGCGGGCGAGCGTAGGGCCGGTTGTGGGAGCAACGCGCACGCGGGAGAGCGCGGGGCCGGGCGCAGCACCGAGGGCGCGGAGCTGCACGAGCGAGCGCGAGGGCCAGGTGCGGCTGCACGGCGTGTGGCAGTGCACATGTAACAACCCCAAGACTAGGGTTTGTATTTCAAATGTATAAAAGTATTAAAGATTAAAAACTTTTGTGTATCTCTTGGTCATGCTCTTGGTTTTCTACAAACTTGTGCACAATTTTAAACTTTTGATATTTGTAATAAAGTTTGTGTTGAGATTTCAAATTTTTAAACTTAAATTCCATTGCTATTTGAATTCCAGAAAAATATGTGAATGAAAGTTTCCAAAAAAAATTTATTAAAATACTAGATTATTTATATTGAATTTTAATTATTTTTACCAAATTTTTAGAAGTGTTTTTGACTTCACTAAAATTCAAATGAAATCCCAAATGCAGATTTGAAAATAATTTAATTCTAACAAATTTTCATATATAAAATGTCTGAAATTATTTTTCCTAAGTACCTTGTGATCCTCAGAGTGTCCACAAAAATTTTCAAGATTTTTAGAATTTTATTTCTATTTCAAACTGCTAGGTCAAACAGAATTGTTTTCGGTCAAAATTAAATCCAAATCCTAAATCCTCGTACTGTTCCTCCGACCCGAACCCAACCGCACAATCGATCGCACTCTTCGCCACCGGTCCGACCTGACTGACCGCCCGAGTCACCTTTCCTCTCACTTACCTATGGGCCCCGCCGCGTAACCCTTCCTCCACGCGCGCCGCGCCGCCGCCGCGCGCCACCTCGCCGCGCTCGAAGGCCGTGGTCAAGCTCGCCGAGCCCATTCACCGGCGCCACCAAACCGCTCGCGTTTTCTGCGCTCACCTCGGCAGCTCTGTCTTCGCTTATAAATGGCCGCTCCCGAGCATCCTTCATCCTTTGACCTCCCTCCATCCTCACTCTTCCTCTCACTCAAAATGAGCTCCAGAGCGACTCCGCCGACGCGTTCCGGCCGCTCCGCGATCCCGACCTCGACCAACCACGCCACGGCGTGTTCCACATCCCGTGAGATAAACCCTCAAGCAATTGTGGGTTTCATCGCCCGAGAGCTGCGCGCACTCCTTCTTCCCGACTCCGCCTCCACCGCTTTTCCGCCGCGCCCCTACTGATGAGCTCTAGCTCAATTCCTCCTCTGGAGCACCTCTAGGCTCCTTTTTCCTTCCCGATCATTCACTCGCCGCTTTGCTCCACAGAACCCTCCACGGTGACCACCCGCGCCACCGCCTCGTCGTCGCCGACCCACTCCGCCACTCCGTCCTCGCCGAGCACCCGGTGAGTTCCCTGAGTCCTACTCATGCTCATGCGCGCGCTATTTTCCGCCCCTTCCTTTCCGACGCCGTCGCCCCCTTTTCACCTCCTCGGCGGCCGCTGGCCACCATCGCTGCGCCACACACCGCCTCTCCGCCACCCGCAACCACCCCTAGCTCCCTTGACCTCAGCAACCCATTTTGGCCATAGCCATAGCCTCCATGCCACTTCGGTCGCCGGCGATTTGCCGCCCCAAAACCAGCCCAAGCCCCTCCCTGTTCTTCAGTTGTGTCTTCCTCTGTCTCACTGAAAAGTGGGGCCCACTCTCTTAAACCAAACCAATTGTTGTTAATCAGCTTTGTGATTGCCATTTAAGTCACCTAAATGATTGTTTAAGGCTTATATGAGGATTTCCACTTCAGTTTCAAAAAAAAACTTTGTGGTCCGTTGAATGAGCATTGATTATTCAGAGAATAATTTAGATAAAGGTTTGATATGCCAAGATACCTCAATTGCTAAGCCAACCATTCCAAAGGCAAGCTAGTAATGTGGTGACATTTAGGTTACTCAATGCATTACCAAGTTGAGGATAATTTAGTAGCAAGACCTGCATTTCAGCTTGTATGTCGTATTGTCGCTGAGTAGGTGAGAGGTATTAGATGGAAGTTTGATATGGCAATAGGCTAACAATCCTGTCTATGACTGATTTAATAACTCAAATAACTTAACCAAATCTGAAAGTTGTTGTTTGAAGGAAGTTAGCTATTAGCGCTTTGGTTCTGAAACTAATCTATTGTCAGTTGAATGAACAGAGTTGTACTAGATATAAATCTGAAAAGAACAGTAAGTAACCAACTAATGGAAGTTTCAGATTTGCAACCACATGATAATAGTTAAGTCTTATAACTAAAGATGTCCGACGGTGCTTAGGTAGCCATTAACAGCCAAATGAGCAGAAAGTAGTAAAACCATGAATTCCTTGATGATCGCCCTAATAAAAGTTTGGTAAATAGACTAAATTATCTAGGCAAAAGCTTAATGAGTTGTTTAACACATAGCCATCAGTAGTTGGTCCTTTGTACTTATAGATTGATTGGTTAGGCTAAAATAGTTAAGTAGGTAACTAGAGCCCATCTGCAGCTAATTGATGTGCACTCAATCACCATCAAAGTCTGTCACAAGAGGAGAACATATAAGAGGTTTGATTTTGACTGTATGATTATCGTGGAAAATAAGTGAGTTTGAAAAGAACAGTAATAAGAAATCCTAACTAATTTAAATAAACCTCAAATCAATTATTTTTGTTCCTAAATTTCATAATCTGTCTTCTGTGTTGTCAATTTTTTGATACTTTTGGAATCTTGGTGTTTATTCACTGTTCTTCGCTTTGGCGGTTTTTATCGTTAGATGACGTTGATATCGAGAGTGATCCTCTGCAACAAGTCATCAAATATCGCTAGCAAGGCAAAGGCAAGTAGTTTGATCATATCCACTCAATCCCATTACTTTTAAAATCTAATACTTTGTTTTACTCGTACGTATGCATGCTTTTGTGTCAATGATTAATTTTGTCGATTAGAGGTAGTTAATCCCATTGCATTGTTGCCCTGAAAAATTGTTCACCTGCCACTACCTTAGGAATATTATCCTAATCGTGAATTAGAGCCGGTGAATGATTTAGGCCTTTATTTGTATTTACGATATGATGCTTAGCCATGCTTAGATACGGTAGAATTGCGCGTTATCGACTTAGTCAATAACCTTGATCACACAAAATTATTATAACTTTACATTTTCAGCCTTTGTGCTAAGTTATTTGTGAAAACTAAAAATGAAAACAAAATAATTTGGACTTGGCGCAATGGTAAGATGGTGTGTTTTTGGTGTGGACCGAATGGTGCAGAGTCGATTAAGGACCGAGTTACTTGCGCCACCGTCTCGAGCATTTTGCGTGCAACCACACTAGGGGTATGGGACCTCTCTTGACTTAATACTTTGGCGTGTATTGGCTCAGAGTCGCAGGAGGTCGCAGAGGGATGGTGTTGGGAGCATGGTAGTTGTCCAAAAGCTTTACCCTTTGTGGGTAGTTGTCTTTTCGACTTTACCATGTCGCGATGGATTTCTATCCATACGAGCGGCTCAGAAGTTGATACACAATATTGGAAATGTTTTGTTAGACTTAGTGTGCTCGCATACCAAAGGAAGTATGCTAATCGTGGTGGTGGAAAGGCGGTCTAAAGTGTGGGTATATTGGTACACCTGCAGGTTAAAACTATTCGAATAGCCTCGCCCTAGGTTATGGACACGCTCGGATACGCCCGTGAGAACTAGACTACAACATTTAATTAAAACTTGATGGGTTGGTATGAACGGTGTTCATACTATTGTTGTGATGGCCATTGGGTCGGTCATCTCCGGGATGTATTTATGTTACTACTTATCAGATCTCTGTTATTTCGCAAAAAAAATTTGAATTGTTAAAACTGCTTTCAAACTATTACATTATTGCAAAAGAAAATTGGCTTTATGCTAAAAGTAAGTCCAGAGCCCCCTCCACTTAAATAAAGCTTGCATGTGGTTAAATTATAGTTCTCATACCCTTACACGTCGGTCTTGCAGTACAAAAATAATTTTTGTACTCAGCTGTTTTGCTTAAATGTTTTTGTTGCAGAGGAAGAAGGTGAGCCCCAAGGGCTTTCCTTTTGTGAGATGTGCCACAGTTTGACGACTAGCTTGGCGGCGGCTGATTGCCTTGTGGGTAAAGGCACACTAATTGGCTCTTTTATTTATCGCCATCTTATGGCTTTTGCTTCCATTGTAGTTTGTTATTTATCTTGTAATTTCAATCATTGTATATTTGCGCTTTGATATTGTAACCTCTCGTATGGAATTGATGCATAATTTTGTGAAGAGGTGTATATACTGCAGTTCTGGGAAGTATACATATCTCGAGGCTTGACTTATTTGAATTGTGATGCTAGGGTCAATGGAAGGCTAAGCATTACAAGTCGAATAAACTGTGGGTCCTCTCAAAGACACTTGTCGCGGTCGGCCAACAAGAAGAAGAAGATGCTACCCTCTAGCGCAAAGATCAAGGTGGCGCCGAGCGCATGCGGCCACCAAGCGCAAGAGGTGGCTTCATGTGGCCGGGTGGAGCAACAGGTGGGCACTGGGGGCCAAAAGCGGAATTTCAGACGTAGGGAGGCCAAAGTTGGAATTACAGTGCACGAGGGGGCCAACAGTGTCCAATAGTCGAGAAACATACCTGTGCAAAAAGTCAGACGTCTTTGGCGAACTCAACACATCCGATCGAGAACCCCAAATGGGTCGCTTCACCATTGCCGCCGCCTTCTTCCTCACGGCCATGACGGACATCTCGGTGGCGCACGCTGGGCGCACCTTGAAGGAGGGTGTCATGGTCTCGCTACATGGGTCGTGGGCCAAGGAAGGCAAGGAAAGCATACCTGTCCATCGAGTACAAAGGGGCAACCGAGGAGCAACGCAGAGGCATCGAACAAAATACAGACAGAAGGCTTATGCCTCCGATCCTCCTCCTCCCTACTGCTTCCCAGTCCCCCTTCTTCTCCACCCCCAACCTATTTGCTCCTTCCCAATGCCTACTATATTCTTCTCTAATTAGTATCCCCAAACACTTGTATCCGGAGTGGATTTGAGACCTTTGTTTCCTGTGTTGGCAAGTATTCGATGTTGACTGAGTTCAATCGACAAGGTTTGTAACAATATGGTATCAAAGCATTCGATCCTGGTGGTTTCGTGCTCCGAGGTGGCCATGAGTGACGTCGAGAAGGAGAGCGAAGCACGGTGCAAGACGATGTTGAACCAGTTAATCTATGCTGTGAAGAAACAGACGTTGGAGATGGAAGACCTGGCGGTTCGCATGAACGAGCTCGCGGTCGGCTTAAAGGCCATTATCCAGCCACTAGGAGCAATCGTTCATGCCTTGTCACCATCCGTAACCACACTGACGGCCACCCATGTCGCCACTAAGGACCACGCCGTGGCGGCAGCTACTCCACAAGCAGATACGACACTCGCCCCTGAATCGCCCACCATGTGTTTGACGATTTGTTCTGACGACGACACAGCCTTGCAGACGTCCGCATTCCTACCATACACAACCCTGGGTTCTCCCTCGACCGTACCTTGCTCGACATTGCCATCCCCAACCCCAACATCGATGACGCCAAGGTCACAACCATGTCCTTGCTTTTGGGAGGCGTGCCTACGGTCCTCCGGGTGCATGTGGAGTGCGCGAAGGCCTCCTCGCTGAAGCCTATTGACACCACCAAGTTTGACACCATGATACTCGACAGCTGCTCGATGGTGTGTCTCTGACTCCGAGGCTTGGCTGAGGGCTAGGCCAATGCTCGATGCCAGTGGTGTCATCTTCACTGGCGCCCTCGCAACACTCATGCGGTTTGGGTCGTGCAGCTGGACACCATCCTTGTCGGTGCTCCGTTGAGTGATGACCCCACACCGCACAGAGACCGTGGGTATTCGTCCGAGTTACTACCAGCTGCTCGGTGTTGATGGAGATTGAGACAGACGACATCAAGTTGGAGTGTTACCTCCAGCGACTGGACATATTGCCACTTGATTGAGGGAAGTACAAGAAGGGCAAGTATGCAATGGATTGGCTACCACCCTGGTCGCTATCACAAATAGGTGCAATTGTGTTTGTGTTGGGGATAAATTCATTTGTGAAGCAGATAGTGTTGAAACCATGGCATGATCAACTGAAGCATCAAAGCAGTGGAGGCGTGGTAGTGGTACTTCAACCATGGCCACCACCAACTCAAGAACGCTTGAACTGGTTCAATCGATTTGACGAATGGGACCAACACAAGGTAACACAAACCATTGTTCAAATTATCTTCCAATCTGCTCATTACTTTAGTCCTACAGGAAGTTATCGGCTTCACATTAAACATGTTATCAGGAGGATGCTAGTAGTGACTAGTATATGCCCAAGCTCATCTCGATTGGAGTTTTATCAACAGAGTAATATGCCACATGATCCAAAGAGATTTCCTACTCAATTGTTTTTGAGGTTTCCTTAGGAAAATATTGTAACATGCAGGCAAGGCAGGAGCAGCTCTCGCCAGGTGGGCAACAGGCTCTCCTGGAGCAAGAACTATGCTACCAAGGACATCAAACTTGGCGTTGAGGCTTGGGCTCTGATGCTGAGGGGTGTCGAGGAGTTGGCTGATGCTGTCAAAGTGACAATGGGTCCTAAGAGGCGCACTATTGTTATTGAGCAAAGCTTTGGTGCTCCAAAAGTTACAAAGGATGGAGTGACAGTTGCCAAGAGCATTGAATTCAGCGACAAAAATAAGAATGTAGGTGCAAGCCTTGTGAAGCAGGTCGCTAATGCGACTAATGACACTGCTGGGGATGGTACAACATGTGTTACTATTCTGACAAAGGCTATATTCACTGAGGGTTGCAAGTCCGTGGTAGCTGGAATGAATGCAATGGATCCAAGACATGGTATCTCAATGGATGTTGATGTTGTGGTGATAAACCTGAAGGGCATGGCCAGAATGATCAGCACATCAGAGGAAATAGCACAGGTGGGTACTATATCAGCTAATTGGAAAAGGGAAATTGGTGAGCTCATTGCAAAGGCTATGGAGAAGGTTGGTAAAGAGGGAGTTATCACTATTGCGGATGGTAACACACTCTACAACAAGCTTGAAGTTATGGAAGGCATGAAGCTTGACAGAGGTTACATTTCTCTGTACTTTATCACCAACCAAAAGAACCAGAAATGTGAACTAGATGATGCTTTGATCTTGATACATGATAAGAAGATATCCAACCTTCATGTAGTCGTCAAAGTGTTGGAGTTAGCTCTTAAGAAGCAAAAGCCTCTGCTTATTGTTGCAGAAGATGTAGAAAGTGAAGCATTGGGTACCCTGATTATTAATAAGCTTCGTGCAAACATTAAGGTCTATGCGGTCAAAGCTTGGTTTTGGGGAGAACAGAAAAGCCAACTTATAGGACCTTGCTGTCGACGATCAAGTCGCCGATCTTACAATAAATGAAAAAAAGAGAAAATGACGTGGGAAATCTTGGGATTGCAATGGGATTGCTCTTTATTCGTATGGTGAGATTTTACAAGGGTGTATCTGTGAGAATAATGATTGCTTTTAGAGTACAAGACAATGCTTCTTTCTTTCTATCTTACGATGATCTCATCCCCCTCCAGCGTTCCATCTTCCTTCTTTAAATAACCTTTGAAGAGGTGGCGATTATACGGAGAAGGCGTCTAATATGAAGCGTTATCGTGGTCGGAGTCATATGATAGTTCTTTGAATGATCAACCGTTCGGCGGTTATGTGTCTGTGAGATAAACAACCGCAAGGTAATTGTTTATCCGTGTATAACGTCGTGTGGTATGGATTACGCACGTGTTCCATTCTTCACACGGTGAGAATATTCTGGAGTTAGTTCGGATATCGGTTCATACTCTTTGCGACGGCTCTCACGGTGAAGGCTTGGCACTAGCCTCGCTTGACCGGGGTATCCATTGCGTAACCTGCGGAATTCCTCGACCCGGTGGTCGTGCACCTCGGAGATTCGACCATGAAGGCGTATGGTCTTTTTATGTATTAAAGATAATACATAGAGGTTTTAATCCTCGTCATTAGCCCCGAACTTTAAATGAATAGGTCACGTGAACACAATTCTTAGATGAAGTCGTATCGGGTTTGACACTTTTTAAATGTAATAATTCTTGGGCGGTTTACATTCATTTTAAAGTTGAACTTGCCTTGGGAATCGAAGAGTTTATATGTCCATTGGACCCTTTTTTTGGTAACTCATTGTGGTTAGAAATTGAAGTCTATAAAACCCCTTGGTAGGCTTAGGGGTTTTTACTTCATACTTTCCTTCTTCATTACGAGTAAAAGACTTCTCAGACCTCCTTCTTTCTCCACTCAAAAAATCTCGACCATGTCGGACCAAATCACTAAGCTGGTGGGTATCGATTTGAGTGAGAAGAAATTGGAGAACTGGAGAAGATCGGGATGCTTCCTAGCAAGAGCTTGATCTCTGGAGATCATCAAGCTGGAGAGCATTCCCGGCGGCGAAGATGGAGAAATCCCAATTTTCTTGCATATATAGAATGCGGTTTAAGCTACCAATTCACTCTTTCCTTCCCGAGTTACGGAGTATTATGGAGTTGAATTGGTGAATCTTGCTCCCAATGGTATCGCAAATCTCGGCATTTTCGTCTACCTCTGCGGCGTGCACAGGGATTCAGCGGATCGGATCTGTTCGGGTATTACTACGAGGATGGCGAAATGCGGAAAAACAATCGGGACGCTGGAGAGTGCACTTTGCGTCTCCATGATGGAAAAAGCCGATGAGTACATCTCCATGTACTCAAAATCTTCGTGGTAAATCGTGGAAGAAAAGCTGGTTCTATATGGCGCTCATGAAGGAGACAACCTTTATTATTTTGGCAAGAAGGCGGTCGAGAACCGAGATGGCGCTCCTCCGATGGCGGGAGGAAAGGTAAAGAGATGGGCGAAGCTATTAAGCTTCTTAGTGTCAAGGTTTGACATCTTGGCATGTAGTAAAGGATTTTACTACGTGGGTTAATCCTTTGAAAGCCGTGCGTGCGGATGCTCTGGTATATTGGCCGTGATGATTTGACCAGAGATTCAAAGGAAGGTAAGCCATGAGGATTTCCGACCATTTTGCCTATGCTTAGTTAATTACTTTTGTACTCTTAAGTCTCTCTATATTTTATCCTTACAGCTCTATCTTACGGAGATTAGAAAGCGGATCAAAATGATCTGCGCTTGAGAGCTGGCGATAAGGCTAGCTTTCCTCGTATTCTAGCGATTGTCTCTTTGAAGAGAGGATCGAAAGACAAGGTGAGATTATTAACTATGTTAGATATCATTTATATTGTTTTTGGTTGGAATTCTCGAAAATACTCTTTGATGTATAGTCGGTCGGGTTGAAGATCAATGAGGCTACTAAAGATGTGAGCCAATTAATGATCGATCACCCCTACGACCGCCTGCAGTATCGCCTTCACGAGGTTGGTAACCAAACAAAAACAATATTTTATACATAATAAACTTTCATTGCCTAACTATCTTTGATGATGTATTTAGGCGGTCGTTGTATCTTCGGCAAAATTCTGAGAACCCTCGATGGCGATGAAATTTGTTATTTTGGAAGTCGGCGAGTCTACACCTCTTGATCAGGAGTCGGGGATCTTATCCTCGACCAGCGGTGCATGAGAATATTGCTTCCGATTTCCGATCGGTGGATGTGCGAAGTGATTTCCCCTCTTGGTTTTAAAACGGTGAAATCAATTGAAAAGAAGAGGAAGGCAGGTATAGCAGTTTTAATTCGATGCGTTACAAGCTTAAACTCAAAAAATCAACAAGGTAAGTTTAAAATGAAGAGATCGTATTTAAACATACCTAGATGTATTTTGAGTATTGAGATCTGATCTTCCTTATCTCTTTTTCTTACGGATCTTACTGTTTGTTGTGGTCGTTTCAGGCAGAACACCCCTCGAGGAAAAAGTTCCTATGGAAGAGGTGGTCGTGGAGGCTGCTGAGCGGAATGTCCCTCGAAAGAGGTATTGGACAATATGACTACAAAAGCCCAGGCGGGCTCAGTGCGGAAATTCGAGGATCCTTTAGTGATTCGGCGCCATCTCGGAGTAGTCATCCCAGAGATGCCCAACAAGTTCCACCTCCTCGAGAATGTTCCTCAGGCTAACAAGTTCCCTTTTTGTCCCCGATTTATCGAGGATAAGGAACTTGACGAAGCCTGGGGGAAGATATCGGATCGTCAAATTCAGATGGATCCAAATTTGATTTTTGCCGATTATAACGATGTGGTAATCAAGGTTAGTACTCCACGACCGTGTTAATCTTTTGAAGTTCCTTTGAAAACTTACAAAGTATGTGTTTTGTAGCACAGTCGAGAATTATCTTTGTGGTGAGGATGACCAGTGAATCTAATTTGGAGCAAAAGCACTCCGAATTGAAAAGTAAGAACTTTTCTCTTTTTGTTTATCTTCCTGTGTTTTATCTATCCATCCTTCTCCTTAACTTAATTCTTTCTATCATCTTTGACAGATTTAGAAAAAATTAAAGAAGAGGTCGCGGCTAAGGAAGCCATGATAATAAAACTTAAAGAAGAGAACCAAAATAAAGACCGGTCAATTGAGCATGCAATGACCAGGCAAAAAGAAGTTTTCGACTCTGTGAGCCAGAAAATCAAAGGTTTCTGGTCGTAGACTTAACTAGTACTCTCTTATTCTAAAAGAGTATATTAACCTCTTCCTTCTTTATCTACTCGTGCAGAAAAAACTAAAGCACTTGAACGAGCGGAGAAGACCCTCGATTTTGAGCGTGGCCAAAAGGCAGCCCTTGTATTTGGCCTTGATGAGAAGATCATGGCCCTTAACAAAATGATCTTTGATATGGGATCAGGATCAAGCTTGCCTTCATTAAGAGATCCAACGGGAAAGATGATCTACTTTGGTCAACTTCTGGAAGATCTGAAAGGCCTGCTCAAAACTATGAAGGAAAACCATACCCAGACAATGTAGGAAGCTATTGTAACTGGAGTTAGTGTTGCTTTAGCAAAATTAAAGGCTTCCGACCCCTCTGTTAGTCTTAAAGCTGTGGAAGAGGACTTCGACTGATCTGAAAGTGAAGCAACAAAACTTCTCGAGGAAGTAAGACCTCTCGGAGAGAAAGTTGCAGAAGAAATGGAAGTCGGATCTCCATCACATAGCGACGATCACCGTGGTCTCAACATGTAAATGAATGTAACTTTAGACTATGTAAAATGAAAACTTACCTTTTATTAAAGAAGATCTGCTTTGTCTTATTAATGTTGTTAAATACTCATATATCTCTAGCCCCATTGCTTATGTTAGTAGATGAATGTTACTAAAAAGCGATGAGAGACTGTAATTGAGTAATAACGATGACCATGGTAAGAGTGCTAATAATGTGTATGACAATGATCTAGGAAATACTAGGAAATCATGTGGTGGAACCAGCGGCGACTTACGCTAGTCTAGATTTTGCCCATTATCAAGTACTATGGAATACCACTTGTAGTCGAGAAGACATAACAAAGACTAGATCTTGCTTATAAGAAGATATGCATTAGAATGTATGCAAGAAATAAAATGAAGAGATAAGTACCGTTGTTTAGGAAATATTCGGATCAGTCGTATCGAATCTTAGAAGCGAAGATTTGTAAAATATTTGTGAAACGTGCTCATTCTCAAATCCGGTAGCGGCGAGGATCGTAGGAAAAGGACCGTCACTAGGAAGCTCCTTCCGGTGGGCAAGACCACGTGCGAGAGAGGAGAGACTTGACCGGAGGCTTTACGTGTCGACCGGTAGCCAAACTTGATTAGAACAGAATGTTGAAATAAAATAACAATCTTCAATTTCAAGAAAGCGAAAGCCAAGTAAATCGTGCGAGTTGGTACTCCTTATACTCGTATGACTCTTTAAGAAAAGAATGTCCGTCGTGAGTGTGTATCATTGAAGCAATGATCACGGCTAAAACCAATGTGATTGGTGACATTTAAGTCAACAACCATGAGTAGTGGAGATCCCAAAGAAGGAATATCGGAGAGAATGAGAGTCTTCTCCGACCAACGATGAACGGAATGGCATACGACCGGATGCAACAAATAATAAGTATAAACAACCATACTTATCATTTTTAAGGAAAAGCATCTTTATTGAAGAAAAAATGAATAAAATGAAATACATGAAATTAAACATAGAACTTACGCAATTGATCAATATTCCAAGAATTAGATAAAACACGCCCATCTAACATAGCTAACGTGCAGATCTGGTGGGTTACTTCGACCACGATGTATGGACCTTCCCATTTAGGTGAAAGTTTATTGCGATTTGCTTGGTTACGGATTTTTCGAGAACGGATCACCTCTGACTAGGCTGCGAGGTTGTACCTACATTGTGATACCGATGCATGGCTTGTTGGTAGATTCTTGATCGTATCAAGGCTTGATTTTGTCTTTCTTCAAGAAATTGATGTCGTCAAGTCGTCGTTGGTCGATCACTTCGAAAAGTAATCGGCTCGGCGGAACCAATTTTTAGTCGGGAGGAAGCATAGCCTCGGCCGTAAACTAAAAAGAATGGTGTTTCCCGATCGCACGACTAGTTGTTGTGCGAACAGCCCATATCTGAGAGGAAGTTCTCGAACCCAAGCTCGACCGTTGAAATGGCGGTGAACACTCGTCGTTTGATCCCTTGCATTATGATACCATTGGCTCGCTCAAGCGCTCCATTGCTCGTGGATGAGCAACGAAGCGAAATGTATCTTGACACCTAGTTTTTCAGAATTCACGAAAATTGCCGCTGAGAAGCTGGGCACCGTTATCGATGATTATCTGTTGGGTACACCAAGCGTGTAATCACGCTTTTTGTTAGGAACCTCTTGGCGGCTTGATTGTAGTTTTACAACGGCTCGGCCGATCCACTTAGTGAGCGTGTCAATCATGACGACGAGAACTCAAAGCCCGGGTGCCTTTGGGAAAGGTCCTGAATGTCCGATCCCAGGTTGCAAAAGGCCAAGAAAGAGGATTGTTTGCAAAGCTTGAGGCGGTGATGTACTTATCGGCTATGGCCCGACATTGCGCGCCGTCAGAGCTCTTTTGCATCATGAAGGCGATTGGCGATAGTATCCTTGCCTAAAGGCTTTTGACCGACGTTACAGCAGGAATGATGAGCTCCTGAACTCCTTCATGAATTTGGTTAGCAATTTAATGCCATCCGATTGAGATATGCATCTCATCAACACTCCGTGAGATCCTCGCTTATATAAGGTGCGTTCAATGAGAGTGTATGATTTGGCTTTTAGTGCAATACGATCAGCCTCTACATCATCTTACGGAATTATGACATCTTGAAGATAATTGTAGATCGATGTCATCCAATCTCTAGTGATCGTGATGGCGCCAACCATCATCGACTGTGGAGCATCCATGTTTGCAGAATCAAGGTGTGCAACCTCCTTGCTAACATCTATGTCCTCGGAAGGCTCAACTACCGAGGGTGAATCGAGTTTCTCGAGAAAAACTCCGGGCGGGCCAAGCAGTGCGCGAGAAAGTTTTCCTTTCTAGGAATGTGTTGGATCCGAAAACCGAAGAAATGCTTTTCAATTTTCCGTACTTCGCGGATATGATGACATCTTGGTACTAGAGCATTGATACTCTTTCCCTACTTGATTCGCTACTAGTTGAGAATCACCTTTCACTAACAATCTGTGAATCCGGCGAGCGAGTGCTCGAAGTCACCGCCAAACAAACCGTGATACTGTTGCATTATTTGTAGCAGAAAGTTTAAGCGAATGACATATTTAAGTTGTTCGCGAGGGGAAATCAAAACGACCCCACCCCGAGCCTTGAAGCATCAAGGAACCATCAAAGTACATTGTCCAGTCGTGAAACTTCGTACTCGGGTTCTTGGGAGGGTTCGGGGTTTGTCCATTCGGCAATGAATTCGCTATTGCACGAGACTTAATCATTGTTCTAGGGACAAAATGGAGGTCAAGCGCCTCAAGCTCAACCGCCCATTTCGCTATTCGTCACGATGACTCCTGTTACCTAGGACTTGACCAGCGGATATCCGGTAGATACGACCACTTTATGGGCACGAAAATAATGTCTAAGTTTCCTTGAAGTCATAAGGAGACCATAGAGCAATTTACGTATCTGTGGATATCGTTCTTTTGGTCCATGCAAGACTTAACACGTAATATATTGGTGGGTTGGATACGATCCGTTCTACGACCAATACACCGCTAAATATACGTGGCGTTGCGGCGCGTAAATTAGCAATGTCTCTTCCAATCTTGGAGAGACTAAGACTGGAGGATTCGTGAAGATACCGTTTAAGCTCCTCAAAAGCGTCGTTTGCCTCTTTAGTCCATTCGAAACTTCCATGTTTCGGAGAAGCTTGAAGAATGGGAGTCCTTTTCACCTAACCGTGCTATGAAACGACTTACGCTGCCATACAGCGGTTAAGCTTCGGACTTCCTTTTTAGTGGTCGAGAAGCATCGATCGATAGCGGTTATTTTCTTTGGATTTGCTTCAATGCCTCTAGCGAAACTAGAAACGGCGGTTTTCGGATGAAACTCGAGCGCACACTTTTAGGATTTAATTTAAGGTTATGGCGTCTTAAATTATTGAAAGTCTCTTGTAGGTGCGGAATGTGGTCACCAATGTTGATACTTTTACGACCAAGTCATCAACATAGGCTTCAAGATTCCGACCTATCACGTGTACTAAAGGTTTTTGCATCAACCTTTGGAGCGTCGCACCACATTTTTAAGACCAAATGGCATCTTTACATAACAAGAGGTACCAAATGGAGTGATGAAGGAAGTTTTCTCTTCATCTTCTTTACTCATATTAAACGGTGGCATCACGAATATGCATCTAAAAACTTAATAACTCACACGGAGGTAGAGTCTACAAGTTGATCAATGCGAGGAAGGGAAAATCACCCTTTGGATAAGCTTTATTTAAATCAGTAAAGTCGATACACATCGCCAATTTCCATTGGCCTTTTAACTCATTACAGGATTGGCAAGCCAATCGGGTGGTCGACCTCACGGATGAATCCGGCTTGGGTAGCTTGTCAATCTCTTTGGATTGCTATTTTCCGATCGGTGCAAAACGCCTTAGCTTACGCTGATCGGTCTTTTATCGGTGCAATGCTAGCCTATGCTCGATCACCTCCACGGGACTCGGGCATGTCGGATGCCCCGGCGAATACATCTGGTTTGCTCGGAGGAAGGAGACGCGGCGACTCTTCCTATTTGGGGTTGAGTCCTTCCCAGGCCAGAATCTTGGCACTCTCACGAGCGCTTTCGTCAGTGGTACCTCTTTCATCCGGTCGGAAGGCTTTGGTGCTATCTTTGGTCTTGAGTGTTTGACCGCATGGTAGCGGTGTTAGTTCCTCCGGTGGAGCTCATCGACCGATTCTAAACATTTCGATCACATGCATAGGCGATTTTACGATCACCTCGGACCGTGATGACACCCTTTGGTCGGCATTTTCAAACTACGTAACCGTAATGCGTAGCTACCGGGAATTTTGCTAAGTTTGGGCGACCAAGGATTGCATTATATCTTTGTTTCAAAATTCACTACATCGAAGAAACTTTTACGTTCGGAAATTGTGGGTTTTCGAGCGTAACCAATAGGGATAATTGCCTATTGGCTTGGCGATAGATCGGGAACTATACCATGGAAGGCATATTTCACATGCTTTACCTTAGAATTTGGAATCTGCATATCTTCCAATGCGCTTGCAAAGAGAATATTTAAAGAACTACCCCCATCTATCAAAACCCGATTAACCTTGCAATTATTAATAGTAGACTCAGCGACAATTGGAAACCTACAGTCGAGTTGAAGGAATTGGGCAATCTTCTTTGCTAAAGGAGATTATTGTCTCCGACCACCTTGAAGGTTTGGTGATGATCGGAGTTTCAGCAAGGTTGACTTCTCGCTCCATGGCCTTCAGGTGACGTCTGGATTCGTATGAAGAAGATCCCCCGAAAATTACATCGACAGTATGCTGAGGTTCTTGATACTCCATCTCCTCGTCACCATCCTTGTCCTTTCTGGAGCTTGTTTCCCCAATTTCTTGAATTGAAGGAAGTGGACCTTTACTGCATAATAATCATTCAATTTCTTACGCTTAGCCTTGACGATGCGTAAATCGTGTCTGCTTGTTTATGGAGAGGACACCATTTTTGCTTTTCTTATACTCATTGGTCGAGCTTTTGCTTTGCTATGACGAGTAATCTTTTCTTCCTTTAGAAATTTTCGAGAACAGCGAACCTCCTTATTGTTGGATTACGCGTGTTTCTTCTTCTTGAAACTTTCTTACGCTTCTTTTCCGACTTATCGGACAGTGGGGATCTTGTCTTTTCGATCAGCGGCCGTTCCACTCGACGCTTAAGCTGGCCGTTGCGTGCTTGTCGACCATGTCGAAGAGTTCGATGGTTGTTCGTGGGGATGAATTGCTAGATCCTCAGTAAACCTTCGATTTCTTAATCCCGCTTTAAAAGCACGGATAACGAAGACTCGCAACCTCGGAATCGAGTTGCGAACTTGGCTAAATCTCTTGATGTATTGTCGAAGAGTTTCATTAGGTTTTTGCCGTATCTGTGGAGATCATCCTCCTTTCGAGCGATCGTGCATTACCGAAAGTTTGCAATTAGAAGATCATAAAGTGCTCCCAAGTATACACGGATCCGATAGGTAAATTTAGCAACCATGATCGGTGATCCTTCTAGTACCGTGGGAAGATAATTAGCCATTACATTTTCATCGCCGCCGGTATCTCGATAGCGATGGTATAAATCTAAAGAAATTCTAAAGGATTTTGGGTCCCATTGAATTTATCCGAGTTGGCGGTCGGAACTGTTTGGCCATACGCACTTGGAGCCCTGAGAAAGCTCGACAACTGTGATCGTCTCACGTCGCCTTCTTTGAAAAGGTCTTTGGATTATAATCGGTCGGGAGGACGATTCACGAGACGGCTGCTGATTTTCGGTATCCGATCCGGTCGTATGCGTTTGAGAACGCCTTTGACCGCTTGCACGGTTAAGATGATACCGAAGATCATCGGGTCCAACCGTTTGCTCTTGTTGGCGGTGAAGGTGAAGATTCTGAAACAATCTTCTTCCCTCATGACCTGCTGGTGGGCGTCGAAGTGGTCCTTGTGTTAGTTGACCCTCAACACGACCACGCCGCTTCGCTCGAGGAAGAATCTTGAGATCAAGTCATGGTGCGACTCTGTGGTTGCCTTCGTCCCGATATGCTTCCGTGCGCTGCATGGTACATTGGATAATCTCGATACTTGACCTACAAGTCGTGCAAAACACGGAGTTTACGCCAAAGCAGTCGAAGTATTTAACATATTTCTAACTCGCATTGCAGATTCTCGTATTGTTAGAAGGTCTTACGGTTTCTACGAGAAAGAGGTGTTTGATGGCACGAATTCTCTGTTCTCCCGATCGGCCTTGCGATCTCTGCATTGGCTAGGCGGATCGAGTAGTGGCGATGGGCGTCCACGGTTCGTGACCTCTGGCATTTGGTGCCTGACCGCTCGTATCATCTCCATCATTATGTGGTGGCGAGGCAATGTGTGGAGGACCGTACACGACATCTTGATTTGAATCTCCGATCGCATTGACCTCGTGTTTCCAACAGTTATCCTCTGATGAGCTTCCATCGTAATCAATGGAGAGCCTTTCAGAGTTTTCACCAAGAGTTTCCACGATGGAGAATAATCGGTGATAAGTACCTCCTGAGGTCCTTGTAATGGTCTCAGCCTGATGCGGCTGCGAACTGCCGATCGTATGCTGAGCTTTATTATCCCCATCTGGTTTATCACCGGGGTTTCATCGACATCTTGTCACCAAGTGTCGGTTGGCTCTAGAATTGCTAGAAGCGTCGGTGAGTATCTATCAACCATGATCGCATCAAAAGTATATTGGACTTGAGTTGATGAGTTGGGTTTTCTTCACCTTTCTTGCGGTCGCGGAGTCGAGACTTCTTTGAAGCCCGGGCTTTCAACCGCCGTCGGAGTGTCTCCTCGGAAACACCAGCGATCGCGATGGTGTATCCTCATCCATCGGTCGATTTCGCTTGTTTCTACAGCAGCGACCGATGGAAGAGGAGGATGATGAAGAGCTCCATTTTCCTCCATGGCGGCGCATGCATGCGTCCATGTCAAGGTTGGCGTGATCCGCGGTCGAACCAATTCTCTTCGTCCCAACTTCCCGACATAACCGCATGGCGATTACAGTGGGAAATGGACAAAGAATCGGTGAGCAACACCGATCTTCAAGATTCCACGCCCGCTCCCCACGGACGGCGCCGGTGTCGACGATCAAGTCGCCGATCTTACAATAAATGGAAAAAAGAGAGAATGATGTGGGAAATCTTGGGATTGCAATGGGACTGCTCTTTATTAGTATGAACTGAGATTTTACAAGGGGTGTATCCTGACAGAATGACGGACTGCTTTTTAGAGTACAAGACAATGCTTCTTTCTTTCTATCTTCTGATGATCTCATCCCCCCTCCAGCGTTCCATCTTCCTTCTTTAAATAACCTTTGAAGAGGTGGCAGTTACTTCTGGAGAAGACGTCTAATATGAAGCGTTGTCGCTGGTCGGAGTCATATGATAGTTGCTGAATGATCAACCGTTCGGCGGTTATGTGTCCTGTGAGATAAACAACCGCAAGGTAGTTGTTTATCCGTGTATAACGTCGTGTGGTATGGATTACGCACGTGTTCCATTCTTCACACGGTAGGGAATATTCCTGGAGTTAGTTCCAGATATCAGTTCATACTCTTTGCGAACAGCTCTCCTGGTCGGAGGCTTGGCACTAGCCTCCACCCGACCAGGGTATCCATTGCGTAACCTCTGGAATTCCTACGACCAGTGAGGTCGTGCACCTCAGGAGTTACGACCATGAAGACGTATGGTCTTTTTATGTATGAAAGATAATACATAGAGGTTTTAATCCTCGTCACTTGCTATCCTTACAGGGGAAGAAGTCATAACGGGAGAACTTTGAATGAACCTTGAGAAGTTTGGGCCTCAGATACTGGGTACTTGCAAGAAGGTTACAATATCTAAGGATGACACAGTTATCCTTGATGGAGTGAGAGATAACAAGACCATTGAAGAGAGAGTTGAGCAGCTAAGGTCTACAATTGAGCAAAGCATTTCTGACTATGATAAGGAAAAGCTACAGGAGAGATTGGCAAAGCCTTCTGGTGGTGTTGCTGTTCTAAAGATCGGTGGAGCGAGTGAAGCTGAAGTTGGTGAGTTACTGAAGCTTTCTGTTTATGACCTAGGCACTCAAGAATGCGAAGATAATCTTGGTTCTATTTGGAGTTCATGCCAAATGACTTGTGCCTCTTATAGAGGTGTGGATTGGGGAGAGGTTTGATGGGTTGGCGATATATGGACAAAATGGCAAAGAGGGCTTTAGCGAAATGCATGCAAGAATTTGGATTGTTATTTAATTAACTTTTGTAAATTATATTTTGATTGGTTGTAAATCAATCTTGTAATAAATGTTGAGTTTGTAATATATTACCTTTACTTTGTAATGGATTATTGTATGTTGATCAAATGTAAAAAAAAAAATTGTAATTAAATTTTGAGGTTGAAAATGGTGTCATACTTGTGAATTCTTGTTGTGAACTATTTATAATGGAGTGGTGCAAGCCCACTTTTAATTAATTCTTATACTTGACTTAGGTTTATATTGATGTTTAAAAATTATTGAATTCTGATAGCATTATCTTATGGGAATTTGCTTGTGATGTGTTCGATAATTAATTTGTGATTATGCTTGTTCTTGATTATAAAGTTTTAATTTACAGCTAATTACCGATTAGCGTTGCTTAATTTAGTTTAATTTTCTGGGTTCTCACGGTTATACATACCTGCATTCGTTCAATTATGAACTCTGCAGATGCCCCAATTAGACTGGAAGGTTGGTTGTCAAAGGAGATAGGTTCTGAGCCATCTCTTACATTCTTCAACATAGTTGAAGCCCTTTCTTCGACTGCCTTCTCTAGCAATACTAAAAGAAATTTTTTATGGAACTAGTGATGCTTATACTACAAGTCTAAATGTTGCTTTAAAAGAAACCTGGAGAGTAACATACCTTCAGAACCATCAAGGGGTTGATCTTGCATCCAAGCAAGTGAGCCATTTTCTTTAAGGGGTTGATCTTGTGCTGGAGGAAGTTGCGGATGATCTTCGACCAGTGAGCCCGGCAGATACTAGCAAGATGATTGCGTCGACCAGTCTTTCCTCTTTCGGTATCAGCTTCAAAGACGCCTTCTCACTCTTCACGTCTTGAGCACATCAGATCGGAGGACAGCCTCCGGTATACTTCAGGCTACTACCTCCAGGGACTTTGGAGTAGAACCACTCATTGTGGTAGTCATGACTTATATCCTTAATAGGAAGAGGGGATATTTCTTGGACATTTGGTCATGGAGCTTGAAATAAGTGCTACCACAGAACTCTTGACCTCTATTATTATGGGTAAATTTATAAAACTGGTGGAAAAGACGAATGGATGAGAAATGCCAAGAAAAGTTGTGCAAAGATGCGAAAAGACACTAATAATTATAATGGAGTTTGACCCAAGATGAAAGAGATCTATCCTAAAGTAATCAAGGATATCCACTAATAACCCTCTTTTTGGCAAGCAAAAACCTAATTTCACGAAAGAAGCGAAGAGAATGATCCGACCATCTTCTGGAATTGGAGCCGCTTCACTGCCGTAAGGACTCCATTTGATTAAAGATCGAGCCAGGAGATGGTTCTCTAGTTCTTGAATCTTGCTATCAGAAAGAGTTGAAGTACCTAGAATCCCCATGATCAAAGATCAAAAAGAGATTTTTGAAGATGAAGAGATTTGGATAAAAGAAGAATTGGAGACGAAGAGACTCAAAGGCAGGAGATGAAGATTGCAATGAGAGCAAACTAACAGTAAAGGTAAAAAGAAGTCATTTTATCTCTTTTTATCGCAAACCGTTCGGCCCCTCACCGCAACCTTTGGATATAGTTTCTAAGAAAACATGTAGCTTTTCCTTTCTCCAATATTTTCATTAAATGTTTGGAATGATTGTGCCTGATCAAATCTTATTGATGCATATTTCGAGGCAATAAAGTCTTAAGTAAATATTCTTTTATTTTCTTAAACCTTGGAGTTAGCTGACGAGGATTCTTGACCAGATCAACTTTTTCGATCAAAGTCAGAGTCTATGTCAAAGCAGGACCACACATATCAAAGGCTCGGTCTATAACGGTTATAATCCTATGGCCAGTACTTAAAGAAGTCCAATCCCCTTTACTACGACCAGTCATACGGTTTTGGGCCATCCCCGACTAGTAAAATGGTCGGGAGATATAGCAGTTTCCCACGTGACTAACGTGAGAAGCGGTTATTGGCGTATCTGACAACTTACGACAGCTGACTAAGAGATGTGACAGTTCAAGACTCAACAGAGAAACTTGCGTGAAGATAAGAGACGCATTTAGCAATATTAACTGTGATCCATTCGATAGCTATAAAGGAGGTAGCCCACGTACTCTGTAAAATAAATTCTAAATAAAGAAATATACTCATCATTCTAACAATTCTCTAATATCCTCATTGTATTCATATTCATTATGTTCGTATCAATAAAGGGTCTTAATTTAGATTGTGCTCTCATGTCATGTCCACGGATAAGCTCCATAGAGAATATCGTGTCCATGTCGTTGACACAATCCACTGTGACTTATTTCTACAGTCTACATACATTTGTACTGCACTCGCCGGCTTTCGGACGAGGAGCCATGTGGCAGTAGCAGCGTCCGCACGCCGGCCCGTACCGCGACAGGACGACGAGGCGCGCGCACCAACCATCGCGATTGGGTTTGCACACGTACGCGCGCACCCGCGTATGCACCACAGTGGCGACGGCACCACGCATCGAGTGTACTGATCAATCGACGATGCATCCACAGACCACAGCCGGTGAATGCGCGCGCCCCTGTTACGTGAGCGTCACAGGTCACACGATCAAGCATTACCCGTGTACGTAGCCACCACCCACTAGCCAGTGGCCAAGAAATATTAGCTAGGTCAAACATTTATACGATCGCGTCACTATACCTGCCTGTCCTTTGGATTTGCACTTGGGATCTAATCTTTGGCTAATACGATCGCGTCCTTGGCTTCGACGCCTGCCTGGTCCATATATTGATACAGAAAATGCATGTGATGCTTGCACGAGTACTAACCAACACGCATGCCTGCCTATCAGAAATCGCCGGATATTAATGACGATGGATGAAATGGATCCATTTCTGTTGGATAGTCATCACTGTCTGATTGAGAACTCCAGAAAGAAAAGACATAACTTCACATATCTTAACCGACAGTCCACGTTGCGAGTAGCTCTCTCCTGAAGTCTTCTGCTCGGACAGATCGTAGTTGCCACTACCCACTGATAATTGCGCATGCGCTGAATTTGTCCTCCATATTACAAACGGTTGGTAATAAGAACCGTATGTGATGAGAACATATCACAGACGGTTCCCAGACGGCTCCTTTGGAACCGTCTGTGATGAGGTGTCTGCTATTGCCTGTTTTGTAGTAGTGTTTGTTCGTTCCAAATATACTTCACAGACGGTTGGTAAAAAGAACCGTCTGTGATGAGGACATATCACAGACGGTGCATATTAAGAACCGTCTGTGAAGTATCACAGACGGCTCGTAATATGAACCGTCTGTGATGAGGACAACTTATCACGACGGTTTGTAAATAAAACGTGCGTGAAGTATCACGACGGTTTTAATTTTAAACCGTCGTGATAAGCTACTATCATGAGCGGCTCTATTAAATAACCTCAACCTTCGCCGAAGTCCGCCTCATCGGTTCCGTGGAAGACACGAGCGAACAAAAAAGCGTGCCGCCGTGTCGGTTCGAGTCGTCGACGGGAGGAAGACGCGTAGCGAGCAAGTCGTTTAAGACAAATTGAAATCGAAGAACATTAAGGCGCTTCGCCTCTAACCTAAGAAATACTCTTTCGAAGTCGGTGGCGGCGAGCACGGTGATTAGCCTACTTTGGATTAGGTTGTCGAGTTTGCATAGTGGTACTTGCGAAGACCAAAGAGAAAGGTGCGCTGATGGAATCACCGTCGGATACGGAGGACTATTTCCTCCACGAGCCGGCCCCCTTCATTGTGGGCTTCGACAACTTATTCGACCTATTCAACCTCAAAGCCCTCGATGCCTCACTTCTATGATGCTGGACACTGTAAGTGTGTACAATCAAGTTCTACATTCACGTACATTCACGTAATATAACAACCCATTGCTTATGTATAGATACATGATTAAAACTGCCAGGCGATTGAAAGAACCGGTGGGTTTCCTCGACCCACACGTGGTCTCGAGCAAACCATCTTAGCGACGCATCCTCGTCGAGAAATACATAACGGCGGGATTGCTTGCTCAAAACTACGTGGACTACATAATGGTGCCCTACAAACGAAGTAAGTGCTTCACTACTTGCTATACAAATTTCATTTGTACTTTATCGTGATATGAACTTAGGTTTAATGACTATAGCGACATACATGAGTAGGCATCACTGGATCCTTCTAGTCATTATACCAAAGAGGAATCAGTACTATACCTTGATTCCCAAATGAAAAAGGCCACGACTTCACCCTTGTGCAAGAAGTACTCGACAGTGTGCTCATTTCCTCCATACATAACTCTATTGTAGTCTTCCTTCGTTTGAAATGACCGAGGTTAACTTTTGGAAACATGTAGGTCGTTCATCTCCTATATTGCCGAGGAGGGCTATACAAGGAAGCGACGCCACACTTAATCACGGGACGCGATTTCCAGTGCGTGCTACAACACAATAATCCTATATCATACCGTAATAATCGTCTCGAGCTGACTATACCTATATATGTAATTCTATTTTTTGATTGCGCGACAAAAGCGAAGAATGTGCATTCTACGTTTGCCATCATATCACGATTCTCATGAGTGCTAGGTTGCGGATCCGAGGTTGGTCAATCTCGCAATAATTGCTAATTATAAATTTAAATATATATGTGTAACACTTTACTCTTGTTTGTAGGTTTTGAATATAGATTTAGATTCACTCGTTCGAAAGAGATCTCGGATGTTCGAGGAGGCTTTGCACCTTCATCATGACGGATATCATTGCGCCCAACTTGAGAGTTTCACTCTTGAGCGACCTCGAAACAATTAATATATATTTGATATAGTTGTAATTCACTTTGAATAGTTGTAATTCAATGGTACACTAGCGACAATATTTGATATATGTTGGTTTGTAATTGATAATGATCACTTTGGGTTGTCCGTTGATTTATACGTGATGTATCTATTTTACATGCGCTTATTTTGAGAGGGCATGGCTAGCAATTCACGAGGCTAGCGAAAATTTTAAGAAAATAGTTAGGTGAGTAACTATCACGACGGTTTAACAATCAAACCGTGCGTGAATATGCATATCGAACCGTTCTATTTAATAACGTGCATGATATACAAATATCTCGAGCGGTTCGTAAATAGAACAAATGCAGGATATCCTTTTATCACGAGCGGTTCTATTTACGAACCGTGCGAGATATTTGTATATCACGACGGTTAAATAATTAGAACCGCTCGAGATATGTGTATATCACGACGGTTTGTAAATAGAACCGTGCGTGATAATTAGATAACCTGACGGTTCTTTAATAGAACCGTATGTGATAATTAGATAACACAGACGGTTATATAATTAGAACCAAATGCGTATTTGTGACTTATCACGACGGATTTTTAAAATGCGTGATAACCTTTATTATCACACAGGCGTACAAAAACACGAGGCGGTTGGAACCGTGCGTGATGACTGATCCGAACCGTCTGTGATGAGGCTGTGTGTAGTAGTGAAATTTTGTTGGACCATTTTAAAAAGGATTGTCTATTTGTAAGATGACTAAATTTTTTTTAAGAACATAAGTCATATTTTTTATCTATTAGATCAATGTCCAATCACATGGCACATTAATCTCTACACAAATTCAATTGTTACAAATATTGACCAGTTCCAAGTCCTGGCTAGAACTGGTTTGCAGCAGCTCACTCCCCAGCCGACTGACTTTTGTTTACTGACTAGTGACGAACAGCAACGTCTCGAGTACCAACAGAACGTCGCAGTGGGTTAAACTCTCTGATCATTCTCCCGGCTTGGTGCATTTGGAAGCATAGAAATAAATGCGTCTTTGATGGTCGAAAGCCGGAGGAGCAACGGCTAGAGCTAGCGATTTGGGACGAGGCTACGCTTTGGTCCATAGCGGACGCGAAGGGGCTGCCTCAGGTGCTAGCTTGATGTGTTGGCCGTGGACCTTTTTAATATTGTACACGAATATTGAGCTGTTTAACTCCGGTTGTGGGTCGATCTTTTTTCTTTCTTAATATAATGACGGGCAGCTCTCCTGCCGGTTCGAGAAAAAAAATATTGACATAAACTTAAAAAAATATCAGACAACTTAGAAATAGCAAATCCTTTTTAAAAAGGTTCAATTGCCACGTGATTGCTACGAAATTATTGCGTTCGCAAATGATTGAGTTGTTCTAAGTTGCAAATTGGATTAGTTCATTTTTTAGTCGCGTATCGGGACACATTTCGCAATTACGAGCTTCCATGTTCTACCCGCTTACTATACACATGACAACTCATGAACACTTGTTTTCTTTGACTCACGCTGTCCATACTAGATAACCACCATTTTGCGCAGAATCTATACCAAATTAACAAGATTGTTGCTTAGTTTGCAATGAGAATGAGCCAAAGAGATAGCGCGATGGTACGATGCATGATACCCTATCATACACTTGTAAAGTACTTGCCAATTGCTCGGTCCTGCAGTACACGACACTATGTCCAGCACCACGCGATTCAAAGCAGACGACGAGGCCCGTTTCGTGCGTTTATGGCATGTACAATACGAGACGTTTATACACAAATATTTAAAGAAAGAGAATATAGTTATGCCACCAAACACCTATGTAAAAGTTATTTTATCCAATACAGATATATTTTTATAGGTGTTTAAATGATTGTATTATCTATTAATTATATATGGTTATATAAATAAACGCATCTCTTAAGCACCGATGTCTAATCAAGTATCGATGTTATAAAATAAGCATCTTACCTATCCTACGTGGCAAAAAAATCAATTTTTCTTTGCTAAACACCTCTAAAATGTAAACATGGCATGGTACATGCTCTTAGCTCGCATTGCCTTGTCCAAACAGGGACTAAGCAACCACCAAATGGATCGGATCGATCGCAAAATTATCAAATATCCAATGCCCAATCCCCTGTAAGACCATGCAAATTAAATAGCCAGTGCATACGAGCCGGAGTTCAGATCTCACCGGACATGGCGCCCGTCGTAGCCGTGCTTCGCCTCATGGCGTGGCCGTGGCTGGCATTGGTGTCTCTCGCGTTCTGCGTGCCGGCCGCGTCGGCCGAGACGGCTGCGTACATTGTGCATATGGACAAGTCGGCCATGCCGAGGGGGTTCTCAAGCCACCTGAGCTGGTACGAGTCCACGCTCGCCGCGGCCGCCCCGGGCGCCGATATGTTCTACGTCTACGACAACGCGATGCACGGCTTCGCGGCGCGGCTGCCCACGGAGGAGCTGGAGAAGCTTAAGCGCTCCCGGGGATTCGTGTCGTGCTACCGCGACGACGCGAGGGTGGTGCGGCGGGACACGACGCACACGCCGGAGTTCCTCGGCGTCAGCGCGGCCACGGCGGGGGCTGTGGGAGGCGTCAAAGTACGGAGAGGATGTCATCGTCGGCGTGGTGGACACGGGTGTGTGGCCCGAGAGCGCGAGCTTCCGCGACGACGGGCTCCCGCCGGTGCCTGCCCGGTGGAAGGGCTTCTGCGAGTCCGGCACGGCGTTTGACGCCGCCAAAGTGTGCAACCGGAAGCTCGTCGGCGCGCGCAAGTTCAACAAGGGCCTCATTGCCAACTTCAACGTGAGCATCGCCGTCAACTCCCCGCGCGATACGGAGGGCCACGGCACGCACACCTCGTCCACTGCCGCGGGCTCGCCCGTGGCTGGCGCGTCGTTCTTCGGCTACGCGCCTGGCACCGCGCGCGGCATGGCGCCCCGCGCCAGGGTGGCGGTGTACAAGGCTCTGTGGGACGAGGGCACGTACCCGTCCGACATACTCGCCGCCATAGACCAGGCCATCTCTGACGGCGTCGACGTCCTCTCCCTCTCCCTTGGCCTGGACGACGTCCCGCTCTACGAGGACCCCGTCGCCATCGGCGCGTTCGCGGCGATGCAGCGCGGCATGTTCGTGTCAACCTCGGCGGGCAACGAGGGCCCCGACCTCGGGTTCCTCCACAACGGCACGCCTTGGACGCTCACCGTCGCGTCGGGCACCGTGGACCGGGGGTTCTCTGGCATCGTCAGGCTCGGTGACGGCACGACCGTCATCGGCGAATCGCTGTACCCGGGCAGCCCGAGCACTGTCACAACCACCGGGCTCGTGTTCCTCGGCGCGTGCGACAACGCCACCGTACTCTCGAGAAACCGCGGCAAGGTCGTGCTCTGCGACGCCACGGACTCCCTCAGCGCCGCGATATCCGCGGTGCAAGACGCGAAAGCGCGCGCCGGGCTGTTCCTATCGAACGACTCGGTCAGGGAGCTCTCGGAGCACTTCGCGTTCCCGGGCGTCATACTGAGCCCACAGGACGGCCCCGCGCTGCTGCAGTACATACAGGGGAGCCGCGCGCCCAAGGCATCGATAAAGTTCGAGGTCACCGTCCTGGGCACGAAGCCCGCGCCGATGGTGGCGACGTACTCGTCGCGCGGGCCCTCGGGGAGCTGCCCGACGGTGCTCAAGCCCGACGTGCTCGCGCCGGGCTCGCTCATCCTCGCCTCCTGGGCGGAGAACATCAGCGTCGCGACTGTCGGGTCGCAGGCGCTGTTCGGCCGGTTTAACATCATCTCCGGCACGTCCATGGCGTGCCCGCACGCGTCCGGGGTGGCCGCACTGCTAAGGGCCGTGCACCCTGAGTGGAGCCCGGCGGCGGTGCGGTCGGCGATGATGACGACGGCCAGCGCGATGGACAACACCTTCGCGTCCATCAAGGACATGGGCCGGGGCAACCGTGCCGCGACGCCGCTGGCGATGGGCTCCGGCCACATCGAGCCGAACCACGCCGTGGACCCGGGCCTGGTCTACGACGCCGGGCCGGAGGATTACGTCAAGCTCATGTGCGCCATGAACTACACCGCGGAGCAGATCAAGACCGTGGCGCAGTCGCCGTCGTCCACCGTGGACTGCGCCGGCGCATCGCTCGACCTCAACTACCCATCTTTCATCGCGTTCTTCGACCCGAGCGGCGCCGCAGCGGAGAGGACGTTCACCAGGGCCGTGACCAACGTGGGCGACGCGCCAGCGAGCTACAGCGCCAGGGTGAATGGCCTGAGCGGGCTGACGGTGAGCGTCGTGCCGGACAGGCTGGTGTTCGGCGGGAAGCATGAGAAGCAGAGGTACACGGTCGTGATCCGGGGACAGATGAGGAACAAGACCGATGTGGTGCTGCATGGATCGTTGACGTGGGTGGACGACGCCGGCAAGTACACGGTGAGGAGCCCCATCGTTGCAACGACCGCGAGCTCGGCTCGGCTATAGGATACGTACGTATAGCATTCATGCCCATAAATTTGTTCAAGTGAAGGTAAACACATCTCCCCCCAACCCCCCCCCCCACCCCCCCCACACACACCCACCAAACACATACGCCATGGTTTAGATACTGAAATCCCCCCCTCCCCTCAAAAGGGTCTGTCTACACATAATTCGACTGCTTTCTCCGTAAAAAATTTCACATTCCGAAAGTTTATTTACAACTCCATTATATATAAATTACAGTAAATTATTTATGTAATTTTATTTCTTTGTCACTGTAATTATTCTTCAAAGTCTTAATAACTTATATTTTCATCACATGATTCAAAATATCACATGTACTTTGAGATGTTGAGCAAAAACAAAGACAAAAAAAATTATATACAAACAAAATACGGTAATGTAGTGAACCGTTATGTTCTTCACATGTACTTTGATAGGTTGAACAAAAACAAAGACAAAAAAATAAAATTATATACCAACAAAATACGGCAATGTGGTGAACCCGTTATGTTCCGAATAAAAAATTATAATAAATTCAGACCAAATTCATCTGATGGGAAAAAGTGTAAATCTCAAAGCATATCAGACGAATGAAAATTCAACTATTTTTTTTTCTTACAGTACATCAACAACACGAATCTTATGACACATCTAACGAATAGAAAGGTGACAGTTTTGTCTTTAAAAATCTGTCGGAAGTTATATAGCACTTCCAAAAAAAAATCATGCGACGGATGTATAACAAATCCATTGAAATATTTGAAATGATTTTCTTGTAGCTTAGCTAGACGCTAGATGATAATGTACGTATTTTATTAGTTCACAAAAGTTTATTCTTTCTTTGGTTGAAGATGCGAAGACAAAAGGAGATAGCGGAGCAGATTTTCCTTACCTTTTTCTGCAATCATTTGTTCCGTTAGAGTCGACCATAACTCGTGAGAGTCAAATGATTAGTGGTATAAAGGTCGCCTCCGTGGCCCTTGTAGCCTTACAGATATGAAATGGGTCCGTGCGCTATATAATGCTACTACTACTGCTGCTGTCCTGCATGATGAAGTCCTTCTGGATCGCAGTAGCACATCTCCTCGTTGTCATAGCCGAGGGCATGTGATTCTTGCATATTTTGTTCTCTGAAACATGGCAGCTCACCGCTAAACTGCCGAATACTATAGTGAACGTCATTAATTAGCATTTAGCAAATCACACATTAGAGCCGTCCGTTGAGACTAGTGATAACATTACTGATGTTGATTTGATGTAACTCGACTAATATAATCAATCATATACCGTAAATCGATTTATAAATACAGGGAAATGGATATATGAATGATTAATTGACTTTAAACTTCTAAAAGGACAATTGAACTGCACTTGTATTTTAGGGATGGGCTTAATGATTAATTGAATTTAAACTTCTAAAAGGACAATTGAACTGCACTTGTATTTTAGGGATGGGCTTTCTCCACATCATCTCACTGCAGTCCATGTTATAATTGCTCAATCCATGACAGCCGTATAAGAAAGGTGCACTACTTAACACAACTCAAGCACACACCAACATGAATTCGATGAAAGCCCGTTCGAATGGGACGGAGTGGATTTTTCAAGCAAGAGAATGACATCATTAATACCAACACATAAAATTTGAAATAACCCCAAAAATCAGGATTTCAAAATTTCGGAAGTTCTTTTGTTTGAATTCGAATTTCTTTCCCAATTTGGCAATCTTCCTCTCTTTTCCGCCTTCCATTTTGGGCCAACCCGTTTTCCTCTTCTGAAAACGCCTTCTCTCCCGGGCGCCTTCTTCTTCTTCCTCCCCGCCAGCTTCTCTCGCCACCGCCTCTGCTGCAGTGTGGCGCGCCGCAATACTTGACCGACGACCGCAGTGCCACCTCGCTATGTCTAGAGCTTTCGTCAACTTTCGCCGCCGCCACCTCACCTTGCCGCCCTCTCTCTCTCGGCGCCGTCTTCCTTCCCCGCCGCGCACGCGTCGCCGCCTCTGCCGCACCCGGTTCTTGCTTCCACCGCCTCTCCCGAGCTATAAAAAGCCACCCAGGGCCAACCCCCGACCCTTCTTCCCACCACACCACCTCCTCTTTGCTTCCTCTTCTTCGGAGCCGGCCGAATTTGAGTTTCCGCCGCCGCTTCCTCTTTCTTCTCCGACGAAGCCGACGCCGATTCGTCGCATCTGTCCACCTGAGCTCCAAATTGAACCCAAGGTGAGCTTCTTCACGTCGCCGCCTACCTCTTCCCCACCTCCCCTACCTCCCAAACCCACCGGAGCTCGCCGGCACCATGCTCCACCGCCGCCGCTTCCACGGCTCACGTCGCCAAGCCGCCTCACTCCACCTCAAGCTCCACTGACGCCACCTACGGACTCCCCTCCACCCACTGAAGCTCACCCACATCTCCTTTTGGTCGAAGCAAGACCGGAGCGCCGCCGCGCCGCTCCCCTGTTACGGCCGTGCGCCACCTCCGCCGCCACCCTATCCCCGAACCTCCTCCGCCCCGGTAAACCCTCAAAATGGAACCACCTCGGTTTGGTGATGCTACCCGCACCACTCCCCGCCACCACCGACCACCACCGCCGTCGCATGCGCCGCCGCCGCCGGCTCGGGCAGAGCCGAGCGCGCTCTGGCCTTCGGCCGAGCGCAGCTCAAGGCCACCCGAGTCGGGCCTTAAAGGCCTGGCCACTTTGGGCCGAAGCCCATTTGAGAGTTGGGTTTAACCCAACACTATTCACAGCCCGTGAACAGTAGGGACTTTACTGTTCACTCAAATCAGCCCAATACTGTTCAAATACTTTTGGCATTTTACTGTTTCTAGCACAGTAAAATATTTACTGTACACCCGAAAACAAACACTATTCATTTCATCCGAAAACAGCAAAATAATTACTGTTTATTCTCCGAAAATTAATCCTATACTGTTCATTTCAGTAAAGACAGTAATCCGGATTTCTATATAATAGACCATTGTCGTATATGAATAGTAACTTAATACTATTCAGTATCCGACACCATTTTCGCCCAAAATCCAAATTTGACATTTCATGTCAAATTTGATCGCCTCGAACCTCGAAAACCCCTTTCGCTATCTATTCCTATAATCCAGCCCTTTTATTGTTTGTTGACACAGTGAATCTGCTACTGCTCATTGCATAGCGACATAGCACTGTTCATAACCTGAAAATAAGCAATTTCTGTTCATATCCGTCCGAAAACAGTGATCCTAATTACTATTCATGGCCGAATCTCATTCATGAATAGTGGTTCAAATGTGTTCACCTATTTCAGCCCTCCACTATTCCTTTTACGAAGAATTTATTTACTGTTTATCTGAAAACCAAAACACTGTACATAACCCGAAAATGGGATTCCCTGTTCATTTTCGACCGAAACAGTAAACCCTATCTACTGTCCACTTCAAACCAGAAACATTGATTTCAGCCATTAATCACTGATCCATTGTCGTACATGAATAGCAAAACAAGTACTATTCATTATCCGACGCCTTTTCGCCCGAAACCCTAATTTGACAACATATGTCAAATTTGACCGTTTCGAGACCGTGAATCCAAATCTCAACTCCGTTCAGTCCAAACAAGTGCCAGATAAATCTCCAGCATCCCACACACCACCTTCTTTATGATTCTATATCCATTTACAATATTTTTGTTGTACTTGGATCCTTTTATCAGATCCGCTCAGTCCAATTCAACACCAAATAATCTCCACCACTCCAACCTACCATTCTCTGTGTTTCTTTTCTGGTTTTATTTACTTGCATGTTGTTCCCAGCTCATTCCTTGTCGAGCCGGATTTTATTTGAATTTGTTTTATTGTGTTGTTTCGCGTTAGGTCACGACTTCAACGACCAAGCTCCAGAAGACGCGACACAAGACCAAGGTTTAGAAGACTTTATGCAAGCAGGCAAGTCGCATTCTTTGATCATTTTGAACCTACATTTCATTTATGTATTATTATTTTCATTACTGTATTTGTGCCAATTACTTTAAATGTTAAAATAATACTTCTGAATGCCATGACAATTAGTTAAATCCTAGATACCCCACAAACAAGCCCACCCAACTTTTGTAGACCATATTCACCTTGACAAGGTTAGTCCACATAAAATATTATCTATACAAGGTAGCTTTGTCACCAAAACTGTGTTCATCAATCAAAAGCAAGTATTGGCTCTAGGCCAATGGTTTTGGTGGTGAGTTGAGGGTTGGATCCAGGAAGTTGGACAACCCAATAGACTCGGGTTAAAAGTGAGTCATCAGTGAGATCTGGAGGTGGACAGCCACGAGTTGGTGTTGGGTCATCGCCTCACTGGATGACAAGTAAGGACAAGAACCTTGTGCCAAAGTAACAGACATAGAATCCGCTCAACCACAAGCGTGGTCATTACTCCCTAGCTTAGTACCGCTCTTCCGATTGAATACCTACAAGTATCATCATTTGCTTGTTCGATAGGACGAGATGAACTTGGTGTGGGACGGAATGGCGAAATGGTCACTATTTGGTTTCGCCTCGGTATGGGCCCATCGGCGTCGGAGTACGGATTCCACTATTGGCCGGTGGCCTCCCGAGCTGTATGGATTAAGACCTACTGTGTAGAGACTAGAAAGGTTGAGCAGTGAAAAGGCTTTGTTATCTCAGCTCAGTCGCACGCTAACATGTTGCGTGTCTATGTTCTGACAGTATGAGTATGAGATATCTTGTGGGTAAAGTTGGGCAACTCTGCAGAGTGAATAATTAAAAGTATTCGAATACGCCGTGCTTCCGGTTAATGAAGCTGTGTTGATGGGTGATTCCAGTACAAAGGCATAAGTAGAGTTTTGAGATGTTAAGTTGGTAATCAAGGTTGTTGATAAACCCCTGATGTTATTACTTATTATTGTTTTACTGTTTTACAAATTGATTTAAATGCAAAGTGCATCCACATATGCCAGATATGGTAAACCCTAACCATCCATTGAAACTCCATGCATGTAATTATTTAGCATTTTCCATGCGGCTTGTTGAGTACGGTGGTAGTACTCATTCTTGCAATTTGCAAAACATCTACAGAAGAAGATCTTTGTGAACAAGATTTTGGTGAACCCCAAGAAGGCAACGACTCATCATTACTAGGTCTCATCGCGCTCAAGCGTACCTGTGGTTTGTTGTTCTTTTGCCTTGTATTATAATTAACTTTGGGCTTGGATGCCCGTGTCAGGTCAAAGCAGGTTGTTAAACCTTAGTTTTGTTTAATAAAAGTCTGGTTCCTGTTGCAATCGAAAGCTTGCTTGAGATACTATTTGCTTCGCAACTGTACATCCTGGGCGGTTGCGAAGGGTTTAACAGTCCCAAGAAATCGGGGCTGTGACAAAGTGGTATCAGAGCACAGCTTGACCGTAGGTTGAGACCTTAGGTTTGTTTTAGGATTTAGGAAGTGAAGACTTTCAAAAATCCTAGTTTGAAAAATTATAAAAGAATTTCTGAAAACAAAAATATAAGTATTATTGCTGTCTTTTCCCTTCTATTCCTATCTTATCTAAACTTAGATTTACAAAACCCTGATTTGTTTTACAAAAGATTTATCTCTTTCTTATCTAAATTCAACTTTCGCCAGAAGTTGCAGTATAGGAGAAGCAGTGTTTAGAATACGCTAGAATAGTGTTAAATAGAGTAAACCCTAAGTAGACGATCTTTTGATTGTAACACAAGTTGTATTATGTGCTCTAAGTAGTACATATACAGCTTGTATAAATAATTGAGCTAGGTTATTTATTGATAATTTGTTTTTCTATCAGTATCTGTATATCGTCCTTGTCAAAATTCAATTCCTTCTTTTCGTCTGAACCTTACCTTAATCTTTCTCCACTTAACTTAATTCTGGACCTTACTTACCTATCTGTATTTGGTCAAAATCGCTGCAGAAATACATTCCCAAGATGTCTGGAAATAGCAACAACAATGAGGCTGAATCAGCAGGACGACAACCAAGTTTGGCAGAAGTCATGGTCATGATGGAAAGGAACAGATACCAAGCTGAACAAAATCAAATCAGAATGATGGAGCAACACACTAGACTCACGGGCGGATAGCTACGGATCACCAATACCATCGGGACCTCATCCGGAACAATAAATGGAGGAACTACCACGGGATCAAGATGGGCGATTTTGAAAACAAAACCACCAACCTTACTGATTGCACGGAACCCTAGCGGCGGATGATTGGATAAGAGATATGGAAAGAAAGTTAGATACCATCCAGTGCAATGATAAGGAGAAGACTTTGTTTGCATCTCATCAACTACAGGGACAAGCTGCAGCATGGTGGATGAATTACCAAACACTCCACTTTGGAAGGGATATACCATGGCAAGAATTCCAGGATGCATTCCATACGGACACGTCCCACCGCGTGTTTGCCTCCAAACGCAGAGTTTCTCGCTCTCAAGCAAAGAGGAAGTACTGTGACTGAATATCTACATCAATTCAACTACTTGGCCCGATATGCCCCAAATGATGTTGACACTGAAGAGAAAAATATGGAAAAATTTTCTGAAGGATTACAGAAGTCACTGAAATATCATATTTCAGCTCTGAATTACAAAGACACACACTATGGTGAATAAACTGCTAATATCAGAAGAAGTCAGAATAGAATTACAAGACATGAGAAAAAGAAGAGCAATACAGATGACACCTCAACCAAGTGCACCTGGAAAAGAATGACGACGAGATCGCGGTACAATCTCAGCAAATACCAATTATCAATCCAATTCCAAGACCTCAATACAATATGGATCAGTCAGCCACCATTCAGTGTTACACTTGTGGAGAAAATCACTACCAAAAAGATTGTCCACAAAGACCCTTAAACTGCTACCATTGTGGACAACTAGGCCATTTCAAAGGTCAGTGTCCTTTAAAGAGTATGCCATCAGAGGAAGCTAAGGCTAAAGTAAAAAGTCAATGTCCACACAAGTCAGTAAAATGTTTCCATTGCGGACAACCATACCATTACAAGTCTCAATGCCCAATGAAGCATATGCCACAAGAAGCAGCCAAAGCTCCGAGGAAAAGTCAATTACGGATCAAGAGGACACAACCAATACAAATCAACAAAGGAGGTTTGCTACGATCCAAAGAAAAGTTAAGAAGACTAAAACAAATTTCAGGAGAAGGAAAATCAACAACAAGACCAAGTCAGGGGAAAAACAATTACGTCACTACCAATGAAGCTGCAGAAGCTACAAAAGTCGATGACGGTATGTTTTTCTTATAAGATCAGTATTGGTTTTTGTTTGGAAGCTACTTTCCGAGAATCTTACAACAGAAAGAACAGCATGGAACAAGGAATCGAAAATGCAGCGTAATTTTCCAATCTGTCCCCTGGCTTTGAGTGAATCTCGGGGTCGAGATTCTTTTTAAGGGGGGTAGATTGAAATAACCCCAAAAATCAGGATTTCAAAATTTCGGAAGTTCTTTTGTTTGAATTCGAATTTCTTTCCCAATTTGGCAATCTTCCTCTCTTTTCCGCCTTCCATTTTGGGCCAACCCGTTTTCCTCTTCTGAAAACGCCTTCTCTCCCCGGCGCCTTCTTCTTCTTCCTCCCTTGACTTCTCGCCACCGCCTCTCTGCTGCGGTGTGGCGCGCCATATACTTGACCGACGATCGCAGTGCCACCTCGCTATGTCTAGAGCTTTCGTCAACTTCGCGCCGCCACCTCACCTTGCCGCCTCTCTCTCTCGCGCCGTCTTCCTTCCCCGCAGACGCTGCCGTCGCGCTCTCTGCACCCGGTTCTTGCTTCCACCGCCTCTCCGAGCTATAAAGCCACCGGGGCCAACCCCGACCCTTCTTCCCACCACACCACCTCCTCTTTGCTTCCTCTTCTTGTGGCCGAATTTGAGTTTCGCGCCGCTTCCTCTTTCTTCTCCGACGGCCGCCGCCGATTCGTCGATCTGTCCACCGAGCTCCAAATTGAACCCAAGGTGAGCTTCTTCACGTCGCCGCCTACCTCTTCCCACCTCCCTACCTCCCAAACCCACCGAGCTCGCCGGCACCATGCTCCACCGCCGCGCTTCACGGCTCACGTCGCCAAGCCGCCTCACTCCACCTCAAGCTCCACCGACGCCACCTACGGACTCCTCCACCCACCAAGCTCACCCACATCTCCTTTTGGCCGGCAAGACCGCGGCGCCGCCGCGCCGCCTCACATCACGCCGTGCGCCACCTCCGCCGCCACCCTATCCCCGAACCTCCTCCGCCCCGGTAAACCCTCAAAATGGAACCACCTCGGTTTGGTGATGCTACCCGCACCACTCCCCGCCACCACCGACCACCACCGCCGTCGCATGCGCCGCCGCCGCTCCGAGCGGCCGAGCGCGCTCTGGCCTTCGGCCGAGCGCAGCTCAAGGCCACCGAGTCGGGCCTTAAAGGCTCGCCACTTTGGGTAAGCCCATTTGAGAGTTGGGTTTAACCCAACACTATTCATGACGTGAGAAGTAGGGACTTTACTGTTCACTCAAATCAGCCCAATACTGTTCAAATACTTTTGGCATTTTACTGTTTCTAGCACAGTAAAATATTTACTGTACACCCGAAAACAAACACTATTCATTTCATCCGAAAACGACAAAATAATTCTGTTTATTCTCAGAAAATTAATCCTATACTGTTCATTTCAGTAAAGACAGTAATCCGGATTTCTATATAATAGACCATTGTCGTATATGAATAGTAACTTAATACTATTCAGTATCCGACACCATTTTCGCCCAAAATCCAAATTTGACATTTCATGTCAAATTTGATCGCCTCGAACCTCGAAAACCCCTTTCGCTATCTATTCCTATAATCCAGCCCTTTTATTGTTTGTTGACACAGTGAATCTGCTACTGCTCATTGCATAGCGACATAGCACTGTTCATAACCTGAAAATAAGCAATTTCTGTTCATATCCGTCCGAAAACAGTGATCCTAATTACTATTCATGGCCGAATCTCATTCATGAATAGTGGTTCAAATGTGTTCACCTATTTCAGCCCTCCACTATTCCTTTGCACAGTAATTTATTTACTGTTTATCTGAAAACCAAAACACTGTACATAACCCGAAAATGGGATTCCCTGTTCATTTTCGACCGAAACAGTAAACCCTATCTACTGTCCACTTCAAACCAGAAACATTGATTTCAGCCATTAATCACTGATCCATTGTCGTACATGAATAGCAAAACAAGTACTATTCATTATCCGACGCCTTTTCGCCCGAAACCCTAATTTGACAATATATGTCAAATTTGACCGTTTCGAGCCCGTGAATCCAAATCTCAACTCCGTTCAGTCCAAACAAGTGCGGATAAATCTCGGCATCCACACACCACCTTCTTTATGATTCTATATCCATTTACAATATTTTTGTTGTACTTGGATCCTTTTATCAGATCCGCTCAGTCCAATTCAACACCAAATAATCTCCACCACTCCAACCTACCATTCTCTGTGTTTCTTTTCTGGTTTTATTTACTTGCATGTTGTTCCCAGCTCATTCCTTGTCGAGCCGGATTTTATTTGAATTTGTTTTATTGTGTTGTTTCGCGTTAGGTCACGACTTCAACGACCAAGCTCCAGAAGACGCGACACAAGACCAAGGTTTAGAAGACTTTATGCAAGCAGGCAAGTCGCATTCTTTGATCATTTTGAACCTACATTTCATTTATGTATTATTATTTTCATTACTGTATTTGTGCCAATTACTTTAAATGTTAAAATAATACTTCTGAATGCCATGACAATTAGTTAAATCCTAGATACCCCACAAACAAGCCCACCCAACTTTTGTAGACCATATTCACCTTGACAAGGTTAGTCCACATAAAATATTATCTATACAAGGTAGCTTTGTCACCAAAGCGTGTTCATCAATCAAAGCAAGTATTGGCTCTAGGCCAATGGTTTTGGTGGTGAGTTGAGGGTTGGATCCAGGAAGTTGGACAACCCAATAGACTCGGGTTAAAAGTGAGTCATCAGTGAGATCTGGAGGTGGACAGCCACGAGTTGGTGTTGGGTCATCGCCTCACTGGATGACAAGTAAGGACAAGAACCTTGTGCCAAAGTAACAGACATAGAATCCGCTCAACCACAAGCGTGGTCATTACTCCCTAGCTTAGTACACTGCTCTTCCGATTGAATACCTACAAGTATCATCTGTTGCTTGTTCGATAGGACAGATGAACTTGGTGTGGGACGGGAATGGCCAGAAATGGTCACTCGCTGGTTTCCGCCTCGGTATGGGCCCATCAGCGTCGGAGTACGGATTCCACTATTGGCCGGTGGCCTCCCGAGCTGTATGGATTAAGACCTACTGTGTAGAGACTAGAAAGGTTGAGCAGTGAAAAGGCTTTGTTATCTCAGCTCAGTCGCACGCTAACATGTTGCGTGTCTATGTTCTGACAGTATGAGTATGAGATATCTTGTGGGTAAAGTTGGGCAACTCTGCAGAGTGAATAATTAAAAGTATTCGAATACGCCGTGCTTCCGGTTAATGAAGCTGTGTTGATGGGTGATTCCAGTACAAAGGCATAAGTAGAGTTTTGAGATGTTAAGTTGGTAATCAAGGTTGTTGATAAACCCCTGATGTTATTACTTATTATTGTTTTACTGTTTTACAAATTGATTTAAATGCAAAGTGCATCCACATATGCCAGATATGGTAAACCCTAACCATCCATTGAAACTCCATGCATGTAATTATTTAGCATTTTCCATGCGGCTTGTTGAGTACGGTGGTAGTACTCATTCTTGCAATTTGCAAAACATCTACAGAAGAAGATCTTTGTGAACAAGATTTTGGTGAACCCCAAGAAGGCAACGACTACTGTTACTAGGTCTCGACTGCGCTCAAGCGTACCTGTGGTTTGTTGTTCTTTTGCCTTGTATTATAATTAACTTTGGGCTTGGATGCCCGTGTCAGGTCAAAGCAGGTTGTTAAACCTTAGTTTTGTTTAATAAAAGTCTGGTTCCTGTTGCAATCGAAAGCTTGCTTGAGATACTATTTGCTTCGCAACTGTACATCCTGGGCGGTTGCGAAGGGTTTAACAGTCCCAAGAAATCGGGGCTGTGACAAAATTTGATTCTCTTGTCATCATCGTTTATAACCCTGCAATCCTGTATTAAGCAGCAACACTCAGCCTAGTGCAAAAGCTACACGAACATCTTAGAGCATTGATTGTGGGGTTGCATTGCCAATTACACACAGACTTGCTTTAAAACTTGATTATGGGAGCAGCGAAGATTGATTTCATTCTGAACAATTATAATACCATGTGTCGTTGTGTCTTCTGCCTTATTCTGATCCAGTAGCCATCAAGAACTCCCCCTCGCATACTAGATCGCCTCCAACGTAAGCTTTTCCTTCCATCTTTGCAATTCCAAATCTCTTCTGCAACTTGATCAGAGTCATTCTCATGATCAAGGTGTCTCCAGCAATTACAGGCTTCCGGAACCTCACTTTATCAATTCCAGCGAAAAAGAAGTTTTCCCGAGATCCCCCGACTTCGGGTTGCAACATCACTAGACCTCCAACCTGGGCCATTGCCTGTGCATCAAGGTAAAACTAGGTTCTCACACGTACAATTTAGAAAGTTGTATACTTATGTCAGACCATAAGTAGTTACATAGGATCAAGATATGCCTTCAGCAGAAAACAGCATACACACAATGCAGTGTGTGTGTGTGTCACGTCAGCTGTTGGACTTTTTATTCCACTATAGTTTCAAAATGCATCAAACAAAACCACTGAATATCACAGTTGCTATGTAGCTTATCCTTTATTTAGAAACAAAGATGTCAGTTGCAACAAGTCCCTTGTAACTACCGTAGTTCACGGTAATTCTCCCAGTTGATTATCTTGCCAGTTTGTTAACTCTTTACTCTTTAGGCATCCAATCAACTGTAGCAAGTCAAAAGATGATAATTTGTAACAAAACAGGCCCATATCAATGTTCAATTACAAATTACAACAATCCTATGTCAGTGGTAAAATGAGAGCAAGGAAAACTCTGGTTTATACAAACATAAAGCATACAGAAATGAACTGCTGCAATTTTTAGAGACCTTTAGCACAGGCAAAACAAACAAAATGTGCTTACAAGTATACAGGCACTTTGCTTATACTAAGGCAAGAAAGCTGTGCTGGAATGAGGCCATGAAAAGCTAAGTATGCAATATTAAGAGAAAATTAGCTAGCAATCAACACATGCATGGGCAAACTGAATTGAAGACTTTATAGTAAAAGTTTTAATCTGTCCTTAAGTGGACCATACATCGTGGCACTCCAACTAATTACAGTTTCAGGGAAAAGTATGATGATGCAAAGACAATTTAATTTACATATCAAGAAACAGTTGTATTTCAGTAAGCAAGTTGGGCGAACTAGAGGGGTAAAAGAAGGCAATCAACATATACGGATATACCTCAACCATCAGAACACCAGGCATTATGGGTCGTTCCGGGAAATGCCCTGTGAAGAAGTTATCATTTATTGTCACATTCTTAATCCCAACAGCGTATTCTCCAGGCTTGTAATCGATCACTCTGTCAACTAGAAGAAACGGGAACCTAACATGCAAATACACAAAAGGGACATGGTTAGCAAACAAAACTGACTGAAAATTGAGCATGTATGTACAATCAAACATCTTTGCCTTTGATAGGAAATATACAACAAAGAAATGTTTTTTCTTCCAAATTGTTGACATAATCAACCAAAGTGCACTAGATAGCAGTTAGCGGTTGGCAAGCAATCATGCCGCCATTTAAGCGCTTCTGCAGGTTACTGGCGTTGATATGCAGAGCGGCAGCGCTACCTTGAACACTTAAGCAGGCACATATGCAGCTCAAGTGGCCTTGATCTAGAACACTGGTCAATCATACAATTGCCTGGGAAGCATGCCGTTTTCTTACCAACCATACACCCACTCCTTTGTTTGAGAATCTCCTTAGGTGGTTAGATAACCACCAATTGGGAGTGAAATAACATGAGACTGCAGTATAAAAAGTTATGTAATTGCACAAGCTTATAAGAGAAAAATAGGAGGGAAGAAATCAGCTTTGTAGTTAGGTGATTGCACAGGAAGTCAGGAACTCATATCAACCTATACATCCCATCACACACCTATCAGAGTGTAACGCCATTCATTCTTATCCCAACAAGTCTAATGTGCAGCACTTCTACAAAGATGATAGTCACGGATTGAATTAAAGCACTAACCAATTCCTGATATCCCCCATCTATAGCTCCTTTTAGTGAAATGCATTAGCAGTTTAGCACGCAGTGAATTGCTGGAATTACAGGCACACAATCACAATCTACAGGTATATAACCACATCGGCACAGTGTTAACATCTCTCAAGAGAATATACGCACATGGGCATGCTTAAACACACAACCTAAGAACAAAAGAACGGATAGTACCACCCAAGAACTACTCACCTATGCGGCAGGATATCGCGGATCTGGTTGATGTCCATCACAGCCGGAAAGGGAGGAAACCCTGTACCGCGGAGATCACCACCCCAGAAAGCACACCCGTCAGTCCACCAATTAGCCAGACAATTCGCAACAAGGCAATAAGCCAATAACCAACATCAAACTCATAGGCACAAACAGCAAGAGCGCTCAGGACGAGTAGAAGAAAAAGGCACCAACTTTTCTCTATGGGCGCCTCGGTCCCCGCCTTGTCACCGGCGCCGGCGCGGCGCACCACGAGCGGCCTGGCGGCGGGGGTCGAGAGGGCCGGCACGCGGAGGGGTCGGACGGAGAGGCGGGCGGGGAGGAGGGGAGCGGAAGGAAGGGCAGAGCACGGGGATCTTGGCATGGCCGCGGTTTCCATTGGCGCCTCGGTGGGGAGACGGGGTCGAGGAGGAGGAGAGAGTGGAAGCGTCTGTTTTGAAGAGGAAAAGGGGAGGGGCGCGATGGGTACGAGGTGGCGAGAGGGTTTTCAGGGCTTTGGGAACTCAACCCAGGTTAGACTTTGCCAGTTTGCCTGCCCATTTTTCCTCATTTTTTTTGTCAGATATTATTGGGTTTTGACATTAAATGATTAGTTAAAAAAGATTTTCAAGAATTTGCCTCACAAAAGAATGACACTCAGAAGGATGCAGTTTGCGAAATGCAACTCAGAAAATCGAAATTATCTCAAGAATGCCACTCTTAATTTCTTCTTGACGTGTGGCTATTTCTCTGTTTTCACCCGCTGTGAATGCATTGTTCCCGTGGATCAGTTTGCCTAGGTCGAGCCATACCGACACCGTTTCACCTACCATTGGGTGAAAAAACACACTTGTTAATGGCCTCATTGGCTCGGTTTAAAATTATTTTAATTACACTCATTAATTAGTTAAATATTAAAATAAGTCAATTTCTAATGAAATTAGATCTCGCTATAGTTCAGCTCAACTCGTTAGCTCGATCCAAAGAATACTTCCAAACCATAAATAAAAACAATAAGTCCATTTTACCCCCCTCAACAATCGCAAAAGTACAATTTTAACTATAAACTATAAAATTGTTCGAATTACACCCTTAATTATCATAACCGGATCAAATAGCCCCTTAGACCGATACCACCCTGGTTTTATGGTGACCGGCATCCTAATCAGCAAATATGTGCTCACATGGCATCCATATCATTTTTCTTAAGAAAAAACACCCAAAAATATCACCTTACCATACATGTCGTCACTTCTTATTCAACACTCTGTATCTAGCTCCCACCATTGATAGCATCTCTCCAATCCAAGTCTCCATGGCTTCAAATTAGTGGCGGAGCCAGGAGTTTAGCAATGGTGGTACACACTTTAAGGATGAAAAAAAATCATGTAAGATACATAAGTCATTTCACAAGTTCAACGCAATTACACAAAAGAGTTTGAAATTAGTTAATAGTGCAATACAAATAGTTCAAATAAAATCTTACATGAATAAAAGAGTCCTAAATAACTAATGAAAATCACAATACCACACGACGCGTCCTCATTCCTTGGAAATACTTGATTATATCATCATTACTAACATTCGAGAAGATATCTAAACAATCATTCAATACTTGATCACCAGTACTATTTCTCAACTTGTTCTTCACAAGATTCATTGTCGAAAATACTCTTTCAACGCTCGTCGTTGCCACCAGTAGGAGTAATACCAATTTAAGAAGCAAGCACACCAACTTGTAAATGTCATGCTTCCCTGTTTCAACAAACATAGTAGAAAGCTCACCGAGATTCTTTAGGCCCTTAAATCTTCCATCGTTTCGCATATCATCAATGAAGTTATTAAGTTAGAAAGAAAGTCTCATTAAATCCATGCTTGAAAAATCATTGGGATAAAAGTTGACAATGCTAAACATTTTGTCCCTATCATAAGAAGTAAATGAATTCATAAGATCTAAAACGGACATACAAACAAGCAATTCCATATTAACCTTGTCAAACCGATTATCAAGCACTTGGAGAACATTATCAATGATGCCAAAACACACTTCACTTCTAAAATAATAATCATTTGTTTGTTTGAACTCTTGTTAATGTGCATTAGTTTATACTATGATACTTATGTAAAAAAATTACAGTTTTTTTTAAGGTGCCTGGGCACCCCCTAACGCTGCCAGTGCTTCAGAGACTCAGTGTGCTCGATGTGCCTCATGCAGCCACTACGCCGCCGTGTTGCGCCTCGGCCGGGCCAGCCACGCCGCTCGCCGCCTTGCTGCATCGCGCACCCACCGAGCTGACCGCGTCGTGCACCGCCGCATGCCACTGGCGGGATGCACACAACTGCACCTCTGACCAATGCTTGTATTGTTTCGTAATTAAGCTTTCCTTTTGTCTTTTAAAGCTTAGGATGAGAATGTCGTGGTATTTTTGGGATTTGAATCGAGGCATGTGAGTTGTTTCTCGGCAATGTCGGGAAGATCAGAGTTGAGAATGGAGGTGGCAGCAGCTCAATTGGAGTTGGGGAAGAGCAGTACTGCAGATCTACATATGGGTGCTCGGTTGCTCACCAAGCGGAATGCTTTAGATATGTTTGTTGCTTACTCCATGAATTGCTCTGGAACATGGAGTCATAGACCTCCATTGCCGGCCAAATTCACCTACTGAGCACCATCTTGTGCAACAGCGAGACGAGGTGGTGGGCCTGGAGGCGGTGGCCGGAGGGATCGAGGGTGGACGAGGTGTCGGGTGCCCCTGCCGTGGGCGAGACTAAGATTGGGGGTGAGGAAGAGAAAGGGAGAGAGAGAGAGAGATTGGGTTGATGTGGCAAAGTAGCTGACATGCCAGTATGCCACTCTGCAACAACTTCTAGCTTCTGCAAATGCTGGCTGTTTGACCCGACTTCAACTTCAAGACCAAAGAATCTGCAGTGAAGTTGGACCAAGCAGATTACGGCCAGAACTGACATTTGGGGCCCGCTCAGAGCCCATGTACAAACGGGGTATGGCCACGTCGCGAGACACGAACTTCCCCTCTCTCTCTCTCTCCAGAAAACTCTCCCCTCTCTCTCTCTCTCTCTCTCTCTCTCTCTCTACAGAACAAAACCGGCCAAACCCAGATCAGCGCGCTTACAAAAGCCCCACCAGCTCGAATCGAATCAGAGCGACCGCGAGATCGAGCGCAGGAACTAGGAATCGAGGCCGAGATACGAGAAATCCGACGATGTTCTTCTTCTTCGTGGGAGGCGTGGAGCAGGGCGCGGGGCGGGTGCTCAAGGAGGCGGCGGGGCGGTGCCTGCGCTGCGGCGGCACGGCCGACCTGGTGGAGACCGAGAAGGTGCTCAAGCTCTTCTTCGTCCCCGCGTGGCGGTGGCCCGGCAAGGACCCCGCCTACCTCTGCCGCGAGTGCGGCCTCCTCGCGCTGGGGTCCCTCGGCGGCGAGCCGGGCCCGTTCCTGCCCAGGGACGCGCGGTGCGGCGCGTGCAGCCGCGCCGTCGACCCGCAGTTCCGGTTCTGCCCCTTCTGCGGTTCCGCGCTGTGATGCCGTCGACGCCTATGGAAGAGATCAGAGGTGATGTCTCTTGAGACAGTAGAGGGGTTTGCCTTTTTTTTATGTTTGTACTAGTTAAGTCACGTGCGTTGCGATACCACAATACATATCATTGTGCTTACGGTGAGCATTGTGCCCTCAGCAATGAACCCCAGGACGGCGCTTGCCATCCCCAAACAATCCTACCACAACGGACACGACGATTGCGCCCGTCTCCATCTCTGTGATCTTTCAAATGCTTCCCTGTACGTCTCGCCGTCTCGATCTCTTGGTAGTTACTCACTGTTATATCTATCGTTTATCTGTCTCAGATACCATATGCTTGATTGTGATTATTAAGTCGGATACTACTCCTTACTAGTTGCTTAGAACCCGCAAATATACCACGTAATTTACTCCTTTGCAAAAAAAAAAAAAAACAGAATTAAATCCAACTCCCAGATACTACGTAATTGACTCTCCATTTTGGCAACTGCTCCCGTATAGTTCGGCGTTGGTTACTAATTGAAGTTTTCTCCGTCAAACGAGCGTTGTTTTCATGCTCGATTTCTTTTCGTTGAGTGACGCTGGTCATCCGCAAGCGAGAAGAAAGACAGAGTATTTTAGTATATGTAATCAGGTAGTATGTATACTTAAGGGAATATTTTAGTACATGTACTTAGGTAGTATGTATACCTATGGGAGTTTTAGTACATGTACTTAGGTAGTATGTATATACCTAAGAAAGTATTTTAGATATATTTAGTGTATATACCGAAGGGAGTAGTTTAGTACATGTACTTAGATAGTATGTATATACCTATGGAAATATTTTAGTGCATGTACCTAATTAGATAGTGTGTATATACCTAGGGGAGTATTTTAGTATATGTACCTAATTAGGTAGTATGTATATACGTAAGGGAGTATTTTAGTAGTACATGTACCTAATTAGCTAGATCTCTAATTCTTCTTAGAGGATGCATGCAAGACACACCAAGTGGTTGCCTGAATCCATCCATTTATTTTTGTGACACTGCAGAGATCGACCATCATTTGGAAGGATTGATATGTAGCTGCACATATCGACAGGAGATGTCTGCACATGAGCGGCTCATCATGTGCTCGTCCTGCCTGCACATACAGCTTTGCGTGATGGCGTGGATTGTATCTTTAGCTACCTAAAATGTTACGACACACACTTGATACGATCGATCAATATGGTGACTATGATGGCCTCAAATCCGCAAAGGTGTATGGCCAAAGAGAAAGGCCTCGAAATTAGGGGGCGGTGAAGAGGAAAGAAGGAAAGAATCAATTACCTGAATCTCGGAAATATCTTATCAAGATTAAACGTCATATAGTATTTGGATCGAGTCTCTTTCCTATTTGTGATTTTCAGGCTCGTTAAATTTGGAAAGACGCACGGATCTCATCGAGAATTAAAGGGTGGAAGTCTTTTTCCTACTCCTGTGAGTAGTTACTCTCTATTTTGTATCTCACATCTCACAACGTAGGGAGTATTTTGTGCAACTGAGAGTATGTATGTGTAGTATACGAGTATATAAGACCACATAGGTGGTATTTACACCTTTTCAGGGGTGGTATGTATAATTTTTTAGGTGTACTCCTTTTTATGTGTGAATATGATGGTATTTACAAAATATACTATAAACTATAAACTCTATTGCAAATTTTTCGTGTAATTCACATTGGAGTATCTTATAATTAGTATATGAATATACCCAAAGTGATAATAAAATATGTCAAGTTCTTTTATGTGGTATTTCAGATGTGGAAGTAACTACTCCCAGGAGTAGAAAGTATTTTTCATATATATATATATTTCAGCGCTACCCCTCTAACACCACCATCTCTCATTTTCTCCACCATCTCCAATATCTCACCGCCGCTGGTTTCTCTCCCCCCACCAGGCGGCGGTGAGCGGCGGTGTTCAACCACGCCACATCACCACCTCCGGTACTCACCGTCGGCTACCGCCGCCCATCCTAATTATAAGGTCAGGGGCCTAGTGAATCCAAACTAAACCTGGTAAACCCCAGCCATAAACCTTGTCGAAGCCTTGTTAGAGAACGAGGGACTGAAGTGAGCGACAAACGAATCGTGATGCATATCCAAAGGTGAGGATTCCTTCTACGAGGAGGTAAGGTCCTCAAAATTTTTAGTTGACATGTATAACAAATTTGCATCTTCATTGCTAAAAAAACAACTCGCGACAAGCCAGATAACATAGAAAACTAGAGTTGAACAACATGGTGGTTAATTTTTTAGATAATGGAAGAGATAAATCTCTTACTGATCTCTGCATTAAGGATGTATATAGCCTATTTTATTCAGAAACAAAGTATCACAATGACCAAAGATAGTTAAAAAAAAAAAAAGGTGGCTAGAAGCCTTACAACCAAAAAATGCTTGGAAATTAAACTTAATCATTACAAATCCTGATACTAAACCGCCACCCATGAAAGCTTAGGATTTGCTTCGCCACATACTCTAATCTGACCCTTCCACTAGCATTGCCTTCTTCTGAGCCAATTTCTGTAAAGTTGCCTAAGCACTCAACCAATACTCACTCGAAATGATAATCTGCAAGAGATTAATGATAGTCTTTTTATCAAAAACAAACATCATTCCGATATAACTAGATAGACCAATATAAGACACTAGCTCATACCAGGAGTTGTGACTTTAAAATTTTTGGAATACTAGCTAACCAATTCCCAAGCATATGTGCTATACTCGCAGGAGGAGATAAATTAAACGCACGTTGAGCAGCCCACCACGTGCAAAGGGGCAATCAGTAAAAAAATGCTGAATTGTTTCCTGTTTAATAAAAAAAAACATTTTTTTGCTTCCAACTTGTGTCGACACTGATTACAAGCTGGCAACTAATTAATCATGATCTGATTATATGGGTGATACAAATTAGACTTTCAAATATTTCCTCATATTCAATTATTCATGCCCATGTTCGGCCTGAATAGAAGATCGCTTAATCAAAGGAGGTTAACTGACTAGACAGACACACAGATGATGTGCGCAGCTTATACTGCGGTTTGCTGTTGAGTCCAAAGTCAACTCGCAATGCCATACATGCATTCGTCATATTTAAGGGGTGAACTGTCCATTGATATGGTATCTTTGCAGCTCATATGATTGTAGATAAACCTGATTAACTGGCCGGCGGATTCCTTGACAATCACAATGAAGTCACTAAGTCGGTCAGGTTTCAGACTGCAGAATGCCCCACGCCCATCCGCCACCATGCTATCTGGCTAGTAAAGTAGTAAGTCTACCTTGTGTGATTATTCCTTTGCATGAGCAGCGGAAGAAGAAAATGGCAATGCGGCTATCAACACCCAAAATCCCCCTGCGCCTGAGCTGAGCCGTGGAGCAGGGGGACAGCAAAAGCAAATCGCGCGGCCTCGTGCCGTCTTGCGCAAACTTGACGGCGCTGCCACGCGCACGCGGATCACAAGCTGTGGCGCCGAGCAACTCAAACTACCGTCTCCGCCTCACGTGGATTGAACCTGAACTATTGGAACGCCGAACGCAACAGCAACCTTGTTCGGACCGGTTTATATTCTGCGCGCCCCAGTATCTATCAACTCTTTACGGACAAGTGGACAACTAATGTCTTGTCGGCTCAAATTGGACGATTTCACGTGGGTCGGCCCATCCAACGCCCGCAGCAGAGTGTTAAGAAACCGGGTCCAGGATCAGGAGTCCTGGTCTAAGGTGGGCTTCTCATCCCAAACTCTAACAGGGTCGTAGCCTATAAATAGGGGGTGTTATTCATTGTAAAGGATTGATCGATGGATGAAGGAATAAAGATAAGCAAGAAGTCCCCCTACATCTCTGTGTTCTATCTCTTATTCTGTTCTTGTTGTTCATGCATTGTTCTTACGATTCTACGCTTGTCTACGAGGTAATCGCTTGGACTAGACTCGCCAATGACGGTTCCTCAACACGTTATCGCGACGATCGACTCTCCTCGCATCGAAAGGTAACCGTCGATGAACGACGCCGAGATTGAATCGTTTTCTATATTTCTTTCAATTCGCAAATTTGGCTTTCTAGATTGGTTTCCTACGGTGCAAATCCGCTCTAATCTACCGCGAGCCGACTTGAAGTCGCCGGCCAAGCCGATCGGTGGATTGCATGAAAGAGTAGATGATGATTGTACCGTAGATAGTAGATGCAATCGCATGAAAAGCATCATGTGCATGGCACCGCCTGCAAGCGGCTGTCACTACCTCCGCGATACGTTACCGGTCGGCATAGTCCGCCATCACGTACCGCCACGGAGGCAACGACAGTGCCACGTCGCTAGCACGCGGCAAGCACGCACATGTCGGCATGAAGCCGCGCCTCCGTTGCAATCTCGTATTACATCGTATTGCATCGCATACATAAACAGTAATCGCATGAAGAAAAAAAAATAGCGGCCTGAAGCCGTCGGCCAACTGCGTTGGCCTGGAGTCACGCCGCATGGCCGCCGTCCTGCAGTGGCGTCACTGCTCCCACCCGTTGCCGCCTCGCCGCATGAGGTCGGCACCGTTGCACGCGGCCGGCGCTGCCGCTACCACTGTTGCCGCCTCCGCCGCCGGCGCACACCGCACCGCGCGGTCCCACGCACCGCCGCACGACGCCGCCGCCTCGCCGCCGCGCGAAGCCGCCGCGCGACGGCTCGGCCGCCGCGACGGCCGGATGCGCACTCCACCGCCCGAACACGCCGCCGCCACCTTGCGGCGCCGCCGAGTGGCCACCGCCGCCGCTCTACAGCGCCGCCGGCGGGCCGCCGCCACGTCTCGAGCATGGCTCGCACCGGATTTGCCACACATAACCACGGCCGACGACCCACCCCAATCGAGATCAAGAATGAGGCGTGCGCACGCCGGCGCGATCGCCGCCGCGACCGGCTCGGTGACGGCCGCGAACGCCGCACCGGCCGCACCGGCCCAAAGACGACGCCGTAGCCGCGGCTCGCCGCACCCGGCCCCGCGGCCGGCCGCCGCCGCCTCCTCTTTGCACGAGCACGGCGCGGCGCGCCGCGCTTCCTCATTGCGCGCGCCGAGCGCATCCTCCGTCGCGCCGCGACGCCGCGCCGCAAGTCGCCGCCGCAAGCCGGCTCAGACGCGTGTCGGCCGCCAGCGCGCTCCTCGCGCCCGCACCACCCGTCTGAACCGGCCGGCCGCCGCCTGTGCTCCTTTTGGAGCCGTCGCTGCCGCCGCTAGAGGCTTGGGGTAGGGGAAACCCTACCCGTGCATTTTGAAGCCACCGGATGGGCTTCATCCGTGGCCCAAGCAATCATGGGCCATACAAGACCATATTGAAGCCGGCCCAACCGGTGGAAAGAAAAAAAAAGGGGGGGAATTGAAAAGAAATTCGCCTTTTGCAATTAGGCCCTCGAAATTCTGAAAATTACGAGGATTTTTATGCGGTGAGGAAACTTTGCAGAAAGGGCCTCGGGAAATATGAAAATTACGCGCAATTTTTCTCGTAATCGAGTTTAGCGTTTTAACCCCGAAACTTTGACTTTCGTAAAAAATACTTTTTCTAGCAGAAAAGGGTCTCGGGAATTCAATTTTTTGAATCGATTTTGCATTTGAAGCATGTTTAACTTTGTTATTGTTATTTCTATGCAATTTATTTATTGTATTTACTGTTTTGATTATCTGTGATTGTTTATATTGCTTTTAATCACTGGAAATAGCAGTAAATCATGAAAAATGCATAGAAAAATACGGGAACACGAACCTAGAGTTCGAAGAGCATTGTGAGAATTTTGCAACCATTTTATGCAGATTACAAGCAGTAATCTTTTGAACTTTTTGCATGAATATGAAGATGACTGGCATCATGAATCAGAATTCAAGAACCGACCAAGATGGCTGAATTTGTATAGAATTTATATCAGTTTCCAATTCTGTGGTAATGTGATCACGGATGAGCAGACGATTGGGAAGACCCTCGCTACCTTTCACCCCAATGCGGTACAATCCATACACAACTATCGTCAAGACTGCTACAAGAAGTATGCCGAATTAATTGACATCATGCAAGTTGCGGAAGCTCAAGGTGATGTTCTAGGAAAGAACTTCATCTTGCAGCCACCTAGTAGCAATGTTGGCCATGAAGCCACTGCTAGCAGCTACAAGGTGATGAAGCCTCTCACAAATGAGAGGAGCAAGAAGAGTAAGATCGTGTGTCGCACATTATTGATGCTTTACAGTCTAAGAAGAAGGGCAAATGATAGCATGAGGCATAACTCACGGTGATCATACAGTCAAAATCAATCCTCTTATATTGTTCTTCAATCGGCGTCGAAATCTGATTCTCCGAAGTCGTCGAAATCTAATCGTGAAAATACGACCAGATTCAAATAAAATTCAAATAACAACTCAAATGAACTCCAAATCAAATGATTTTGGTTTAGATAGGTACATTACAATTTTATAAAGATTTTGCAACTTGAACCACCCAAATCGGAGTTTGGATGCAAAAGATATGAATTTTAGAAGTTTGAAATTACATGAATTGATAAATTAGGGTTTAAAGGAATTATTGATCACATGAACCCAAAATTAAATAATTTTGGTATAGATGGCTAGATCTTGATTTTATATGAATTTAGGAATTTGAATCGACGAAATTGGAGTTCGTATGAGGGAGAACGAACCCCGGGAAGTTCTAAATATCACAAACCCTAATTTTCAGATTTTATTGAATTTTTTGAATTATTTTTCTTAAGGAAATCCTAATTATTACGCATGGGTGACGCCAAATGATCGATTTTCGAATTTAAAAGAATTAAAGAAATTCGGACATGTGGGACCCACATGTTGGTCTCACGGCTCACATAGACTAAGTCCACGGTTTATGTGGACCCGGGCTGGGGTTGAGGTGGCGGGTGTGTGCGTGTGTGGCGGCCACGTAGACGAAGTTGGCGACGTGGCAGCGAGGTGGCATCACGGTGGCGTGATGTGGCGCCACGTGGTCGGGCCACGCCAAGACGGCGGCGGCGCCGGTCCGATGGTTCCGCGATCGGCGGCGTTTTGCCGGTGGCGAGAGGTGCCAAACGGAAGAGGAGGGTTCGGGGATCGTGATGCTCACCACTGCGACGCTCGGGGACGGAGAATCGCCGCGGCGACGTGAAAGAGCGGCGCGCGAACGGGTTGACGGCGCGCGAGCCCGGTGGCGCTGGCGAGGCGGAGGTGCGCGACGATGGCGGCGAGTGCGCGCGCGGCTGCCGTGTCGGGCGGCGCAGGACGCGGCGCGGTGTCGGCGCGCAATCCGCGCGGCGGAGAGGCGCCGTCGGTGAAGAAGTGCCACCCGCGAGGTGGAAGCGAGAGGAGGAGGGGTGGTGGCGGTGGAATGAGGGGCGAGAGGCGCACAAGGCTCGCTTTATAGGGGCGGAGGGGGGAGGCGGAGATCGGCGCGGGATTACGCGGTGACGGTGATTCCGCGATTCGCGCGCGACGGCGGGAAACGGTCGGGAGGAGGCGGCGTGATGCGTGGCATTAATGCGCGCGCGTGTGGAGAAAGAGGCGGAAATCACGAGTTACTGAGCTCGAGCGCGCGGCAATGGCGGCGCTGGCGCGCCAAGCGGGAGGAAGAAGAAGGCATGGCCCTTGGATTCGACGGACGGCGGAGGAGATAGGTGGCGTGGGTGTGTGGTACCGTCCGATGTGGATCTGACGGTTGGGAGGAGGAGAGAGGAGGAGCGGAGAAGCGGGCGGATGAATGGGCGCTGCAGTGAAGGGAGATGGGCCGAGGAGGTTTAGGCCCAAAAGGGATTTAGGAATTTTAAATTGCTTTCTTAATTGATTTAATTCCAAAAATTAAAAAGGGCTTTAGAAAATAGCAAAATAACTCCAAAAATTATGAGAAAATTCACGAAATTCCTGAGGCATTTTGGATTTAATTAAAATATTTCCAACTTAAAGTTGGCTATACTTTTGCAAATAAATTATTTTGGCTTTGAAATAATTAGGAAAAAGCTTTTAAAACTCGTAAAATCAAAGGAATTAATTAAATTTTTATTTTTCAGATAAAACCAAATAAGGCTTCAAGAACTTCAAATAAATTTTGAATTTTGACTTTTAAAACTTCAGGAATTCAACTAAAGCAATTAAACTCTGGCAAATTATCAGAAAAACTAGTAAAATAATAATTTTATTTATTTTTATTTTGGTAACAGAACTTTGGGATGTTACAACAATTGAAGTCCAGAAGATAATTGATTCGCAAGTATTAGCGAATCAACTGCCAGACTACTTTAGTGATTTGAAGAGCGTGAATAAGTAGCATTTGCCTGCAAGCAATGCACCGGAGAGGGTTGAAATACTATTGAAGGTATCCCTAATCCCATCCAGATGCCTCAGAATAAAAGGACGAAAACTCCGGTCCCTCGAATCCGAAGTAACCGGGGACGCCTAGTGAAAAAGGATAAGAAGGACTTGACACTGCCGATCACCAAGTGCCCCGAACTGTAAGGGAGCCGCTTGAGACCGCATCATCGGTATGGAATCTTCGTAAAAGGCATACTGAATTGAACATCCCCATGAAGGAGACATCGATGGATGTGCGCACACATCGGAGCCGAAACTAAAGGGACTTGCCCGCAATTGGAAGCATGGTGAGCAAGTAAAAGCATTAGAAGAATCGCCTTGAAGAAATAAGTTATAAAACTTTATGACCTCGGGAGAACCTTTGAATATTACAACAGCCAATGTCGACACTTACTTTGCAAAGAAACTTGCCACAATCATAAATCTTGATCAAGAGCCTGCATCGCTCGATGAATGAAAGAAAAGATCAGATTGGAAGAAGGCAATAGAAACTGAATTATTCTCTCCGAATAAAAAAAAAGGTGTTTGGGCCTGTAAGCCGCACGCCTCCCCTTGTACACCCTTTAGGGCATAAGTGGGTATTTGTTCGAAAGAGAAATAAAAAGAAGCAAGACTCGTTGAATAAGGTTTCACTGAACATCCAGGAGATGATTATGAAGAAACCTATTCCCCGGTCATGGGCGGAACTCCCTTTTTAAATATTTATCTCAATGGCAGTGAACTTGAAGTTAGAAGTGAAATTGATGGATGGGGTACCAGCATACCTTTATGAAATATTGGATTCGGACATTTATATGAAGATACCTGAATGTATCACTGTCCCGAACCAAAACAGAGCAAATAGAAATATGTACACAGTGAAACTCGAAAGTCATTGTACGAACTTAAGCAATCAAGCGGAATATGGTATAATCGCTTGAAGCGACTTTCTATACAAGAAAGGCTACACGAACAATGAGAATAATCTCTGTGTATTTATACGACGATCCCAGAATGGATTTTGTATAATCGCAGTGTATGAAGTTGATCTCGATATCATCGTAACCTCAAGGATATTAAGAAAGTAAGCTCTTACCTAGAGTCGGAGTTCAAACGAAAGATTTGGGTGAAAACCAAATATTACCTAGGCTTGCGACTTGGGCATGCCCTCAAGGGATATTAGTACATCACCAACCTACACTGTAAGGTGTTAAAAGGTTAGACTTTGAAAAGGCATACCCTTTGAAGGTGTTAATGGTGGAGATCTTTGCGGCAAGACAAGAACCCGCATGCATCCGTAAAAGAGGGGAGGAAGTCCGGGACCGAATTCTACACTTAAGTGCAATAGAAGCACTCATGTATTGAACAAACCTGACTAGACCGGCATTGCATTTGCAGTGAACTCGTTAGCAAGGTATAGTACAAAACCTACCAAAGGCATTGGCACGGAATGAAGGACATCTTCTGATACCTCCAAGGAAGCAAAGAACTTGGTATGTTTTACAAAAAGAACCAAGACCTTTATATGACTGGCTATGCAGATAACGGGTACCTGTAGGATCCGCATACAACCAAATTACAAACAGGCTATGAACTCCTATGTGGTGGAACTGCAATTCCATGGAAAACGTCTAAGCAGAGTCTTGTATCGACTTCGACGAATCACTCAGAAATAATAACACTGTATGAGGCCTTACGAGATTGTGTTTGGCTTCGACGGATGATTCACCACATCCAGCAGTTATGTGGATTGAATACCGCTCTAACCCCCACTATTATCTATGAAGATAAATGCAGCTTGTGTTGCACAAGTACAGATGAGTTATGTGAAGAATTCTCTCACAAAGCATATCAACCCCAAGTTCTTCTATGCTCATGAATTGCAAAAGATGAACGTATTTAAAGTACTGCATACTAAGTCGTGTAAGAATCTTGCAGATTTATTCACTAAGTCACTTCCAGCGTCTAACATTGAAAGATGCATACGTGAATTGGAATAACGAGACTTAGAGAAGTGCAGAATTCAGGGGGAGAACCTTCACGAACTCATTATTAAAGCTTGATCATGAAGATCGAGTACCCAAAGAATAAATCCAGGAGATTAAATGAAATTGGGTGGATTGTACTATTTTTTCTTTGACGAGTTTTCCTGAAGTTTCTCGGCTAAGGTTTTTAATGAGGCAATTCGTGCATCACAGCAGAACGTGTATCATGTACTCTTTCTCCAGATTTTTCCCACTGAATTTTTATGGAGTTTTGACAAGGCATGGACATGAAGGATGAGTGCCCAATGGGGAGTGTTAAGAAACCGGCCCGTGACTGTGAGTCCCGCCCAAGGTGGGCTCCTCATCCCAAACCCTAGCAGGGTCGTAGCCTATAAATAGAGGGTGCTATTTATTGTAAAGGATTGATCAATGAATGAAGGAATAAAGAGAAGCAAGAAGTCCCCCTACATCTCTGTGTTCTATCTCTTATTCTGTTCTTATTGTTCATGCATTGTTCTTACGATTCTACTCTTGTCTACGAGGTAATCGCTCGGACTGGACTCGCCAACGACGGTTTCTCAACACAGAGCAGTACAGGTGGGACAGCACACGCGGCAATGCGACGAGACAGAAACTTGCACGGCCTGGAATAACAGTCCAGTCCGCACGGGACGGTGCGGGCGCCCACCACCACCACTCCACCAGGCCGTCCGCCGTCTCGTACATGCGACGCGCGAAAGCGGGATTAGTTGGTGGTTGGTGCTATGCGCGAGCGAGGGGCGGTATGTGCCGTGCGGCGTGCGATGCGACTCGACGGCGGCGGGTGTCGCCAAGTTGCCCAAGACGTTGGTTTACGTGGTTGGCGCTTGGCAGTCGGCAGCGGCAGGCGGTGCAGCCAGCGGTGGGAGACGTTGCAGCTCCGCACTTTGGCCCAGCCGCGGTCCGAGTGTTTGTGTAATTGTGTTGGTGACTTTAATTCGATCGTGTCATATCTGCGCCCGGTTACTGTTATCTGGAGGCGGCATTGTGATTTCGGGAGTTGGGATACAGAGTCGCAGATTGTGTGTGTCATTTTATCCTTTGTATTCATTTTGTTAAGTTCAAGTATAAGACAGATAGTATTTACGGTGCTAAAATGACATCTCGCCTTTGCAACTTGACTCGAAATCTGAACTACAAAATATCAAGTAAGCATTAAGCAAGCATGGCTGATTCTCTAAAGATTACACAGGATACTCCACACATTGGTGCATACATGTTGCATACACAATAGCATTAATTATCAATGGTTTGGCTTCACGCGCAGGCATCATTAATTCGATTCAACACCACCACCTCTTGTATTCTCGATATGATCAGGCGATTGGCCAAGGGCACGGTGCTACACCTGTGCATGTCCTTGGGGAGGAGGGAACTGCTGGTTCGGTGCGTGCGATCCATAGCCTGGAGGGAACTGTGCGTTCGGCGCTTGTCCATATCCCTGCGGTGGAGAATATTGCGGGTAATTCGGCGCTTGCCCATACCCTTGCGGAGGAGGTGGGATCTGCGGCTGCCCCATCGCGATCCCGGCGGGCGGCTGCTGCTCGCCTGGCTTGGGCGCGCCCGCCGCCGTCGCGTCGGCCGGCTGCCTACGAAGCATGATGAAGGAGGTGATCCCGAGGGCCGTGGCCGCGAGCGTAAGCACGGCCGCCCCCGCGAAGATGCCGTCCTTGAGGATGTAACACACCGGGGCGGTCACCCTCACCACGTTGGCGTTCCACGCCGCGCCGTCCACGAACAGCGCAAACGCGATCACGGCCGCTATCCTGCACGCACGCACGCAAGCAGTACTCGTTTATTCATCGTACATGAGAAATAAAGCCTCCCAGCACAGTTGAATCCCCAGACCTCATCGCGCGAGGCCCGTGGATGGCGGATGCGGGAGCCTCGCCGAGGCCCCCGCAAAGAATTTATTTCCTCTTACATGGATGGACCATGGTGCGTACGTACCGATCAGTGACCAGTTGACCACTCACCATGAGAGGACGGCGCAGACGACTCCGACGATCCGCTTGGTCTCGGACGGGATGGCCCGGGACTTGCAGCAGCCACAGCAGCCGCCGACGGCCGAGACGGTGATCTGGGCCATCAGCAGGAAGATGACCGCGCAGACCCCCAGCGCGAGCGCGGGGTTCTGCGGGTACACGCACTCGTCGCCAATCACCAGTATGTCAGAAAGCTGCAAGAACGCAGCGTCAAGTCCGAGTACCAGTGCACCACACACCAAGATCTAGAACAGCTCAACAAGAACACACATGCATACTAAAAGCTTGGTGTTCGTATGCATGTGTGTTCCTGTACATATACGTGTATATGTACACACTCCACAGTTCAACAAGAACACACACTACACATGAAGCTAGATCTACAACAGTTCAACGAGAACACACATGCATACTAAAATCTTGATGTACACAAACATGCTAGGAGATCAGTAGTGATAGCTTACAGTGATCTTTGTGCCCTCGGCTGAGAACCCCAGGATGGCACTCAACACCCCCAGAGAACCAACAACCGCGGACACGATGACCACCGTCTTATCCATTTTCTTGGCCATTCTTCTCGATCTCCCTCTCGATCTTTCGGGCGGAGACCAGAGTTGTAGCGATGCTTGGCTAGCTAGCTAGCGTACGTGTGTTTATAAAGAGAGAGCTCGGCCACATGGTTGCTCGTAGTTTCTATCGGCACACGGTTATATATGTCACTACAAACGGGCCGGGGAGACTTCTTTCCAGACCATCATGTTCTGGCTATGTTCGGCGTAATTCTTCCACGATTGATTCAATAATTATGGAAGCATAGACAACCACATCAAAACTAGCAGGATGACTTGCGCATTTGCATGATTAGATTTAATTATTTCAAAATTTATACAAATACTTGAGAATATATTTGTATAACTTTGCAGTCTATTTAAATTTTTAAGATATCCTAAACATTAAAAATGACAATAGAAACTTTAAGAAAATTAGAATATGAAGAACATAATTGAAATATAAGCTTTGAGAAGAAATTCATTGAACATAACAATTTGTTAGGGTTCTTATAAACTAACTACTCTCTATTATGCATAGATCATGTAATTGTATACCTCTATTCTTACTCTATTAGTTTTTTTTCTTAAATTGTATGCATGTATATGTACCTCTATTTAATCTCAAGCAATACATTGATTATGTGTGCGCAAATTATCTTATTACTTTACATAGTATTAGAGTACTTTACTCACGCATACACCAATGCAGCATGAACAACCTACCTTGAACTTATCTTTCTTCACACACCGACTGCTACCCACCAAACCATGTACCTTCTATTTCTTCTCGTCATCACACCTTTTTGTTTCAACCAACAACAGTAAGCCCAAATCTTGATCGATCAGTCTCAATTACTACCCCTTCTAATGTAATATTTTATCACATAGTTATGTTATACTTCTCTTCAATTATTGCTTAATGCTAACTATTACGACATCAACACACATACACATGCTAACTATGTTTTTCGGTGACCCGAGCCTATCTCTTTTTGCACCGATTAATGTAACATTTGAGAACGAACATGGTGGTTTCTTTCAACATAGGAGATGCATTTTTCATGGATGTGCCGGCACGGTAAATACAGCGATGCTATGTTTATCGGTGAAGTACAGCAATAAATTGCTGTAATGTAGTGATCACGAAAGGTACTCTCTTCAACATTCGCTTGCTATCCTCTCATTAAAAACAGAAACATTCGCCTGCTTTGGGATCTCTGTGCTTTTTGTTTCAGTATATCGTGGAAGCATCTTTCGCGACGCTTTGCCTTTTGGACTCATTCTTCGCTTGATCGGGTGCGCTTGCTTTCCCGCGGTATACGTCTGCAAAGTCGCCTACAAGAAGAAACACACGTCTATCTTTGTTTGTAGCGTGGTGAAGGGGTAGTAAGCCACTGAGCACAACGGACGGGTCGTTGCCTCGCTGGTGCCTATTCTCCGAGTTGATTTGACATTTGACGTTGACGCCAACTGGTCAAGTTTGACCAAATCCTAGGGGTGAGATGTAAACCAAAGAATATATATGTATGGTGAAAAAGGTTCCATGTTCGTTTGGTTTGGGATAAATAATAATGTGGAACAGTAGATACCTGAGGCAGGTCATGCATGCGATCCAGGGGGTAAATTCGCGGATCCTACATGCTAAGCTGGCAGCAATGCATGCATACGAGCTGTGTGGATGTGGCTGTGAGTTGAGGTGCTCCAAAGTCCAAAGTCGACATGAGCGCCACACGATGACGAACATTTGTAATCTTAGGATGAACTTAACCGTGTAGAGAGGTTGACGTTTACTAAGCCCGCATGGCCGCATGCGTATTCCACTGTCGTTGGCTGCGCTTTCCGTTGCACCAACGAGTGGAGGAAGGGCGTCGGACGTACGGTACGAGTCTAGAAGATAGATAAGAGAGTCCTCGCGCGCGTGATCGAGACCATCACCAATTAATGATCACCGAACCCTGCAGGTTGCAACCGTAATATCTCGGTCTCCGACGACCCAATCCGGGTTTCAATATTGGGCCGGGCGGGTTGCCATATCTCGTCGACGGGTTAAGGTCATATACAGTGGTATAGACAGTGGTTATTTGTAGTACTTTTTATATCATCTATAGATAAAATTAAACACAACTCATACAATGGGTTGTCTTTAAGTTGTTTATATATGTCCTTTATAAAATGAGATCATAAAACTTATGTGTTACAGACGGCATAGATACAACAGCAAAACAGTCGTCTATAAGAGTCTTATAGACTGTCTGTTGCATGCCAGACAACTTCATTATCTCTTCTTGTTCTCTCTCATCTACATCACTAAAAATCTTACGTGATAAAGATAATAGACTGCTAATTTTCACTGTAGATGCCCTAAGTAGGCAGCCGAACTGCCAAACGCTCAAACCGTGCCTAATTATTTCTGTCGAGCTAACGGTGCGACAAAACGGGCCACATCTCTCGCCTGGTCCAAAACCAAATCACGAACTCAACGCGCATCTCCATGCTTTCGGATTGTGTGTGTCGTTTTATCCTTTATATTCATTTTGTTAAGTTCAAGTATAAGACAAATAGTATTTTACGGTTCTAAAATAACATCTCGCCTTTGCAACTTGACTCGAAATCTGAACTACAAAATATCAAGCAGTAAGCAGGCATGGCTGATTATCTAAAGATTGCACAGGATACTCCATACATTGGCGCATACATGTTGCATACACAATAGCATTATCAATGGTTTGACTTCACGCGCAGGCATCATTAATTCGATTCAACGCCACCACTTCTTGTATTCTCGATATGTTCAGGCGATTGACCTAGGGCACGGCGCTACACCTGTGCATGTCCTTGGGGAGGAGGGGGGAACTGCGGGTTCGGTGCGTGCGATCCATAGCCTTGAGCAGGAGGTGGTGGAGGGAACTGCTGGTTCGGTGCGTGCGATCCATAGCCTTGAGCAGGAGGTGGTGGAGGGAACTGTGCGTTCGGCGCTTGCCCATATCCCTGAGGTGGAGAATATTGCGGGTAATTCGGCGCTTGCCCATGCCCTTGCGGAGGAGGTGGGAACTGCGGGTGTCCCATCGCGATCCCGGCGGGCGGCTGCTGCTCGCCTGGCTTGGGCGCGCCCGCCGCCGTCGCGTCGGCCGTCTGCCTACGAAGCATGAAGAAGGAGGTGATCCCGAGGGCCGTGGCCGCGAGCGTAAGCACGGCCGCGCCCGCGAAGATGCCGTCCTTGAGGAAGTAACACACCGGGCCGGTCAACCGCACCACGTTGGTGTTCCACGCCGCGCCGTCCACGAACAGCGCAAACGCGATCGCGGCCGCTATCCTGCACGCACGCACGCAAGCAGTACTCGTTTACTCATCGTACATGGACCATGGTGCGTACGTACTGATCAGTGACCAGTTGACCGCTCACCATGAGATGACGGCGCAGACGACTCCGACGATCCGCTTGGTCTCGGACGGGATGGCCCGGGACTTGCAGCTGCCGCAGCAGCCGCCGACGGCCGAGAAGGTGATCTGGGCCATCAACAGGAAGATGGCCGCGCAGACCCCAGCGCGAGCGCGGGGCTCTGCGGGTACACGTACGCGTCGTCAATCACCAGTATGTCAGAAAGCTGCAAGAACCCGTCAAGCGTCAAGTCCGAGTAAGTAGTAGTACACACACCAGTGCACCACACACAAGATCTACCACAGCTCAACAAGAACACACATGCATACTAAGATCGAGCTTGGTGTTCGTATGCATGTGTGTTCTTGTACATATACATATGTACGCACTCCACAATTCAAGAAGAACACACACCACACACGAAGCTAGATCTACAACAGTTCAACGAGAACACTACACATGCATACTAAAATGTTGATGTACACACACATGCTAGGAGATCAGTGGTGCTAGCTTACAGTGATCTTTGTGCCCTCGGCTGAGAACCCAGGATGACACTCAACACCCCCAGAGAACCTACAACCGCGGACACGATGACCGCTGTCTTATCCATTTTCTTGGCCATCCCTCTCGATCTCTTTCGGGCGGAGACCAGAGTTGTAGCGATGCTTGGCTAGCTAGCTAGCGTACGTGTGTTTATATAGAGAGAGCTCGGGCAAATGCTTGCTCGTAGTTCGATCGGCACATGTTCTGGCCACGTTCGGCGTAATTCCAACTGGTTGACATTTGACATTGATGCCAACTGGTTAAGTTTGACCAAATCAAAGAATATGTATGTTGAAGAAAGTTCCATGTTCGTTTGGGATAAATAATAATGTAGAATAGTAGATAGCGGAGGGGTTGTGGACGGGGTGCAGAGGATGTGGGAGGGGGACGTCGGGCTGGATTGCTTGGGGACAGGCGAATCGCGCTCGAGGCCGCATGGTAGGCAGAACTAGCTCTTCCTCGTTTCATCAAGCTGAATTGGCCGGATGCGTGTTTGGAAGGATCTGGTTCTGTTGGCTGCGAGGGAAAACTTGTGCATTTTGGAGTCTGAGTCGATTTTTCCATATGGATGGATAGATTTTTGTGTGGATTTGGGAGTAAACGGGTCTGTCTCTATGCTTAGTCCATTGAGAAGAATTTCACCTCTGGTGGAATACTGCTTGAAATGATGACATCCCTTTTCTCTAATTTAGTGAGTTTTTCATTCGGATTAGAAAGGTTCATGAAGATACATGAGAAAAGTATGCTCAATTTTTCTCTCGGATTTTAGGTTGGCTAAATTGAACAATGAACATCCATGAGAATTTGGTGGGGACTTCTGTTTTTCACTTCTTGAAAATTCTCCTAGCTCCAATTGTGAAAGAAAACTTCACATGTTTAAGATTATTAAGTTACCAGGGAACATTCCCCAAAGTGTTGCCTTCCCCCCTCTGCTTTGGTTCTATTCTAGAGTGTCTTTGCAAAAAAAGATTCCATTTTCTTCTGTTATACTACATTTTAAATTTTCAACTGTGATTAAAATTTGTTGAGATTCACTTTGAAGTATTTGTTTGCTTGCATACAGTATGCAGTTGTCCATGCTATAGGTTTGGCAAGAACACACGGAGAGCCTATCTCGGATCTTGCTTCCTTCAGGTACAGATAATCCTATCATCAGCATATGACCATGTTTCGTCCATTTCCTGCTTGTCATTTTTCTATGCAAAAATTTTAGTCACGCTGCTGTGTAGTTAAGCATGTAAAACCGCATGAGGCTATTTGATGATGCTGTTGGTGGGAAGTAGGAAAACACCTTCTGCTTGGAATAGGTTTTGAAAACCTTCTGTTTGGAATAGGAAAACCGGAACCATCTTGACATTGGAGTTCACTGTCCAAGGTAATGTCCTTGCCCTATACAACAATAGAATTCTATTTCCTACTATAGTTGCAAGCAGTGTTGTGGAAAACACTATGCGCTTGTTGTGGAAAACACTATACGCTCGACGAATGGGCACCGTTAATTGATTAATCGTCGTACAGCTGATTAATCAGAATTTAACGTATGATTATGTGTTCTTATTAGTATATTTATTTATATTTAGAATTAATTATAAACATTTTATTCATCCAAAGTTACTGTAAATTATCACTCTACAAAACATTATTTTGCTATGTTTTACATTTATTTCTTTATACTTCACCCAAAAGGTACATACTATGAACACCATCATACAATATTATGAAGTAATTTTATCGTATTTAATAAATAAAATAAATTATTTTCTTGATTAAACGGGAAAACATACTATTAATCAAAAAACAACGGATTAATCGCATTATTCGGTGAATTAATTATTCAACACCGTTAATTGCACTCGATTATACTACTCGTGATGAGTAGCCGATTAATCGGCGAGTCAGCTATTTTCACAACACTCGTTGCAAGCCTACAATAAAATATTTATTTTGAATTTTGGTTTTCCGTTACCGAACTAGTGTAATCTTAGAATGAACTTAACTGTGTGGATCAGTTGACCAAGAGGCATTTAAGGTACAGTTACAGGCTTACAGCTTATCTCGTTGACGTTGACTAAGGCCGCATGGCCGCATGCGCATTCCACTGTCGTTGGCCGCGCTTTCCGTTGCACCTGTTAGGAAACCGGGCCCAGGACCGGGAGTCCTGGCCCAAGGTGGGCTCCTCATCCCTAACCCTAGAAGGGTCGTAGACTATAAATAGGGGGTGCTATTCATTGTAATTGATTGATGGACCGATGAAGGAATAAAGAGAAGCAAGAACTCCCCCTACATCTCTGTGTTCTATCTCTTGTTTCTGTTTTTGTGTTCATGCATTGTTCTTACGATTCTACGCTTGTCACGAGGTAATCGCCGGATCGACTCGCCAATGACGGTTCCTCAACACGTTATCGCGACGATCGACTCTCCTCGCATCGAAAAGGTAACCGCCGATGAACGACACTCGTAAATTGATTCGTTTTCTAGATTGCTTTCAATTCGCAAATTTGGCTTTCTAGATTGGTTTCCTATGGTGCAAATCCGCTCTAATCTACCGCGAGCCGATCGAAGTCGCCGCCAAGCCGATCGGTGGATCGCATGAAAGAGTAGATGATGATTGCACTGTAGGTTGTATATGCATTCGCATGAAAGACACCATATGCACGGCACCGCCTGCAAGCGGCTGTCGCTACCTTCGCGACACGTTACGGTCGGCATAGTCCGCCATCACGCCTCGCCACGGAGGCAAGCGATGCCACGCCGCTAGCACGCGGCAAGCACGCATACGACGGCATGAAGCCGCCTCATTACAATCTTGTATTATATCACATTGTATCATATACATGAACAGTATACATTGCATGAATATCATCCATAGCAGGAACAACTGCATCACGTAAATATCAAACGCATGCTGCATGCATGCGCCGTGCGCGCCGGCCTGGAGCTATAAGCCGCCACCATGACCGGCCCGCAGCCGGCGTCGCCACCATGATGGCACCGCCCCAAGCCATGCTGCGCCGGCCCGGCGCGCGCGCGCGCCCGGCGCCCCGCCGTTCGCCGCCGCCGTCCGGCCGGCGCCTCCCGCACCCGAGGCCGACGCCGCCGCCGCCGCAGCCGCCGCCGCCGCCTCTTGAAGCAGCCGCCGCGCGCGGTCGCCATGGCCGCCACATCGACGCCGACCCGCGGCGGCGCCGCCGCCGAGCCGCCACGCCCGCCGCACTCGCCGCCCGGCCCCTCGCCGCCGCTCGTAGCAGCCCCACCACCGCACCGCCTTCATCACCCAAGAAAAGAAAAGAGGAGGCACCGCCGGCAAGCAAAAAAGAGGGCGGCATCACCACGGCCGGCGCCGCCCGCCGACGCCGGCAGCTCGCGCGAACCGGCCGTCGCGCGCGCGCGCCCCACGCGGCCGTTGCACGCGCGCCCGCACATCGCCACCTTGAAGGCGCCGCGCAACCCGCCGCCGTGCGGCTCCTGCGCAAGCCGCCACCGCCGCCGCGCTGGGCTCCTTGCATGCAGCCGCCGCCGCCGCCGGGCTTGTGTGGCGCCGCCACCATTGGATGAACAGGGGGTAGGGAAACCATACCCCCATGACCCTTTGAAGCGGTCAAATGGGCCGGCCACTTGGGCCGAAATTTTGCTGGGCCGATCGGTGAAAAAAAAATCAGAATTTTACAAAAGAACCCTAAAGTGTTCATAATTGCGCCGAATTTTTGCAAATAAAGGAATTTTGCGGAAAACCCCTCCGAAGATATGAAAATTACGCGCAATTTCTCTCAGAACTGAGTTTTTCGCGGTTTAGCCCCCGAAACTTGTAGTTTTCGCCGAAAATTCATATTCCCACAGAAAAGGCCTCGTGAATTCAATTTTGAATCTGTTTTGCATTTGAAGCATGTTTAACTTTGTTATTATTATTTCTATGCAATTTATTTATTGTATTTACTGTTTTGATTATCTCGTGATTGTCTATATTGCTTTTAATCATTGGAAATAGCAAGAAATCATGGAAAATACATAGAAAAATACGGAACACGAACTCGAGTTCAAGAGCATTGTGAGAATTTTGCAACCATTTTATGCAGATTACCAGCAGAATCCCGTGAACCTTTGCATAAATATGAAGATGATCGCATCACGAATCAGAATCCGAGAACCGACCCAAGATGGTCGAATTTGTCTGTAATTTATAACGTCTTCAATTGCGTGGTAATGTAATCACGGATGAGAGAAGATTGAGAAGACTCTCTACCTTTCACCGTAACGCGGTGCAATCCGCAAGCAACTATCGCCAAGACGGCTACATGAAGTATGCCGAATTAATTGACATCATGCAAGTTGCGTAAACTCAAGATGATATTCTAAGAAAGAACTTCATCTCGCAACCACCTAGTAGCAATGTTGGCTATGAAGCCATCGCTAGCAGCTACAAGGTGATGAAGCCTCTCACGAATGAGAGGAACAAGAAGGGTAAGGTCGCGTGCGTCGCACATTATTGATGTTTTCGGTCTAAGAAGAAGGGCAATGATAGCATGAGGCATACCTCGCCATTGTAAGCACAGAGGATTCACATCCATTAGCCGCACTTATGAATGTGAATACCCAAAGAGTGCCCCATCATCCCTCCTTTTGGACATCGCAGCGCCACACCGTAGTCGCCAAGAGGAGAAGATCGCGCATGGAGCCGATTTAGGCGTAAGTTCTGAATACTTTGCCTATTAGATCCAAAGGCACGCATTGCACTCTGACCTTTATAGAAACTTGCGCTTGTAATTGAAGCGAAATTTTGAATTATTGAATAATGGTTGCAAGCTCTAGAAGAGCAAAAGCATTAAATTCTTATTATGAGTCCTGCAAGGCTTATTTTCCGTCTTTATAATAGCAAGTTACGCTCGATATCCAAGTATTTTATTTATGTGTTGCTTGTTTTCGCTACATATTAATAAAGTACATTATATTAGAACGCGTGTGGCGCCTATGGAGGAAGTGTGCTTAGCATGTAGCGGCACAACGAATATCATCCCGAGAGAAACAGAAATTTTTCAATGATCAAGAAGAATGTCGGTAGTCTTACGACGATCGCAGCAATGATACTTGTATAATAGGCTCGTGAAGGGCCATAATTATACTTCCAACGGCACAACTTTGGTAATTGAAGAAGACTTGTTGTACCCGTAATCGACTAGAATTCTCAAGGATATTTGCGCTAACAGTTTCCATGTAGAGATCAAGAAGAGTATGGTATGAATACCGCTCATTACAAAGCGTGAAAAAGTGAAAAATAGCATTAGAATATCTTCCTTCATATGAAATTGGGCTATACTACACGAATATTAAGGCACCTACACACTTATACTGTCCCGAAACCGTATTTAGAAGCTCTAAACTTTTCTATCTCGGCATGATAGATTGTGCCGTCTAGGTCTTAGGATGATGAGAAATATAATTAAATATTCACAGGGACATGATATGAATGTTAAGATTTTCTCGAATCAGGAAGATTTTGTGTGCCCCGCATGTGCCACCGGGAAATTAATTACTAGACCTTTTTGCTCTGAAAGCAAAGGATGAAGTCCCTGCATTCCTGGACCGTATCCAGGGAGACCTTTTGCGGTCCTATATAGCCCCGTAAGGGTAATTTGAGGTATTTTATAGTGCTCATCGATGCTTCCTCGGAATGGTCGCACGTATGTTTATTGTCTACGAGAAATCAAGCTTCTGCATAGCTAAATCTCGCAGATAATTAAATTGGAATTATTTTCTCTGATCATCATGAGAAGTCCACCTGAATGGACAACGCTGGAGAACTTACTCCGAAAGAATTTGATGATTATTGCATGAAAATGGGAATTAAAGTTGAGCATTTTGTACCACTTGTCCGCACCCAGAATGGACTAGCAGAACTTTGAAGAATTGTAATTTACCAACTACATGTTGGGGACACGCAGTCCTGCTCGCAGCAGCCCTCATCAATTTTAGACCGTTGGCCTATACATCCATCCACCTATGCAACTAGCGCAAGGGTCAGCACCGAAAACTTCTCATCTCTGAAGGTTTGGTTGCAAGGTTTATGTACCTATACCACCACCACAGCGGACTGCAATGGGTCCTCTCCGAAAGTCTGGGATATACGTTGGTTATGAGACAACATCCATAATCAGGTATCTGGACCCGATGACTGGAGATTTGAACAATACCCGATTCGCTAATAGTACATGAGATGAGATTAGTTTCCCGTCATTAGGGGGAGGAAATCAACCCTTGATAATAATGTCGGGAAATAATTGAAGTCTAGAAGACATTTGAAGTCCAGAAGATAATTGAAATCTATGCATATGACCCGAGCACTAGTGAAGCAAATAGAGAAGTCCAGAAGATAATTGCAATCCAGAAGATAATTGAATTGAAGTCTAGAAGACAATTGAAGTCCAGAAGATAATAGATTTGCAAATATTAGCAAATCAACTGTCAGATCACTTTGGTGATTTGAAGAGCGTGACCAAGTAGCATTTGCCTGTATGCAATGCACCAGAGAGGGTTGAAATACCAATGAAGGTATCCCTAATCCCGCCCGAGGCCTCGAAAGGACGAGAACTTCGCCCTCGAACCGAAGCAACCGGGACGCTGGTGAAAAAGGATAAGAAGGACTTGACACACCGATCACCAAGTGCCCTGTAACCAAAAGGGGAGCCGCTTGAGACTGTATCGTATGGAACCTTCGTAAAAGGCATACTAAAATTGAACATCCCCATGAAGGAGACATCGTATGGATGTGTGCACACATCGAACCGAAAAACTAAAGGGACTTGCCCGCAATAGAAAGCAGCGGTGAGCAAGTAAAAGCATTAGAAGAATCACCCCTTGAAGAAATAGCTATAAAATTTATGACCTCGGGAGAATCTTTGAATATGACAACAGCCAATGTCGACATATACTTTGCAAAGAAACTTGCCAAAATCATCAATCTTGATTCAGAGCCTGTATCGCTCGCTGAATGAAAGAAAAAATCAGATTGAAAGAAGGCAGTAGAAACTGAATTATTCTCTTCGAATAAAAGAAGGGCGTGTGGGCCTGTAAGCCGTACGCCTTCCCTTGTGCACCCCGTAGGGCATAAGTGGATATTTGTTCGAAAGAGAAATGAAAAGAAACAAGGATCGTTGCATAAGGTTTCATTGAACAACCAGGAGATGATTATGAAGAAACCTATTCCCCGATCATGGGCAGAACCCCCTTTAGACATTTATCTCAATGGCAGTGAACTTGAAGTTAGAATTGAAATTGATGGATGGGGTACCAGCATACCTTTATGAAATATTGGATTCGGACATTGAAGATACCTGAATGTATCAATGTCCCGAGCCAAGATAGAGCAAATAGAAATATGTACAGTGTGAAACTCAGAAAGTTATTGTACGAACTTAAGCAATCAGGCAGAATGTGGTATAATCGCTTAAAGCGACTTTCTATGCAAGAAAGGCTACACGAACAATGAGAATAAACCCTGTGTATTTATACGATGATCCCAGAATGGATTTTGTATAATCTCAGTGTATGAAAATGATCTGAATATCATCGGAACCCTGAAGGATATTAAGAAAGTAAGTTCTTACCTGAAGTCGGAGTTCGAAATGAAAGATTTGGGTGAAAACCAAATATTGCTTAGGCTTGCAGCTTGGGCATGCCGCTGAAGGGATATTAGTACATCAGTCAACCTACACTCAGAAGGTGTTAGAAAGGTTAGACTTTGAAAAGGCATACCTTTGAAAGTGCCAATGGTCGGGAGATCTTTGCAGTAAGACAAGAACCCGTACAGACCTAGAAAAGAGGGGGAGGAAGTCCTGGGACCAGAATTCTCATATTTAAGTGTGATAGAAATACTCATGTATTGAACAAACTGTACTAGACCAGGCATTGTATTTGCCGTGAACCTATTAGCAAGGTATAGTACAGAACCTGCCAAAGGCATTGGCAGGGAATGAAGGACATCTTCTGATACCTCCAAAGAAGCAAAAGAACTTGGTCTGTTCTATAGAAAGAACCAAGACCTAACTATGAATGACAATGCAAATAACGGGTACTTGTAGGACCCGCATACAGCCAAATAGCGAACATGCTATGTATTCTTATGTGGTGGAACTGCAATTCCATAGAAATCGTCTAAGCAGAGTCTTGTACCGACTTCGACGAACCACTCGAAAATGATAGCACTGTATGAGGCCTCACGAGAATGTGCTTGGCTTCGGCGCATGATTCACCACATCCAGCAGTCATGTGGATTGAATGCCGCACTAACCCCCACTATTATCTATGAAGATAAATACAGCTTGTGTTGCACAAGTACAGATGTGTTATGTGAAGAATCCTCTCACAAAGCATATCAACCTCAAGTTCTTCTATGCTCATGAATTGCAAAAGATGAACGTAATCAAAGCACTACATACTAAGTCATGTGATAATCTTGCAGATTTATTCACTAAGTCACTTCCAGCATCTAGCTTTGAAAGGTGCACACGTGGAATTGGAATGATGAGACTTAGAGAAGTGCAGAATTCAGGGGGAGAATCTTCACAAACTCATTACTAAAGCTTGATCACGAAGATCGAGTACCCAAAAGGTAAATCCCGGAGATTAAATGAAATTGGGTGGATTGTACTCTTTTCCTTGACGAGTTTTCTCCAAGTTTCTCGGCTAAGGTTTTTAATGAGGCAATTGTGCAAAGATAGCGGAACATGATTCATGTACTCTTTCTCCAAATTTTTCCCATCGGGTTTTTATGGAGTTTTGACGAGACATGAGCATGAAGGATGAGTGCCCAAGGGGAGTGTTAGAAACCGGGCCGGGACCGGAGTCCCGCCCAAGGTGGGCTCTCATCCCTAACCCTAGAAGGGTCGAGACTATAAATAGGGGTGCTATTCATTGTAATTGATTGATGGACCGATGAAGGAATAAAGAGAAGCAAGAACTCCCCCTACATCTCTGTGTTCTATCTCTTGTTTCTGTTCTTGTGTTCATGCATTGTTCTTACGATTCTACGCTTGTCTACGAGGTAATCGCTCGGACTGGACTCGCCAGCGACGGTTCCTCAACAGCACCATCATCAATTCCGATCAAACGCATGTGCCAGCTCTTAATAATATGCAGCACGGCGCTTCCGGTGAAGATGTACGAGAAGACAGATCGATCAATGATCACCAAACCCTGCAAGTTGCAACCGTAATATCTCGGTCTCCGACGACCCAACCCGGGTTGATTCACGCGCGCCCCAAGGCCGTCCACCGGAGCGGAAGCGGGAGAAGATAGCATCGCTGCATGACTGCGCCAAGCCTGCATCAGAGCACACAGCGGAAGCGGAGGTGAGGAAGCAATGCGGTGGGCGCCTGAGCTGCCGCGGCGCTCGGCCTTGCCGCCCCCCGTGCATGCCTTGTACACACTGCACACGGAGCCGAAATGCCCTTTCAATATTGGCCCGTGCGGGTTGCTATATCTCGGCGACAGGTTAAGGGCTTGTTTGCTTTGAGCTTTGGCAGCTTTTTGCCTGGCCGGGAGAGGACCTCGCGGCTGCCGGGTGGCTGTTTGCTTCCCTTTCGGCATAAGCTGCCGGGCCATGCAAGCGCTCAGTTCAGGCGCTCAAAAACTGCGCCTGAAAGCCAGGCAACTCTGATCTATCGTTCATAGTTTCGATCAATGTTCTATTTTTTACTCACTAATTTCAGGGATATGTTTTCAATCAAACAATTCATTTTTAGGTTTGTCTAACCAAACAAAATTATCTATTTTTCAAACTACTTTGAGATACTATTTTTTTTAAAACATAGAATCAAGATCATCAACCAAACAAGCCCTAGGTAGGCAGACGAACTGCCAAACGCCCAAACCGTGCCTGATTATTTCTGTCGAGCTAACGGTGCGCCAAAAACGGGGCCACATCTTTCGCTTGGGCGAAAGCCGAATCACGAACTCAACGCGCATCAGCATGCTCCGCCCCATTTCGGATTTCTCCTCGGTTTCGCGCTTACAACACACGCAAGGCGCGCAGCGCACGTTATCTTATCTCGAACGTCAGTCACTGAATCTGTGAATCCACTAGTAAACATAAACTCATGGATCATGATTATGAGTAGCTGTCCAGCACAGTACCTGCAAGTGACCTCTAAAGCGTAAAGAGAGGCGCTGCAATGACTCGGCTAACGCACGGGCTGATCGAGCTAGCCGAAAGATCGATGTGCATGCCTGCACTTTGATGCTGCATGTCGTCAGATTGCAAATAAAACCTTGTACCGCTGCCAATAGTTTACGACGCCAGAGGCTAGAGATCGAGAAGAACGAGGCGAATGCGAAGCAGCTCGTGTAAACATAATAATTAGAATAGCCGCGCTTCGCTGTCGGTCGGGTTTTAAAGCGCCGCCCAGCAATTCCCAGGATAAGCTTCCTTTCTCTTAGGTTGGTTGATGAAATGCTAAATTTGCAGTTTGGTTGATGAAAGGTTTTGGACGCTTGCGGGTCATCCGGTCTGCCGACGGCACAAGGGAACAGAGAGCTACAAACATCTGTATTCTGTAGCCATTACGAATGAATGAATGGATGTGATGACGAGCATTAGCGCCGTAACAAAAGTGATCGGCACAAATAAAAGACCTGATTAACCTGCAATTTATTACTTATTAGCGCTTTGGGAATGAAATGCGTGCCTGTCGTACCGAAAGCGGTTGCTGGCTGGGACCCTGCGTCACATGGCCACAACTCGCAGAGCACCAAATACTTCGCGCTGGTTGCATATTTGTATGGGGCCGAAGAGGATATGATAATTCACTAATTAATGTTGCTGAAAGGATGTTAGAAAATAGAGTGTCTATAGCGGTCCTCTAAAAAAAAGGAACAAGCCCAATTTGTATCAAGTAATCGCACTTTTTGCTCGTTTGATATCCATATAACATTATCTTTAAACCCTTCCAAATACGGCAACATATCTCATGCGTGGAGGCATTGGTGGACATATAGATACAGCGAATCCTGATAATCCAACACGAAATTGGCGGTTGAGATCAAGTGAGCCAAATCTCACCTCCCACTTAACGCACTTTTACGAACCTTCTTCTTTCCCATTTCGCCACCCCCTCCCCTCTTCCACCTCCCACCACCCACGAGACGCTAGTCCCCAATCGGCGGCGGAGATAGGGTTCATCCCCTTGCGCCGCGCTGCCCCGCACCGCGCCTCCCTTACGCCGCTTATGAGAGGAGGCAACTGAGGTCAAGGAAGCCAAAGTTGGGATCTCAACTGTGCTTTTGTTCATCACCAGTTTTGTGGAATGCATCAGTGCCGCCGGCCACTCCGCCTCGTCGGCCTGTACATCCGTATGTATAGTTGTGCTCATTTTGTGAAATTGTGATTTCAAGAATTTTCAAAGAATTATTTCAGTGCCTTATTTGGTTCTTTCTTGCTACAGATTGCATGGGTGCATATGAAGAAGCATGGCGAGAAGCCGAAGCATCCATGAATGTGATTGTTTGATTGTATGACCTGTGTATATAGATTGCATGAATTGTTTGGTTTTAGCTTGTAACTTGTAGAATATTGTCCATGAATGCGGATGGATGGGTTTTGTCTGGCCCCTATTTTTGTAAATTGACATGTGTATATCCTGATCTGATTAAAATAAATGGCAATTTATTGCTTTTATGTGAAAAAAGAGAGATGAGCATGTAGCTATTTTCTCATTTACATTCAGGTTATTCTAAATATACGAAGGGTCCCACTCCTTCAACAGTACAATATCCGAACTGCAAATATACACCATCACCGGAAGACTGGAGCAAACCACAGAAGATTTGTCGGATCTTGCAAGATTTTCATCAAATACATGGATGAAATGCACAATTGTCACAGTCCAGTTGACCTCTTTGACAGGTTGTGGCATGGGAAGAAAGATGTGCATCCTGAAGCTCATTTCTACAAGGACAAACAATTTTCCATGTGCTGGAGAAGATGCAAAAAAAGTTTAAGGAACACTGGAATCTCTGTTGCTTAAATATCTGTATGCCTATGGTCTTGGATGCTTTGTACCGTCAGGAACACATCACGTCTCGTATTTTGTTTAATTTGAACAATGACATAGAAGATTATATTCACGAAATGCATGATATATTGCTCAACCGCTTCGATGAATATTCTGATCAGGTGGAAGACCCTGACTGCACTTCTGGGTCTAAAACTAGCAAGGAAACTGTTGTCAATAGAGATGATACGCGGTTGGAATATTATCATCTATTATCTTATTAAAATAGAGTCAAAAGAAACTATCACGTTCGCTATCAAGTGCTAGAAATTCCCACATTAATTGGTGAAAAAAGAGAAAAATCTACACCGACGATCGTGACGAGTCCAAATTATAACGGTATAGATTAAATATAAAGAGTGCATGTAAAGTAAAATAAAACTGAAATTCAGAATAAAAAATAAAATAAAACCAACAATTTGATTTCTATACGAATTCCTAAGTAAAAGAGTCCATGTCGAGTACAATAAATTTGAAATTCGGAATAAAAATAAAATAAAATAAGCAATTTTATTTCCATACAAATTTCTAGGTAAAATCCCTAAATAATTATAATTCGAAATAAAAATTTAAAAAATTAGAAATTAGATTTGTATACGAAATTCAACAAAAAATAACTAAATTTGGAATAAAAATAAAATAAAATTAGTAATTTGATTTTAATATGAATTTCAATAATTATAATTTAGTATAAAAATTAAACAAAAATCAACAATTAGATTTGTATACGAAAGACAATGAAAAAAATTGAAATTCTGAAGAAAATAATAAAAAAAATAGCACTTTGATTTCGATTTTTTTTAATAATCACTTTTTTTATTCCGAATTACAGAAATAATACTTCGTTTTTTTACATTAATAATCACGTGTCGCTCCACGGTTGAGCAACTTGGGCTAGTCGCCCAACGGTTACGCGATAAGTGTCGCTACTACAGAAAAGGTCTTCATAGACGGTTCAAAAACATCATCACAAACGGTTTTATGAGCCGTCTGAGTTCATGAGTCAGTAATAACATGAGGTCATCACAGACGGTTTTTGAACTGTCTGTGATACATATTATCACAGACGGTTATTAACTCAAAACCGTCTGTGATAGCTTATGTATCACAGACGGTTTGTAGATGAAACCATCTTTAAAAGATGATGTATCACAGACGGTTTGTAGATGAAATTATATGTGAGAGATGATGCATCACAGACGTCTTATAGATGAAACCGTCTGTGAGAGATGACGCATCACAGACGGCATGTCCTAAGGAACTGTCTGTGATATTCTTTTGTATTGCTAAATCTATTTCTGTTTATTAGCTAGCCTCAGGAAATGCTAGCCATACTCAATGAAACAAGCTGAAACACAACAAGTTGTATACATCCAATTCACATTTATTTCAAAAACAAGCACACCCAATTCGCATTCATTTTATAAACAAGCTTATCCAATTCACAAATCAATTAACTAAAATTAACTATTTATGTACATTTACACACATGTACCATTAAGTTTAATCTTATCTTAATCAAGTTCAATCTACATTGTGGAACTTCTCATCTAGATTTATGACCTCACGGTTCAAGAATCCCGTAAATTGTCTTCGAATGTTTATGAGCTGGTCCTATTCCAACGCAGTTTCCGCAATAGTCGCAACCTGTCGTTATGAAGATTAAATTCGTGCATATATAAATTGATAAGTATGAAATAATTATTGCAAGATTGACAAACCTGAGGATCATTTATCATCGCGGAACTGACAAGTAGTTCCATGTTGTGGCAAACATAGTATCCACATAGGTTGCAGGCCAGCAGCTGCTGGTGGCACTGCAAAAATAGAATTGGTTAGTTCGAGAGACATTACTACGAAGTGTTATATAGGATTAATGTGTACTAGCTAGCGAATACCGGGAATTTTAGATCGTGTCGCAGGTTCGCTCCCTTGGATTTCCCTCTCTTTGCATAGTACACGATGAATGAACTACGCGATTCCAAAAAGTTAGCCTTAGCCATTGCAAAGGAAGGAAAGACTACAATAGAGTTTCTATAGAGGAAATGCGTTTACGTGCCGATTAATTTTCGGACAACTGTGAAGTCATGTTTAGCCCTTTGTAGGGAATCTAGATATATTACCATGTTCTGTTTTGGTATAATTACAATTAGAATCGAGTAGTACCTACACAGATATGTCACCATGGTCATTAAACCTAAGTTCGTGTTGCTTATAAAGTACAAATCAACAAGTATAGCCACTAGTGCAACACTTACTCCTGGTTGTAGGGCAAAAGTATGAATTCCTTGTTGCGGTGAGCCAGCAATGACTATGTCATGTAATCCTCGACGAATTTTGCATTCTCCATGATGGTTTGCTGGGAGACCACATGTTGGTCGAGGAAACCTACGATGAATTCCTTAATTGGGCTTCAGAAATCATGTATGTATATATATATATACACACACAAAAGTAAGGAGTTATATATAACATTTATCAGTATTACACGAATATTGATCGTGATTGTACACACTTACAATGTCCAGCATCGCATGAGTGAGACATCGAGGGAGTCGAGGTTGAAGAGACAGAACAAGTCCTCGAAGGTCACCTTGAAGACACAGTCTTGAGCCTCGTGGTTAAAATGATCCTTCTTGAACTTGACGGTGACACTCGAGCGTCGTTGTTTATCCGTATTGTTGGCCTGTTCCATATACCATATATGCAATCTCGTGCAAGCCAATCCTAGGATAGGGTTGTCTAACCTCTCGATCAACGGCTCGCCTAGCACGAATTTCTGGGCCAACGACAAGAAGGGGATATCAGAACAGGAGTCGATTGTTTTCAATTTGCCCTTGTTGCCTCGCTTTGTAGAGGTTGACTTCATGAGAATCGACCGAGCACGAGGTGTAGATGCATCTGATGCACTGGGCCCATGCCGCTTCGGTGCAGGTAGCTCCAGTGCAGTCAGCTCTCGTGGACTTGGCACCGTTGCAGGACATTCCTGAGAAGTTGAGACCGAAGCAGGTAGTTCCAAGCAGATGTCCCTCTTGGGCCACTGGATGAATGTTCCAATGGTTGCTCTAGAGTCATGACCTCGTTGTTTGGGGGAATATGCAGCAGGACGGCCGTGAAATTGGCATAAACACCGTGCACATTCACTTTTGCGAAACCTAGCGTTGGATTTACAACGTGCACCAAAGCCCCGACACCGGATGGATACACCTGTCCCCAAGCAGCATCTAGGGCAACAGAGGCATATCTCACTTGGAGCTTGCACTTCGTAGCCACTTGCATAAAGATACAAAATTAGCTACTCCAATAGGCCTATCAATGGATCGAGCATTCCAGATATAATAATTATTACCTGGATGTCATCGACAGAAAATCTGTCGTCGCCTATTAGGCGTGGTTAGGTTGGACGCACAACTACTCTAAGTTTGGGGTCAAGCTAGCACAAGAGGGGCGTGGATTGCAACTGATTTGGGGCTTGCAACTGAACTTTCCTAAGCTTTTCCTCAAAGCTCTCCATTTGCCGTTGCGTCTCAGCTCTGATACGATCATCGATCTCATCTCTGAGGGATTTAGTGATCTCATCTTTGAGGAATTCACGAATCTCCTCTCGTAGCTTTGCATCGCGCTCGGCTTTGGCTCTCTTCCTACTCTGGTACGATTCGGAGTCATCTCGAAATCCATATTTCCTTGGAACATAAAGACCAACACCTCTCGTGCGACCCGAGTGCTCATTGTTTTCCAGGGCCGTAGAGAGTATATCTCTCTCCTTGTTTGCTTGGAATGAGCATTGGGAAGATTGTGCACTCAGTGTTATCTGCAATAGCCCGACATGTCATTTCACTTCCTATGAAGTTATGGAGTAATTACAAAGTAGGTAGTTCGATATCTTACCAGCCGCTGGGACACTTCCGCGTCTGCGGAGTTTGGAAATGAGATAGCCCCCGAAGACAGGGTAGATAACCTCGCCATTACCCAATTTCGAGCGCGCTCATCAGTGATCTCGGCAAATGGCGGGGAGACATTCGAATGGTTTGCAAGTGGGCCATGGATGTCATCCTCTCAATCTCTGTGCTTTGAAAGAAATCAGCACAACATCTTCCAAAAATACCCTCTTTTTTGTGTTTTTCTATCATTTCATGTGATTATCAAATTTTCGGGCGTCCGTTCTCCTTTATACAAACTCCGATTCTGTCGATTCTTGTTCCTAAATTCATCTAAAATCAAGGTCTACATTTCTATACTGAAATTATTTAATTTATAGTTTATTTAGATTTTATTTCAAGTTTGTTTGACTTGGCTCGTTTTCGCATATAGATTATGACGACTTTGGAGAGTAATATTTCGACACCATTTGAGAACAACAAATAATTAAGCAAGGCAAGTTACATTATTTGATCATATTTGAATCCCATATTTCAAATTATTTAAATTCTATTTCAAATTATTATTGCATGCTTATTTAAATTCAAGTAATTTAAATCACTGTTTTAACTTTATAGTTATTCTCAATTCCTTTGTACATCCAAATTTGTCATTGAATTAACAGCTCCTTGATACCATAGTTAAAAATCTAGTTGGTACAATAGTATGAACTAGAACATGTTAAAAAAAAATTTATGCTTAGACAAAGCTTAGACCAAAAATATTAAAATTGGGGAGTTTAGCCAAAAGTTCAACTGTGATTTAAAATGAGGCTATGGTATTTTTCTTACCATAGACATTTTTTTAGAAAATGATTTTACTTGTGAAATAAATTAAAATTGGTTTAGACTTAGGCGAAATGGATGTTTGGATGGTGCATGTCGATGCACGAGATCGATTCATTTCTATGATCGAGACCAGGGTTTTATTGAAAGTCGCCTAAGTCAGTTAATGACCAGTCTTCGAACCGCATCTTGCTAAGCCCCACCGTACTACCATAAGCCTAGAGTGGGACAAGTTAGGCTAAATAATTTACAATATTTCACTGTGGTTGTGCCATCCGGTTGTGTGGGTGTCAGAATGACCTACTTTTTATATATTCCCACATGGCGCAAGAGGGTGCTTCCGGCGGACTGTTCAATCCAAAGGAAGTGAAACCTTAGCGGGTATAACTACGTTTGGATGACGCATTGTAACGGCCTTGTGATAATCACTTAGTCGCACACCTATGAAAGTGTGTGAAGTGGACATTATAAGTCAATTTATCTCTTATAGGTAAAGTTGTACAACCTCTGTAGAGTGTAAAACTATTCGAATGTCCACGGTCATGAACATGCTCAGCAAAGCTACTAAAAGTTAGAATTTGGTTTTGATTTCAAAAGATTCTGTCAAATGATTTTTGGATAATTTATCCAATTGAAAAATTGGGCGGTTGGCCATGTGATAGAAATGTATCATTCACCAATTCTTGTATGAATATTATCCAACTATAAAACTTGAGAATTTAGAAAATAAATTTTAGTTATAGAATAACTACTTTGGAACTTAGTACAGATATTTGAAAAGAAAACATTGCTTTACGCAAATTCAACCACTTAAGGCTCCCTTTGATATATCTTTGTATGCATTATAATTCTGTTATTGGTTGTAACTTGCAGTGTACATTTTGTACTCACCCTTGCTTAATAAAATGTTATTCAGAGGAGGACTTTTGCAACTGCTCAAGATCTCGACGACTAGGCTGCTACCCCAGTCGATTGCCTGTGGCAGATTAGCTGGGCTCTATTATTTTTTATTTGTCTTCCGCTGTGTTCTTTATTGTTGGCTCGTAAGCCTTTATTGTACTAAACTCTGATAGTTATTAATAAAGTTTTGTAAATTATGGATGATACCATATTTTGTTTACTGTGTGAACTGACTACTGATCATAGGACTAGCTCAGAATATACAGAGGATTTGGGGGTGTTACTCTCGGGTCCTTACAATAGATCACGAGAAGACTTCGGGACACAATGATCAGGCTTGAGCGGAATTGACAACACCGTCCTGGTAGTCGTACCGGAATAACTCCATCGAATGTCAGTCGTTCGAACGACTCTCCTCATGGAGAACAACAAGACAACAGATCTGGTCGATCTCCCGACCACGACACTAGTCGAAGAAGAGTTCCACGAACAACTGATGATCCATAAACTCCTAGGGGAGGTGGTTGTTCACCACTTCTTCCAAGAAATCTGCACCAACAGATGGAGCACGAGGAGTATTACCCTCATAGGACTGAGATGTATGATAGGTCAGGTCCATTTACCACTGGGTATCATCAAGTATGATCACCTAATGATGTCAACCCTTCTTTCCCACAAAGAAGTCATTATGATATCATTACCATATGTCGTATGTTTTCGCCTGACCTTCGAGTAGTTCGCTGGCCACCTTGATTTCGAGCAGTGAACATAGAGAAGTTTGATAGGTCACAAAATCTTAACTACTATAATTTAGAGTTTACTCCCATCGTCCCACCCCCACCGAATCATCCCACCGCGGCCCATACGCGCACCCACCTCACTGCCTCGCACGATCATCCCACCCAGCGCACGTACCAAAAAATCGTTGCCAATCGCACCCAGTACACGCACGAGAAAAGAAAACCCTCGCCATAGCGAGCCTGTTGTCCCACCTCCCCATCATCCTTGTCGCCCTTGCCCCCCACCGCAACGATCTTGCCCCTCCGTCCCTCCCTCCCATCCGCGTCGCACCGCGGCCAACCTGCCTCCACCGAGCCGCCCTCGCCGCTCCCCCCGGCCTCAACGCACTCCCTCCATCCCTCTCTCCCATCCGCGCCACGCCGCACCCCACCCACCCCCACCGAGCCGCCCTCGGCCCCCGCCGCAACGACCTCGCCCCCCCGACCCATCCGCGACGTGCCGCGCCCTACCCGCCTCCACTGAGCCTCCCTCGACCACCTCCTCCCCTTCGCCTGCGCCACCGTCGTAACCGCCGTCGGCTCGCTCCACTCGGGAGATGGGTTGTCCAACGACGATGGGCCCGTGACGCCGGTGGAGAGGAGCTGAGAGGTGATGACGAAGATGGTGGAGAAGAAGTGGAGGGTCAATCCCGAGCCCGAGTCTGCTAGGCCGCTTCGTCGGAGCGTGCGCAAGCGAAGGCGGCAGCGCTAGCGGCTGAGATGGGCTCCCTGCCTCATGGCCTCGACCTTCTCTGCCTCCACAATCTCCGGTCTCCTCCCCAAACCTTAGCTCTCCCTAAACCGCGCCGCCACTGCCGAACCACCGTATTGAGTTACCGATCTGGCCGTTCTTCGCTATGAGGGTCGGCTGGGAAATGGGGAACTTCTACTGGCGAAATTCTTGCCCAGTAAGATATTTGCTCGTTGTTGTAAGCTATTTATATGCAGATTGGTGAAATGAGAGGTAACTTGTGGTGTTGTTTGGGTGACCAGGGAAACTCAGAAAGCCCTGAAGCTGGATGAGAAGGCCCCAATTCCTGAGAAGCGAGGTGCACTGGAGGACCCACCACAGGCAGAGGAGAATAAGGACAACAAAGATGCCACTGCAAATGAGGAAGAAGAGAAGGGAGAGAAGGTATACTTCCGCTTGTTGCACTGCACTCTGAATAATGTTTTTGAGAAGTTTGTGTGGTTAAAGTTACATTCTTAAGGCAAAATTATATGCATCTATAGTCCTATTCTCAGCTTTGCAACAAGTGTGGATTCTTACGTGTTTTGTTTGCTACTTTTATCTCAAAGGCGTAAAAGTTGTCATTTTGGTGTTTACTTAGCTTGCTCCATGCCTCCACTGACCCCGGTTTGTATTTCAACTTGAATGTGTATGTTTGTTTTTTACATAGTAATTAGAAGCTGTATTGTTGTGCTTCTTTATTCACATAAGGTATTATGTAGTGCATGTATTATTTTCTGGGAATGGTTAATTTTGAATTTAAAGGAAACTTTGTGTTCTTATTGTCTTGTGTGAGCCAGTGGGATTCAGAATGTTTCTGTTGGAATATTCGATGAGTGCAATGATAAGTGCATGCACATCAATTGATTTATTTTGGATTCACATTCACAGCAGCCACAAAGTTGCCATCGCTTCATGACTTGCATTTGGTATGTATTAACAGAACTGACTAAAAAAGTGAGGATAACAGTTTTGACGTAGACTTTGTGGCCTATCTCCCTTTCTGATAACATATTATATCTATTTTAGGAGGAAGCACTGATTTTTGAACCTTTCTTTTGATATTCACAGGGCTACTAAATTTGTCTTACAAACCTACAGATAATTAGTTGTAATTCTAATAGCCTAGCAATTTGGACGTGACATGCAGTACAGTACTCCAAGTTGAAATTTATGGTTATGGTTATTGTGATTATTATTATTTCTTTCATTTCTGTTCCTGATGGCCATAGTTACTTTTCTAGAGCCAAATCTTAAACTGAGTGATTATTATACATGTACTAATTTTTGGCAGACGTACATAAACTTTTCTGGATTACTTGTTTATTATTGTATCTATTTCTATTACCATCATTTTTTCGGAGATGATGTCATCGTCTTCTACTACCATACCAATTTATTGAATGAAAGAAGAATATATGATGTCTATATATCTGTTGTAATCATATAAATCAAATACTTGATGATCTAGGAGGTGACTCTTGAGGAGTTTGAGAAATTAAGGGAGGAGAAGCGGAAAGCACTTCTTGCTTTGAAGACTGAAGAGAGGAAGGTTGAAGTTGATAAGGATCTGCAGTTTATGCAACCACTTTCGACCAAGAAAGGAAATGATGAGTTTTCATCAAATTGGTATTTTTTCCATTTATGCCTTGTTATCCTTCCATGCTCTCATAACTTACCAGAGATGTGTAATTGATACTTTTTGATCATAGGGTTTGGATAAAGATGCTTTGAAGAAGAAAGAAAATGCTGAACATGATGAGCGTGCTAAGAAGGTCTAACAAAATTATAGTTTCTTATATGACTTTCAAAGGACAAGGACTACAATCTAATTCTTGAGAAGACAATAGTTGATGTCAGGGGGCATTTTTGTTCTAAAATCCATGTTCTTACACCCAGAGTTGTCATGTTTGCATTTGTGAGAAGACTATTCAATCCCTTTTCCTCTCGAACTGTCTTGATGAGTTATTAGTAGACAGCAGGTAGCTCTCCGGATGTGGAGAATGTGGAGAAGTGATTGACTGTACTAATGTATCTATTTTACATAAGTGATGGTGCCTGGTTGTTAAATAAGAATTTAGCGTGCTTATGGTAATCCTTTCCCACGTGAAGGTATCCAACTATCCATGGGAGATCTAAAAGTCATTTATTTTTTTTTGTTTCATATCATTGTGAATGGATGAAGCACCACCTTTTTGTGATTTGATTTGAACTCACAACATGTCAGGACCCGGGATTAACATCCCAAATCCTCTGTGCATTTCTGAACTAGTCCCATGATCAGTAGCTAGTTCACACAGTAAACAAATATGGTAACAAATTCATATCATAACTTTATTAATAATCAACAGAGTTTATTACAAAAGAGGCTTACAAGCCAACAATAAAGAACACAGCGAAAGACGAAGAAGAAGTAGTAGAGTCCAGCAATCTGCCACAGGCAATCGACTGGGGAAGCGGCCTAGTTGTCGAGATCCACACTGGTAGCAAAGTCCTTCTCCTTTGAAATTTTATTTGCATAAAGCAAGTATGAGCACAACTACCGTGCTCGCAAGTTACACCGTCAAATAACAGAATGACATGCATACATGGATGTAACAAGGGAAAGACTTATTGGTTCAATTTGCATAAAGCAATGTTTGACATTTAAATACAATACTAAGTTCAAATGCTCAAGTTTTACAATATCTAAAATTGATTTTGAAATAATAAAGATAGTGTAGGCATCAACCTAACACTAACATAAACACGGGTATCAACTCGGAGCTTCAACCCATAACTTTTCTCATGGACACCCATCCATGTCATCAACAGTTTTATAAAACATTTTGAAAACAAAATTAAAGTCTAATTTTGAGCAGTTCTGCTAGCATGTCCATAACCGTGGACACGGCTATTCGAATAGTTTTACACTTTGTAGAGGTTGTACAACTTTACCCACAAGACACGACTTCTCTAGTTTGTTCGGCATCCATCGATACCACCACTCACTACCTTAAGTAAGCAGTCTAGAGCACGTGACAAGGCCGTTACAAAGCGCCATTCCACTGTAGTCTACCCTCACTAAGGTTTCGCTTCCATTGGCTACAACCCTCCGGAAGCCCCCTCTTATGCCAGGTGGGGGAACATAGTCATGAAAGACAACCAACTGAAACAGTTGGATCGACCGCAATGGAACTTTGCAAATTAGTCAGCCAGGTCCTACTCCCCATACTGAGGATATGTGGTAGTACGATGAGGCATATCATCATACACTCGAAGACCGGTCCTTAACTAATTTAGGCAACTTTCCAACGAACCCATGGGCCTCAACCTTGACCAGGTTGAACCCGTGCATTAACATGCACCAACCAAACGTCCATTATGCCCAAGTCCAAACCATTTTCATTTATTTTATTTTTCAAAGTCATTTATAAACCTCCATAACATACCAATGCCATGTATTCGATTTAAACAACAATTGATTTTTGGCTGAAATTACCCAAATTAAATATGTTTGGTCTATAAGCATGGCTAAGCATAATTTTTCTCAAAATGCTCTAGTTCATACTATAGTATCAACTAGGTTTTATCTATGGTGACAATATGTTTGCTTCAATTATCAAAATTGGCCATACAAAGGATTTTAGGCATAACTATAAATTTAAAACAGGTATTTAAATTAATGAATATAAATAAGCATGCAGTAATAATTTAAAACAGAATATAAATAATTTGAAATAATGGGATCAATATGATCAAGGGTATAACTTACCTTGCTTAATTAGGTGATGTTGTTTTCCTTAACAGGTCACCTAGTACTGAGGTGATTTTGTTTTCCTTAACAGGTCACCTAGTACTCACAAGTACTTTCTCCAGGTAGTCTATGTGTACAATCACGATGATCATACAGTCAAAATCAATCCTCTTATGTGCTCTTCAAATGACGTCGAAATCTATACGCGAAATAAGCCAAATTCAAATAATAATTCAAATGAACTCCAAGTTAAATAATTTTGGTTTGGTTGGCTATATCCCAATTTTATATGAATTTACAAATTTGAATGGACTCAATCGGAGTTCGGATGCAAAAGATATGGGCTTTGGAAGATTCAAATTACATGAAATGATGAATTAGGGTTTTCTTAGAATTATTGGAATTATTTTTGTAAAGGAAAAAGGCTTTACTGCGTTAGCATGACATCAGCGAGGATTAATCACCCGAAAAGAAAAGGAAAAAGTAAATAGAATTTCCCCTGACATGTGGGACCCACAAGTTAGTGACCCGGTGTATGGTGGACTGGGTCTGTGGACGATTGAATCTGGTGGGGGTGGACTGTGCCACGCGTGCGCTGATGAGTCTACCACGGGGCAACACGCGGGTGACACATGGGCAAAAGGGGCTACATGGCGCTGAGGTGGCAAGGCCACGGTGGCTGCCACGAGGGCTTGACGGCGGCAAGGCTCGGGTTCGCCCGACAACAGCGAACGGTGGCGGTTCGCCGGCTGTGGGTGGTATGGGAGTGTAGCTACAGCTATTGCAAACTTAAAGATGTACTCACGGGTGGTCAAGGTGGACTGTAGTGGCCGGCGGCGGAGACCTTCGGGTGATGACGGCAACGGTGTTCCGACGGCCTTTTGTCGACGTGGATGATCACCAGAGGTAGAACGTGGCACGGTGATGACGATGGTGAGGTCGGGGTGGCCGGGGGATGCTTGACGGCACCGAAAGAGACGAAGGTTGAAGCTTCGGGGTTCGCCGAAAAACTTCGAATTCACGGCGATTGGGAGGGAGATGAGGTAGGAGGCTTGGGGCGCTGGGTTGTGTGGGAAAGTGCGTACCCTGTGCTCCCCTTTATAGGGGCCTGGGAGGCCAGGAGGAGGGGATCGATGGCAGCGGGGATCACGGCGGTGTTGGAGAAATTCCGGTGATTTCGCGCGCGGGCGAGGGGGCATCGACCGGAAAAGGGGGAGGTGACGTTCGGGGGTCTTAATGCGAACAATCACGCGAGGAATGGGGGTGAAAATTGCGGCGGAGACGAGCTCAATGCGGCGCGGCAATGGCGGCTGCGTGCAGGTCTTGCGCGAGGAAGAAAGGGCGGGGAAGAAAGGGTGTGGGCCGTCGGATTTCGATCCGACGGTGTGGAGGGGTGGGGCGGCGTGGGGATATGCTGGTCGTCTGATTCAAATTGGACGGTCGGGGTGAATGGGAGAGAGGGTGAGTGCGTGCGGGCCGAGTGATAGAATGGGCCGGTCCAATGGGTCTCGACCCAAAAGGGAAAAGAGGATTTTAATTGTTTTATTAATTGATTTAATTCCAGTAATTCATTTAGGCTTTAGAAAATAGCAAATAAAACTAAAAAATTATGAGAAAATTCTCAGAAATTCTCTGAGACATTTTAGATTTACTTAAAATATTTCCAACTTATAATTGGCTATTAATTTTGCAAAATAAATTATTTTGGCTTTAAAATATTTAGAAAAAGGATTTTAAAAATTCAGAAAATTATAGAAATTAATTAAAAACAATTTTCAATTTAAATCAAATAAAACTTCAAGAACTTCAAATAAATTTTACTTTTGACTTTCAGAAATTCAAATAAAGCAATGAAACTCTTTCAAATTTCAGAAAATCCAATAAAATAATAACTTTATTTATTTTATTTTGGTAACAACACCTTGGGATGTTACACAACATTTGTAATTTTACCAAATCTCATAAAGTGTTTTGAATATGCACATCTGTCCAATCTAGATAAATCACTAACAATATCAAGGTGAGTAGTAGCCATGGCACATGCTTCATATTATCTCATGGCAAAGTTTGTGCTTCCGTTGCAACGCACGGGCATCCTACAAGTCCCATCAAATTTCTTCAAATCTATACCACCACAGTTCGAGCAGTAGGAGGCGCAAAGCATGTCATGGCCAACTACCTCCCAACTGTACTCGAAGGATCTGCTCGATCATGGCTATTAAATCAGCCACAAGAGTCAATTTATTTGAGGCAACACCTTTGTGACCTACTGCTAGCCAACTTTCAGGGCACTTACAACAACCCTAGAAAGTAGGAGGACCTGCATAGAATGCACATGATTCTCATGAGACCCTACGCCAATTTATTAGGCGTTTCAGTCAGGTTCGAAATTCAATTCCTAAAGTTCTCGACTCTTCTGTCATCAGGGCATTCAAGCAGGGAGTCCGCAACCGAAGGATCATGGAGGATATCGCTCTAAATCCTCTGGCTACCGTCGTCGAGCTCTTCGAAATGGCCGACCGTTATGCAACTGCAGAAGCTGTTGTGAGACCCCGGTTTATTAAGCTTGTAATACTTAGCCTTCCATTGGCCCTAGCATCATAAACAAAATAACCCGTGCCTCGATAGACATGTGCTTCCCAGAAATACAGCACATATACATATTTACAAAAGCATGCATCAATTCCATACATCATATTATAACAAGTCTAGCAAATGTCATACATAATATAGAGTTATTACAAAAGGTGCCGACCAGCCAAATGACAACAAGTATTAAATATCAGCGGAAGCAAAAGGAGTCATAAGATGACTTTAACCAAAAGACGACCGGTTAGTCACATAACCACAGGGCAACCGACCGGGCCGCCAAGCTAGTCGTCCCACACACTGCCACAGCACAACTCACAAAAGTGAGGCCCTTCGGGTTCACCTTCTTCCTCTGCACACAACAAGCAATGCAGATGAGTACAATAATGTACTTGCAAGACTTACGAGTAACAAGCCTATACATAGCTACATGAGAGCTGAATCCAAAGAAAATGGTTATATGATTATTTGGACGCATAAAGCAAGTGTCATTTGCAATAATGTAATAGATTGAAGGCAATTTAACAAATCAGTTTTTGACCATTGAAATAATAGCGAGTAACAATAAGTAATCAAGTGTCCACCTAGAGGTGACTAACCCAATAGCCACCACAACATAGCATGAATCCCCGATTCGTACCACCCGTCAAGTTTTAATTAAAATGTTGTAGTCTAGTTCTTATGGGGCGTATCCGAGCGTGTCCATAACCTAGGATAAGGCTATTCGAATAGTTTAAAACCCTGCAGGGGTGTACCAATATACCCACACTTCAGACCGCCTTTTTGCCACATGATTTAGCACACTTCCTTTGGTATACCGGCACGGCTAAGTCATACGAGATATTTTCAATGAATGATGCTAATTAAAAGTCGCGACAACCAGAAGAGTAGGATACATCCGCCCATGGCTCAAGCCGCTGCGGATGCTCCCCCCTTATAAAAACAGTTTTAACCACCTGCGACCCGTAATTAACACCTCCCAAAGTACTTAGTCAAGAGAGGTCCAATACCCTCTAGCGTGGTTAGCACGCTAAAATGCTCAGTACGGTGGCGCAAGTAACTCGGTCCTTAATGACCCGGGCACCATTCCAGTCACACCCAAAATCACACCATCTTACCATTGTGCCCAAGTCCAAATCATTTTATTTTCATTTTTAGTTTTCACAATTTAAACATAGCACAAAGGCTGAAACATAAAGTTATAATAAGCATTTGTGTGATCAAGGTTATCGACAAGTCGATAACCGCCCATTTCTACCGATAGCTAAGCATGACTAAGCACATCAGCTCGTAAACTACTAAGTGATAAGGATTCATCCAATGAACCCAAAATCACAGCAAGTAATCCTAGGCTCAGTAGTAGAGGATAAACATTTACCTACCGATAATGCATCTAATGGGTTAACTATCGACAATAGTTAAAACAACATAGCAATGCATACGTAGAATTTGCAAACAATATATTAGAATTTGAAATTAATAGGATCAACATGATCAAATGATGCTATATCTGCTTGCCTTGCTGGATGGCATAGTCTGGCTGCTGTGGATCAGATTCAAGATCAATATTATCTTCGGAACCTAACGAAAATACGATAAAACCAATAAGAACGAAGAACACCAAATGAAATTCAATAGCAAAATTTACCCAAAACTTATGAAATTTATACAGCAGCAAGGGTATGATTTTAGATAATTTTAGGAACAAGAATCAAGTCATTTGGATTAAGTATGAAAAAGTTATAGCTAAAACTATTTTTCTCAGCCTGTTAATTCAACTAAATTAATTATTGGTACTGTTCATGGCATAAATTTCTAGAATGATCTGAAACCTAATTTTTTTTACAGCAGGTAGATATTGATATCCTAAGAACAGCAAAGTTGAGTTTACCAAATTTGGATTTACAATGATTTACTTATTATTTTTCTAAGTTGTAAAACTAGCACATGTTACTTTTCAGAAATAAAATCATGATCAAAACCTATTTCATATTAAAGTATGCTAACAGAGGAAATTAACAAGATTGAGTTTGCACATTTTAGAGTTATACAGAAAAAGATATGCATTTTACAAGCTTTGAAACAATTTCTGGTATAATCTAAAATGGCTGAAATCAAGTTAATATTATTTACAAAATTTTATGGCACAGAACAATGTCTAAAAGCATTTTTATATTAAACCTTAGTCAAACATGAATTTAACCCCACTGGAATCATCTAAAAAGGATTTAAAATGAATTAGTTATGAGTTTTCAAAGTTTCATATAATTTTTAGTTGATAAATAAAGACTTACCGAAATATAATCAAACTTATCAGAAATAAAACGATGTGGACGAACGTGGGCATTTGATTCAGGATCCAACAGCTCACGTGCTGGAGGAATAGCGCACGTGCGCGATCAAAAGGAGCTCACCGTTGGATCTAAATCCAACGGTCTACTAGGATTGGGCCGTTCGGGCAACGCGGATGCCTCAATCAACCTCGACCCCAGATCTTGAGATGGACGATCCAGAGCTGTGGGGAGTTCGGGTGGTCCGAACGACCACGCGATCTGAGCCGCAGATCTAAAAATGGGCGGCCCGCGCGGCTTGGAACGTTCGGGGACCCGAAAGTCCCCGGAGATCTGGGCTGCTGATCTTGAGATCGACGGTCCATGATCTCCGCAGTGCTAACCTTTCACGCACGAGAGATTTTAAGCGCACCGAGAGGATTTTAATGATGCGGGCCCACATGTAAGTGACACAGGGCTATTTTAAGACGACAAATAATTACTAAATCCAATGATTAGAGATGATTAGTAATTAATGTGTCCTAAAAATTTCGCACAGAGAGGGTTTTAAGCGGGTGGGAGCCCACATGGCGGTGACTGCAAGAGTCGGCTTAAGACACATTAAGTGCTAACCAATGATTAGCATTTAATGAACTCAAAATTATCCTAATGAACCTGTGACTGTGGTTTAAAGCCTACGGGCCCACATGTCAGTGACACAAACGATACTTTCAGACATCAATTAAATGCCAACTAATCATTAACAGTGATTAACAACCATTAGCCATTAATGATTGTCTTAACGACAACGTCACAGAGGGAGTTCTCCGTCCGGCAAAGCCCGAGCGTAAAAAGGGGCTCGTCGTCGGCGGCTCCGGCCACGGCGGCGCGACCTAAAGGCTAAAATGGGTTCGCAATATCCTTGCGGACCCGATGGTGATGACCTCGACGGCGGCGGCGGCCTAGAACGCCGGCGAGCCGAAAAGGAACGGTGGGGACAAGTTCTGCGAAAAATGAAAATGACAAAAAGCTCCGCTGCAGTCCAAAGAAGCGGGTGCCACAGCATCTAAGGACTAATAAGAAGCTACCTTAGCCAAGGAGAGCTTCAAAGTTGGCCGGAGCAGCTTTGACAGTGTAGAGGTCCACCAGAGTTGAAGAAGACAAAGTGGGAAAAGAGACCTGAGCCAAAATGAGCACCACTGGTGGTCAAAATAGCTTCATTATAGCTCATAGAAGCTTCATGAGCAAATAATTGCCAAAAGAACCACTTACCGGAGCTAGAGAAGAAAGGGGGCAAAATCGGCCGAAATGATCCAAACTCAAAATTGGTCAATTCCTGTGAATGAAACCCAAAATTGAGTTAGGGGAAATGCATAGGGGGTTAAGGAGTTCAAAAGGGTACAAGAAGAATTGAAGATGAACCACTGGAGCTCCAAGATCCACAATTGAGCTCCACGGGTCAACAATGGTGGTTTTGGTGGTTTTGGTGTTTTGAGCTCCCCAAGCAAAGAAGAGCCAAGGGGTGGTGTAAAGGAGTACCAGGAGGGGTTTTGGGGAGCTTATAAAACTGGAGGATTAGGGTTTGGCAACAAAACAAGATTTTCGGGTGAGCTAGGTCCATAGCACAACCATGTACCGAAAAAGAGAAATGATGGGGTGCAGGGTAGGGCATGCCTACGGCCGAAAGCACCTGCACCCACTAAATGCCGACCAGGGAGACGTTGTCGAGGGAGCAGACACGACCAAGGCCATGCCTCCCTCTGTTCACGCATGGCTCGAGGAAGAAGATGACCATAAAAGGGCTATGACGAGTGTGGGCGGTTGGATTAGAAACGGACGGCTAGGATCGCCCCGACGCTCCTGAGGTTTAAAACGAAAGAGGAGATCGAGAGCGTTGGATCTAAAATGGACGGTCACGATTGAATGTGACAACCGGGTGACCCGAACGGCCCAATTCATCTGGACGGTCAGATCTTGATCCAACGGTCCAAATGAGTTGGCGCGATCGCGAGGTCCGAACGGCCCAATCAACGCGGGCTGTTCGATAGCAATCCAACGATGGAAATGCCACACGCCCTATGGCTAGCCCGCTGGTGTAGTTAGGCGGTTGGGTTCAGCCCAGTCAATTAGGTCGGGCTCGAGTCTGACTTGAGCCCAACCCCCTATGACTTAGGGTTTTAAAATAACAGCTGGACTTTGGGAATTTATTTGAGGTAGCAAAACAACTCCAAAAATTCCGAAATTTTACAGGAGCTTGCTAACTTAGATATTAACCTTGTATAAAATTTTCAAAGGTTTTTATGCAGTGCATTTTTCTCCAAAAATTCTGCAAGGTCCTGGAATAGGGTGTTGACTGAAAGTCAAAGAGGTTTGACTGCCCTCTAAAAATATTCATACAATTTCTAAAAATTGTGAAATTTTTCAGAGGGATCACATGCCATCCCTAGAACTTGGGAAAAATATTTCCAAAGAATGATCACAAGATTTGACAAGATTGTTTTTGAACGACAAGGTTTTGGATCAAAAGACTTGTGACTTTGTATTTCCATAATTCTTGTACAGGAATTGTTTAGAACATATAGGAAATACATGATGCAAGAAAAAGTTTTAATTTCTACACATTTTCTTACATTTGAAACACAAGTCTAAACTTGGGATGTTACAGCGGTCGAGTGGAATTGCACGATTGATCGTGGCGATAAGGACACACGAGGAATGGGTGAAGGTAACAATAAGAAAGATAAAAGGATGGGTAATCCAAGAGGAAGACTAAAGATCAAAAACCTCAAATCAAAAGCTCTATGGGGGTCTTAGCTGTGAGCGACAAGGAGCCTCAGAGCTCCAAACCATACTCCGATCAGAGCAAAGGTAAACACCCCAAATGGAATAATGACAAGCCTAGATAGTGTCCTTTTCACAAAAAGACACGACCTTCGTAATTGTTGAGTTTTTCACCAAAAACTCGAGGATTACTACTCCGTCAAGGGACCGCTTTCTACACTCAAAGAGGTGGGACAAACGAGTGGTCGAAAACAGTCGGATGGTGATGAGGAGATGTCATTTCAAGATCCAAAACACACCATCAATCACATCTATGGAGGATCTTCAGCAGATGAGTCAAAACGACATCTCAAAGCTGTCGAATGTGAGGTAAATTCCACCAACCCTCCTCTTGTAAATAAAGTACCAAAGTGGTCGAAAATCATCATCTCCTTTGAGAAAGATGACTGTCCAATCCATTCTACTCGACCTGGTCGTTCTTTTATCATGGTCGAGCCCACCATCAATAACTGTCGAGTCAATCGCGTGTTAGTTGATGGTGGAATTTTATTAAACATACTCTTTACGAGTGCCCTAGACGAAATGCAAGTTCTCATCACAGAGATCAAACAAGTATAGTACTCACTTCATGGGATCATACCGGGGTCTTTGGCCAAGCATATTGGTCAAGTTTCCCTTCATGTTATGTTTGGATCTCCAAACAATTTGAAGACAAAGAAAATATCTTTTGATGTGGTCGATTTCGACACGGTATATAATGCTATTCTTGATCGACCAATTCTGGCACAATTTCTAAAGACTGCTCATTATGGTTATCAATATCTTAAGATACCTGGTCCTAAAGGAGTAATCATAGTCCGTTGTGATAAAAAGATGGCACTTACATGTGATCGTAAATCCTTCGAGATGGTTGGTCAAATATCAACTCAAGAAGCAAGCAAGGTACAATCTGCGACCAAGCAGTCGAAGTCCAAAACTGCCCCAAAGTCGAACAACCAAGTCAAAGAAGTTCCACTTAATACAGAGGAGCCTTCGAAGACTGCTCATATCGGAGTCGCTCTCGACCCCACATAGGAAGACACCCTTGTCACCTTCCTCCGAGCAAATGCAGATGTCTTCGCGTGGCAAGCATCCGACATGCCCAGAGTCCCCAGAGAGGTCATTAAGCACATGCTAGCTTTACGTCCTAACAGGAAGCCTGTAAAACAAAGATTATGAAGATTTGCACCTGATCGACGAGATGCCATTAGACCAGAATTGGACAAGCTACTTAAGGCAGGTTTCATAAAAAAGGTCAACCACCCAAAGTGGTTGGCTAACCCTGTAATGGTTAGGAAGTCTAATGGTAAATAACGTATGTGTGTAGACTTTACTGATCTAAATAAAGCTTGTCTAAAAGATGATTTCCACTTCCTTGTATCAATCAGTTAGTTGATTCTACTGCTGGTTGTGAGATATTAAGTTTTCTAGATGCATACTCTAGTTATCATCAGATAAGTATGTGTTTAGATGATGAAGAAAAATCCGTATTTATCACTCTATTTAAAATATTTTGTTATGTTAAAATGGCACTTGGTTTAAAAAATGCTGATGCTTCCTTCCAACACTTGATGCGAAAGACATCCCTTCCTCAACTTGACCAAACTTGAAAGCCTATGTTAATGACTTGGTCATAAAAAAACATACAACATCTTAATCATATTTCTGACCTGTAGGAAACATTCGCCAACCTCAGAAAACAACAGTTGAAACTCAATCCTGAGAAGTGTGTACTTGGTGTCTCTTCAGGAAATTGCTTGGGTTCCTTATCTCTGCGCAAGGAATCAAAGCAAACCCTGAAAAGATAAGGGCTATTGAGCAAATGCGCCCTCCAGCCACAAAGAAAGAAGTCCAAAAACTCACAGAATGCATGATGGATTTAAGTCGTTTCATCGCACGACTGGGAGAAAAAGGACTCTCTTTCTTTAAACTACTAAGGAAACACGAGGGGTTCGAGTGGTCAGAGGAGGCAAACAAAGCCTTCGAGGATGTCAAGAGATATCTTATGAGTGCCCATGTTCTGGTTTCTCCTAAACCAGAAGAAACACTCTTAATGTATCTAGCTGCTACACCACAAGTAGTATGTGCAGTACTGGTTGTCAAACGTGATAACATTCAATGACCAGTTTACTACGTCTATGAAGTTTTACATGGGCCTAAGGAGCGTTACCCTCAGGTCCAAAAACTTCTATATGCCCACCTCATGTCTTCGATAAAACTGAGGTATTATTTCCAGTCGCACAAGTTAATCGTGTCGTCTGAGTTTACCTTAGGAGAGATCCTCCATAACAGAGAAGTAGCGGGGCGCATGGCAAAGTGGTTGGTGGAACTTGGGGAATTTGACCTCTATTTCGTGTCCCGAACGACCATGAAATCCAAGATCTTGGTAGACTTTGTCGCCGAATGGACAAATCCTAAACCTATTCAGGGACCCCCTGTATGAATTCCATGACCATGGATAATGTACTTCGATGGGTCACTTACGCAAAGTAGCTCAAGCGCGGGGGTGGTCTTGGTATCTTCTATAAGAGAAATATTAAAATATACTATTCAATTAAACTTTCTTACTACTAACAATGTGGCAGAATATGAAGGATTATTGGCTGGCATGCGAGTAGTGAAAGCACTCGGGATTCGACGACTACTCGTGAGAGGAGACTCTCAACTAGTCGTGAATCAGGTCATAAAAGAGTACTAATGCTCTAATCCGACCATGTCTCAGTACTTATCGGAAGTCAGGAAGCTTGAAAAGTATTTTTTTTGGTTTCGAGGTACAATATATCCCTCAAAAGGATAATTTTCTCGTGGACCAGTTAGCTCGAATAGCTTCTTCTCGATCACAAGTACCACAAGGGGTCTTCGAACAGCTCCAGAAGTCGTCTCTGGTCGAAACACCAGAGACATCTCCTATTGAGATAACTTCCCTAGAATATGTGGATACTTGGATGAATCTCATCTATGAGTATCTTTAGAAGGGTATTGTACCTAGTGACAATCTTGAAGTTGATCGTTTATCCCGTAAGGCCAAAATGTATACTTTGGTTTTGGCCTAAGGAGTCCTCTACAAACGAGGTATTCAAGTGGTTCTCATCCAACGCACATCATAGAAAAAAGGATAAGATCTTCAAGAAATACATTGAAGCATCTGTGGAACTCATGCTTCCTACAGAACGTTGGTCGAAAAAGCCTTTCGATAAGATTTCTACTGGCCAACAACCCTCCATGATGCTAAAAGAGCTCGTTAAGAAGTGTGTACAATGCTAGTTTCATAGTAGACAAACACACCAACCGGCTCAAGCATTACAAACCATACCTTTTTCTTGGTCTTTTGCAACCTGGAGCCTCGATATCCTAGGACTATTCCCAAAAGCTCCAGGAGGTTTCGAGTTCCTTTTGTGGCTATTGATACGTTCACAAAATGAATTGAAGCTGAACCTATGACTAGGATAACAACGAAAGTAGCCAAGAAATTTATGATGAAAAATGTGATCACTCAATTTGGTGTGCCAAGTCAGATCATAATAGATAATGGTACACAATTTTCGAGCTCAAAATTCCAAGAATTTTGCGAAGAATTGGGTACTAAGCTATGTTATGCCTATGTCGTCCATCCACAAAACAATAGGGTAGTTGAAAGGGCAAATGGCCAAATTATGTAGGGAATTAAACCATGAGTTTTCGACTAGTTTATAAAGTGCTCGGTGGTTTGGGTAAAAGAATTACCCTTAGTATTATGGACAATCCGCATGACCACTAGTCAGGCTACAGGCGAAACACCATTTTTCTTAGTTTTTGGTGCTAAAACTATGCTTCCACCTGAACTAAATATTCGGTCGGCAAGGGTCGAAATCTATAATGACTTTGGCCAGGAACAACTTCGAGCTGATGACATAAATCTACTCGAAGAAAAGAGGAACCTAGCCTTAATCAGTTCGACAGTCTATCAGCAAGCCCTACGCAAGTACTACGATCATGAGGTCCAACATCGTAGCCTTGCTGTAGGTAAATTGGTATTGAAAAAGATTCAATCCTAGTCTAATCGAAACAAACTTTCCCCTAAATAGAAAGATCCTTACACAATGGTCAAAGTCACGCGACCAAGCTCGGTACGACTAGAAATGGAAGATGGTAGAGTTCCTTCTAATTCATGGAATATCGACCAATTGCAAAAATTATATGTATAATCTCATGTATCCTCAATAGAGTTTATGTTTTATTCAATCTTTATTGTCTTGAAATATCCATTGGGCAATGCTTCGATAATTTTTTTGTCACCTTTTTACAACACTTAGTTTTCCTTACACTCGTCGAAGGAAGATAACATCACCTAGTCAAAGTTTTTTCTCTCAGTACATGGTCTTGCTCACTAGAAGAAACTTCTTAGCGTCGATCTGTTTCTAACTTTAACTGCCAATATAAGGAAAATAAGTTCACCAGAATGTGATCGAAATAATTTTAAGGAAGTTATTTTTTTCATTTACTTAATTTCTTTACTTCAGTTTACGAAAAGATTTCTAAGTGAGTTGGGCTTTTATAGTTTATTCGAATACTTTTGATACACTAGATTTGATTAACCTGGTCGGAGGAAGAAACATCACCTAGTCGAAGTCTTTCCTCTCCGCATGTGGTCTTACCCACTAGAAGGAACTTTCTAGCGTCGATCTGTTCCTAACTCTCGCTACTAGTACAAGAAAACCGAGATAAAAAACAATCGAACAATTTTTTTTAAAGCAAGCTCTTTTTCTACTATTTACTTAGCTTATCTAATTAAACTAAGCAAATAGTCAGGGGCTAGGATAAAGTTATAATTGTGACTTTAATTCTTAGTCTTAAAATTTTAATTCTCATTTTTATCTTGTCTTCTGAGTTACTAACTACTCGAAAAGACATATCGCAGGAAATGAAGTTTATATACATAAAAAAGAATAAAAAAGAAATTATTTTTACAAAGGAAATCCTATTACAAACTACTCGGATGAAGGAGATTTGATCTACATCTTCTATGCGGCTTTCTTGCCAACTGGCTGCACTTCTTTGAACAGTCGTGCTGCCTTTGCTTCAGGGTAGTCGAAGTCAGCTTCGACTGGTTGAAGGCTAAGACTCCGGTCACGAGCCTTAAGTTTTGCAAAAGCAAAACTTATCGCTCCTTCGACCGTTTGTCTTATTGAATCGGCTTGATTGGGCTTCAAAGTAGTTATCAACTCCTGTAGTGTCCTAACTGTTGCCCAATGGCGCTCATATGCCCAACCATAGTGTCTTTAAGAGAAGTGACCTTCTCAGCACCAAGTCCACCGAGCACATTGTTTAGGAGAGAAATGTTATCTTGAAGATTGATCTTCGTAGCCTTCATTTCCTCTTGACTACGGGTTGAAGCTTCATGAAGTTGTTTTATTTTGACTACTTGCTCTGAAAATAGAGCACGACTAGTTAGAAAAACACTTCTCAAATATCAATAAATAAAACTGGTCGTAGGTAATGAATTCTTACATGTCAAGCGAGAGTCAAACTTCTTGATCTCATGATCATGAGAAACAACATCTTTATAATACTTCTTTTTTGATTGTTAACCTTTGCGACATGACTTTTTCGTAGTCGAGCAGATCAGTTATGATCTTTCTATCATTTTCAAACCAACAAGGGAAAAAGCGATACGAGTGCTAAGCAAGTACTTGAAAGCTATACTTTTCCTTATCTTTCTTTTCATACCTTTTGATCTTCCTTACATTGGTCGGAAAGTGGGAATGCCACCTAGTAAAGTTTCTCCTCTCTGCGCGTGGTTTTTTTTTTTACCACTAGAAGGAACTTTCTAGTGTCGACGAGACCCTTATTCTTACTACCTAGATAAGAAATTGATTTCATAGATAATAATATCGCTTATACAACCTTCAAAGGTAACCCTCAATATTAACAACGAGGGAGATCATACAGACTTAGTGATCGTAAGTAGACCTGTTCAAACGTGGGGTTGGACTAGGCTTCGGGTCGGGCCTGAAAAGACCGGTCTCAAATAGGTAGACCCGAGCCCGACCCGAAAATTGAAATTTTGATTTAAATATATTATTTTAATCCTTTTTCCATATAAAAAATAATATTTATTTCATTTCCAAAATTTAAAAAATAGAGTTTTATTTCTTTAATTACATTTATGGGATTTCGGGCTGGGAATCGAGTCCCAAGCTTGGCCCAAAACAGACCAGGCTCGGGCTGGGTCGCTTGTGAACAGGTCTAGTTGTAAGCTATTCTACGACCACTCTATATGGTCGTAAGTCCTACTACGACCATATTATGATCGTACGTTCTTCTACGATCACCTATTGATTGTAAGTCTTACTACGACCACCTCATGGTCGTAAGTCTTACTACAATTAGGTCAGCTATGACCACCCTATGGTCAATAAAGCCTACCGATATGTGGGTCCAATCGACTAGGGATATTTATGCGTTGTGTTTAATACATGCAATAGTTAATATGTGACGTTATACTTGAGATAACTGTACGTATTAAGCCTCTGTCTTTGATATAACCATAAGGCAACGTGGGGGATATATCTCTGACAATAACTATCCTTAAACGTGTGTATTATATCAAACGACAAGACGTCTCTTAACGTGGACAACTGTCACCCCTTGCTGTGCTATATAAAAAAGATGATCAAATAATTTGATAAGCACAACGAGAGACAGAAGTCATCAAGCCTTAGCTTCAGTGACTTCCTCTCTGTTGTAAAACACAATCAATATAATAACACATGAGTAGGGTTACTATTCTCTTAGGAGGAAGCCTGAACCTGTATAAATTCTCGTGTCATTTTTTATGTGGTTTCACTCTAAGAGAGCACCCAACATTCGTTCATAAAATCGATACTAAACCATCGACAGCTAGCCTCTTTATAGTTGCTCTTTTCTGTAATTAGTTTCTTTTGTTTTGCTTTGCTCTTTTGTACATATCTTTTTCTTATATTTAAATATATCACAATGGGAGTCTCTCGGTATGTTTTCGGTAAAAAAATCTAAGGATTTCCAAATCCATTGTGTCCAAACAAGTCCTAAATAATTTTAAGCTAAGCAAGGTGAGCCCGTCGGTGGTAAACAATGTAACATCATAAATCAGTTGCATATTTATCATAACACTAGCACAATGTGATTACGTGAATAGAAATCGAACAAAGCCATCCCCTTCCTTCCTGGACACGCCACGGGCATTGACGGTGGGTTCCACCCGGCGCCCCCGCGCGTCTATATATACCCGGTGAGCGCACAAGACACAAAGCGCCACGCCGGAAAGCGACGCACACGCCACAAGAGTACAAGACCACACCGCCTCCTGCGCCACCTGTACCATCTATCGATTCGTCGAGCTCACCTCGCCTCGCCTCGCCTCGCTCCCCTGCCCTCCTCCTCTCTCCCTCTCCCCGAGGCGGCGGTGGCCGCGCCCCTGCATGAGTGCGAGCCCACTGGCAGGTGGGCCCACCCAGCCGGTATGGACAAGTACGAGGCGGTGCGGGACATCGGGTCGGGCAACTTCGGGGTGGCGCGGCTGATGCGCAACCGCGAAACCCGCGGGCTCGTCGCCGTCAAGCTCATCGAGCGCGGCCACCGGGTCGGGCCCTTCTGCTCCTTTGTTATCATAGGGCTTGTGTTGGGCTGGGGTGGGTCTTGTGCGTTTGGATCCGGTAGCTAGCGTTTTGCTCGTTCTGATGGATGGGCTCTGGTTGGCGCAGACTGACGAGAATGTGTACCGGGAGATCATCAACCACCGCTCGCTCCGGCACCCCAACATCATCCAGTTCATAGAGGTGCGTGTTTCTGGATAAGGAACAGAGAGTTATGAATTGTTTACTCTTTTTTTTTTTGCCCTTTTGGGTTTAATTAGTTGTTCTGGGAAAAACCCATTTTTTTCTTGGTTACGCGTAGTGTTCGTGTTTTTCTGCGGTTTGAAAGGGCGCCGGGGATAATTAATGGGAACATTTCGAATTTGAGGTTTTTCCCCTCCCTAATTTGTTGTGTTTCTTTGTTTTGGTTAATTGAACGAATGCGGTGAGGGGTTTCTGTAAATTCTATTTTAAGGTGAGAATCGCGGGGAATTATATTCGTTTGCTCTTTCCATTCTAGATTCCTTTCAGGTTTAATCTCTGTATTTGCTTTTTAGGATTTTTTTTAGAAAGTTTACTTTTTAGGATTTGTGGGGGCAGTTCTGGAGTGTTAGTTCAGTGGGCTTTAATCGTGTGTTAAGTTGATCTCTTTTTCTCTAATCTCTTTAGTGCATACTGTACTGTAAGATACTACTCCATGTTAAATAAAACGAGCTCCAATTCAAAAGCTGCTTTGGTTGAAAATTTCCACAGGTGATCCTAACTCCGACACATCTTGCAATTGTGATGGAGTATGCGGCGGGTGGCGAACTCTTTGATCGAATCGTTGACCGTGGGCGGTTTAGCGAGGATGAGGTCACAATATATAATCCTTGATTCGATCTTCTTCCTCCACGGAAGAACGAAAGTCTAGTGTTTTTACGCTTCTATTTTTTTCCTCTGCTCAACGCAGGCCAGATATTTCTTCCAGCAGTTGATCTGTGGTGTAAGCTACTGCCATTACATGGTATGGGGCAACAATAAATTGGCCTTATATTAGTTGTGCATCCAGCAATTTGCAGTTCACATCTTGCTTTGCAGTAGAAAGCGCAGTGTGGTTTTTCAAATAATGCGAGTGGGACCTGAAAATATGCTTAAATGTTGCAATCATCTTGGCTGCTTTTCAGCAAATATGCCATAGAGATTTGAAGCTGGAGAATGTTCTCTTGGATGGCAGCCCAGCTCCGCGGCTCAAGATATGTGATTTTGGGTACTCCAAGGTTGTTTGTCAAATTTCTCAGTGTGTGGTGCCCTCTTGACATGTATGTGTAAGTTTGCTTAGGAATAACCATTTATCATTTTGAAACAGTCGTCAGTATTGCATTCAAGGCCCAAATCAGCAGTGGGGACGCCGGCATATATTGCACCAGAGGTGCTTTCGCGCCGGGAGTATGACGGGAAGGTGAGTGGAAAGAACCTCTTGTTTATTTTTGATGGTGTATTTTGATGTTACTTTAAGCGTATTATTCAAGACCGCATCACTGTGATTCTTCCTCTTGGCATTGTGTACATATTTACTTATCTTTCTTTCACGATGGCATGCACATAAATGCATGATGTTGCCATGCCACGTTACTTACAAAATGAATTGCCATGCCAAGCAAATCTGAAAGTGATGTTTGGTGGAGCGTTGTGATTATTTAGGTGTAGAAGTATCACTTTACCAAACTCTTTTAGGTCATGGTGATTGAAGTTCTCCATCAAAAGGGCATACAAGATCTGGTTTGTTTCCAAGATTGTGATAGATTATGGTAACGGATGTGCCTGGGTCTTGAATTTTTGTGGGCAGTTGAATCTGATGATCCACAGTTATGTGTCTTGATTCTGGAGAATTCGCTTCCAACATTGACATAACTGAGAAAGGGACTTGAGATACGAAAGATAACTGTTTTGCCACTTTTATTTAGAGTTTGATGAATAATTTGGTCACTTCTTTTGCGAGGACATGATTTGGCCAGTTGTTATAGTCTTTGTTGAAAACATGTGTAGCCATAAACAATTACTGATTTCATTGATGAACATTGTTGCAAATATAGGTAATTTGCCCTTTCTTTTTTTTGGAGAAAATATAGTTCATTTGATTTTATCACCCTCTCTATTAGCTATTGGTGAGCAGTCATTACTCATAAGTCCCACCAGGCAGAGACAGTTTCTTGGTTTAAGGTTTATTTTATAGTTAGCTACAGTCACGAATATTCGATCAACAAAAAACATGGAATTCTCTTTATAAATGCTTGTGGCTTATAGAATAAGGAATGGATCATTGGATTAAGTAGCAACAGTGATAGAGGATAAGTAGTCGTTGTCAGATTTGGTGTTGGAATCTCTCGCCTTGGGTCTGTTGAGGTAACAGATGTTGACATTGATAAAGTTTTGTAGACTCATTGGCGAATTCAGACCATTCAGCGACCAAGTGGTTCTTATCCTACAGATTCTACATGCTCCTATTAACTGGCTCCATTTTTGGCTGGTTAATGAGTCTTTGGCATGTAACATGTTGTATCTTTTAGGACAATGCAATAATGCATTACTTATGATCAGGTTATAATTTTCAGCAACTTTCTTTTGTGGTGGATTGTAGTCTGTAGCTTGTTTGATTCAATATATGTTGTACCTTCTACGGATTTACTGGTATTAAGTACAAGCATTTATTTACTGTAAGTGCAATTCAGATGATATGACACTGCCCAGTCAGGCCAGATTGTTGTGCAAACACCAGATTGTTAAGCAAACTGTGGTGTATGTTTCAGTGCTTTCACCACAAGCATAGTTTCAACTTTCAACACAGTATGTGCTGCCACACTACTGTTGTTTCTGTTGGAATGAACCCTTGATTCTATTCCAATGGATCAAAGGTCAAAATATACAAGTTACATATGCAAATAGCACCCTATACAAGTTACATATGTAACATCTAACACCCCTCCAAATT